>CM064861.1:89466117-90066117 GCA_032719365.1 Prinsepia uniflora
CTTATAGGGAAATCTGCGTAATTTCCTAACAAAATAGTCTTGGTACAATGTTTTCATTTATCAAACACGTAACAATCATTCATACACATGAACCGAAATTAAGTTTTCCCATGACACTGCTAATTGAATATATATATAGATTTGTCCAGCCGCCTCAAAGATCATTTTATATATCAAACCACAAAGTTTGTACTCGAATGAATTGAGGGCGGTGACGTGGAGTAATGAAAGGCCTTGAACGTGGGAAAAAGAAGTGGAGAATGCATTAATTCATATCTTCAATTCTGAGTTGAAGAAATATTGAATACATCGGTAAGTGCACATTGAAAACTTAATGGTGGATTGGTGGGTAGATAGAAGATATGGAGCAGATCGATGTAGATGTACAAATGTTGGTAGGGTGGATGGCTTCCTCATTTAATTACAACCAAAACCAAATTCTCTTTGAGTCAACAGGCTAAGAGTATTCGCAAATATTGCGTCTTACTTTTGTCTTCTTCTTTTTTTTTTTAATTGAAGCTAGAGATGATATTACTCATTGATCTAAACAAACATTATTAAGAAGATAAGGTAACCAACTGCCCGCCTTATCTGTGAAGCCCTGAAACTTCATTTTTGCCCTCTATCATTGCATGCATTTGACGAGTGTGGGATGATTTCTTTTGAATATAAAACAAAATATACCTAGCTACGTTATTCATTGAAGTAAATTAGAAGATGAAAATCAAATTAAGGAGATGTATTGAATATAGAATTTGGTCAATTTTTATAGAGTTGGGTTGATTTCTAATTCTAGTTGTATTCAATTTAGATTTTTAAAGAGTTTGTATATAACTCATCAGATATTCAATTCAGATTTTTAAAAACTCTATAAAAGTTGAGAGATATTTAATTCAAAATTTTAACTAGTTTTAAAAACTCAATGAAAGTTTGGATGTATTCAATTATAATTTTTCAGGAGTTAAAAAAAGTTAAGTGATATTTAAAACTGGTTTGACATTTATTGAATTCATTAAATAGTCAACTTTTATAAATTTAGAGGAGTAATGTCATTTCATTTTCTTACCTCTATCCCATATACTAATTATTATTTTTTCTACAAAATACTCTTAATTTGATGTTTTTTTTTACTTATTGGTTATTAAAAATTTATAAGCAGAGTTATAAAAAATTTCACATTTAAATAAATTTCAAGGCATTTAAAAAAAATTGTTTCACAAGTTTGTTTTTGTTTTATTTATTTGTATAAATCATGTACATTATGAATCATAAATTTGTATTCTTAAATCTAAGAAAAAAATAACTTACGAAAGTTCATAAACTCTACTTTCACTGTAAAAATTCAAAAATGAAACAAATAAGTAAGGATATATGAATTAAATACAAAACCCTTGAAAATAGGGAGTAAATACATTTTACGAATATTTATTGTTAAAAAAGAAAAGTATAAATTAACAAAAGAGGAAAATAAGGTAAAAAACAGTACAAATTTAGAAATTTTTAATGTATGTATGGTAAATTAGTGTACTATTATATATAAAATAATAATTTTTCAAAGATACATAAAAATTTAATACAAATTTCCAAAAGAAAGTAAAAAAATTATTCATTATAAATAAAAAAGATCAAAATATATTTACTATTTTATGATAAATATTTCCTAATTATTATATATTATAAAAAAAATATTTGAATGCGGGGCAACCCCTTGCTCCACCGCCAAGTGCGGTCTAATTATTACACGAAACTTCATTTTGATAGTTTAATGAGGGTACCCGAGATTTCATTAAGTACGTTATTCATTGATGTAGTGAACACACATAAAAATGGGTTACGTAAATGCATGCGATTTTGAGGAAGGAAACCCCATAGTTTGGTCATGCATGAAAACCTAATGCATCCGAAATTTAATTAAAACTCTTTCTGTGTTGATAAGGACTCGTTAAAATCTTATGGGAATAGAGTTGGCCGGCTTGTACTTTTAAGTGAAGGTTGTCTTCCTCTTCAAGTGGTTGAAACTTCAAATTATCTATTCAACGTTAGGTTCTGTGTTGACTAAACCCTCTCCATGCAGCGAAGCTGGCCAATTTTGCCGACAAAAACCCTGATGTCACCTCTCCACGGATCCACATTGATGGCTTTGCTGTGATCCAAGCGCATGCGCTTGAAAGCCTTGCATTGCCTTGGTACACTGGACAAAGGTAAGTTCCAACTTCGAACTACCCACCATTTAAAGAAAATGGAGACAAACTTTTGTGAATTTTTTTAGGCGTGGGTTCAATTAAACGTGGGTATAAATTCGTTGAAATCAGAAATTAATTTAATTCAAAATCGTTAATGAAATTATATTTTGGATTTGATCACATAAAACTAAAATTATTTAAAAATTCAAACTGTTTCATTAGCAACGATTTTGATTTTATATTTTCATTTTTAAAATAGTTGGAGTTCAAAGTGTACAATTAATGTTCTTATTTATTTCTATTATTTACTAGTTAATGAAATATTCATATGATTTATTTGAGGCATTAGTGACCACCACTAAGGGTCACTAATGCCTCAAATAATGTCAGATTAAAATCTCATAATTTTTCAGGATTAAAATACGTATTTAAAACAAAACGTAAAACTTCGGACCCTCGAAACTATATCAAAATGGTGTCTGATCGACTCGAAATCTATGCCAAAATATTCGTTATATCGAAAGCATCATATCATATGTTGACCGTACCTCGAAAATAGGGCCCATGCGCCCCACGCGCCGCCGCAAGCGGCTGCGCGTGAAACCCACGCGTCTGCTATAGTGCCCCTGATTACTGTTCATCGTCTTCACCCATTTCCTAGAGAACGGGTCTGTTAACTCGCGACTCGATCCGGTTAGAAATCCATCAATTCGACCTCAATTTCATCCGTTCTTTCACCGAATGTCATTTAATCAATCTTAATTAAGGATCTACATACTTAATTTCATGAATTCATATCTCAATCGATTAATTTCCAGTTCGATTTCCGAAAGGGTCACTGGCTCAATTCCGTCCAATTTCCATGTGTTTCTTCATTCTAATCAACCAGGTTGCATCTTAAGATCCTTCTAAATGTGAATGCGAAATCAATTGCATATTTCCTTATCTCCAATCACACGAACTCAAACTCGAAATTTCCAAAATTTCGTAGGGTCCGTTCTTCGCTCAAACATCTTCGAAAATCTGTGGTTTTGACTTGGATTGACTCGCAAGGATCCCAGAAGGCTCAAACTCTCAATTTATGGTTTCAAATTTTCTAATTTTTCGAACTTGTTCTTGGGTGGGTTTTAAACCTTTCCTCTCCATTTTTCTTTCTCATTTTCTCATTCTTTCCATCTTTCCATCTCTCTGTTTCTCTGTGATTTGTAGTGATAAATGAAACACGGTTTTGGTTATTACACGGTGAACAATGAAACATGGCTTTTGTTCTTTTTGAATTTACTTGACTTGGACAAACATTCACACGCACATTCCACTAATCTACCAATGGACGCGACAAGTGTCACAAAATAAGCTGGTGAGTCATCCCCACTCAATGACTTAGCACCAAATGACCATTTTGTCATTTCTTGCATAATTACCAAAATGCCCTTGTCTGTTTTAGACCCGTAATTCTCACATCCGAACATCGATTTCGACGTGTCGCCTGTCTACGAATTTAGCATCTCGAAACCTACACAATGGTCCTTACAAAAAGTCCAAAAAGTGTCCCGAGCAAAAAGTCAACTTTTAACCCATGAAACCAAGGGTTAAAACGTCATTTCCATCTAATATGTGAATAATAAAATGACTTTGATATAATAATCAATGATGGTTATATATGACTAATAAAAACTATAAAATAACTTTAATATAATAAATATATGATGAATAATATGACACAATAGGGTTCTGCCGATGACTAGTAATATAAAAATCTAAACATAAACATAAATTGAAGTGAATTACTATAATTGAATGTTAATATAATTAAAAACATAACAATAAGTATAAAAAAATTTGAATGGAAGAAAAAATATAAAATGAGTAAATATATTTAAAATTGGAAAAAAAAAGATAAAAAAATAGAGTCAATTTTTATTCAAAAATTGGAAAGGATTGATATATTTAAAATTGAAAAAAATGACAAATATAGTTCAAAATAAGGAAAAAACGAAAAAAATAATTCAAAATAAGGAATAAATGAAAAAAAAAAAAGCAGCATGCACGCCTTGGGGAGGGGGGGGGGGGGTCGAAACTGGGTGGGTGGAATTGTTTTTAAATGAAAACAGTCCACAACCAACTCAACTAACTAACCAAATTGAAATTTTACTCAACCAAGTATTATATATAGTATACGTACTAACTTAAAAACACTCATCTTCTACCTTGCGCGAGTCTCCTATTCGGGTTTTTTGACTCGGCGGCATGACCCGGCTATAACTCGATGGTTTTACGTCCGATTTTCATGAAATTTGTTCCTATATCGATCGTTTGAATGAAATAAGAAGTTCGATTGGCTTAAAATAAGGAAAAATGTCGATATTTCACTCTATTTCTCCCCCCCCCCTAAGCTACCGCCAACCAATTTTGACGATATATCGTCGATATATCGGCCCTATCGGTCGATATTTCAATCCATGGTTCTAATGCATAAAACCTAGGTGAACGAAAGACGCCCTTTCGATGTCGGTGTTTTGCCTTGTTGTTTTGTTCAGCTTCAACACCCTTTCTTTTTTAAACGATGAACAGTAACGAGCGTATTTTGCAATTCAGTTGCTGCTTTCACGTTTTAGTTAAATTTTCATTTCCCTCTCTTCCAATTACTCCAATAGACAACACTTTTTTAAGAAGTGTCGTCTGATAGTTCCCCAAAATACTTAAAAAATAACTATAAACAACACTTTTATCAAAAGGCGTTGTCTATTAGTTTTCAAAATATTGAAAAAACTATCATAGATGACAATTTTAATCAAAACTGTCATCTTTCAGAATAAGATGACAGTTTTAATCTAAACCGCCATCTAATGTAAAAAAAGTATTGAGAGTGCTACATTAGGTGACGGTTAAAGTCATCTTAATGACCCAAATTAGTTTTGGTAAAATTAAATAAAATTTCAAATTAAGGTTCAAACACAAAACTATTTGGTGACGGTTTCCAAACAGTGATACATTTTCTAAAAGGATATAAATTTTACTGCACCAGAACTTGAGTGTCTATTTCAAAAATGACCTTCTTGCAATTGTATTTCGTACATGCCATCATCATTGCACACAAAGTATAGGCTTCAACATGCATAGCATTCACACATTGAATGTCAGGACCCGTCCCAACTGGACTTTGATAACCGTGCCCGGTCCTGCTCCCGTCTGACAAGTCAACTGAAGTCCTGAAATTACCCTTCAACACTTGTCAGACAAGGGATAACTGCATTGATTTCCGCTCATGCCGTCGCCTCTCGATCAGTCCCAAACGTCGTGCCACGACCTGGAGTGTCATTAAAACAGGAAAGGTGTGAGTGGACAAAAATAATATCATTTAAAAAACACATTTTAAAATACATCATTTACCCTCCAGTTTATCAAACCATGCATGCATAGAATCAAACATATAAGGCACCGGCTTCCAAGCCAAATCACATGAAAACATCAAATACCGGCTCTCAAGCCAAACAAATAAATCATTTCATAAAACCATTTTATAAAACCATTTTATAAAACCATATTAGCATACAATAAAGCATATAACTCGGGAATTACACATCCGAGGGTCCTCTGGGAATTACACATCCAGAGTTATCATCCTACTGGGAATTACACATCCAGCCTCACCGAGAATTACACATCCAGTCCCTCCGGGAATTATGCATCCGGAGTCCCTCCGGGAATTACACATCTGAAGTCTACCCAAGAATTACACATCTGGGGGCATCGAACATCAATACAAAATCAAAAACATTATTTCAAAATCATCATAAAAACCATGTCAAAACCATTTACCACAGGGTCTCATGCCCAAATCCCATTTTGCCGCAAATCCGTAACCGCAACCCAAGTTGCCATTTTCACATAAATCCATAAAATATCCAAAAAAAAACATTACAAAATCCATCAAATCAATTTCCCAACTCAAAATCCGAGTCAAAACCAATCTCAATTCCCGGGCCTTCGCCCAAAACAACAATTTCACAGTTTCTCGAAAAACGTGCCCAAAACACCGATTAAAATAATCATTAAATCCAGTAAATCATCATACCAAATCATTGCAATTAAAATCATGCCATAAATCATGTAAAATATTTAACTATGCATGCATATCAGTTTATAAAATAAACGTTCACTCACACACCGTCCAAACCGCTCGCTTTCCGAGCTGCAGGCGTTTCCGTAATTTCCGACGTTTTCCAGGAATCTCGAATCCTGTCCAAAATCATTATTCAGGGTCACTAATGACTTAATTAACATCATAATAATTTCCCATAATTTTCCGGGAATTAATTACAAATTAAATACGTAACATAAACCTTCGGACCCTCGAAACAATATCGAAACGGTGTCCGATTAACTCGAAACCAACGCCAAAATGTTCGTTACATTACATAGGACAAAAGTCATGTTAAACTCACCTCGGGAATCGGCCCCACGCGCCCTCACTCGCCATCGTGAGTGACTGCGCATGAAACCCACGCACGTGCTACAGTAACCTGCACAGTCTCCTTCCTCACCCGTTTAATTGATAAGCGGATCCTACGACCCGTGTGCTAACCCGATTCAATCCCCAGCAATTCTTCATCCATTTCAACAATTAAACCGTCCATTAAGATCGTTATTCATCAAATTAAGGTTCTGTAAACCCAATTACGTAAACCCTTACCTTAATCTAATCGAATTGAACTCGACCTTCGAAGAACATCGAACACTGTTCATCGTCAAATCTCCACAATTTTCAGTGTTTTCATTCAATTGATGCATCAGGGAGCCTCGTGGGATTCTCATAAACATATTTTCATGTTCAAATCATCGTTCCATGTCTCAAATCCCTCGACTCAAGCTCGAAAATTCGTAGTCTTCCCTATCTTTGTTATAGTCCAAAACGACTCCAATTTCTTTCGTTTTTGCAGTGGGTCGTCTAAAATGAATCCCAGAAGGCTAAATTCAAGATCAATTTCACTCACGAACATCCACAATTTCAAATTCGATCCTAAGGTTCCTCAAAGGTTTTCGGGTTTCTAAGTTTGGTTTCAGCTGGGTTTTTCTTCCCCTTTTCTTTTCTATATTTCCTCACGATTTCACTCTCACTTGCATCAAATTCTCAATTACGTTTGGTTGCTGGGAAGATCGATCTGACAGGGAGGCTATTGATGCTCTATTTTTTGTTTTCTTCACAGTACACGCATACACGTACAAATACCCAAACTAATCATCATCATCAACTTACCACCAATCTTGTTTACAAGGTGATAGATGTCACTTAGTGGCACTCCCACGCCCAAATCGACAAGAACAGATGTCTACTATTTGGTTAAAACAATATCAACACAAGTGACTCACCCATGACTAGTCAAATTACCATTTTGCCCTTCCTTGGCTAATTACCAAAATGCCCCTCACACTTCTAGACCCGTAACTTTCACGTCTGAACTATGATTCACGCATGCCTTCTGTCTACGGATTCAGCATCCCAAGACCTATCCAACGGTACTTTCGGAATGTCCAAACAAGGTCCCGATCAAAAGTCAACTTTCGACCCTTATAACTAGGGGCAAAATCGTCATTTCTGTCCAATTTTTCCAATTTTTCCTTTTTCGAATTTCCAGATCGTCACATTGAAAACCCCCATCATCCCCTGCAGCAATGAACTCACCCATACTAGATCAACGAACCCACCTATAGGCTCCTTTTCCATCCACTGCAGAAAAGGTCCCGCCACAATTTACCTTCAAAAAACCCACCGGGGGACGACGCCAGGAAGAATGTTCGGTTAGCCATCTCAGTTGTGGAACTGCCTGAACAAGGGGAGATTTCTCAACCCTTACCATGCGAAACTCAGTCAGTTGTTCCACCATCAACTGGATAGCATCACCAAGGTCAGGAATAAATATCATTATAGCACCGAAGGTTACCACACTTCCACAAACGCCATAGGCTGAAGCAAAAAGATTGCATCACCCTTTCCCTGATATCAGTCAGTGAACATTTTTCCATTACTGTCCGCCAATACCACTCAAAATCTCCATCTCCTAGACATCCCAGGTCAATCTGGAAAGGACTTCCAATCCAAAATAATTGAAAGAACTTGCATTAGAAAAATAAGTGTACCTAAGTCTCTTCAGCATCACCATACAGCGGAAAAAAGGGTATCAACCAAAATAAGTCGTTTAACCAGATTAACTCGCACTGCCAAATATTCCTTACAACATCTCCACATAAATAGTTGTAGCTTCAGTAGCGCCACCGCTTTCCAAATGGACTCCCAAAGGTCACTATGTTGGTTTGGGCTACTCGATTCACCAAACCTTTGTTTCCTCATAAACTCCGTATTCTTTAGCAACTCCAGAGCTGCATAGTAACATAACTTAACCGTATACCTTATACATCGAACATGGTGCCAGATAAGTTGATCTGGACAACCCAAGTAGCTAAGTGGTGTGGCCAAGATGCACCAAGCCTCATCCAGGTTAAATAACGCAGAGACCAAAGAGGTGTTCTAACATTTCCCCCCATCGTGAATAAGCTCTGAGACTAGATTGGGTACGAGAGGTTGCTTGGACAAAGGTAGGAAGGGCCTACGGAAGCACAACCAAGGATCTGTCAAAATATGAACTTTTTTACCATCACCAACCCACAATGTGACACCAGCATTCATTACCTGGAGACCCTGAATAATCCCCTTCCAACCCCAGGAACATCCACGCACTACTTTAGCCCTCAATAAATCTCCATTCTAGAAGTATTTACTTCTCAACATATGAGCCAATAGAGAATCAGGGCAATTCAAAACCTCCACCTCATTTTGCATGTGTAAGTTTATCCCGAGCCCCCTAGTGAATCCCCGTCTTCTTGCTCGTACTACCCACTAAAAATTAGCCATAATTCAGGTGATATCCCGACACACAGCCATAGGGAGAAAGAAAAAAGGCATAGAATAAATTGGCATAGCCATAGAAATAGACTTAAGAAGAAGTTCCTTACCAGCAGAAGATAGGAATTGCTCTACCTACCCTTATATCCGTTCCTCAATTCGAAATCGGATTTCCTCAAAGACCTTCTTCTTCGAGGTACCAAAATCTGCCATCAGGCCTAAGTATTTCCCAAATCCCTCCTTACACCGTATCCCAAGCAGACTGGCCAAACAGTCCTTTGTAGCAGAAGGAACATCACTACTAAAGAGGATTGCACTTTTCTCAAAATTAATGAGGTGGCCAGACACAGTGGCATAGCTATTTAGAATCTTCTTAACACATGTAGCTTCCTCTTGGGTAGCTTTACCCATAAACACTGAGCCATCAGAAAATAGGAGGTGAGTAAGGTTCACCCCATTAGGTACGAGTCAAATGCCCCGGAATAGGCCTTATTCCTTACGCCTCCAGATAAGTGACGAAATACCCTCAACATACTTGACAAAAAGGAAATAGGGATAGTGGGTCACCTTACTGTAACCCCCAGGAAGGCCGAATAAAACCACACGGTTCACCATTAACCATGATACAATAGGTAGTAGAAGTGACACAACCCATTACCCATTTTATGAATTTTCCATCAAAACCAAACTATCTCATCAAACAGACCCGGACGTCCCAGAGGCTTCAGATTGGCTTTCGACTTGTGTTTTGAACGAGCGCCGGTACGGTGAGTGGACTTTCTTTCCCTAAAATTTTATACATTTATACTTATATGATTTAAACGTGTTTTTATGTGGTTTTGGTGATATTGAAGTGATTGAGATTTTATATGTATTTTTGATGCTTTTACTGATATTTAATTAATATGTTATTACATGTTTTACGAGGTTTCTATAAATTATGTTTCGAATGTCGCTTTGAACTAAATGTGAATTATGACGTGAAATAACGTGTTTTGAAAATATTTATGATTTTTTGATAATTTCTGAACAATTTTACAAACTTGGCCTTACTAGCATGTTTTACGAAAACTATGTTTAAGCTGTGTTTGGGGCATATGTTTGAGATTCTGATGGTGGTTTGAATTGTTATTGATATAGACATGTGGTTCCTCGGTATTCATGATGATTGTGGAATTGACTTGTGATATCGAGATGTAACGTGTGTTTCTGTTAGTGGTATGGATACTATGAGTGATGGCTTGTGATAGAAGTTGTGATGTGAACACGTGTTTCTCGATAATCCTTTTTGGATGTAGGCCTCAGCTGTCGAGCTGGGGGCTCCGGATCCTGAGACTAGTGTGTAACGACCCGTCCCGAATATCGGGATTTAATAATATTTAATTATGATTTACTAATCTGGGATTAGTTGGGTGATTTCGGACGAATTGTGCAAAATGACCGTTTTGCCCTAGGCGTGGGTAAAACGTTGACTTTTAATTCGGATGGTCAAATGAACTTTGACCGATGACCGTGACGTAGTTCGGAACGTCACGAGTTCATAGACAGGTGGCACGTTCGATTCCGACGTTCGTGGTGGATTTTACTGCAGAAGGCAGTTGGGTTCGGTGGAACCCTAGGGTGTGATTTTGGAACCCTAATTTATAATCGATGGACTGGAAAAGTGAACTTTAATTGAGGATTTGTGCTGCGGCGAGCGGCTGAGGTCATGGATGACGATGTGGATGACTCTAATGAGTCTTATGGGTTTCGATCCACGGATGCGGTTATGAGGAAATATGGAATCCCGTGTTGGATCGAATATTAGTGTGATGTGTGGATACGGATCTTGACAACGATGACTGTTGGTCGACAGTTGTGTCGAGATGACTGGCTATCGAGGGTATTTAGTGTGGCTTTCACACTTGGGGATTAGGGGATGTTCAGGGAACGTCCATTATCCTGATGTGCCGATGGCAAAAATTGGAGGTACCCATAGTCGTGGGGTACGAGTGCTGTTACGGGATCGTCGTTCGGAATGAACGGAGATCCAGGGTAACAACTTAGCACACAGTGTGCTAGCATGGGTGTTCGTGTGCTATGTATGTATGTTGGTACTTTTATGCCAATACTAGTATGGATGCCTGTGTGCTGATACTAGTGTTGATGATGGTTCGTTGGTACTGGTACTAGTACTGGTGCTGGTGTCAGTGATTGTGATGACAATGAGCCACGAGTTGGGGTGTGACTCTGTCATGATGGGCATGTGATCGGCATCTGCGACTCAGTGGTAGTCGAGTCTTGGACTGGATGGGATCCAGTGGAGGTTGTGTCGTGTTGGGATAAGTCCCAACAGATTTATGATGACAAGTGATGAATGGATAAAAAGGTATGTTTGAGACTTGAGGAATCTAGGGACGATGTTCCCTATGTCATGAAAATTGGTGGATTTGGGGAGTTGTGGTCAACTCCGAGATTGGTAAGTTTGTGTACTGCTTATATCCCCTGAGAGTACAAGGAAATTATTGAAATTGGAAAAGTCGGGGAAACCATTCGTGGTATTGAGGTGTGATTTTGTGATTGTGAATCACTTGGAATCTGAGGATTGAACCTTAAAGGTTGAGATGTGAGACGAAGGCAGTATGGTATGCACATCCAGGCAGAGTTGTGGATATTCCGTTAGGAATCGGGGTATGTGCATAAATGATTATTGGCGGACGTGAGGTCCGAGTAATGAATTGATTTTGGACACGTGGTGGTCCAAGTGAGGTATGGACGTGGGCAGTCCAGTGGTTGGACTTGACATCTCTTTGGGAGCATGTCTGTTCCCAACATGGTTGGAACTCCCGTGTCGGGGAGAGTTGTGATTGGGAGACGAGAGGAGTGCTCGTTTCCGCATCGGTGATTGGTATTCCGAAGTCATTGGGGTTGACTTCATATTTTCCTGCCGTGGCAGATGATGATTGCTGCTACCAGTACGTTGAGCGTGTATTGGTTGGTGGACCCATGTTTGGCCTTGGGTCATTGGACACAAGTTGTTGTGTATGATTTTGGATTTGGTGGTGAAATGCGAGGTCATCTTTCCACCAAGGGAAATTTGGCGAATGATTCAATGGAGGGTGTAAGGCCCTACGATCAGCTTTCAGTTGGATTGTTAGCTATGTGAGCATGTGTGGATCCTAGATGGATCTGATTTGTGATGTTGTCGACTTTGGACGATGTGACGATCTAGGATCGTGATGTTACTTGTCGGGTGACGTAGCGATGGATATGGATTGTGATCTTGATGATCCAGATGGGTGGAGAGTTTATCACTCTTACCTTGATATGTGAGTCGTATTTGACGGGACTGAACTTCTTTTCGGAGTGAGTCCATATGGGTTGTGACTTGGTTGAGTAGGTTTCCGATGTGGTCGGATTTTGTCAACCTTTGACGTGTGAATGTTGGGATTGGCTTCCCTATGAAGTCAATCGAGTGTTTTGGACAGGCAACCGATAGATTCGGTTATGTTACGTCTTGATGGACGTAAACGAGATTTTGGGTTTTGGAACCGAATTTCTGGGTGACGATTCAGAATTCGATTGCGAAGCTCGAAAATGGATTACTGGATTTGGATACGGAATGATTATTCCAATGCTAGCTTACGGAATAATGATTTCGGATTCGGATTTGGACATGGAATAAAAATATGATGTCTGGGTTCGGGTTCGGGATTTCTTACGAAATTGCGGATTCGGATTCGGAATTGGAACTAGATGATGGGTGGAGTTCGATTTGTCTCATGATGGTTTGGGAATGTACTTCATTATTGGAACGTGTTTGGCTATGACCTGGGTGGTTATAGGCAGATTGATGGATTGAGGTGCGTTCAGGGTACGTTGTGCGAGGATTGAGACTGGTTAGGCTGAGTGGTGCCTAATGGCGGTACATGGGATGTACCAGTGGTGTGTAACTAAATGTGTTGGTAATCGGCTTGGTTCTGATATCATTTGTTTGGCTGTATTGTGGACTGGACATTGGATACTGTGCGCCGAGCAGAGTGATTTTGTCGGGTTCAGTGATTGTATGAGCAGGTGCTCTTAGCCATGGTTGGCTAGTGGAACCCTAGTATTGAGATGTGTGATCACTGCTGGGCTGGTATTCAATGTGTTCCAGTTACACCACTTGATTGTGTAAGTTGATGGTATGCGTACACTCAGGATGAGTGAATTGGTGGTCTGAGTAACCACGAGTAGCCTTGTGTGACTTGATCACACCGTGATTTCCCAGCGTTTGGGTTCGCTGAGGGAGTCTGCGATTTTGGACATTGAGATTATTTTGTGTCGCAGGATTGGGCTTGCCCTGCGAATTGAGATCATGTGGTTGATCTTACGCTACATCGAGGGTGATGTAGTACGTGGTGTTGTCACTGACAGACAGATGGTTGGGGCTTTACAGGGTGGTAAAGCTTAGTGGTGACAGTTTGACTGATGGTGTCAGCATAGACTGACAAATGAGATTTGGTGACTCCCAATGGGAGCAAATGTAAGGATATTGGCAATGGAAGGGAACCGTTTAGCTGAAGGAGTAAATGGTTAGGCGATTTTATCGCGGATCAGGTGATCATTTCCACTCGCGGTGGTCGAGTGTTGTTACTATTATGACGTATGACTGTATGGGATGTCTGGGTACAGACGAGACTGGTGTTGTTCCAGTAAGTGGGTGTACAGGTGTACACAGGTGTGAGGTCGAAATGTTCCCACAAGGTGGTTGTGGAATAAGGTTGTTGGTAATTTCGAGGACGAAATTCTTTAAGGAGGGAAGGTTGTAACGACCCATCTCGAATATCGGGATTTAATAATATTTAATTATGATTTACTAATGTGGGATTAGTTGGGTGATTTCGGACGAATTGTGCAAAATGACCGTTTTGCCCTGGGCGTGGGCAAAACGTTGACTTTTAATTCGGATGGTCAAATGGACTTTGACCGATGACCGTGACGTAGTTCGGAACGTCACGAGTTCATAGACAGGTGGCACGTTCGATTCCGACGTTCGTGGTGAAAGTTATGATGTACGGAAGTTCATGGGCGTTTTCGTAATTTAAACATAATAAGGGGGGACATGTTGACTTTTAGATCGGGTGGTCCGATGGCCGAGGACCGAGGACCGTTAGGAAGGTCTCGATGCCCTGAGTTCGTAGACAGGCGGCACGCATCAATCGGAGTCCGTATGACCGAGTTACGGGTCAGGATGCGTGAGGGGCATTTTGGTAATTTTTTGCACAAGGGCAGAATTGTAATTTCACACGGGGGGTACTGTTTCATTGAACAGCCGTGAAGGTGGATGCTTTGTGCGATCGATCCCGTGATTGTTTATCAATTTAATTGAGTTAATTGGGTCAGTTTGAGGTGGAATCTCACATATGATGGTGCTGGCAATCAATCACATGGACATGGGCACTGTTTTATCATGTTTTCGGGTCAGTGCAGGGATTTTACACAGTGGACTGAGGGGCACTTTAGGATGCTTTTAATGGTTGATTTAGATCGATAGAATGGAGAGTGAGTCGAGAGGATGACTCTGAGATTGAGAATGAGAGGATTGGAGTAAGAATGGTGGAGGAATGCTCAAAAACCCGAAACTGGGTTCTGGGAAATTCAAATTCGAACTTCCAGTTTTAGGCCAGCCCAAGCCTAATTGATGATGGATTGAGCTTTCTGGAACTTCAACGTGTCGAACCAGATCAAATGGAGCAAGCTTTGGGGCTCCTAGGGCCGTGGACGGACGAGGTGGACGGCCGGAAAACTCAAGCTTGAGTTGTGGTGATTGAGGTAATGTCGTGTTCAATTAATCATGCTAATTGGTTCGTGTTAGTCCTTATATGCTTCATATGAAGTTAATTTGACAATGGTTGAGGATTGATGGAGTTTTGGTGATTGACCCGTTTTGGGTGATCACGGGTTGATGGCTTGATTAGGGAATGGTTGATGTTGATCTATGTCACAGAACTGAAATTCATATGCTAATGATTGTTTTAGGATCAAGAACGGATTGAATTGATGTCGAATTGGGTGTGATTGAACCGGATCCTATCGCGGGTAATCAGACCCGTTTACCAGACAAACGGGTGAAGGTGGTGACTGTAGCAGTCACTGTAGCAGGCGCGTGGCTTTCACGCGCAGCCACTCACGGCGGCGCGTGACGGCGCGTGGGCACGAATCTCGAGGTGAGGTCAACATGACTTTCATCCTATACATTGTAACGAACATTTTGGGATTGGTTTCGTGTCAATCGGACACCGTCTCGATATTGTTCGGGATGTCCGAAGGTTTTAAATCCAGTTTAAAAATACGTAAAAATTCGGGAAAATTACGGGACTTGAATAGGATGTTAATGTAGAGGTTAGTGACCCTCTAATGTGATTTGAACAGGATTGGGAGTCCCGGTGATAGTGATGTGGCCCGGGAAGGCCTATGGCACGCGTATCGAGGCGCTCGGTTAAACGGTCTGTGAGTGGACATTGGTTTTATAAATTCGATGCATGCATAACTGTTTCATGATTGTTATAACTGTGATTAAATGATTTATTTTGGATATCGGTGAATTTAAAATGATTTCACGTATTCCGAGGTGAATTACGTATTTGCACGTAAACCGAGATTTTCTGGATTTGCACCGATTTCCATAAATGTGGTTGGATATGATTTCATGAAACGGTTACGAACTTGAATAAAGTAAAATCGGGCCAGGGGCCCAGTTAACTTATGAATCGGGCCAGGGGCCCAGTTAACTTATGAATCGGGCCAGGGGCCCAGTTAACTTGTGAATCGGACCAAGGGCCCAGTTAACTTATGAAATCGGGCCAGGGGCCCAGTTCATTTCTACATGTGATTGCGGGTCGGGGACCCTAAAATGGAATTGAATAAATGTTTTCTGGTTTACATTTTATATATGTTCACATGCTGGAATCAATAAATGGTTTTGATGATATTTCGGTTATGGCACGTTTCACGGTATTTGGGCATGAGACCCGTTTGATGAAACGTAACGATCGGTTCGGATTTTATCTATGTATACCTATATGTTTTGCATGTGGATATCAATAAAATGTATTTAGTACTGCACTGTATAAATCCTTCCATATTATATTGTCTCCTCCGGATGAGGTACCCTGGAGAGGTCACGGACGTCTAGTACGTCCAGCGTCTATGACGCTAAGCATCGGGGATGCTGTACCGGAACGGGGTTCGGGGATTGAACTCGGAAATTGAGCGTCTTATAAATGTTTTAAACAGACTTGTTTATTTTCGTCCACTCACAGCTTTTGTTTTCAATGCCCTTCAGGTTGATTCCGGATGCGACTGCAGCAGAGACTTGAGCATCGCACACCTCCTCCATCGATCCTTACGCACTCTGGAAGCCCGTTTGGGCAATGGCAATCGGTTATCCCTTGTCTGACGCCTCTTTTCAGACGGGAGCATGATACATTCCATGGTAATCCCGGGGGGATTGGGATGGGTCGTGTCAAGTGAATATGATTATGATACTGATATGGTCCCAAGTGGATATTCTAGTTTTGTGTAGTTGTGATGACTCAAACATCGAGTAGGGCTCCAGTTCCTGAGTCAGTGTCACCCGGACGTCGAACAGGGCTCTAGTTCCTGAGTATATTTCTTACCGGTAGTGCACTTGTAATGTGTTGAATGATATAGTGATTGATATGTTACACGTGATGATTGCTCTTGTGGTTGTGCATAGTTGTTGAGTGTTTTTTGTGAACTTGTAATGTACCTATCAGTGGGGCAGTGGTTTGATGTTTGATATTGTGAGTCGAGGATAGATTTATGAGACAATAGATGTGGTTTGATTATGTTTCATTGACATGAAAGATCAATATGTGAATTGTGGTTAGCCTGATTTGTGGTTAACGATTGATATTCGGTTGTTACTTTACAGATGTTTTCATGTCTCGTGTATTTTAAGAAGGTTTTTTTTTATTCGAAGTGAAATGAATCTTCGAAAGGTTTTTTGTATGCATGCATGGTTTTGGAAAACGGAGGGTAAAAGTTGGTTGTTTTAAAAGAATATTTTTAAACTGTTTTTTATCCACTCACACGTTTTCTTGGTTTTGTAACCCTTTAGGGCTGCTACACGGAGATTGAGGCTCAAAAGGCGGAGGCGTCAACTAGAGAAATTTGCGCTATCCCTTGTTTGGCAGGGTTTCTATCAGACGGGAGTAAGACCCGATGGTATTTTTGTTGTGTAGTCGGGTGGGGTCCTGTTATCAGGGCATGGGGATTTAGTGGGATACACTGATAGTATTGCACGATGGATCTCCTCATCTGTAATGTAATGACTCGGACATTCGAAGAATTTTTTTTTTGAAAATTGACCATTTTGCCCATGAAAGTCAAACAGTTAAGTTTTTTTTACCAAAAGTCAAAGTGTTGACTTTTGACTGGGATCTCTTTTGTAAGACCTGTGTCTTGCGAAAAACGGTAAACAATCTCACATCTCTAGGAGAGGGAAGTGCCTTAAATTTGTGGGCATGTATCTATCTAGTACGATGTCTTTTGGGAGCTTATTGGCTTTGGGTTTGATTGGAACTTTAAAGTTAAGTGAGTTTGGATTAGGGAAATCTTAAGATGGGTGACCCACTGGGAACTTGCGTGTGAGTTCCCAGAAACAAAACTGTGAGGGCTGGGCCCAAAGTGGACAATGTCGTGCTAGATGGGTAGGGTCGTGACAATTTGATATTAGAGCTGGACCCCGACCGGAAGTTTGCTAGCAAGGACGCTGTGCCCCAAAGGCGGTAGATTGTAAGACCCGTGTCTTGTGAAAAAATGGTGAACAATCCCACATCTCTCGAGGAGGGAAAAGTGAAATACCTTACATATATGGGCACATATCTATCTAGCACGAGGCCTTTTGGGAGCTCACTAACTTTGAGTTTGGTTGGAACTTCAAAGTTAAGCGAGTTTGGATTAGAGAAATTGACAGGACCCGTCCCCGAAGGACATAGATAACTGTGCCCGGTCCTACTCTCGTCTGACAAATCCACTGAAGTTCTGAATACTGTAGCAGGCGCGTGGACTCACACGCAGCCACTCATGGTGGCACGTGAGGGCGCGTGGGCTCGAATCCCAAAGTGAGTTCAACATGAAACTTGTCCTATGTAATGTAACGAACATTTTGACACAGGTTTCGAGGAAATCAGACATCGTTTCGATATTGTTTCGCGGGTCCGAAGGTTTATGTTACGTTTAAAATACGTATTTAAATCCTAGAAAAATTGGGGTAAATGATATGAGGTATATTGAGATGGTAGTAACCCTCGATAATGATTGTGGACAGGAATGGTGACTTCCAGATTTTACGGAAAAACGTGCAGCTTGGAAAGCGAGCGCTATGGACGGTGTGTGAGTGGACTTTTGTTTTCTACCCTGAATGCATGAACATATGTTTTAAATGATTTATTGTATGATTTGAAATGAATTGGCATTATTGATGTTTCGTTATGATGATTTCCGGATTTCAGAGATATTATATTATTTTATATGATTTTGGGCACGATTTTCGAAAAAACCATGAAATTGCTGTTTTGAGCGAAGGCCCGCGATTTGAGATTGGTTTTGACTCGGGTTATGAGTCGGGAAATTAATTTAATGAATGTGTAATGTTTTATGGATATATCTTATGGATTTATGGATGGCAACTGAGGTTGTGGTTACGCGGATTTGCGTGAAAGTGATATTTTGGGCGTGAGACCCAATGGAAATGTGATTTTGATTGGATTGATATTTCCATGTGATTACATGATGATATTGATGGTTTTCGGATTTATGAAATAATCGGGACTCTGGTTTTACAAACTATGTTTTGGGCTGAAACCCTATGATGAAAATGGTTTTGATTTCAAATGCAACTGTTTTTCACTGGTTTTCATGATGATGATATGTTGTGGATATTAGGGCTTTCGGAGTGGAATCTGTTTCCCCCGAAGTGCACCCTGGATATTAGGGCTTCCGGATGGGAATGTGTTTCCCCGGAATAAACCCTAGAGATAACGCTCGCCTCTGGGATGGATATGTGTACCCCGGAGAGGTCACGTAGCACAGAGCCGTCTAACAAGTCAACTGAAATTCCGAAATTACTCTCAGCACTTACCAAACAAGGGATAATAGTACCTGTGCCCACTCATGCCTCCACCTCCCTATCAGCCTCGAT
Organism: Prinsepia uniflora; assembly: GCA_032719365.1. Lineage (NCBI taxonomy): Eukaryota > Viridiplantae > Streptophyta > Magnoliopsida > Rosales > Rosaceae > Prinsepia > Prinsepia uniflora. The sequence continues at coordinate 89,485,391 of CM064861.1, forward strand.
CATCGTGCCACGACCTGGAGGGTCAATAAAACAGAAAAGGTGTGAGTGGACAAAAATAAACTTTTAGAAATACGTTTATCAAAATACATTCCTACCCTCCAGGTTCACAAACATGCATGCATATCATAACTAATGAGTAAAATAAATCTGGGCACAAATAGTTATAAATCACAAATCTCAATAAAACCACGGGACTCATTTCCATATCCAGTCTCATCTCCAATCACATATAGTCACGTTATCTCTGCAACGCGTGCAAATCAATAGGCTCAAGGACCGCTCAAAATCCGAGCATCCGTCGCTGTGAACACATCACCAGTCGGCAATCCAGATTGTCGTGAACACATCACCGACCGATCTCCATATAATCTAGCACATCTGATATGCGTCGAGCCTCCCGCAGCTCCATCAGATAAGAATCAAGCCACTAATCCTCATCTAATTGTGATAGATGTCACTCAAGAAACTAACCAACCCACCAAATTGGCTGAATCAGCCATCACAGCCGTACAACTCATCAAAACTCAGTCAAATTACCATTTTACCCCTCTTTGCCAAATTACCAAATTGCCCTTCACTTTCTCAAGCCCATAACTTTTTCATCCGAACCCTGATTGACGCATGCCACCTGTCTACGGATTCAGCATCTCGAGGCCTATCCAACAGTACTGACGGAAAGTCCAAACAAGGTCCTGATCAAAAAGTCAACAAATGGCCCATTTTTAATTAATTTACCAAATTACCCTTAAACTTTCGAATATCATAAATTTCTCCTCGAATATCGGAATCGGATGTGCCAGCTGTCTATAAACTCGTGACGTACCGAACTACGTCACAGTCATTTGTCAAAGTTCGTTTGACCGCTCGAACCAAAAGTCAACTGTTCACCCAATTCTAGGGGCAAAATCGTCATTTTTCTTTTTTGAATTTTCGGGCTTTCGGAGTGGAATATGTTTCCCCTGAAGTGCACCTTGGATATTAGGGCTTTCGGATAGGAATGTGTTTCCCCAGAATGAACCCTGAAGATAACGCTCGCCTCCGGGATGGATGTGTGTACCTTGGAGAGGTCACGTAACACGGTCTGTTGTCGTGAAGCCAGGGAGGCTCGACGTAGATCAGATGTGCTGAATTATATGGAGATCGGTCGGTGATGTGTTCACGACGATTTGGATTGCCGACTGGTGATGCGTTCACAACGGCGGATGCTCGAATTTTGAGCAGTCCTTGAGCCTATTGATTTGCACGCGTTGCAAGGATAACGTGACTATATGTGATTCGATATAAGACTGGATATGGAAATGAGTCCCTTGGTTTTATCGAGATTTGTGATTTATAACTATTTGTGCCCAGATTTATTTTACTCATGAGTTATGATATGCATGCATTTTTGTGAACCTAGAGGGTAGGAATGTATTTTGATAAATGTATTTCTAAAAGTTTCTATTTGTCCACCCACACCTTTTCTGTTTTATTGACCCTCCAGGTCGTGGCGCGATGATCGAGGCTGATCGGGAGGTGGAGGCATGAGTGGGCACAAGTATTTTTATCCCTTGTTTGGCAAGTACTGAGGCTAATTTCAGAACTTCGGTTAACTTGTCAGATGGAAGCAGGACCGGGCATGGTTATCTATGTCCTTCGATGACGGGTCCTGTCAAATTGGTATCAGAGCACTAGGTTGCTGATTTTATTGCCACATCATGCCTCCGAAATGTAAGCCTCGTGCGCGACCTGGTAGTGAGACGGGTATACGAGGGTAAATGAGACCTCGTGATAAATCTCGGAATGAGATTGACCCTGGATTGGGGGTCAAATGCTAGTTAGTGTACACGGTGAACTACTAACTGTTAAACACGGATTTTTGTGGGTCCCAAGAATGAACGAGCCCAGAGGCTAGAAAGGTAGCATAATTGGGCAGGTTGGACCCAGAATGAAATTATTCTCAGTGAATTCCTTAAGTGGAATGTATGTCTAATGAGTTTGGAATATGATGGGATATCCCTTAGGACTTAGAGGTCGTATAAGATGTGGTTCACCAGCCGAATTTTCTAGGTGATCGGGTACACCAATGATGGCATGGATGATTGTTATGAGTTTGGACTTAAAAGGATTCAAGATTGGACTCGAGATGAGTCATGGTAATGCATCAGGGCCCGGGATGAGCCGTAAAGAGTGTAATATACTATGGTTTTTTACACGACCGACCTATGTGATTGAGAAATGTTTGGCACATGGGATGCCAAGGATTGGGATAGGGTCAACTACTAATGAGTTATGAATTTATGGATTAGTGTTGTTTCATCCAATTTATTGGATTTATGGCTTGGATGGGTCGTATCAATTTCGCTTAATGATTGAAAGTTCGGGCAGAGACCCGTAATCCACCGAGAATTGGACTTGAGAGATGGTCCAGTGCAGTGGGACGCCAGTTGGGTCCACTGGGTGATCAAATGTTAAGGTTAATTGTTCATGATTGTGAGTCGTCTGGTCACATCATAAAGCAATGGTAATATCAATTGATAAAGTCATATAGCACTGTTAGGGTGCAATGGAGCAGGGATTAGCTCCTGTAGTGATGGTCGATGTGACAGGGGGGAAAAGTTGGTAGGCTCGTGATGGACCGTAGAGGCATGGTCAGTTGGGACCATCTACCCGAGGATTGTAGTTACTTGGCAGGAGGCCTGAGTAGCCCCTAGAGTGATGATCTGGATATTGTCTTGAGATTGTATATTGGACGGATCCGGAGATGTCCTTGATTGGTTAAGTTATAGAAGTCGGTAAGCCGACTAGAGCTGCAGATGTGATAGAATGGATGATATTTATGTGGTAACCTCGGTAAGGTAATTATATGTGGTAACAAAATCGTAAAACTTAAGGGGGGTAGACCAACCGATGTGAGGCTACCTAGGATGACAGATGTTATTAGTCTAATGGCTGACCTAGGGTGTTCCTGGACTTGGATGATTTGGATTTGGATGTAATCCTTGGGATGGCTTGATTGATGACTCTGGATACCTCTACCGAGTATATCGATGAGAGAGTGATATGTTGAGTCCAGGATTACCCGAGGTTGTATTTCAGGGGGACTCGAGGATGTTACCCTCTAGGATTGAATCTCACAATCAATGGATTGTTGGCATGAGGAAATCAAAGTCCACTGGTCAGATGTGTGGCATATGTGCCTAGTATATGAGATGCCTAGTGATGGCTGAATGTTTTCTGAGATTTTACCAGGATGAGAGATTGAGTTTATGATGGAAATCATGGTGCGTATACGAGTTATTTCTCGGACACCTTGGTATGTGGCACCTATGGAGTCATAAGGAATGAAGGTGCAAGTACAAGACTTGGTAGACACGGGTTCATTCAGCTCAGTGTTACCATGGGGAACCCAGTTGTTTTAAAGAGGAATGATGGTCCTCGCTTACATGTTGATTATGGACAACTGCATAAGGTAACGGTATGGGATAAGTATCCCTCATCATGAGCTAATGATTTGTGCTCCTGTTGGACATATGTGATTACTGAACCGATTGAGATAGGCTAACATGGTGATGATGGGGCCTCATGAGAGTGGCCAACAGGGTGATGACTAACCGGGTTGTTGTGGCTAAGGTTAGCCAATGGTGATGCCTTTGGATGGGCAAATGAACCGGTTATGTTTGAGGAACATATACTATAGGTGAATAAGTGTAGGTCTGGTCGACCAGAGTAAGTTCGTGGAACATATACTAAGACCAGTCGGGATTAGTGTGCATCCCATGAGAAACCGATGTATTGGTCAATGGAAACTGTCACGGGAAAAATGAGGTGTTTGAGATTGGATAGATACCATGGAGTATTGTAGAGGGGTTCTTTACAATGTATTTCCAGTTATGGTGATTGACCCGAAAGAAGGTCAGAGTTATTGCAAATGAGAACTGAAACAGAAGAATTACACAGTGGAGAAATCGTGACTTATGTTCGATGTGACCCTTTTTATGTGTATAGTGATATGTCCCTATGAGATTTGAGATTTGGTGAGGTGTGCTTCGGTAGCATAGGGCTAGGATTGCCGATGCTAACTGAACCCTCAGGAGTTTTACTTTCCCTGCATGATATGGGATCGATCATAGTGACCCATGGATCAAGTATGCAGAGGTCATACCTCTGGGAAAGAGTGTATAAGTACTGTATTGACGATCAAGATTAAACATGAGTGATAAACAGAAAGGATTAACGTGTGCGGAGGCGATGGTCATGATACATTGAGATTAACATGTTTGATAATGTAAGGATAGGTGAATCCTATCATTGATGGAACTCCATAGGATTCTACATGACATTCGATCATTCAGACTATTGGGGTCTAACTGCAGGATCATACTTGGTGTATGAGGTTGGATGGAGTCGAGGGTAAGGAATGATATGATTTACGATATCGTATGAATGATTGTATTTGACAGGACCCACCCCGATTATCGCCTCGATAATCGGGAAGCATCCTGCTCCCGTCTGACAATCGAATCCAAAAGACAGGAAAACCAAATAATATTACATCACACCCATTGTCAAACCAGGGAGATTAAATAAATACAACCGACTGGGCCTCAAGCCCTTAGTTTCACAGAGCGTAAAATTACAAAACAAGTTAAAGAACGAATCCTACTCTGTGAACTAACTACTCCGCAACGGAAAACTTTATGCCTCTGCCTCTACCTCGGCGCTAGCCCCCGAACTTGTACCACGACCTGGAGGGTAGTTAAAAACAACCAAGTGTGAGTGGACCGAAACAAAAGTTTGCAGGAAACAGTTTAAGGGAAATCGGGGTTCGCCCTCCAGTTTTATAACACGCATGCATGACCAGACATCGAAAAAAACGCGTATTAAACATTCGAAATCCTTTTTCCGAAACATGTATAAAACATTTCAGAAAAACCTTCATAACTCATATAAAATAATATAATATTAACCAAAATCCCAACACCATCATTTGAAGCATCAATTACGCAAATCAAGTCAAAAGTGAATCAACAATCACAATTAAGCCGTTGGATCTGTCCGAGTCTTTAAATCAATATCAGGCCTTCCCCGGATATCAACGAGTCTTTAAACTCAAAACATAATCAATAGGCCTCGGGGGTATCACAATAACCGAGTCTTTAAACTCACGAGTCTTTAAACTCAATCCGGGTCTTTAACCCAATTTACCGGACCTGTCCCCGTCATCAATTAACCGGGTCTTTAAACCCAAAACCAGATCCAACAATCCACCGGGTCTTTAAACCCAAAACCATTTATAAACACAATTCATCATGATCCATTTTCCAAAAATCATTCCGAAATCATAACTTGTCAAAATAGGACTTATGTCCGGATTCGCATGCAATTTCCAAAACAAGAAATTCCCGAAGGTCACTTCACAAATATACTCAAATATCATAAATACGTAACATGAATAATCATATCCAATTACTTCATCAAAACATCAATCACGCATAGGAGAAAATCGTAACCTCGAAATGCGTGAAATACGGTAAATATCTCGAAAAGCGTGAAATCACGTAAAACCGAAATAGCATATTTATCAACATAAGATCGTAAGTGAAAACACAAGATAGATAGGAAAAATAGTCATGCATGCACAATTTGGAAATCAAAAGTCCACTAACGGTTTCCGGACGGGTCAATCGCTCCCCGTGCGCTCCTCAGTCGCTTCGGAAATGTCTGGGCCTGTAAAAACGCACAAGGAGGTTACAAACATCCCCAAATAACTCGTAAGATTTCCCCTAATTTTTCCGGATTTTTCTGCGTAATTAAACTTAAGGACCTAAACTTTCGAACTCCCGAAATTATCCCGAATGACTCGTGATCGACTCGAACTCCAAAGGTAAAATGTTAAAAACATTAAAAGGAATAAAACCTCAGTTGACTGTGATCGGAAAAGACCTCACATGCGCCGTCACGCGCCGCCCAAAGTGGCTGCGCGTGTAGGCTACGCGCCTGCTACAGTGTCACCATCTTTACCCGACTACTGTTATTCGGATCTTCAACCCGCGTGTTCAACCCGTCCAATTAACCATCAATTCCTACTTAATTTCCTTCGTTCTTGATCCTAACATATTCTATAATCATTCAATTGGAGTTCTAGATTACTTAATTACTTCGACATGCCCCAAATCGATGAACTCAGACCCGACCAGTCGAACGAGTCATCACTTAGACCTCACCCAAAACAGTTCCATTATCCAATTAACTTCACAAGTAGCTTAAGGGGACCTAGACGAACCATAACATCCAACCAATTAACCCAATACTAACCTGGAAGTAGCCGTCCTGAAGCTGGAAAATTCTCAGAACCAGGGGCCTCAGTTCTGAGCCAATTCGTGAGTGAGCTCCTTCCAAAACGATGTGGTCGGTTTCCTTTTGCTCCAAGAAGACACAATCAGTGATTAGTTTTGTCCAATAAGACGTATAAATCAAACTTAGATTTTTTCCCTCCAACTGGTTTTTCTCGGAACTGGAGCTTGGGTTCCTGAGCAATCCGTGCACCAATCTCTTCAACTCTTGCACGGTTGTGGTTTTGTCACTCCCAGGAAACTTCCTCAGTGTTTAGATTGGTCCCTTAACCCGTAGAAATCGAACTCTGAATTTTCCCCCCAAAAAAGCCGAAAATGGTTCTTCATGGTTTCTCTCAATCCCTCTCAGTCTCTCCACAGAAGAACGATTCCAAATGAACTCCCAGACTCAAAGGCACACCGTTAATCGATCAATGCGGTCAGCAACCCATGGGAGACACTCTGAAGTCTCTGAAACGGTTTCCCGCAAACACAGAAACCATGGCCATTCTTTACTCCTCCCGTGCTCTGAACACTGCCCAACCAAGCTCCCACAACCTCAAATTACATAAACTAAACGTCTGTTTCATTCCACTAAAGCCATAAACAATTGCACGCTCAAAACACCACGGCATGGCCGTGCACTCTGTTTTTCACGGTGGTGCTACAGTAACCGCCGTGCAAATGACCAAAATACCCCTCAGTGCAATAATTACCAAAATGCCCTCCAACTTCCGTGACCCGTAACTCGGCCATCCGATGTCTGTTTCACGTGTGCCGCCCGTCGTTGTACTCGGGGCTTCGAGACGAACCTAACGATCTTCGAGTCAAGTGAACATCAATCGTATTCCAAAAAGTCGACTTTTTCCCCTATAACGTCTAAATTACGAAAGTGCCCCTGGACTTCCGAACGTCATAAATTTCACCCTGTTCGTCCGAATCGGACGTGCCACCTGTCTATGATCTCGTGACGCCGCGAACTACGTCATGGTCATCGGTCAACGTCCGTTTGACCCTCCAATCAAAAGGTCAACAAATTGACCATACGAGACACAGGGGTAAAAACGTCATTTTATTCCATATTTTACAATATTACATTTTCCGAATTTTCGGGGCCTTACAATCTCCCCCTTAAGAATTTCGTCCCGAAATTTCAAGGAAACAAATAGGGAAATCGTTCTCGCATCTGCACCTCGGGTTCCCATGTGGCTTCCTCCACATTCTAGTTCCTCTAGAGAACCTTTACCAGAGGAACGGTCTTCCGGCGTAGCACCTTATCCTTTCGGTCCAAAATCTGTACCGGCTGTTCTTCAAAACTCAAGTCTTCTCGGAGTTCAATAGGTTGTTCCTTCAGTACATGAGATTCATCAAACACGTATTTCCGCAGCATCGACACATGGAAAACATCGTGGACCTTCGAAAGTTCTGGCGGTAGTGCCAACATGTAGACCACCGGGCCAATCCTCTAAGTAATCTCATAAGGTCTGATGTAACGAGGGATCAACTTCCCTCGCCTTCCAAATCTCACTACACCTTTCCAAGGGGACAGCTTCAGAAATACCCGATCTCCGACCGCAAACTCAAGATCTCGAATTCGATGGTCCACATAGCTCTTTTGTCTGTCTTGGGCTGCCTTGAGCCGATCTCTGATGAGTTTGACCTTCTCCGTTGTCAGTTCCACCAATTCGGATTTAGTCAACTTCCTCTCACCCACGTCCGTCCAACACAACGAGGTTCTGCACTACCGTCCGTACAAGGCTTCGTAAGGAGCCATCCTAATGCTCGCTTGATAGTTGTTGTTGTAGGCAAATTCCATCAAGGCTAGGTGTGATTCCCAAGTGCCTTGAAATTGCAAAACGCAAGCTCGCATCATATCCTCCAATACCTGGATGGTCCGTTCAGACTGGCCGTCAGTCTGAGGATGAAATGCTGTACTGAAACGAAGTTTCGTCCCAAAGGCTTCCTGTAAACTTTTCCAAAATCGAGAAGTAAACCTCGGGTCTCTGTCAGAAACTATTGATTCCGGAGTACCGTGCAACCAGATGATCTCATAGATAAACAATTGGTCCAACTGTGTCATCCTGATGTTCCCTCGCACCGGCAAGAAATGAGCTGATTTCGTAAGCCTGTCCACAATCACCCAAACTCCATCGTGACCTCTGGGTGTCGTAGGAAGTCCAAACACAAAATCCATTGTTAGGTGATCCCATTTCCATTCCGGAATAGGTAGTGGTTGCAAGGTTTCCATAAGGACGTTGTCTCTCAACCTTCACTTGTTGGCAAATCAGACACCTGCTGACAAACTCGGCAATCTCTCGTTTCATACCCGGCCACCAATAGTGTTCTCGCAATGTACGATACATCTTGGTCCCACCAGGATGCATCACGTAGGCCGAACTATGAGCCTCGTCCAAGATCTCCTTCTTCAGTGCCTCGGCGTCCGGCACACACAACCGTCCTTCTTTTAGTAAGGCTTCATCTTCCCTGACTATGAAGGCTTGCCGCTTACCGGCTTCCACTTCAATCCGAAGTACACACGAGACAGGATCTTGAGTTTGAGCCTTAACGATCCGATCGATTAAGAGTGGTCTCACATGAAAATTAGCCAGCAAGACACCTTGGCTATCCAGTCCCAAATCAATGCTAGTTTTACGGAGTTCAACCAATAGCGGCAAATGAACCGTCTGTAGATGTGCTACAGTATGCGTTGACTTCCGGCTTAGAGCGTCAGCTACCACATTGGCTTTTCTAGGGTGGTACTCAATCGTGCAATTGTAATCCTTAATTAGCTCCAGCCACCGTCGTTGCCTCACATTCAAGTCCTTCTGGGTGAACAAGTACTTCAGGCTCTTATGATCTGTGAATAGTCTGCAAGTCGCACCATACAAGTGATGTTTCCAATTTTTCAGCGCATGCACAACAGCAGCTAACTCCAAGTCATGCGTCGGATAATTGCGCTCATGCGGCTTCAACTGGCGCGAAGCATAGGCAATCACTTTCCCATGCTGTATTAGTACACATCCCAAACCCTGTAAGGATGCATCACTGTACACCTCGAATTCCCCACTGTCGTCTGGAAGGGTCAGTATAGGAGCAGATGTCAACCTTTCCTTTAGCTCCCGAAAACTACGCTCACAGTCGTCATCCCAGACAAACTTGAATCCCTTCCGCGTCAGTCGTGTCAACGGGGCAGCAATGGTAGAGAAACCCTCTACAAACCTCCTGTAATAGCCAGCCAAACCCAAGAAACTTCTGACTTCAGTGACGGTCTTCGGTTGTTCCCACTTCGCCACTGCTTCAACTTTCTGAGAATCCACACTGATTCCATCAGTTGAGATCACATGCACCAAGAAACTCATGCTCGTCAACCAAAACTGACACTTGCTGAGCTTCGCGTACAACTGGTTGTCCCTCAAGGTACCTAGCACCATCCTTAAGTACTCCTCGTGCTCTCCCACACTCTTCGAGTAAACTCGAATATCGTCGATGAACACGATGAGGAAGTGATCCAAGTATGGCTGTAACACTCGGTTCATCAAATCCATAAACGCTGCGGGTGCTTTGGTCAGACCAAAAGGCATCACAAGGAACTCATAATGACCATAACGGGTTCTAAAAGCTGTCTTGGGTACATCCTCGTCCTTAACCCGCAACTGATGATACCTAGAATGAAGATCGATTTTGGAGAAGTACTGCGCTCCTCGCAGCTAATCGAACAAGTCATCGATCCGAGGCAACGGGTATTTGTTCCTGACTGTTACTTTATTCAGTTGCCTGTAATCGATGCAGAGTCTCAAACTCTCATCCTTTTTCCTCACAAACAACACTGGGGCTCCCCAGGGGGATACACTCGGTCTAATAAACCCCATCTCAAGTAACTCTTGCAACTGCGCCTTCAGTTCTTTCAACTCGGCTAGCGCCATACGATACGGAGTCTGAGATATAGGCTGCGTACCTGGAACAAGATCAATAGTGAACTCGACATCTCGATGCGGTGGCAATCCTGGTAGATCCTCCGGAAAGACATCCGGGAACTCCCGTACTATCGGTATATCCTCCACTCTCGATGGTGCAGCTCGTGCGTCCAACACTTGAGCTAAGTATCCCTGGCACCCTTTCCTCAACAAATTACTTGCCTTCAGGGCTGAAATCACTCACAGGAGTTGCTCGTTGTATTCCCTGACAGATGGTTTCCAGTAACCCTGGGCTCAGAAAAGTAACCTTCTTATCGACACACTCGATAGAAGCATGATGGAGCGTCAACCAATCCATTCCCAAAATGACATCAAAGTCGTGCAAGTCCAAGAGTATCAAATCAACTACCAACCCAACGTCACCTACCATTACGGGACACTCCCGCAACACTTGATTTACCACAAACACATCTCATGTGGGCGTACTCACCCCCATGTCACAGTCCAATGCGGACATCTCTCTACCCGCCAACAACTCACAGTCCCGTGATATAAACGAATGAGTAGCTTCGGGACCAATTAAAGCACAAACATCATGTCCAAAGACCGTGAGTGTACCTATCACAACACCAGGTGCTGCCCTGGATTCCTGCTGCGTAACAGCAAAAAATCGGGTCTGTGGTCCAGCTGCTCGCCCACGGCCCCGGCCCCTCTGTCCACTCATCGCTCCAGTACCTCCTCCTCTAGTACTCCCAGTCCCAGAAACTGCAACTGTGTTCTGTCCCTGCTCTGCTCCACCCCGACCTGCACCACCACCCTGTGGCAAAGATGGACACTCCCTCCGATAGTGGCCCCGCTCGCCACAGAAGAAACAGATAACACTGGAAGCATCTCCAGCAAAACCACCACTCTACCGTCCTGTGGAAGCAACAGAAGCCGCGCTCGCATGCGGAGCAGTCTGTGCCCTAAGCGCTCTGAATCCAGGACTCTGAAAGTTACCAGGCCTGCCATAACGATCATTGCCTGCAGATGAGGCTCCACCATAACGTCCCTTCTTCGGGGCTCTCTGACCATACGATCCAGGATATGAACGCTCTCGACGTTGTCCACCACCAGAGTACTGTGGACGTGTCGGGAGACTAGCCTCAATCCGCACTGTGGCATCAGACAACTCCCTGAGAGTAGTAAAAGCTCTAGCCGTCACAATGGCCCGTATCTCACCCCGTAGGCCAAGCTCAAACCTACGACATTTCTCAGCCTCAGTAGACACAAAGGTAGGAGCAAAATGGGCTAGCATTTGAAATTTCTGCTCATACTATGCTACAGACATGCTCCGCTATTGGAGCTCCAGAAACTCTGTCAGGACCGGCCCCAAATCCCCCGGGATTAATGTGGGACCCGCCTGATCCCGTCTGACACCACGTGTCAGACCAGGGAAAATTCCGTCTCTGGCCCTCGCCGGGGCTATCAAAGTGCATCAGGATCGTAGGAGGAGGGGAGTGATGTCTCGTGTCTGCTATAGCCCGCATCCGCGATCAACCTGAAGGGCATTAAAACACGAAAACTGTGAGTGGACAATTTAAACATTTCATTAAAAACACTTTCGATTAAAGACATTTATGCCCTCCATAAAAGCGTAGGCATGCATTCAAAAACATTTATCAACCATTCATAAAATCATTTGAAAACATTCTCAAAACCTTTCAAGGGTTCATGCCCAGTTCCCATAAACCGTCATGACCCGTAAATCCATTTGGGTCCCTGACCCGAAATTACTATTCAAAACTCGTAAGTCAAATCAATAGGGACTCAGCCCAAAACACATCGAATACGGGATCTCGCCACAAAACACTTTCATAAAATCTCATACGTACCGTCATACGTATAACCCATCATAGGCACTTCCGGAGAAGGTGCCAACTCGGGGCACACAGCCCCTAGGGAACACATCCACGATATAGTCACGATATCAATCATCTCTATCTAGTGGGCACACAAGTCAGGGTCTCACTCCGAGTCTTCTCCCAGGAATCTCCATCTGGGAGGCTCAGTCTCTGGATCTAGTCCGAGCTCTCTCTGGATCTAGTCCACATATCTCTCCGGAATCTGGTCCGGGACCACAACATAAAAAGTAACCACACCTCCTGGAACGGGATCCCTATGGGGATACCCACTCTGGTCTGTGGATCGTGACTCTCCAGGTCGACGCTGGAGGAGACCATATAATCAATATGGAGGGTTTATTCATTTCAATTCTTTTCTTTCTTTCTCAAATACTTTCTTTCTCAAAACTCATTTCACAACTGGGTCTCATACCCGATTCATTTCAACAGGATTCCTCGAATCCGAATCAAATCAGTTTCACAGGCCTCGGCCCAAATCCTCAGTCCAACCGGGTCTCATGCCCGAATACTCATTTCACAAACTGAACTGGGATTCAAGCTCGATATCACCACTAACTGGGCCCTAAGCTTGAAACCATAAACCAACAGGACCTCGCGTCCGATTTCACAACCAACAGGGACTTAAGCTCAATATCTCAACGAACTGGGTCTCAGGCCCGATATCATAAATCAACGGGGCATCAAGCCCGATAGTACTACTAACTGGGCCTCAAACCCGAATCGTAAACCAACTGGACCCTCGGTCCGATCGTATGGCTCAAATGGACCCTAGGTCCGATTCCTCGTCAAATCAAATGGACTCCAAGTCCGAGAGTTGGTAAATCAAATGGGTCTTGTGCCCGGTTTCATATTTCTAAATCTGAAATCCATTTATTAAACCCTCATTGAAAACCTAAAACGTATATGCATCGTATAAAATCATAAATCTCGAAATACGTGCAAATACGTAAATCCTAGGCTACAACAAACAAATGCACTCATGACATCACAAAAAATATATTAAAACACTTATAAAATATTTATGCATGCATCGAATTCGAAAGAAAGGTCCACTCACAGACCGCCCAAAGCCGCACCTCGATACGCGTGCCATAATCGTCTCCCGGGTCAAACGTCGCCTCTGGGATTCCCGAACCTGTCCAAATTAATTTAGAGGGTTACTAACTACCTAAATAACCCCTCACTAAAGTCCCGTAATTTTTCGGAATTTCTAACTATTTTTAAATGCGAACTTAAACCTTTGGACGTCCCGAACTATATCGAAACGATGTCCGATTAACACGAAACCACTCCCAAAATGTTCGTTAAATCGAATAGATGATTTCATATGTTGGAACCATCCTCAAATTCCTCCCCACGCGCCCACACGTGCCGCCTGAAATGGCTGTGCGTGGGCCTCACGCGCCAGTGAACAGTTCATCTTCTTCCTTCGATCGAACCGGTCCGGCTGGTTCACTTTGTACAGCCGGTCCAGCTAGACCAGCGTGACCGGTCTGGCCTGGTTCCTCCCTCAAATTCGGTCTGTTTTCCTCCATTTTAAGCCCTAAATTCCTATTTTCTCATTTCCTACCAATTTCAATCATCAAACCTAATCTAAAACATCTAAAATCCATGGTTCAATTTTTGAACCTCACGGCCCAACCTCCCAGTTTCCTCCCACGGCTCCTCTGTCGTCCAACCACCTTCAAACCTATCTTAGAAACATCCAAGCAACCTATTTACTTCACTAGAACTATCCAAAACGATCCATAATAACTAGAATTCAAAAATGGGGAAAATCGGTTAAAACCGATTACCTTGCACGGTCCTTCCTCCGCCGTTCACGGCGGCGCTCCCTTGGTCGGCCACCACGTCCATCTGGTCCCCAGTTCATCCTCTTGGTTTCTACAGATGATCAAAGGGTTGAAGGTTTTGGTTTTAGGGTGAAGGTGATCGGGTTTGGTTTAGGGAAAATGAAGAAAATGATCGATGAAGAGGAATAGAAGGTGCATGAAGGAAAACCAATGTCCAGTGGATGAGTGACACTTGTCACTTATCCATTGGGCCACTGACCAAACCCTGGCTCCCACCTAACTCCATTTGCCTCGAAAAACGCGCTACTGGGAATAGTACTTTCGTACTTCCGTGAACCGTAACTTTTCCGTCGAACATCTGAATTCGACGTGCCGCCTGTCTACGGATTCGTATCGTCCTCATCTACGTAACGGTCTTCGGCCCTTAGCCATCGGACCTCCCGGTCAAAAAGTCAACTTTTGACCTCCTATTCACCCAAATTACCAAAATGCCCTTGGGCTTCCGAACGTCATAACTTCCTCCTCGGACGTCGGAATCGAGCATGCCACCTGTCGATGAACTCGTAACGTCACGAACTGCGTCATGGTCATCAGTCAAAGTTCGTTCGACCGTCCGAATGAAAAGTCAACGATTTGCCCATTCTAAGGGCAAAATCTTCATTTCGCCCAAACGTCCGCTAATTCTCGTCTAATCTCTGATTAGTCTCGCTAATCCGTAATTAATCCTTAATTAATCTCGTTAATTCAGGACGGGTCGTCACAAACTCGGTCTCCCTAGCATCACGGAATGAACGGGGATAATACTGATCCAGAAACCGTTCACGAAAGGTCTCCCAAGTCACTGTACGGGCATCCCAACCCGACAACTCTAGAGTATACCACCACTCATAAGCAGATCCATCAAGTAAAAATGTGGCCAACACAACTCGCTCCTCAAGAGGACAGTGCATCACAGCAAAAATCCACTCAAATCGAGAAATCTAACGGTGGGCATCCTCGGGATCCGCTCCACCACTGAACACCGTAGCCCCAAGATACTGGACTCGCTCAATCGAAGCACTCTCGGCATCACCGTAAGGTCGTGGAGGGGGTTCACGCCGCGGAGGTATGGCCGATAGTCCATCATTAAAAGAGGCATAAGTTACTACAATAATCAAGGCACACCCAAGTGCCAGACACGAACCGTAAACCTATGCTCTGATACCAATTGACAGGACCCACCCCGATTATCGCCTCGATAATTGGTAAGCATCCTGCTCCCGTCTGACAATCGAATCCAAAAGACTGGAAAACCAAATAATATTACATCACACCCATTGTCAGACCAGGGAGATTAAACAAATACAACCGACTGGGCCTAAAACCCTTAGTTTCACAGTGCGTAAAATTACAAAACAAGTTAAAGACCGAATCCTACTCTGTGAACTAACTACTCTGCAATGGAAAACTTTATGCCTCTGCCTCTGCCTCGGTGCTAGCCTCCGAACTTGTACCACGACCTGTAGGGTAGTTAAAAACAACAAAGTGTGAGTGGACCGAAACAAAAGTTTGCAGGAAACAATTTAAGGGAAATCGGGGTTCGCCCTCCAGTTTTATAACACGCATGCACGACCAGACATCCAAAAAAACGCGTTAAACATTCGAAATCCTTTTTCCGAAACACGTGTAAAGCATTTCAGGACGCATGCAATTTTCAAAACATGAAATTCCCGAAGGTCACTTCACAAATATACTCAAATATCATAAATACGTAACATGCATAATCATATCCAATTACTTCATCAAAACATCAATCACGCATAGGAGAAAACCGTAACCTCGAAATGCGTGAAATATGGTAAATATCTCGAAAAGCGTGAAATCACGTAAAACCGAAATAGTATATTTATCAACATAAGATCATAAGTGAAAACACAAGATAGATAGGTAAAATATTCATGCATGCACAATTTGGAAATCAAAAGTCCACTCACGATTTCCGGACGCGTCAATCGCGCCCTGTGCGCTCCTCAGTCGCCTCGGAAATGTCGGGGCCTATAAAAACGTACAAGGAGGGTTACAAACATCCCCAAATAACTCGTAAGATTTCCCTTAATTTTTCCGGATTTTTCTGCGTAATTAAACTTAAAGACCTAAACTTCCGAACTCCCGAAATTATCCCGAACCACTCTTTATCGACTCGAACTCTAAAGGTAAAATGTTAAAAACATTAAAAGGAATAAAACCTCAGTTGACCGTGCTCGGAAAAGACCTCACACGCGTCGTCACGCGCCTCCCAAAGTGGCTGCGCGTGTAGGCCTCGCGCCTGCTACAGTGACACTGCTACAATGTCACCATCTTCACCCGACTACTGTTATTCGGATCTTCAACCCACGTGTTCAACCCGTCCAATTAACCATCAATTCCTACTTAATTTCCTTCGTTCTTGATCCTAACATGTTCTATAATCATTCAATTGGAGTTCTAGATCACTTAATTACTTCGACATGCCCCAAATTGATGAACTCAGACCCGAACAGTCGAACGAGTCATCACCTAGAACTCACCCAAAACAGTTCCATTATCAAATTAACTTCACAAGTAGCTTAAGGGGACCTAGACGAACCATAACATCCAACCAATTAACCCAATACTAACCTGGAAGTAGCCGTCCTCAAGCTGGAAAATTCTCAGAACCAGGGGCCTCAGTTCTGAGCCAATTCGTGAGTGAGGTTCTTCGAAAATGATGTGGTCGGTTTCCTTTTGCTCCCAGAAGACTCAATCAGTGATTAGTTTTTTCCAATAAGACGTATAAATCAAACTTAGATTTTTCCCTCAAACTGGTTTTTCTCTGAACTGGAGCTTGGGTTCCTGAGCAATCCGTGCACCAATCTCTTCAACTCTTGCACGGTTGTGGTTCTGTCACTCCCAGAAACTCCCTCAGTGTTTAGATTGGTCCCTTAACCCGTAGAAATCGAACTCTGAATTTCTCCCCCCAAAAACCCGAAAATGGTTCTTCACGGTTTCTCTCAATCCCTCTCAGTCTCTCCACAACATAACGATTACAAATGAACTCCCAGACGCAAAGACACACCGTTAATCGATCAATGCGGCCAGCAACCCATGGGAGACACTCTGAAGTCTCTGAAAACGGTTTCCCACAAACACAAAAACCATGGCCATTCTTTACTCCTCCCGTGCTCTGAACACTGCCCAACCAAGCTCCCACTACCTCAAATTACATAAACTAAACGTCTGTTTCATTCCACTAAAGCCATAAACAATTGCACGCACAAAACACCCCGACATGGCCGTGCACTCTGTTTTTCACGGTGGTGACCCGTAACTCGGTCATCCGATGTCTGTTTCACGCGTGCCGCCCGTCGTTGTACTCGGGGCTTCGAGATGGACCTAACGGTCTTCGAGTCAAGTGAACATCAATTGTATTCCAAAAAGTCAACTTTTTCCCCTATAACGTCCAAATTACGAAAGTGCCCCTGGACTTCCGAACGTCATAACTTTCACCCTGTTCGTCCGAATCGGACATTCCACCTGTCTATAATCTCGTGACACCCTGAACTACGTCACGGTCAACGGTCATCGGTCAACGTCCGTTCGACCCTCCAAACAAAAGGTCAACAAATTGACCATACGAGACACAGGGGTAAAAACGTCATTTTATTCCATATTTTACAATATTACATTTTCCGAATTTTCGGGGCGTTACAGTATTGACTGCCAGGTATTGGCAGGGGTAGGCATCAGTGAGGCCTATGATGTGATGATAAAACCACAAAAGCAAAAGTTAAATCCATTATGCTTAGTGACCCTAGAAAGAGGGTATGGAGTGATTGACTTGATGAGGGAATGAGTTCCCGATTTATTGGACCCTATGAGGTTATTGGCCGATTGGCCGGGTAGTATATGTGTGGTAACTTAAACCCTTGTACCATGTCATGAGTGGATGGCATGTGATTGGGATAATGATATTGATACTTGTGAGTTCTAGATTATGTATACTCGGACGTTGAGCGAGACTCAGTATTTCGAGTAGGCACGGATATGACTGCCCGTGGGGTAGTGGTTTACAGAGCGATATTTCCCGATATTGATCCATTGACGGGAACTGGATTATTGAGGTTCCATAAATTTGATTTGGACTGATATTCGGTTTGGTTGAACCAGAAGGGTACCAGTTCACATATATATATGCCTTGGGCGAACTGTCGTGACACCTACTGATTGGAATTTCGAGGACGAAATTGTTTAAGGGAGGGTAGGTTGTAACGACCCGAAATTCGAGAAAGGAAAATGACGATTTTACCCCTAGAATTGGGCGAATGGTTGACTTTTGGTTCGTACGGTCAAACGAACTTTGACAAATGACTGTGACGTAGTTCGGGACGTCACGAGTTCATAGACAGGTGGCACGCCCGATTCCGACATTCGAGGAGAAAGTTATGATGTTTTGAAGTTTAAGGGTAATTTGGTAAATTGATTAAAAAGGGGCCATTTGTTGACTTTTTGATCGGGACCGTGTTTGGAATTTCCGTCAATCGGGGTTCGGATGAAAAAGTTATGGGCTTGAGAAAGTGAAGGGCAATTTGATAATTTGGCAAAGAGGGGTAAAACGGTAATTTGACTGGGTTTTGATGAGTTGTACGGCTTTGATGGCTGATTCAGCCAATTTGGTGGGTTGGTTAGTTTCTTGAGTGACATCTGTCACAATTAGATGAGGATTAGTGACTTGATTCTTATCTGATGGATTAAAGGGTACAATTGAGTATATGTTTGCCTTAAACAAACGAAAAACAGAGACAAATGCTAATTGAGCTTGATCAACTTCAATCTCTTTGTTTGATCGATTGGTGAGGGGATTAGAGGGAGAATTCGAAATAAAGAATAGAGAAGGAGAGAAGGATAAGATTCTGAGATTATGGAACAATCCCGAAACCCAAACCCGTAGGAGTTCAAATTCTCCAAAAATCGAACTTGAATTTCTAGGCCCTGAAACTGCATATTGAACATGATTTGAGCTTTTTGAGATTGCCATGATCAAAACCACCTAACGAACGAAGGAAATGGATGCTATTTTGGCTCTGAACGGACCTAGTGACAGAAAAGGAATTCGAGGATTGAGTCTTGCAATTGAAGGGTGAGAAGGATGAAATTGAGCTTGGAATTACGTTTATATAGTTCCTACGAAGCTTCTAAGAGGATCAATTGCACGAATTCGATTGAAATTGATGACATTCGAGATGAATAGTAGTCGGTGTTCTTCACAACGTCGAGATTGAGTCGACTGGATTGAGGTAAGAATTGATGTAATTCGAATTACAGAGCTTAATTTGGGTCTATGACGATGCAATTATAGTAAGCAATTGAAGGAATTAACTAGAAATGGACAGGATCCTAGCCGGGTCACGCCGCGGGCCAACTGGACCCGTTTACCAGTCAAACGGGTAAGGTTCTGTGGAATCAATTATATCCATAGTGGGCCTAAACTAATCCAACTTAATACAAATGTTCGAAGACTGTTCATCGTCCGAGTTCATCAATTCATCATTCAATCCTTCAATTAATTAGTCAGACAGCATCGTAGCCTTATTTTAAAGATGTTTTCAAACTCAAATTCAAAAGATTGGACCTCCAATTACCTGAACTCAGCCGAGGTATTTCCAAACTGTTGCGGGTACAGTTCTTGATCAATTTGTGATCAACTCTCTTCGATTTTGATATCAGTCGACTCGTCAAAGGTTCAAGAAGCTCACCCAAACATTTGTTTCCATCAATTAATCACACAAACCCGAATTCGAAATGTAATAAAGGTTTGGTTTTCGGGTTTGAGTCTGGGTACGATTGGGTTTGCAACCAATCATTCACCCTTTACTGTCGTTTCATTTTTCTCTCTGAATTCCATTTCATTCCTCACAAACCCAATCCAAGAGTTCAATCTTTCACTGAGATCAGTTATGGTTTTTGCTCTGTTTTCTTCTTCCTAACACACACACACAAGAACGACTTGTTTGTGTTTAAATTGTAAATCCACACAGCCCAATCAATTTTGCATCATCACCACTTTAATCCACTAATCTCTCTCAGCGAGTGACAAGTGTCACTAAATGCTAAATTCTCATCCAATTAGGCTGAATCAGCCACTTAATTATCCAATTCCCTCTTCTGTGGCAAATTACTATTTTGCCCTTCCTTGGTTAATTACCAAAATACCCCTCATAATTCTAGACTCATAACTTTCACGTCCGAACCCCGATTGACGCATGCCGTCTGTCTACGGATTCAGCGTCCCGAGACCTATCCAACAGTACTTATGGAAAGTCCAAACACGTTTCCGATTAAAAAGTCAACAAATGGCCTCTTTTAACTAATTTACCAAATTACCCTTAAACTTCCGAACATCATAACTTTCTCTCCTCAAAGGTTGGAATCGGACGTGCCACCTGTCTATGAACTCATGACGTCTCGAACTACGTTACAATCATCGGTCAAATTCTGTTTGACCGCTCGAGCCATAAGTCAACCGCTCGCCCAATTCCAGGGGCAAAATCGTCATTTTCCTTCAAATTTTCCAAATCTTCCTTTTTTGAAAGTCCATGTGGTTAAAACCTACCCCCTTAAAGAATTTTGTCCTCGAAATTTCAATTAGTAGGTGTCACGATAGTTCTCCCGAGGCATATATATATGTGAACCAGAACTATAATCAACCTCACACCCTTCTGGTTCAACCAAACCGAATATCAATCCAGTCCCCGTCGCTGGGTCAACATCGGGACATCTCTCTCTATAAACCTCTGCCCCACGGGTAGTCATATCCAAACTCACTCGGAATACGAAGCCTCGCTCAACGTCCGAGTACATACAATCCAGAAATCACAAGTATCAATCTTATTATCCAAATCACATGTCATCCACTCATGACATGGTCCAATGGCTTAAATCACCACACATTTGCCACTAGGCCACCAAGCCAATAACCTCATAAGGTCCAATAAATCGGGAACTCATTCTCCTCATCAAGTCGATCACTCCATACCCCATTTCCAAGGTCACTAAGCATAATTAATCTTTTGTTGTTTTATCATCATAGGCCTCACTGATGCCTACCCCTGCCAATACCTAGCACTCAATACAATCATTCATACAATATCGCAAATCATATCCATTTCTTAACCTCAGTACCACTCAACGTCATATACCAACATCATACACCTAGTATGATCCTGTAGTTGGATTCCAGTCGCCCAAATAATCAAAATCATGTACTACTCCAATCCTAGGGAGTTCCATTAATCACAGGATTTCACCTATCCTTACGTTATCAAACATACCAATTCGCGACTGGTTATCTTATTAGCCTCCCCGCGAATGATACCTGACCCAACAACACGGTCATAATCTCAATGTGTCCTGACCATCGCCTCATCACACATTAAGCCTTTCTGTTTATCAAGCATCACTAATCCCGATGGTTGATACAGTACTCATACACTCCTTCCCAGAGGTGTCACCTATGCTTACATAATCCATGGGTCACTATGGTTGATCTCAAATTATGCAAGAAAAGTAAAACTCCTTCCCAGAGGTGTGACCTATACATACGCAATCCATGGGTCACTATGGTCGATCTCAAATAATGCAAGAAAAGTAAAACTCTTGAGGGTTCAGCTAGCATCGGAAATTCCAGCCCCATGCTACCAAAGTACACCTCACCGAATCCCAAATATCATAGTGACCTATCACTATGCACATTGAAAAGGTTACATCGAGCATAAGTCATGGTTTCTCCACTTGTAATCGTTCTATTTCAGTTTTCATTTCCAATAACTCTGACCTCCTTCCGGTTCAATTACTATAATTGGAAACACATTATAGAGAACCCCTCTACAATCCTCTATGATATTCATCCAATCTCAAAACAACTCATGTTCCCCCGTGATAGTTTCCATTGGCCAGTACATCTGTCTCTCTTGGGATTCACACTAATCCCGACTATTCTTATATGTTTCACAAACCTACTCTGGTCGACCAGACCTAACACTTATTCATCTGTTCAATACATCTTCTGCCCATCTGTACATGTGAGTACACCAATCAATCGTCAATCATGGTACCATACACCATCCAAATATGGTCAGAATACCTGACTCATCATCTCACAAACATAACCGGTCCATTTTCCCCTCCAAAGGCATCACCATTGGCTCACCTTAGCCATATCAAATCTGAACATCATCTCTTTCTCTTGTACTCATACCCAATAGTCATCATCATATTAGCCTCTCTCAATAGGCTCAATAATCACATTTTTCCAACAGACCCACAAATCATTAGCTCATGATAAGGGATACTTGTCCCGCACCGTTACCTTATTAAGTTGTCCATAATCAACATATCAGCTCGGATCATCATCCCTTTTTCCTTTTTTTAATACCACTGGGTTCCCCATGGCAACATTGAGCCGAATGAACCCGTGTCTATCAAGTCCTATGCTTTCACCTTCAGTCCTTATGACTCCATGGGCGCCACATACCAAAGTGTTCGAGAAACAACTCGTATCTCGACATGATTTCCGTCATAACTCAATCTCTCATCCTGGCAAAACCTCTGGGAACATATTCCAAAATCTGTACATCTCCAGCCATCATTAGGATACTAATCACATATACTACACATCTGACCAGTGAACTTTGATTACCTCATACCAACAGCCCATCAATTGTGAGGTTCAATATCATGCTAGAGGGTATTATCCTCGAGTCTCCCTGAGCTGACATACAACCTCTGGTAATCTTGGACTCCACATATCACTCTCTAATCGACATACGTGATAGGGGTATCATGAGTCATCAATCAATCCATCCCAAGGGTTACATTCAAATCATCCAAGTCCAAGAATGCCCTAGATCAGCCACTAGGCGAATAACGCCAGTCATCCTGGGTAGCCTCACATTGATAGGTCTACCCCCCTTAGATCTCACCAATTTCACCATATATAATTAGCTTACCAAGGTTACCACATAAATATAATCACTTTTATCACTTCCGTAGCTCCAGTCGGCTCACCGACTTCCATACCTTAACCACTCACGGACATCTCTGTATCCGTCCAATGTACAATCTCAAAACATGGAAGAGTGGATAGCCCGGGACCTACCACATACATACGTCATGACCACAAGTAATGTCATCACTCAAGGGGCTACTCAGGCCTCCTGCTAAGTAACTGTAATCCTCGGGCATGTGGTCCCAATTCGACCACGCCCCCTACGGTCCATCACAGGCCTACCAACTTTTCCCTCGCCTATCACATCAACAATCAATGCAGGGGCCAATCCCTGCTCCATTGCACCCCAATAGTGCCTCTATAACATTTTATCACCCAGTGGACCCGACCGACGTCCCACTGCACTGGACCATCTCCTAAGTCCAATCCTCTGTGTACTACAGGTCTCTTCCCGAACTTCCAATCATTAAGTGAAATTGGCACGACCCATCCAAGTCCATAAGTCCAAGAAACAGGGTTAAACAACACCTATCCATAAATTCATAACTCATCGATATTTGATTTTTATCCCAATCCTTGGCATCCCAGGTGCCAAACATTCCTCAATCACATGGGTCGGCCGTGTCAAAACTCATAGTCATATTTCAATCTTTACGGCTCATCCCGAGCCCTAATACATTACCATGACTCATCCCGAGTCCTAACCAATATCCTGACTCACTTCGAGTCCTATTTTCCTGTCTCGACTCCTCTCGAGTCCAATCTTGACTCCTTTTGAGCCCAATCTCATAACGATCGCCCATGCCATCATTGGCATACCCGATCACCAAGAAAATTCCGTTGGTGAATCACATTTGATACGACCTCTAGTGCCTAAGGGATATCCCATCATATTCTAAACTCATTAGACACACATTTCACTTAAGGAATTCACTGAGCATAATCTCATCCCCGGTCCAATCTGTCCAATTGTGCTACCTTTCTAGCCTCTGGGCTCATTCATTCTCGGGACCCACACAAATCCGTGTTTCACAGTTGGTAGTTCACAGTGTACACTGCTTAACATCTGACCCCCAATCCAGGGTCAATCTCATTCCGAGATTTATCATGAGGTCTCATTTACCCTCGTATACCCGTCTCACTACCAGGTCGCGCACGAGACTTACGTTTTAGAGGCATGACGTGGCAAAAGAATCAGGAACCTAGTGCTCTGATACCAATTTGCAGGACCCATTCCCGAAGGACATAGATAACCGTGCCTGATCTTGCTCCCATCTGACAAGTCAACTGAAGTTCCGAAATTACCCTCAGCACTAGCCAAACAAGGAATAACCGCACTTGTGCCCACTCATGCCTCCACCTTCCGATCAGCCTCAATCATCGCGCCACGACCTGGAGGGTCAATAAAACAGAAAAGGTGTGAGTGGAAAAAACAAAGTTTTAGAAATACATTTATCAAAATACATTCCTACCCTCCAGTTTCACAAACACGCATGCATATCGTAAATCATGAGTAAAATAAATCTGAGCACAAACATTTATAAATCACAAATCTCAATAAAATCACGGGACTCATTTCCATATCCAGTCTCATATCCAATCTCATATAGTCACGTTATCCCTGCAACGCGTACAAATCAATAGGCTCAAGGACCGCCCAAAATCCGAGCATCCGCCGCTGTGAACACATCACTAGCCGGCAATCCAGATCGTCGTGAACACATCACCGACCGATCTCCATATAATCGAGCACATCTGATCTGAGTCGAGCCTCCCTCGGCTGCACGATAACAGACCGTGCTACGTGACCTCTCCGGGGTACACACATCCATCCCAGAGGCGAGCGTTATCTCCAAGATTCATTCCGGGGAAACACATTCCCAACCGGAAGCCCTAATATCCAGGGTGCACTTCGGGGGAAACATATTCCACCTCGAAAGCCCTAATATCCACAACATATCATTATCATGAAAACTAGTGAAAAACAGTTGCATTTGAAATCAAATCCATTTTCAATACAAGGTCTCAACCCAAAACATAGTTCATAAAACTAGAGTCCCGATTATTTCATAAATCCTAAAACCATCAATATCATCATGTAATCACATGGAAATCTAAATCCAATCAAAATCACAGTTCTATTGGGTTTCACGCCCAAAATATCACTTTCACGCAAATCCGCTTAACCGCAACCTCAGTTGTCATTTTCACATAAATCCACAAAAGATATCCAGAAAGTATATCAAATCCATCAAATCAATTTCCCGACTCATAACCCAAGTCAAAACCAATCTGAAATCCCGGGCCTTCGCCCAAAACAAGAATATCACAGTTTTCTCAAAAATCGTGCCCAACAACATATAAAATAATATAATATTCCCAAAATCTAGAAATCATTATATCGAAACATCAATCATGCCAAATCATTTCAATTCATATTATAAAGAATTTAAAACATATATGCATGCATTCAGGGTAGAAAACAAAAGTCCACTCACACACCGTCCATATCGCTCGCTTTCCGAGCTGCACGTTTTTTGGTAATTTTCGGAAGTCACCATTCATGTCCAAAATCATTATCGAGGGTCACTAACATCTCAATATACCTCATATAATTTTCCCAAATTTTTTCGGGGTTTAAATACGTAATTTAAACGTAACATAAACCTTCAGACCCTCGAAACAATATCGAAACGGTGTCCGATTTTCTCGAAACCAGTGTCAAAATATTCGTTACATTAAATAGAACAAAAGTCATGTTGAACTCACCTCGGGATTCCCACTCATGCGCCCCCACGCACCGTCGTGAGTGGCTGCGCGTGAGTCCACGCGCCTGCTATAGTAATTGCCACTGTTCTTCTCAACCCGGTTTCCTAGTAAATGGGTCCTGCAACCCGCGATGCAACCCGTTCCAAACTCCATCAATTCTGCATAATTTTCACCAATTAAAACGTCTAATATCATCGTTTTATACTAAATAAGGTTCTGTGGAATCAATTATATCCATAGTGGGCCTAAACTAATCCAACTTAATACAAATGTTCGAAGGCTGTTCATCATCTGAGTTCATCAATTCATCATTCAATCCTTCAATTAATTAGTCGGACAGCATCGTAGCCTTATTTTAAAGATTTTTTTGAACTCAATTTCAAAGGATTGGACCTCCAATTACCTGAACTCAGCCGAGGTATTTCCAAATTGTCGCGGGTCCAGTTCTTGATCAATTCGTGATCAACTCTCTTCGATTTTGATATCAGTCGACTCGTCTAAGGTTCAAGAAGCTCACCCAAACATTTGTTTCCATCAATTTATCACAGAAACCCGAATTCGAAATGTAATAAAGGTTTGGTTTTTGGGTTTGAGTCTGGGTACGATTGGGTTTGGAGCCAATCATTCACCATTTACTGTCCTTTCATTTTTCTATCTGAATTCCATTTCATTCCTCACAAACCCAGTCCAAGAGTTCAATCTTTCACTAAGATCAATTATGGTTTTTGCTTTGTTTTCTTCTTCCTAACACACACACACACAAGCACGACTTGTTTGTGTTTAAATTGTAAATCCACACTGCCCAATCAATTTTGCATCATCACCACTTTAATCCACTAATCTCTCTCAGCGAGTGACAAGTGTCACTAAATGCTAAATTCTCATCCAATTAGGCTGAATCAGCCACTTAATTATCCAATTCCTTTTTCTTTGGCAAATTACTATTTTGCCCTTCCTTGGTTAATTACCAAAATACCCCTCATAATTCTAGACTCATAACTTTCACGTCCGAACTCCGATTGACGCACGCCGCCTGTCTACCGATTCTGCATCCCGAGACCTATCCAACGGTACTTACGGAAAGTCCAAACACGGTTCTGATCAAAAAGTCAACAAATGGCCTCTTTTAACCAATTTACCAAATTACCCTTAAACTTCCGAACATCATAACTTTCTCCTCGAAGGTCGGAATCGGACGTGCACCTGACTATGAACTCGTGACGTCTCAAACTACGTCACAGTCATCGATCAAAGTCCATTTGACCGCCCGAACCAAAAGTCAACCGTTCGCGCAATTTTGGGTGCAAAATCGTCATTTTCCTTCAAATTTTCCTTTTTCGAATGTCCGGGTCGTTACAGAAATCCTAGGATCGGTGACCTACTAGGAAATTGTGCATGAGTTCCCAGAAACAAAACTGTGAAGGTTGGACCCAAAACGGATAATATCGTGCTAAATGGGTCGAGTTGTGACATCTTTTAGGTATTTCGAGAAGGTCTTTATGAAAGCCTTGAGATCCTGAGTCCATAGAAAGGCGACACGTTGAAATTGAAAATTGTACGAGTTTGTTATGGGTAAAAATGATGAAGGTCATTTTTGTAATTTTTCCCCAAAGATATATTGGTCATTTCACATGGAATATTTTAGTGAAAAGGACATGTGCCTTGATATTTTTATCCTCTTTTATCTTCTCAACCACCACCCACCGACCTTGGGTTGGTTCAAAGTTTATATATGTGTGTTGGGTCGTGGATGAGTGTGTGGGTGTGCTAGGCGTGTGTGGCTGTTGGTGCAAAACAGAGAGAAAGGGAGAAACTGTGTGGGTTAGAGAGCATATTGAAAGAATTGGTGAAGCCAAACAAGAGAGTGAGAGATTCTGGAATTTGAAAATTGAATCCGTGAAGCTTGAAATCTAGTTTTGTGATTTAGACTAATTGTTCGAATTGAGGTTATAAACCTCTTTCTTGAACTTCCATGAGCAGACAGGTCAAAAGATGGTAGGAAATCGTGTCGAGATAGACCTTGAACGGAGTTTGAACGTGGGCATTGGGTTGGATCAGAAATTCAGGGATTTAGG
The DNA here is from genome assembly GCA_032719365.1 of Prinsepia uniflora. Classification (NCBI taxonomy): domain Eukaryota; kingdom Viridiplantae; phylum Streptophyta; class Magnoliopsida; order Rosales; family Rosaceae; genus Prinsepia; species Prinsepia uniflora. The sequence continues at coordinate 89,513,161 of CM064861.1, forward strand.
TAAGTAATTCTGTGAAAACAGGAAATGGGTTGCGTACCGAACCAAGCCCTGTGAACAGGTTCGAGGGTCGACCCAGCGCGAGGTAGATGGTGACCTGTTGCAGCGCGTGAGGCCCATGTGCAGGGAAGGGTGGCCGACATGTGAGGGTGCATGCGGCAGTCCCTCGAGGTCTAGTCAACATGAAGTTTCATGTTTTCAATGTTTCGAGTCCAACGGTATAATTTTCGAGGATATTGAATATCGTCGCGGGGCAATTTTGACTGCCTGAATGTTTAAGAATTATTTTAATTCATTTAAAAATCACAAAAAATTATGGGATTAAACATGAGGCTATTTGAGATGATTAGTGACCTTAAGACACGATTTAGGGCAGGAATTGGTCTTCATAGATTTTACAGAAAAAAGTGCAATATGGTTCGGTTGCATGTACGGTACGTGTGAGTGGACCATTTCCTTCTTAAACTTATTATGTATTCATATTTAATTATTTTAAATAGCTTCTAAGTTATTTTAATGGTGGTTGAATGATTGCGAATTTATATGAAATTCGGTGAATTTAAGAATATTTAATTGTAATTTGTTTGTACGTTTTTTGAGAAATTGACATAGTTTGTATTCTGGTCTCATATTGCATTTTGGAGTTGATTATATGACTTTCTTACATGTTTGTGATGATATTTGGTTGATTGGAGTTTATGGTGATTTTATGAATATTTAATTATTATTTTAACGGTGCGTTTTATGAGATTTGTGTCGATTGAGTTTTGGGTTCTATCCCGGGGTTTTGGATTCTGATTTTGATTAGAAATGTCTTATGCAGATTATGAAGTATGTTTTCTCGATATTGGTGATTTTTGGATGATTTTAGAATTAGTTCTTAGTGCACGGGTTTTGAGAAATGCGTAAAAGTAGTATTGGATATTTCGGTTTCTGAGCTTGATTTTGGAATTAATATGAATTTCTTCCCTTGGTATTTGAGATTGAGATTACGAATATACACATATGATGATACTATGTTGTGGATAACACTCCTCGGGATGCCAAGCTTGGCTAATCGATCTCGGACGTTGAGGTAAAGCTCATTTTCCTGAGACTGTTGTTGTGATGAGTAGTCTCAGACATCGAGATAACACTCATTTTTCTGAGACTAAGGACAACTTGCAGATGTCGAGGCAAAGCTCTTTTTCTTGGGTCGACCTCATTCGGACGTCTAGGTAAAGCTCATTTTCCCGAGTGCTCGGCCTTATCGGTAGTGCAACTGTGATATTATGACTTGATATTCAGGCATCGGCAGGCTTGATCGTGTGTTATTGGAGTTGTGACCTTGATATGGTATTTGTGTGTAATTTTTTTTTGGTACCTGCTGAATTTCAGTTATTTACGTTTGTGTTTATACTTGATATGGGTTTAGATAGACAAGTTTTTCGATATTATTGGGTTTTTTTATTATTATTATATGGTTTATCAAGTTAAAATGATTTAGTATATGCATGCATAGTTTTGAAAAACGGAGGGTAAATGCTAGATGTTTTCAAATCGTATGTTTTTTTTAAAAAAAAATTGTCCACTCACACGGTTTTCATGATTTTGAAACCCTTCAGGGCCACTGCACAAGAGTCAAGGAAACTCTAGAGGCAGAGGCATGAGGCTATATACGTATCCCTTGTCTGACAGGGTTTTGAGGGTGAATTTGGTATCTTGGTTACCTGCCAGACGGGAGCAGGGCCAGGGTGTGGTTTACCATGCGTTTTTCGGGTAGGGTCCTGTCGCGTACCTAGCAATTTAATGCAATATTATCTCTATCAGTAAGAGTGCATGGGATACAGTCACTAACCATAGTATCCCCAAAAGGGGGAGCAACCTTGAACACCCCCTGGAAGTACATCATAGCAATCGAATGGACTTCCTTTGGCTCCTCAGTCCAGCCCCCACCAGATCATGTATACCTAGGAGTCGATTTTGGCGGTGTCTTTTAACTTTTTTTTTACGTGGAATAATGTAGTTTTCATGTCCCCTTCATTCAACTAGTGAACCCGAGACTTCAACTTCCAGTGAATCTCCTCATCTAGCAGAGCCTGTTTCAAATCTGACTTCAACCTCCCAACCCGACTACCCTGAAAAGTAGGCTGCTGAAAAGCAGCTTGTAATTCTGCCCTAAGTTCCCTAATACACCTTTGGGCATTAGATATCGCTTTCTTCCTCTAGATCAGCAAGCCCTTCCTCAACCCATTCAACTTCCCTTCCACTAAAGCTGAACCCATTCCTGAAGGCGATTGTCTCCAATTCTCCATAACCACCTTAATGCACCCGTGGTCTAATCCCCACCTCAGATTATATATAAATTGTCTACGATTGCGGTTATACATGGGGCATGTATCCAAAGCAAGCATAGCATCGTCAGAGCCCTCAGAAACTATATGAGCAATTTGGGTTTCAGGATACCAGTGAATTCCCTAATCAGTGGCGAAACCCCTGTCAATTCTTTCCTGAATGTATCCTCAATCTCGCTTATTATGCGAGATGAAAGGGTACCCTTTGTAGCCAAGGTCCAGAAGACTACTATTAGATATAAACCTTCTAAAATTTCTCATACTGTTTTCAAAGCGAGAAATGCCCACCACCCAGTTTTTCCTCATTATTCAGAATATCATTAAAACCTCCAAGTATCAAACAGGGATCCCCAAAACATTTGACTCGATCTTGGAAACAAGCCAACTAAGTCTCTTGAACCCTATGATCATCAGTGCTAGCATACACAACATACATTCTCTAAACCTTTTGAGGACAGCCATCATGAATCAACATCTCAATAAAAAAAAAACACCATACTTAACTAATGCCACAGTATCACCAGACTTCCAAAAAATGCATAAACCACCTATGCCCTATGGGCTCCATAGCATGAATACAATCAAACTCGAATTTACGCTTCAGATACTCAAACTTTATACTTTTATTTTTAGTTTCTAATAAAGTAACTATATCAAACTTGGAGATCCTACATTGGTCCACCAAGCACTGAACCCTCAAGACACCCACGATGTCTTGACAGTTCCAACAGAGAATCTGCATGACAACTACAACTCTTGAGGAGGAGTGGCAACATCACCCTTCCACTTAGGTAAGTGACTTGTTCCAACAGAGAATCTGCATGACAACTACAACTCCCGACCACCTGATCAAAATTCCCACTAATAGGCCCGAGCCCATAGGATATTCAGGGCCCAAGTGATCGCCCCCACGGGTACCATTAGGTGGTCTCCCAATCCGTGTGAAAGCTCTCCTTGCATTACTCACATTTTCAATTATGGATCCTTGGTTAGAAGGATCCAAATACACCCATTGCACATCCAATTTGATGTTACCAAAACTAGAACTCAAATTGTGCATAGCGTCCTGGCCCAACACTCCTAGCTCACAGTTGTGAGTCGTAATCAACCCATCAGGTTGCCCCCTTCAACTCTCATCTTTTTTTCAATCCATGGTCTACTGTCCAGTAAGGCACCGCCCATCCCAAAGCAAAGGCCCTTTGTTACTCCCTGACAAAAAACACATGGCTCACTGTTGTTAGGCACATCTAGCCTAGCCTTCTTCTCATATCCACTTCGAACATTTTGCACACACTGCACATTACTGCTAGACCCAGAACCTAGGCCCAGTCCAGCGTTCACTTCGACTGGAGGGGGGGATAATTCCTCTAGGGTCGATACGCTCCGCATCAAACAGCCGCTCTAGGGCTTGAGTTGTCGCATCCTTCTGCATCTTGGCATCCTAAGCTCGACCCTCTATCACTGAATGTAACGACCCATCTCGAAATTACATGATTATCGAGACTAATTAAGGATTAATTAAGGGTTATCGAGACTAATCAGGATTAGCCGAGGTGAAATGACGAGTTTGCCCCTATAAGGGAAAATCTTGACTTTTGACTTGGAAGGTCAATTGCATGTGGACCGAGGTCCATTATGTAGATCGAGGGATTATGAGTATGTAAACAAGCGGCACGTCGAATTTGGACGTCATATGGGAAAGTTACTGTTCTAAAACGATAGTACGAATTATTTTACAATTACACGATTTACGAGGCAATTGACTTTTGTTTCTTGTGGGCCTAGATATTTGTTTCCAGGTCCAATGGATGAGGGACACTTGTCACTCATCCATTGATCCTCATCCCATATTCATACATCTATTTCCCTTCGTTCGAAAAACCCGAAACCCACCCCCACACCATTTTCTTCATCTTCCTTCACTCGATGTTGTTGCTTGAGAGTGACTAAGAGTGAGGCTGGGAGAGGAGAGTGGCGGTCGCTGCTGGAAAACCCAGAAACCAAGTAAAACCCGTGACCCAAAAAACATAAAAAATTGGATTTTGTTTTTTGGATGTTTTGGATAGTAACTGAAGCCCTAGTTATGTTCTGTGAGCCCTTGCCAGTGTGTAGGGCCAAGAAACAGAAGGAATGGACGACTAGGTTGGTCTGGGTTCGCGTTCGAAGGTTGACCCGTCAAAAATCAACTTGGCTCAAGGTTTTCAGGTACGTTTTTACAGTTTATAACCCGTAGGATTATTTCTGGGTGAGAAACGACTCAAATGGTGAAAAAATGGTGAATTTTGGTGGAGTTTTGAAGGAGAACAGACCGGGTCAGCAAAACGGGTCGAACAACTTATTCTAGGGTCGGGTGTTGACCTGGTTGGAGGTTAAAAATGATGATGTGGCAAGCCACAACATCATGTCAAGCCACATGGCTAACCAAAAGGTGACACGTGGCGATGTGTCAGGTCCAATCAGCATCGACGTGGTAGTGCCGCGTCAACGCTGTCAGACCACGTGGACTAGTGAGGTGGTACCACTTGGTAGTATGTCAGAAGGTTGTCAGGATTTTCCGGCTGACGTGTTAGGTGATATGGTAAGTCTATATCAGCATTGTCAGACCACGTGGACTAGTGAGGTGGTTCCACATGGCAACAAGTTAGAGATTGTTAGGTGACGTGATAGCTTACGTGTCATTATGGCGTCAGCATGGACACATGGCACGTGTCAGAAGTTGACGCATGGCACCAGTCAGGGAAAACCACCTGGCAGGCTGTCAGAGCTGTCAGTTGTCAGATGTCAGGCTAACGTCAACAGTGACGTCCACGTTGACCGAAATTTGACTGGCATGTGAGGGCGCGTGGGCATGAATTTTGAGGTCAAATTATTCTTTTTCGAAAGGTATCGAAGTTCTGAATCCAATGATGGTGGTTTCAGGTCGATCAAAGATCGTCTGGTTGGTATTTTTAAGGTTTTTCTTCTTGGTAAGCATGTTCGGGACACGTTTACTGTACCGGGGTTTAGGGGGTGTGTACTTATGAACTTGCATAGATTGTTAGTAACCCTCAGATGTGATTTGGATAGGACCAAACGTTCTGAATGCTTCAGATTGGCTTATGGCGCGAGTTTTGAGCGCTCAATGTGGACCGTGTGTGAGTGGACTTTGATTTATAACTATGATGCATGCTTAAATGTTTTAAATACTTTATCGTATGATTTGATCTGAAATGATTTGATATCATTAGATGATGATGATTTTATGGTTTAAATGTCGGTTTATGAATGCTTTTACGGATGTGCGTGAAAATGTCATTTTAGGCTTGAGATCCAGTTGGATAATGATTTTGAGTATTGTGAAATGAAGATTGGACACTTTTTTTATGATGTTTGTGGAAACTATGTTTTAGGTTGAGACCCTACGTGAAACAACTGATTTGATTTAAGATACAACAATTTATGAAATATGTTTCCACTGTTTTCAAAATGACCATTCTTTGTGATTATTGATATGACTCCTGTAGGAATGTGTTTCCCTGGAGATGACTCTATGATATGTTGCTCGCCTCCGGGATGCTCTGTGTTCCCCCCTCCCCTTGAGAGGTCACGATGCACTGCCTATTGTCAAGAAGTTGTGGAAGGCTCAAGTCAAGAGTACTTATGATGTATAAGATTGGTTGTTGATATGTTCACTCTGATATGAACGTCGGTCATAGATCGTGCTCGGACCTAAGCTATCCTAGAACTTATTTGCACGCATTGCTTGGATATCGTGCTGATGATGATGATATGATGGTATGAGATAGATGTTGGATATAAGAATGGGTCATATTTTTGATTTACTACTTTGTGTCTAGACATTTTCACATGTGTTGATTTTACGATGAAAGCCCTGTTTTCATATGTACTTTTTATTTGGAAAATAATGATTTAATTGTTTATGCAAAGTAGTAAAATCAGAGAGTTGTTTATGCAATAACGCCCCGGATATTCAAGCAAATGAAGATTTACCATTTTACCCCAAACATTCAGAGAGTTGACTTTTGACTTAAAGAGTTAAATTATTGATTTTTTATTTGGGAGGTCTTACAGATATATCAAGAAGGCTGTTACGAAGGTCTCGACCTCCTGAATACATAGATAAGCAAAACACTGAAAATAGGGTAAAGATGAGTAAGTTATGGGCTCAAAAAGGTCAAAGGCATTTTAGTAATTATACATGAAGGGTATTTTGGTAATTTTCACAAGGACCTAGAATGTTCTAGGGCTTTCCTCAAAATTCTCCATTTCTCCCTCCAAAACATCATCACCAACTTAGTATATGTTTATATAAGTGTGTGATGGTGTTCAGGGAAGGTAGGCTGAAAATGGGTAAAAAAGAAAGAAAGAAAACGTGAAACATAAAGAGAGGGAAGACCATAAAACAATCCAGGAAAAAGTGAGAGAGAACCTGGGTTGAGAAAGAGAAGGAAATTTGTGAGAAGAGAGGGTTGAAACGTGAACGAAGGCATGGACCCATAAGGACCTTCTTCGGGGCTTTCATTCAAGGGCATTAAGTTGAGCTTGAGTTGTCCCAATGGCTTCCTAGAGGTCTTGCGTTGTCACATAGATGATAACCAGGGGCTTTGAACGTGGACAAGTCACTGCACAAGCCCTCAACGCCATGGCCGAGAAGTTCGAAGCTCGAACCAGACGTTTGAGGTAAGGAATCTTACTTCTGAGGTTATAGATATGTTACTTGGCTTAAAGAGATCCAATTCGACTGTTAGAGCGTAAAAAATGGACGTCAAATGAGTAAGTTTGGACCGTGTCAAGTTGTCGAGTCGAGTGACCTAGAAAACTAGACACCTGGTCGGAGACGATGACACTGTAGAATCCCGGGTGGGCTTCACGCACAGCCGCAAGAGGAGGCTTGTGCGGGCGAGTGGCCGTTTTGGGTGGTCCGGTCAATATGAAATATTTTTCAGTTAATTTTCTGAGTTTAATTATATAATTTTTGGAATTATTTTACACTGTTTGGGCATAGTTCTGAATATCTAATGTGTTATGTTTATAAATTAATTATTTCTTTAATTGTCCCTTAATTATGTTTGTATTATGGACCTATGATGTTCGATCATGATAGATTTGATGATGGTGATAAAATGGTTATATGTTAACACAAAATCATGTGAATAATGGAAACCGTGAAGGATTTTGGAATTATATAATCAAGGTTATAATTATAATTGCATATCCATGGTTTTAAGTACTTAGTTTAGAAAGGCCTAACTAACTATGAGTATCTAAGACAATTATTATTCATAATATAATTACTATCTTGATTATTTTGTAATAGAATATGAATTGTTGAGTATGTAATTCCCATTACTATCTTGACTATGTAGTACTTTGATCAAGGCTAAATAAGTAATTTCCACCACATGATGGGGTTAATAGGTTGAATGTGAGCGGTAACCCCGCAAGGTGGCTTTAATTTGGTTTAGTTTATAAGATTTGGAGTCGGATTAAAACTTATAAGATCCCTTGTCTGACATGAGGATTGCTAGAAGGGAGCGGGTCTCGTTTAAGTTTAAACAAAGTTGAGACAAATCCTGTCAATTTGGTATCAGAGCAAGGTTATTTTATGCGTTGTCTCTGTAGTGTGAGCCTTGTATGCTAATTACATATTGTTGATGTGATTTATAATGATAAAATGGATCTAGTTTTCAAGTTACTTATTATATGAAGTTATGAAGTTGGCAAATATTACAATGATGATTTATGAAGGGATTATGAGATGTTTTAAATGTGGATGGAGAAGTAAGAATAAAAATTGGATTGTGCAATATTAACTTGAATTAATTGTAATTTTTAAAAGGTTACCTGATGGTTTTTGGACGATTGGAAAGTTTCTAAGATAAATCATACGGCAAGGTATGATTATGTTTACGTGATAATATGTGAAATTTTAATTGGTAATTGGTTAATATAAAAATAATATATTAATAGCACGTTTTGCGAGGAAAGTGGGTATAATGTATGTTAGTTCATTACAAGGATTTGGAGAATGATTTTATACTTGTTGTGTTATGTTTACATGAATTTGATGATGACTGATGGACTTGAATTTTTATAGGATTTTATGGAGTATTTCATTAGTACGTTTAATGAGGTTTTCAGTAACTTATATTTTGGATTTTGTTTGATTAAGGATTCAAATTGAATGCGATCTATGATATGGAATGTTGTGATATTGGATGTCGATGATTTTTTATGAATTTGGATGGGTTTCCGAATATATTTTGATAGCACGTATTATAGAGTTTTGATGGAATTGTGATGTAGGCTTAGGCCAGGGTTTTAAGGATTGGTCTTAATTTCTGAATTTGGTTTAAGTGTGAATACTTGTGAGGTGACTAGTTGTGAATACTAGACATGTATTATATGATATAATGTGGGAACCTTCATTGAGATGCCCAATTACTGGGCTACGCCTAGACGCTATATCCCTAGGCGGCCATTCAGATGTTGTATCCTTGAATGGTTGAGTTATAAGTTGACGACCAGATGTTGTATCCCTGGACAACCACTCAGATGTTGTGTTCCTGAGTGGTTGAGTTATGCGGTTGACACCCAAATCTTGTATCCCTTGGTGGCCACTCGGACATCGAACTGGGCTGTGTAGTTCCCGAGTGGTTATGCGATATAATGTTTAGCCTACCAGTAGTGCCGTATGATTATGTGTGTGTGTGTGTGTGTGTGTGTGTGTGTGTGTGTGTGTGTGTGTGTGTGACCTAAATGTTGTATTCCTAGGTGGCCGCTTAGATGTTGTATCCCGGAGTGGTTGACATATGTGGATAGTGCTCAGATGATTATTATTCATAATATAAGTACTATCTTGATTATTTTGTAATAATGCTTTAGAATATGAATTGTTGAGTATGTAATTCCCATTGCGTTAAAATTAGCTAATTATATCCAAATTTTACGTGTGGTTAGTTGGAAATATAGATAAAGATAATATTGTGATATTTAATACTTTGATCAAGGCTAAATGAGTAATTTCCACCACATGACGGGGTTAGTGGGTTAGATGCAAGCGATAACCCCGCAAGGTAGCTTTAATTTGGTTTAGTTGATAAGATTTGGAGCCGAATTAAAACTTATAAGACCCCTTATCTGACATAAGGATTGTCAGATAGGATTGGGTCCCATTTAAGTTCGAACAAAGTTGAGATGATCATCTTGTCAAGGTTGCAGAATTAGACCAAGTAGCCTCCTGTGGCCCCAAAGAGGCCTGCATCATGCCTGTGACACAATTTCATGTCCTGATGCGTCTTCGACAACATATCAGACCTGGATTGACATGGATGCTTCCTTGTTAAATATGCTTATTGCAACCAGCTCAGAAGAAGACTTTATTGAGATCATGTCCTGTGAAACGTCTCATTCCGCTTGGGTTACTCTTCAAGAGCGCTCCTCCTCTCAGTTTGAAGCTAATTTCATGCAATTGAAGACCATCCGTGAAACCATACAGAAGGGTACAGATTATGTTGAAGTTTTCTAGATAAATTCAAAACAACATGGAAATGGCTTGCTAGTGCTTGTGTATTTTTATCTGACAAAGATTTGAATCTGATAATTTTGAATAGTCTATCCACTAAATATTATCCTTTAAATCCCATATCAGAGCACGTCATATGTCAGTTATCTGAGCTTCGTGTTCTTCTGCTTTCTGACGAAAGTAACTAAACTAAGGCCTCTACTCAATTACACTTACACTCTCAGGCCCCTTTGCTCACAACCATGGTTTCTACAAAAACTTCAACTGGTGCTCAGCCATCGCATGGTTCAGAAAGTTCGGCTATGAACCAAGCTCAGTAGAATGGTGCACCTCATTGGAATTACTGTGGAGGCTATAATTAACAGGACTTGTCCCTAATTTTCTTGAAAATTGGACTGACCCCACTCCTATTTGACAACACTTTGTTAAACAAGGGATATTACCAAATTTTATCTATGTCTATATTAATTAAATTAACCAAACTAGACCCACTCTTACGAGGTTACCTCCCACGTCCTACCCACTTGCCCCGGCAAGTAGTGGTATTTACCAATTTGACCGTACATGGTTCTTACTTATCACCATTTATTTATCTTCTTGTTATACAGTTTAGTAATATTCAAAATGTAATTAAATAAATTCATCAAATGTTTACACAACATCACATATCATCATATGAACATCATTGCTCATTTGATCATATAATATGTATCCTCATAGCGTCTCATCTTATCCTCACAAATAACATCAAGCATCACTATATCATCAACTCTCGAGAAGCATATACATACACACACATATATTTATTTTGTCCATGTTTAATAATTCATCTTTATTTAACTTTACTCAAACTGTATTTCCAATAGCTAGAAGCACATGTATGTGTTTATATATAGAAAACCATTTACGTGACAACCAAAATATAGTTCCCTGTAACAACCAATTGCATAAAAATTAAATTATAATCATCTTTCAATTTAAAGTATAGCCTTATACAATAATAACCATATAATTAAATCCTTGGCTAACAACTTCTTCCTATTTCCATAACTCCTTTTCTTTATAAAAATACAAAGTTAACTATCGTAATATTCTTAGTACATAAATATACACCAAAGTATCCATCTTTTAGTCACATTCTTAAGTACCGCCAATAGTCTTGATATGTCCTTAACTCAAATTAACCTTGTATTAATGTTTCTCATTTTTCAAAATTGATCTAAGATTATTGTTAAATAACATTTCAATTTTAAATGATCATAACCATCTAAACACAGTGTCCAGATAATCAGAAAATAACACCATTAAACTCAGAATATCAAAACAAGCATCTTTCGTGTTGAATGCATCTTGAGAAACCACATCACGCATCCACATGCGCCGCTAGTGGCCTTTTCACGTGGGCCACATACGCTTGTGCATTGGTCACCCCTACCTCCATCCAGGTCTACAACTTGGGTCACTCGACCCAGCGACCCTGACCCGGTTCCAAAACTCGTTTTACTCGCTCGTTTCTCAGGATTCAAACATCCTTATACTCTATTGGATCTCAAGAAGTGATATATAGCATTCAAACTCAGAAAACCCACCTCGAGAGCACAGCCGAACTTCTTGAATTTTGGCCAAAGTTCCATGATTAGTCCAATGGCTTCTTTACGTCCAAATCTCGTGTTGTCCGCTTTGGGTCCAGCCCTCACGGTTTTGTTTCCAGGAGCTCACATGAAACTTCCCATGGGTCACCCATCCTGGGATTGCACCAGTCCCTACTCGGTTAACTTTGGAGTTATTTAGGAATTCAAAGTTAGTGAGCTCCCAAAAAGCCTCATGTTAAATAGATGTGCGCCCACACATATAAAATGCATCCCCAAGATCCCCGAGGCGATGTGGGATTGCTAACCATGCCTCCAAGGCACGAGTCTTACAATCAAAATCACTTCTTGAAATTATTAATTCGATGATGGTTTTGAAACTATTGTTTTGGGTTCATGGTCAGTGGCCCAGATGTGTAATTTTTAATGACCCGAACTTTTATAAAAAAAAACATTTTAATGCGAAATGACCATTTTTCCCCTAGGGAAAAAAGTTGAATTTTGACATGGGAGACTTTTTGACATGACCCATCCCCGAAGGACATAGATAACCGTACCCGGTGTTACTCCCATCAGACAAGTCAATTGAAGTTTCGAAATTACCCTCAACACTTGTCAAACAAGGGATAACCGTACTTGTGCCCACTCATGCCTCCACCTCCCAAATAGCCTCGATCATCGCGCCACTGACAGGACCCATCCCAATCCCCCTGGGATTAGTGGGGGATGACCCTGCTCCCGTCTGACACGAAGTGTCAGACAAGGGATATTTCCGACCTTTGCCCTCCCGGGCTATCAGAGTACACAAGGATCCGGATGAGGCGTGTGATATCTCGGTCTCTACTACAGTCCACATCCGATGTCAACCTTAAGGGCAATCAAAACATTAAAAGCTGTGAGTGGACAAAACAAGAGCTTATAAAAACATTTCATAAGAAGACATTTGTACCCTTCACTAAAAAGCATACATGCATTCGAAAACCATTTATCCGAAATAAACCATATGTGGGAACTAAGCCCAAAACCAAGGTTGAAAGAACCATCATGAAAACGACCATACGGGCCACTGCCCAAATCCACAAGGGACTCGGCCCAAACCATAAGAAACCAACCATACGGGCCACTTCCCAAAACCTGTGTAAACACACATCATATATCATATATCATATTTATATCATATACACATATAATTCACACAACCAATCCTGTCACGGTTTCCAAAGCTACGCGCGTGCTACCCAGGTCTCAATTCGAGTCTTCTCAAAGACAAGATCAATGTCCGCAGACCACTGACCCTACCCGGGGTAATAGTAACCATAGCCTTCCTGAGAGTAAGGAACCCAACTGGGGGGTGACTCCACTCAATCGGTGCTCCGTGACTACTCCGGGGTTCACCCAGGCCAACGACCCTCCCCGGAGGAGATAATAGAACAAGCAAATGAAGGTATATGAATACATATATATACATAATATAAACATTCATGCCCAGTTCCCTTGAACCGTCATGATCCACAACATCCATTAACCAGGGTTCATGTCGGTTCCCATAAACCGTCATGAACCAGAATGACCTGACAAAGGTTCATGCCGGTTCCCATAAACTGTCATGAACCACAATGACCTTTCCAGAGTTCATGCAGGTTCCCATAAACCATCATGAACTTGGAAATCCATCTAGGGTCCCTGGCCCGAAATTATCAGTGTAAAACAACTGGGTCTCGTGCCCGAACATATGACTCAACTGGGCACCGTGCCCGATATCTAAGGGTCAGTCACAACTCCGATCATAGTGATGCGTGCAACCATCCATCCAGGACCGCCCTCAATCTTGGTATGTCGCCGTGAACGTATCAACCAACGCGACCACCATAAGATCATAGTGCACTCATCACTGATCGATATCCTGAACCGTCCGCACTCGGAAGTCGAGCCTCCCCAGGCTACCCGACCACGACTCGTGCATCTTGACTTCTCCGGAAGGAACACATCCCAATCCAGAGGCGAGCGTCGTATCGTCGATCACCGTGCACATAGCACCTGTCGCGACCACGATTTAGACCCGTAGGTCGTAACTAGAGTCATATACACGAGACCAAACCAAATGGGTCTCATACCCGAGTTTATCCTTTTGGAAATCCAAAACCATTTCATTTAGACCAATAAAGACATACGGACCCATATAGGCACCGTATAGGGTCGAAACCTCGAAATACGTGCCTATACGTAACCAGACATCAAAATGCACTTATGGCATCACAAAAAAGTATTTAAAACATATAATAAACATTTATGCATGCACCAATTTAGAAAACAAGCTCCACTCACAGACCGTCCGAGCTGCAGCCACGATTTGCGTGTCATAGGCTCTCATGAGCCGATCACCATCACCGGGACTCCCAAACCTATCCAAATTTTAATATAAAGTTACTAACTACTTAATTAACCTCCTACCAAAGCCCCGTAATTTTCCTGAACTTTTAACTATTTTTAAATCGACCCTAAACTTTCCGACACCCCGAAAACTATTGAAACGATGTCTGATTGACGCGAGACTAGTCCCAAAATCTTCGTTACATCGAATAGAAGATTTCATATGTTGAACACTTCCCCAAATTATGGTCCACGCGCCCACACGTGCTCCTAGAAGGGCTAGATCACTATTTATCATCATCAACCTCAGAAAACCGGTATGAACCGGCCGGTTACTGTGCTGAACCGGAGTGACAGGTTCAGTGCTTTCCCCTCTTCGTTTTGGTCCGATTTCAACCCTAATTAATCCTATAATTCCTATTTTCATGTTTCCTATCTAAACCAATAATCAAACCTAGCTAAAACCCACATAAACCCATGGTTTGATTTTTGAACCAAACGGTTCAAACGTCCAAAACCTCCCATGGAGTCCTACAGCTCCTAACCATCCTCAAAACCAGTCTAAAACCTTCCTACTAACCCTTTTGTTTCATTGAAAGCAACCAAAACAACCCATAATACATATATTGAAAAATGGGAAGGATCGGGCCTTACCGAGCACCCGCACGGGTTCGTGGCTCCACCGCCCACGGCGGCGCCTTCCTGGGCCGGCCACGATATCCTCACTTCCTCCTCACTCTCTGGTCTCAGTCCTGGTTGAAATGGGTGGTGGTTGGCTTGGTTTGGGTTGCACGGATAGGAGAAAATGGTGGGTGTGAGATCGGGTATTTGAGTTTTAATGAGGAAAATGAAGATGGACGATGCATGAAGGGGAAATGGTGTCCATTGGATGGGTGACACTTGTCACTCATCCATTGGGCATTAGGACAAGTATCTGGGCCCACTAGAGTCCAAAAGTGCAATCGTCTCGTAATTCGTGCAATAGTACCCTTGAACTTCCGTGAACCGTAACTTCGCCGGCGAACGTCAGAATTTGACGTGCCGCCTGCCTATGGATTCGTATCATCTCGATCTACGAAATGGTCCTTGGCACTCGGCCATCGGACATCCCGGTCAAAAAGTCAACTATTTGCCCATTTTTAACTAAAATTACCAAAATGCCCATTACTTCCAAACGTCATAACTTCCTCCTCGAACGTCGGAATTGAATGTACCACCTATCTATGAACTCGTGACGTCCTAAATTACGTCACAGTCATCGGTTAAAGTCCATTTGACAGCCTGATCAAAAAGTCAACGTTTTACCCACACCGAGGGGCAAAACGGTCATTTCGCATCGTTCGTCCGATTTCGCCTAACTAAACATCGATTAGCCTCACTAATCGTGATTAGTCACTAATCTAATTTAGGAATTTGGGACGGGTCGTTACAGCCACGACCTGGAGGGTCAATAAAACAGAAAAGGTGTGAGTGGACAAAACAACCTTTTATAAATACATTTATCAACATACATTCTTACCCTCCAGTTTCACAAACATGCATTCATATCGTAAAACCTGAGTAAAATACATCCAGACACAAATGTTTATAAATCAAAAATCACGATAAAACCATAGGACTCATTTCCATATCCAATCCCATTAGTCACGTTATCCATGCTACGCGTGCAAATAAGCTCAAGGACCGCTCAAATCCGAGCACGTCGCCATGAACACATCACTAGCCGACGTTCCAAATCGTCGTGAACACATCACTGATCGATCTCCACATAATACCAACACACCTGATGTGACGACCCATCCCGAATTAGCGAGATTAATTAAGAATTAATGACGGACTAGAGAGGCTAATTGGGGATTAGACAAGGATTAGCAGACGTTCGGGGTGAAATGACGATTTTGCCCCTAGAATGGGTGAATCGTTGACTTTTCGTTCAGGGGGTCAAATGGACTTTGGAAAATGACTATAACGTAGTTCAGGACGTCACGATTTTATAGATAGGTGGTATGCTCGATTCCGACGTTCGTGGAAGAAGTTATGACGATCGGAAGTCCAAGGGCATTTTGGTAATTTAGTTGAAAAGGAGTAAAGAGTTGACTTTTGACCCAGGAGGTCCGATGGCTGAGGGCCGAGGACCATTACGTAGATCGGAACGATACGAATCCGTAGACAGGCGGCACGTCTAATTCGGACGTTCGACGGAGAAGTTACGGTTCACGGAAGTCCGAAGGTACTATTGCACGAAGTACGAAACGGATAATTTTTGGAATTAAGTGGGGCCCAGATATTTTTTTGCTGCCCAATGGATGAGTGACAAGTGTCACTCATCCACTGGACATCACTTTTCATTCATGCATCTCCCTTGTCTGTTCACCCAAACAACCCGAAACCCATTTTCCATTTTCTACAACCTACACCCCACACCCCCTAAACTTAACTTGGTGCTGGTGACACCTGAGGGAAACATAGAGGATGAAGTGGGACGGTGATAATGGGGTTGAAGGCGTCGACCGCCATGGGCGGTGGCCAGAGACCCGACAAGGTATGGTTTTGGGATTCAAATTTCATTTTGATGTTTTGGACGTTATGGATCGTTTTTATTCAATTGAATAGGTTTAATAGGTTAGTTAGAAGATGTTAGGATGAATTTTGGTGGCAGTTGGTGGCTGAGGAAGCCCTGGGGTGGCCGGGAAAAATAGAGATCGTGAGGGAGAAAGTGAACGGGGTGGTTTCAAAGGGTTTTTCTTTGTTTTCTTTATACAAAAAGCTTGCCAGGGATTAGATAGGATTAATGGAATAAAAGTGGGATGGAAAGGATTGAAAAATGGGAGGAAAAATGGCTGGACCGGTCACGCCGGTCCAAGTTGCAGACGAACCGGACCGGCTGGTTCGGACCCGCCGTCGAGAGGTTGAAGATGCACTGTGCATGGGCGCGTGAGGCCCACGCGCAAGCCATCCTTGGGGCACGTACTAGCGCGTGGTGAGGATTTTGAGGATGCTTCCAACATGTAATTTCATCTATTCGATGTAACGAACATTTTGGAACTGGTTTCGTATCAATCGGACATCGTTTCGATATAGTTCGGGACGTTCGAATGTTTAGGTTAGCGTTTAAAAATAGTTAGAAATTCTGGAAAATTACGGGGCTTTAGTGAGGGGTTATATAAGTAGTTGGTAACCCTCTAAATTAATTTGGACAAGTTTGGGAATCCCGGAGGCGACGATTGACCCGGGGAGACGTTTTGGCACGGGTATTGAGGCGCCGCTTCAGACAGTCTGTGAGTGGACTTCTTTTATGAATTCGATGCATGCATAAATGTTTTATAATTGTTTTAGAATATGTTTTGTGATGCCATGAGTGCATTTGTTTGTGGTAGCCTAGGACTTACGTATTTGCACGTATTTCGAGATTTCCGGTTTTATACGATGCTTATATGTGCTAGGTTTTCAATGAGGGTTTCATGAATTGGTTTTGGATTTGGAAATATGAAATCGAGCATGAGACCCATTTGATTAACAAACTCTCAGACTTAGAGTCCATTTGATTTAATGAGGAATGGAAGCAAGGGTCCATTTGAATTATACGATCGGGCCGAGTGCCCCGTTGGTTTACGAGTTCAGGCTTGAGGCCCATTTGGTTGTAATCTCGGGCTTAAGGCCCATTTGACTATAGTATCGGTCTTGAGGCCCTGTTGGTTGTGAAATCGGACTTGAGGTCCCGTTGAGTTATGGTTTCGGGCATATGGACGAGTTATCGTGATATCGGGCTAGATGCCCAGTTGATTGTAACATCGGACTTGAGTCCCAGTTCAGTTTATGAAATGAGAATTCGGGCATAAGTCCCTGTTGAATTGTGGATTTAGGCCGAGGCCTGTGAAATTGATTTGAATCGGATTCGACGAATCCTATTAAGATGAATAAGGTATGAGATCCAGTTGAGAAATGTTTTGAAAAAGAAAGTATTATGAACCCACCATATGTTTATATGGTCTCCTCCAGACGTCGACCTGGAGAGTCCCGATCCACAGAACAGAATGGGTATCCCCATAGGGATCCCGTTCCAGGAGTGATGGTTACTATTTATGATATGGTCCCGGACCAGATTCCTGAGAGATGTGTGGACTAGATCCGGAGATAGAGGTTGGACTAGATCCAGAGATTGAGCCTCCTAGATAGAAATTTCCTGGGAGAAGACTCGGAGTGAGACCCTGAGTAGTGTGCACACTAGTATAGAGATGATATCGTGACATATATCGGGGATGTGTTCCCTAGGGGTTGTGTGCCCCGAGTTGGCATCTTCTCGTAAGTGCCGCGGATGGGTTATACGTATATTGATACGAATGTAGTTTTCAGAAAGAGATCTGAGGGCTAGGGACAGAATTTTCCCTGGTCTGGCACTTCGTGTCAAACGGGATCAGGCGCTTCCCACGTTAATCCCGAGGGATTTGGGACGGGTCCTAACACCTGAGTCGAGCCTCCCTCGGTTGCACGACAACAGACCGTACTACGTGACCTCTCCAGGAGAATGTATCCCATCCTGAAGGCGAGCGTTATCTATAGGGTTCATTCCTGGGAAAAATATTCCCAACTGAAAGCCCTAATATATCCGCAAATAATAACCCCCATAAAAACCAGTGAAAACGGTTGCATTTGAAACCAAAACCATTATCAAAACATGGTCTCGGTCCAAAACATAGTTTCCTCAAAACCCGTAAAATCAGAGTCCCGATTAATTACATAAATCTAAAAACCATCAATATCATCATGTAATCACATGTAAATACAAATCCAATTAAAATCATAACTCCATTGGGTCTCAAGCCCAAAATATCATTTTCACACTTTCTTGAAAATCGTGCCCAAAATAATATAATATTCTAGCAAATTCGAAAATCAACATATCAACGTATCAATCATATCAAATCATTTCAAATCATATAATAAAGCATTTAAAACATATATGCATGCTTCACGATAAGAAAACAAAAGCCCATTCACACACCGTTTAAATGGCCCGTTTCCGAGCTGCATGTTTTTTCGAAAATTCTAGAAATCACAATTCCTGTCCAAAATCATTATCGAGGGTCACTAACACTTCAATATATCTCATATAATTTTCCTCAATTCGATCTCAATTTCATCGTCCAGCTCCTCCAATTACACAACTCAATCCTTCGAATTTCCAAACTTCGCCATGTCTTTTCTTCCCAAATTTAAGGTTGTTCCAACGAAAAAGGTCCCAGAAGGCTTAATCAAGGTTTAGTTTAAGTTCTCATGGCCTCTAAATAACAATTCAAATTTTTGGGACATTTAGAGGTCCACGGCTTGAAGGTTTCGGGTTTAGGGGTTGTTCTTCCTGTTTTCTTCTCTATTCTTTCCCAATGCCTCACTCTCTAGCTTTCTCAGTTATCTATTTGGTTGTTCCTTCCTCCCATCCAATTGATCGATCACCAGGGTATCTCAGGCCTCTGTTTTTCAAACACCCATACACACGGGTTAATTGTGAAACTCAATTAGCATTATCTAATTCACCCCACCATCTAACAGTTGACACTACTCAGCATTTGCAAAGTGACAGATGTCACTCCCCAATACAGGTGAGTCAAAATTATGCTGACTCATCAAAGCTCAGTCGAAATTACCATTCTACCTTTTCTTACAAAATGACCAATTCGTCCCTCACCGTTTCAAACCCATAACTTTGTCATCCGAGTTCCAATTTTGGCATGCCACCTGTCTACGGACTCAGCGTCTCGAGACCTATCCATCGGTCTTTACGGAAGCTTCAAAAAGTGTCACGATCAAAAAGTTTACTTTTTGCCTTATAACTAGGGGCAAAATCATCTTTCCATCCAATTTTCCAAAATTTCATTTTTTGAATTTCTGGGTCGTCACACTTTTAGAACTTTGACCAATGACTGTGATGTAGATCAGGACGTCACGAGTTCGTAGACAGGCGGTACGTCAGAAACGGACGTTCGACGAAAAAGTTATGGTCACATGAGTGAAATCGATTAAACTTACATCTCATGACAAGGACGAGGAGCCTGCAAAATTTCACACAAACACCATAACCTTCACCATCATCTATCACTAACTAACTGAGGAGCCTGCAAGGGTGTGACTGCAAGACAAGGACGAGATGTCAGGGAGGAGTTCACGACTGTCCACGGCGGAGGTAGGCCGGAAAACCCTAAACCACCCATTTTCTCTCATTTTCGAAAATTCTATTTTTGACGTGTATGGGTCAATGTAATGTTTTAGTAACCGTTCTATGGACAGAGACGAGCACAATGAGCCTGGTTTCGTGGATCTAGGTGGCCTGAGTCGACGGGGAGGATAACCGAAAAATTAGGCTGTGGGTTTTAAATCATAGGTATAAATCTCAAGTTTTTTTTTGTAGTTTTTGGATCCACAGAACCCTAGGCTAGGCTTAGGCGAGCATATAGGAACAAACCCCGTCGAAAATGGTGGCCAGAGTAGGGAGAACCAGCCGGGTCTACACCGCGGGTCTGCGGCACCGGGTTGCAGTGTAAGACCCGTGTCCTGGAGGTAACAGTGAACAATCCCACAATCCTGCGAGAGGGGAATGGTCTGGGAAGGGAATGGTGGTGTGCCTTAAAGGTCTTAAAGGTATAGGCACACACCTATCTAGCGCAAGGCCTCTTGGGAGCTCACGGGCTTTAAATTCCTGGGGAACTCCAAAGTTAAGCGAGTGGAAGCTGGTGCAATCCCATGATGGGTGACCCACTAGGAAGTTGCACCATGAGCTTCCGGGAACAAAACCTTGCGGGTTGGGCTGGTTCGACCAGTGAGTCTAGAAGAGACAATATCGTGTTAGGTAGAGTGGGCCGCAACTCTGATCTAAACGAGGCCTTTTGGGAGTTCAAGTGGCTTTGGGGGGGATTGGAACCCCAAAGTTAAGTGAGTTAAGGCTGGTGCAATTCCATGATGGGTGACCCCTTGAGAAGTTGCACCGTGAGCTCCCGAAAACAAAACCGTGAGGGCAAGGGCAAGGAGGCCCAAAGCGGACAATATCATGCTAGATGAGTCGGGACTTGACAGAGGAGGGTCAGGTCCTGACAGAATGGTATCAGAGCTAGACCCCGACCAGGAAGTGTGCTAGCGAGGACGCTGGACCCTAAGGGGGGTGGATTGTAAGACACGTGTCCCGGAGGGAACGGTGAATAATCCCACATTCCTGCAAGGGGAGAATGGTCTGGGAAGGGAATGGGGGTGTGCCTTAAAGGTGTAGGCACACACCTATCTAGCGCAAAGCCTCTTGGGAACTCACTGGCTTTGGATTACTGGGGAACTCCAAATTTAAGCGAGTGGAGGCTGGTGCAATCTCATGATGGGTGACCCACTGGGAAGTTGCACCATGAGCTCCCGGGAACAAAACCGTGAGGGCAAGGGCAAGGAGGCCCAAAGCGGACAATATCGTGCTAGATGAGTCGGGAACTGATAGGGGAGGGTCAGGTCCTGACATGCAGGACCCTTATGAGGGTTGAAGACGAGATGACATCATCTAATGACGTCAGCTGTCAAGTCTAACATGTCAGTGATGACGTCAGCACGACATCAACGTTGACTTGCTGACGTCAACATTGTAGCAGGTTTGACTAGAGGGTTGATCTGGCATGTGGGAATAGATTTCGAGGTGGGACCACCACCATCTTTTAGGTTTCGACGATACGAATCCAACGACGGTGGTTTCGTGTCGATCGCAGATCGTTAAGTTTGTCAAAATTGGGTTTATTACCTCGGGAAACGTGTCTGGTACATGTTTTCGGGATGATACTATTCCAAGGTCTTAAGTACGAGTTTGTACGGATCCATAGTGACCTTTGCATATGTTTTGAACATGACAGATATTGTACAATATCATCAAGACAGGTTAATACGTTCGGTTTAGCGGCGGGACCAGACTGTGAGTGGGCCTTTGATTTCGTTAAACCTTGCATGCATAACTGTTTTAATTACTTTATTTATATGATTGAATCAAAGTATTTGAAATGCCATGAGTTATTATTCTTACACATATTACGATGTTTTGGGCATGAGACTCGTCTGGTTAGTTATGCACTGTTTTAAGATTCAAACGCGGATTTCAATGATTTTCACTATTTCTGAACTATATAAAACTATCCTAGCTTTACTGTCTCCTCCAGTTATTTGTACCCAGGAGTGGTCACAATGCATTGCCTGCGAGGGGTCATCCTAAGGAACGACTAGACCGTAGGGCGACTCAGGAGCAGGATTGCATACATTGGACGTCTGGGACGTTAGACATCTGGGATGTCATACCCGGATAGGGTTTGGGATTAGGACTCGGGATTGAGACCCCGGGCGGCACGCGTAGCCTTGGGATGTGACCTTATTAGGCATCTTGAACATCAGACATCTGGGATGCCTGGGTTAGGATGTATAGTGTAGCTGATTTCATGATTATGATTATATTATTCTATTTATGGCCATATGATATATTATTATGGATTTCGATTTTGATGCATGCATGATTTGAAAACGGAGGGGTAAAATTGTATGTTTACTATATGCTTAAACTGTTTATAGACTTTATATTTTCAGCCCATTCACCCTTATTGTTTTATTGACCCCTCCAGGCCGTGCTACTGAGGTGGACGAGGACCCTGAGGCTGAGGCATAGATTGATGTTGCACACTTAAACCCCACTTATGGGTAGGTTGGCATCGTGTGTAACCTAGATGGTGTGCTCGTTATTTTTATTTTGAACTATCCCTTGTCTGACATTGTTGAACCCTTGAGACTTATGTATGAACTTATTTATCGTAATTTATTCATGTTGAACTGTTTAAGGGTGATTTTGGTATTCTGGGGTTTCGTGTCAGACGGGAAGGGCACATCTCCGGGTGGTCCTAGGGGGATCTAGATGGGTCATGTCAACTTGGTATCAGAGCACTAGGTTAATGGTCAGCATGCTAGGTTAGCGGTCAATACTTTGTACAATTGATTCTTTATATATTGTTTATCTAACCTATGCCTCTTAATAGTTTGTTATGCCTCCAAGCTGTAATCCTCAAGCACGGACTGAAGAAGAATTAGCGAGGGAAATGGAATGCGCTATCATTGAACGAGCTCAACGTTTAGAAGACACACCGTTCAGCGGGGGATCTGACCCCAAGGAAGCAAAATTGTGGATCTCTAAGTAGGAAACAATATTCACGGTGATGCACTATCCACCGGATGAGCAAGTGACCTTGGCTACCTTCTTACTTGAAGGTGGGGCCTACCAGTGGTGGTATGGCCTGGAGATCTCAGGATGGACTATCCACACCACTACCTAGGAAGTCTTCCGAGAAAGATTTCTGGACCAGTACTACCCACGACCTTTTCGTGATGCTCGTGAGGCGGATTTCCTGCGGCTCGAGCAGGGGAGCATGATAGTGACTGAGTATGAGCTGACATTCTTGAGGTTATCTTGATTTTCTCCAACCTTTGTGAGCAATAAGGAGAACAAGTGTCGATGATTTGAGTTGGGACTCAGAGGACATATCAGAGCGATAGTGACAACCAACAACTACACCACCCTGAGTGACATAGTCGATGCAGCAGTGCGTGTCGAGGCCAGTTTGGCGGCACAGCAACAACGACAGACTCCTAGCGAGGGACGATGTCGGGATCGTCCACACCTTAGACCCATGGGCAATCAGAGCTCGAAAGGAGGACACTATGGGGGAGCTTCATCTTCTTCATGTGGCCGAGGATGGTTTGGTCGCTACGAGAGTCCTCGGAGATCTGGATCGAGGCTCGATTCATGGCAGCAATAGTCATCTAGGAGCGGTACTTCCAATGGATCTTCTTACAGGCAGAATGTAGTTGTCTGTTTTGCCTGTGGAGGATCATGCCATTATGCTCGTGATTGCCCATCTATGGTTGGGGGCAACAATGCAGGAGGAAACAGTGTGGTTCAAAGTTCGGCTTCTAACACTATCGGAGGCCGAGGAAGGGCGGAGCTCGCAGTAATGATCGTGGAGCACGTGGACTCAGACAGACTTCTGGACCTCGAGCTCGAATGTTTGCGGTGACCCAGTAGCAGGCTAGGGCAGTTCCAGGGGTTGTCACAGGTACTCTTCATATATCTAATCTTGTTGTTCGTGTTTTGATGGATGTCGGGGCTACGCATTCTTTTATTTGGCGGAGTTGTGCGGGCGGCATGTTAAATTGTGATATATCGGCGTTGGAGAGTGAGATGGGTGTCGGTACACCTATAAGAGTTGTATACATGGTGAACCAAGTGTTACGGAGATGTCCAGTGAGAGTGGAGGATGTAGATTTACCGGCTGATCTGATTATTATGGACATACATGATTTCGACGTCATCTTGGGGATGTATTGGTTATCGGAGCACGGTTCACTCATCAACTGTTGCAGTAAGAAAGTAATCCTATGGATTCCGGGTTCGTCGGAGGTTACTTTTTAGGGAAAGTATGACGGTTCGCCACCTGAAGTAATTTCCTCACTTTCCGCAACCAAACTACTACGGAAGGGTTGCCAGGGCTATCTAGCACATGTTGTGGAGTCACGGGGTGATACTCCGAAAGCTAAGGATATACCGGTAGTACGGGAGTTTCCGGATGTGTTCCCGGAAGACTTATCTGGCTTACCACCACATCGGGAGATCGAGTTCACGATTGAACTACTCTCCGGTACTCGACCGATATCACAAGCACCATACCGGATGACACCGGTAGAGTTACGAGAACTTAAGATTCAATTGTAATAGTTGGTGGATCTAGGATTCATCAAACCGAGCATGTCACCATGGGGAGCACCGGTGTTATTCGTGAAGAAGAAGGAGGAAAGTCTACGATTATGCGTAGATTACATACAGCTGAACAAGGTAACGTAAGGAACCAGTACCCCTTACCTAGAATTGATGACCTATTCGACCAACTATGGGGAGCACGATACTTCTCCAAGATTGATCTACGATCGGGTTATCATCAACTGAGGATCGCTGAGAATGATGTTCCCAAGACTGCTATATACAAGCACTACGAGTTTTTGGTGATGCCATTTGGACTAACGAATGCACCAGCTGCATTCACGAATTTGATGAACAGAGTTTTTCGATCGTATCTGGACAAGTTCATGATCGTGTTCATTGATGACATCCTAGTGTACTCCAGGAATGCCAGAGCACATAAGAAGCATCTACGGTTGGTATTGGGGAAGCTGAGACAAAAACAGTTATACGCAAAACTGAGTAAGTGTCAGTTTTGGTTGAACAACATTGGCATTTTAGGACATGTCATTTCAGCTGATGGAATTAGTGTGGACCCCCAGAAGACAGAAGCTATGACTAATTGGGTGCGACTGATGACAGTGACCAAGGTACTGAGTTTCGTGGGTTTGGCGGGCAACTATCAGAGATTCGTAGCGGGTTTCCCCAGTATTGCAGCCCCTTTTACTCGATTAACCCGGAAAGGAGTAAAGTTCATTTGGGATGAGCGGTGCGAGCAGAGCTTTCACGAGCTGAAACATCGATTGACCACTGCACATGTCCTTGTACTTCTGGATAACAGCGGGGAATTCGAAGTCTACAGTGACGCATCATTACAAGGACTGGGTTGCGTATTGATGCAGAATGGCAGAGTGATTGCATACGCCAAGAGACAGCTTAAGCCACATGAATTGAATTATCCTACACACGATTTGGAGTTGGCGGTGGTGGATCATGCCTTGAAAATTTGGAGACACTATCTGTTCGGAGAGACTTGTAGAATTTTCACCGATCACCAGAGTTTGAAACATTTGTTTACCCAGAGGGAGTTGAACATGAGGCAACGGCAGTGGCTAGAATTGATCAAGGACTACGATTATACGATCTAGTATCATTGGGGAAAGGCAAATGACGTGGCAGATGTACTCAGTAGGAAGTTAGCAAAATCGTTTGCTCACCTGAGGATGGTATATCTTCCCTTACTTATGGAACTTCGAAAGACTGAAGTCAGGCTAGGGATGGACGATCAGGGAGCTTTATTAGCTAGCTTTCATGTACGACATGTGCTGGTTGATCGGATCATTGAGGCTCAATTTCAGGATCTGAAACTATGTGTTTATAGAGTTGAGGTTGAAGCAGGCGAGAGACATGACTTTTCTATCTAAGGTGATGAAGCTCTGGTGAAACTGGGTCAATGTGTACCTGCAGTGGCAGAGTTGTTGACTAAGATTCTTGAAGAGGCCTATAGTTCGACATATGCAATGCATCAGGGAGGGACAAAGATGTACCATGCCCTCCGGGACCACTATTGGTGGGCAGTTATGAAGAAGGAGATAGTAGAGTTCGTCAGCAAATGTTTAACCTGTCAGCAGGTTAAGGCGGAACGGAAGAGACCGTACGGAGCCATGCAACCACTTCCGATCCCTGAATGGAAGTGGGACCACATCACCATGGATTTTGTATTCAAGTTACCGAGGACGCGGAGAGGCTTTGATGGAGTCTGGGTAATTGTTGACAGATTGACAAAGTCGGCAGATTTTTTACCGGTATGTGAAACGTACAAGCCAAATCAGTTGGCTCAATTGTTCGTAGACGAGATAATTCGACTACATGGTACGCCGAAGTCGATAGTTTCTGATCGGGATCCGCGCTTTACTTCCAGATTCTGGCAAAGTATACAAAATGCCTTGGGTACGAACCTACACTTCAGTACAGTTTTTCACCCACATACTGATGGATAGTACGAGAGGA
Source organism: Prinsepia uniflora (assembly GCA_032719365.1). Taxonomy (NCBI): domain Eukaryota; kingdom Viridiplantae; phylum Streptophyta; class Magnoliopsida; order Rosales; family Rosaceae; genus Prinsepia; species Prinsepia uniflora. The sequence goes on from CM064861.1 coordinate 89,539,711, forward strand.
CTATACAAACACTGGAAGACATGATGAGGGCATATGTGCTACAATTTCAAGGTTCGTGGGATACCCATTTGCCATTGATGGAGTGCGTACAACAATAGCTATCAAGCAAGTATCAGAATGACACCTTACGAGGCACTGTATGGTCGGTAGTGCAGGACACCTGTTTGTTGGATGAAGGTAGGGGAGCGAGTAGCAGTAGGGCCAGATTTGATGGACATAACCCAAGAGGCAGTCCGAGTTATCAACGAGAGATTGAAGGCGGCACGGGATCACCAGAAAAGCTATGCAGATCAACGGATTCGAGACTTGGAGTTCGCAGTTGGATACTATGTATCTTGAAGTTATCTCCGTGGAAGGGAATCATTTGTTTTGGTCAAAGTGGGAAATTGAGTCCTCGTTACATTGGACCATACGAGATCACATAAAGGATTGGTTCAGTGGCATATCGGTTGGCATTACTTCCAGAACTTTCCATAGTACACGATGTATTTCATATGTCTGTGCTACGGAAGTATCTACGGGATGAATCACATGTATTACCGGAACAACCATTAGAGTTGAGGACTTATCTGAGTTTTAATGAGCAACCAGTGCAGATTTTGGACCGGAAGGACAAGGTACTGAGGAACAAGACGATTTCATTGGTAAAAGTGTTGTGGAGGAATCATGACGTAGAGGACACAACGTGGGAACTAGAGGATCATATGAGGGAGCAGTATCCGTATCGGTTTGAGTAAATTTCGAGGTTGAAATTTTTGTAAGGTGAGTAGGTTGTAACAACCCAAACTTTTATAAATAACATTTTAATGCAAAATGACCATTTTTTTCCCTAAGAGAAAAAGTTGACTTTTAACCCGGGAGGCTTTTTGGATTTTGGTCAATGACCGTGACGTAGATCGGGACTTCACAAGTCAGTAGACAAGCGGCACGTCAGAAACGAACGTTCGACAGAAAAGTTATGGTCACGAGAGCGAAATCAGTTAAACTTACATCCTGATATTTGATTAAAATAATATTAAATCATATAAATGGCTGAATTATTGTGAACCCTTGGATGAGTGATAAGTGTCACTCATCTCATGGCCCAATGTCCCTAAAATGTGGATCTTGTCTCATTGGTTACTCCCTTTTTATATTTTAACCCCCCCCCCCCCCCCCCCCGGTCCATCATCTTCATCTCATCAAATTCCTCTCATCCTCACCTTCCATCATCATCAGTTCATCATCATCTTTCCCATTTCTACAAACTCGTGCTCTCCCCCTCCTCCCTCCCTCATTTCACACAAACACCATAACCTTCACCATCATCTATCACTGACTAACTGAGGGAGCCCGTGAGTGTGTGACTGCGAGGGTGTGACAGTGAGACAAGGACGAGATGCCAGGGAGGAGTTCACGGCTATCTATGACGAAGGTAGGCTGGAAAACCCGAAACCACCCATTTTCTCTCATTTTCGAAACTTCTATTTTTGATGTGTATGGATCAATGTCATGTTTAAGAACCATTCTAGGGACAGAAGCGAGCACAGTGAGCCTAGTTTCGTGGATCCATGTGGCCTGAGTCGATAGGGAGGATAACCAGAAAACTGGGTTGAGGGTTTTAAATCACAGGTATAAATCTCAAGATTTTTTGTAGTTTTTGGATCCACAGAACCCTAGGCTAGGCTTAGGCTAGCATATAGGAACAAACCTCGTTGAAAATGGTGGCCGGAGTAGGGAGAACCAGCCGGGTCAACACCGTCGATCTACGCGATCTGATTACAGGACCCGTCTGAAGGTTGAAGATGAGATGACGTCAGCATGACGTCAGCTGTTAGATCTGACATGTCAGTGATGATGTCAGCATGACGACAGTGATGACGTTAGCAATGACGTCAGCGTTGACTTGCTGACGTCAGCACTGTAGTAGGTTTGACTAGAGGGTTGACCTGGCGTGTGGGAATAGATCTCAAGGTGGGACCACCATCAACTTTTAGGTTTCAACGATACGAATCCAGTGGCGGTGGTTTCGTGTCGATCGCAGATCGTTAAGTTTGTCAAAATTGGGTTTATTGCCTCAGGAAGCGTGTCCGGGACATGTTTTCGAGATGATACTATTCCTGGGCCTTAAGTATGAGTTTGTAGGGATCCATAGTGACATTTGCATATGTTTTGGACATGACAGGGACTGTACATTAACATCAGGACAGGTTAATACGTTCGGTTTAGCGGCGTGACCAGACTATGAGTGGACCTTTGATTTCGTTAAACCTTGCATGCATAACTGTTTTAATTACTTTATTTATATGATTGAATCAAATTATTTGAAATTCCATGAGTTATTATTCTTACACATATTACGATGTTTTGGGCATGAGACCCGTCTGGTTAGTTATGCACTATTTTAAGATTCAAACGTGAATTTCAATGATTTTCACTATTTCTGCACTGTATAGACCTACCCTAGCTTTACTGTCTCCTCCAGTTATTGGTACCCTGGAGTGGTCATAGCGCATTGCCTACGAGGGGTTATCCTACGGAACGACCGAACCGTAGGGTGACTTAGGAGCAGGATTGCATGAATTGGACGTCTGGGACGTCAGGCATCTGGGATGTCATACCCGGACAGGGTTTAGGATTATGGCTCGGGATTGAGACCACGGGCGGCACGAGTAGCCTTGGGACTGTGACCTTATTAGGCGTCTGGGATGTCAAACATCTGGGATGTCCGGGTTGGGATGTATAGTTTAGCTGATTTCATGATTATGATTATATATTCTGTTTATGGCTATATGATATATTATTATGGATTTCGATTATGATGCATGCATGATTTGGAAACGGAGGGGTAAAACCGTATGTTTATTATATACTTAAACTGTTTTATAAAGTTTATATTTTCGGCTCACTCACCCTTATTGTTTTATTGACCCATCCATGTCGTTCTACTGAGGTGGACGAGGACCCGGAGGCTGAGGCATAAATTAACGTTGTGCACCTGAACCCCATTTTTAGGTAGGTTGGCATCGTGTGTAACCTAGATGTCGTCCTCGTTATTTGTATTTCGAACTATCCTTTGTCTAACATTGTTGAACCCTTGAGACTTATGTATGAACTTATTTATCATAATTTATTCATGTTAAACTTTTTAAGGGTGATTTTGGTATTTAGGGGTTGCGTGTCAAACGATAGCAGGCACGTCCCCGGGTGGTCCCAGGGGGATCGGGAGGGGTCCTGTCATAATTCCTGGGGAAAAGCCAGATGTGTAATTCCTGGGAAAAACCCATATGTGTAATTCCTGCGAAAACTCAGATGTGTAATTCCCAAGAGAGCCCAGATGCATAATTCCCAAAACGCTCCTTATGTGTAATTCTCGGAAAGCCTGGATGTGTAATTCCCAGGAAAGATCTCGAATGTGTAATTCCCGAATTTCCCTCAGATGTATAATTCCTGAATTTTAAGTATTGGATTTATGTTTGATATTGATTTTTTAACCAGATGTTTTATGATGATTGTTGAAAATGGATTTTGGGAAATGTGGGCCACGGGTTTATTATGGGTCTCATGGTTTGTGATGTGATATGATTTGAAATCCATTTGGTATCAAAGCCCAACCCCGACTAGAATTGAGTGTGCTAGTGAAGACGTTGGGGCCCAAGGAGGGTGGATTGTGAGAACCCCTGCCTTGCAGGCATGGTTAGTAATCCCACATCGCCTCAGGAATCCAGGGGATGCGCCTTATATGTGTGGGCTCGCATCTATCCAACATGAGGCTTTTTGGGAGTTCACTGGCTTTGGATATTTGGGGAACTCCAAATTTATGTGAGTAGGGACTGGTGCAATCCCAGGATGGGTGACACACTAGGAAGTTAAATGTGAGCTCCCGGGAACAAAACTGCGAGAACTAGTCCCAAAGCAGACAATATCCTATTGGATGAGGTCAGGTCGTGACATCTGATGATGAGCTGAGCACGAAGCAGTCAATTGAAGAAGAAAACTGAGAAAGCGAGGTTGCTAATGAAGACAAAGAAGTCGAGGTTTCTGAGAGGTCGAGGTTGCAGCAATAATCGTCAAGGATCGAGATGGAGCACTGAGGGTCGTCGCCATGGATGTAGCATCGAGAACTTGAAAGCAAGAAATCAAGAACTCGAAGCCATCACACAATTTCTTCTGTGCATAAATATTTGATGCATCAGAAATTAAGAAAACTAGTTCTAAGGAGGAAACACAACAGTGAGTAGCAATTTCACAAATGAAGAAAGGAAAAATGAGAAATTCTAGATCAAATTTGGGGCCATAGATGAAATTTTTTTTCGGTAATTTGGAGACTGAAACAAAGAAAAATCAAAGACGGAAGATCATGATCAAGAGCGATGAGCTTTGCAGCTCTAATACCATGAAATAAATCAGGTATCATTATTGAATTGAACTTAGATACTAAAAGGAAGTGTATCAATGGAAAATACATGAGTCAAACAGGAAAAAGAAAAGTGAGAGAGTTTTTGAGAGTAAGCTTTGTATTTTTCATTATGTAAAATCTCTTATACATGAGTGAATCTCACACCCCTTTAGTACATTACAATACCTAACAATACAATGACTAAATGACTTAATATAATATTGCTAACAATAGACACAAAGAAGATGAATACTGAGTTAAGAGTTTCCAAATCTAATTGAGTCGATCTAGAGTATATTTCTTTTAATTAGAAAATCTGATTCATTTTAATAAAATTAATACGAAGTATTGAAAATCGAAGAATATAAAAAACTGCTCATAATGATAAAAAGAGTGCAAATAGCTAAAATAACATGGCGCAAAAGATAATAAAAAAATATAAACATTACAAAAAAAAAACTAAAAAGAATCATGGAATTTCGAGATTCAAATGCACGAATCCTCTTATTTGGATGCATACATATAGAAATTTAAGATTATGAGAAAATGAAAAAACAAAAAATTGGAATTTGGATGCCACAAATCCCAAGTTTACATTTCATATATAAATGTGTCATTTCTAAAATTCCATCTTTATAACTACCATTTATATATGAACATTAAATTATATGTTTAAATTTCATTTTACTTTTATATTACCCAAATAAAAAATATTATAAATTCAAAAAAAACTAATTTTTCAATAATTTAAATTTAATCATTTGATAAATTCTTAGTAATCCTAAAATTTGTCATCCAAACACGTTCAGAGTAACCTTCACAATTCTAGCCATCATACCAAGACACTATAGCCACCACAAAACCACACGTACACAGCCAACAAAGAGGAAAAAACTACAAGCCAAACCAAAGAATTATTTAAAAAATTAGGAGTGAGTAAGTCAACTGCGCATAAATGTTCATAATCCATTCAAATACTGCAGTATGTACTTTAATCGCCACACAAACCCACCACATACTACCGATGAAGATCGGTGACTAAAACACCCATTGAGTGAGGGGCAAAGCATGGTGGTGGAAAGAATATGTCGAATCGCGACTGATATCATGGTGTAAGGTTATAAGAAGAAAACTAGAAGTGGTATTTAGGGTATGGTGGAGGAATTTTGAGGTGAGTATCAAGGTGGAAGATCAGATCTACGGAGCAATACAAAATCACCATTAAAGGTGAGGCAAACCACCACAAAGGATTAAGAAAAATAACCATCGCAAATGAGTGAGAGGAAAAACCACCACTAAGGGGTGGAACAAAAATAACCTTCAGAAATAATGGAGAGGATGCCGAGACACCAAAAACCCCAGTCAGGCCACCCAACATCTTTGTAGAAAAAAAAAAAAAAAAAGGGAAGGGAAGGAGGCCAAGCGCAGCCCTTTCCTACAAGAGTAACAAAAGATTGTCGAAATCCAATAATTAGGGGTCGAGAAAGGAAGGGAATGAGGAAGAGCAAGCAAGGGTATAGGAGGTGAAGATTAAACCAAGGTCTATCACCAGATGATGGAGATCTTGTGAGAAACCCTATCTCTGGATCTAGGGCTGGTGCTTCTAGAATTTGAGTTCTAGAGCTAAGTGAGAGCATTTACTGACATTAAATTTATCAAGTTTTTAATCAAATTAGTACTTAATTTAATGATATTTTATTTTTTTTCCCCCTTCTTTCAATATTGAAAAGATTTCTCAATCACTGATCACTCATAAACAAAAAGGTAGGCACCAAACATTTTGGTTTGTCTTGTGGAGCCTCAGACAATTAAAGCCATTGAACAAGAACATTGCCCTAAACCCAATTTGAGTATTCCATATGAAACGACGATTACCCAAAATCGTCCACTAAACGCACCACAAAACTTGATTTAAATCCACCGCATCTCATCACACAAAGACTACAATTTCAACTCTTAAAAGCACTTTTTAGAGAAAAAAAAAAAGTCTTAGTTGCACCTTACATGACCACATGGATAGTATATCCCCTCAGAATAGATAGGCCCCTTCTATTTTGTATTACCCTACCTCACCCCCTTATGAGATAAAAGATGTATACAAATTGTGTACCCAAGACCTTCTCCATGTAGAGAACTCAGTTGAATTTATTAAATAATTCATAAAATTAGCTCGTTTAATGAGCCATATTGAATTGTATCATATAACTCTATCTAATTTAAGAGAATTAGATATTCATAAAAAAATATTTATTCTAATTTTATCATTTGTAAGAGAATTGTATTTGATAAAACATGTACAACTGCTTTGAATTCGAAGAGTTTTGAGTTACATAATATAATCCAATTTAATATATATTTAAAATACATTAGGAGTTACCGGAGAATTAGTGAATACGGATGAAGACCTTATATTTAGGGGTGGGCATGATACATTTCGATAAGGATATTAATAATATTCAAATCCAAATCGTTAAAATCTTAACGATTCGATACGGTTTGTATTTTCTAAAATTAGAAATTAAATCGTTTCGATACAAACCGTTACTAACGGTTTGATTTGGATCGAAATGGTTTGAAACCGTTTAGGCATAAAAAAACAATAAGGACATAAAATAAATAAATAAAGTAAAGATACAAAAAATAGAAAAATCATCAATACTCAAAATTTATGTATATTAAACTTGTATCAGTATATAAAAATTTATCAAACAAATATTACCACTTGATAATATTTTATTATACTCTTGTTTAGATATACATATATTTATTTGAATATATTTAAATATCATTTTATCTATATTATTTTTAATTTGCATTAATAATATATTTAAAAATTAATAAATATTAATATATTATTTAATAGTTCGATTTGAATTTAACGAATTTTCAAAATGAAAATCCAAATTCAAACCGTTCCTAACATAGTGATTTGAATTCTTAAGTCGTTTTATTTTTCTCCGATCAAATCTAAACCATTAAATAAATAACGATTTGCAGCGGATCGATTAACAATTTAAACAGATTCATACCCAACCCTACTTATATTACCATAAATATCTTAACACAATTCCTTTATTTTATTTTTTTAAGGTTAAAAAGGACAACTTACTGAATAAAAAATTCATTAATAATTCAATCCAAATACAATCGTGTGGGAGGAGTAAATAGCTTCTTACAGAATAAGCAAAGGCGAAATATATGAAGGCCGGCCCATGTTCCAATTTTTCACGCAAATCACACCCCAGCTTAACGCTCTAACATTCCAGCTCTGACGCTAGCAAGCATCAATGTGTTTCTTCTTCCAATGTTAAGTCGAACAGTAAACTGTCAGAGACCCCTTACTGTTGCAGTACGAGAGGTCCCCCAACTCATTGCTAGTCAGAGCCATTTCCAGAAACCAGGGTCTAAGCAAGGCAAATGAAGGCTCCTGCAAAGGGTGTACTAGGTTGGAGAAAGATCGACATGGGAAGGTGATGGGGACCTCTCCTTTCTTTTACGGATCACAACTGGCGTTTTATCATTGTCACTTCCAATAAACTCTGACCTGCATGAGTTTAGTACTTCAGGGTTGCTGCATAAACTGCCATTTTCAAAAGAAACGCACCCCCGGGTAATGCAGAGCCAGGATCTTGCCGGCTCCTGACAGCTATCGTCTGCTATGGGCACATGCCATGATCCATTTTCTAATTCCTGATACAGATTGGTATCTCAATAGTCTATTGTTAAAAATTGGAAAGCAACAGCTTCTCAGCAAAACTAGTTACTACAAATAATTTTAGCACCGATAGGCCAAGCAACTTGTGAAGATATCATCATTTTTTTTAATTCAACTGAGATTTATTTGAGACCATTTGAATAAAACGTTAACACTCAAAGTGGCTCAGACTAAAAGGCAAACCGAAACAGAATTTGAATCAGGCGACATTTGAGGGGCAACTTAAGGGTCATAATTCATATAAAACAAAATTCAAGCCCAGCATATGTCTTCTTAAACCAACAGCCCATTCGATTAAAATTATTATGTTGAACCGATACTTCTATGAACTAACTACTGCTCAATAGATGGCCAATTTTAACTTTACACAAAGTGCTCTTGCCCTCAAGGGTCAGTCTTTAAACATGCTCATTGAAATTTTTGCATCAGCGTGACTCAAAGATTATGAGCAAAGAAATAAGAAACCAAGAAGCTTTATATCCAACAAAATATAAGCACAAATATGAATGCCAAGTTTTATATCCAACACAACATCCATCTGAATCACCCATGCTTTCATTATATTCTTCAGATTTGGGGTTTCAGCTAATGCTTCTTGAGTTTACATTCCAGTAAAAATTTATATATTCTACCACGTAATATTAACCATTTCTGTCTTCTTCTTTTTTTCCATCTACCCAGTTGTTTTTATGGATCCAACCTATCTAGAAAAGTTAGAAAATTTTATAGGACATGCCACCCGAAGTAGACAACAGAGAAATTAAAAATAGTACCTGGATGACTGAAGAATATGGGGGTGGCATCTGAAGTTTCAGATTTCCTTTGACAAAAGTGTATCGAACCTGCAAAAAAGGTGCAAGATTAATTATAGCATAAAGGATTTATGAGGCGTGTAAAGATCCGGTTCACAGCTGATGCAAGAAAATGTTGCAACTGTGAAGTCATGGAAGAAAGAAATATACAGTCTATGACAGAAACAAAATACGAGGGACAATAATATAAAGAGTTTTACACCATGCAAAACCATATAAACACTTCCATGTTGAGATATAAACTTTTTCAAGGCTTTAACATCAATAATGATATATAGGATGAGATGAGGTAAACTTAGAATAATAAGTTGAGCACGTATGCAATGATAGGTTTGATTAGAAATACTGAAATAGCTCGTCCAAGAACACATACTTGGTGTCTCTCTTTCCACTTGAGAAAGAAGCTGCTTCCTATGAGTTCAAAAATGTGATCTCGCATTTCATCATTTGTGACGAGCAAGCTCTTCAGCTTCACAGCTGCATAGAGCCAATACCTAAGATATAGCAAAGGAGTAACTTTGGTATTCAAATATAGGAGTAACTTTGGTATTCAAATATGACAGTCATGATGTTTACCATGCCACTAGAGTGGGAAATGTATAATACATCAAAAAAGTTCATCGAAACTGTGAATATGTGCCAATGTAAAGGTTTTTCTTAAGAGAGACAGAGAGAACTCCAATGAAAAAAATCAATGTTTTCTTTTGGATGTGAGGGAAAGAACTACAACAGAATGTAGGAAACAAGTAACAGCACTCAGTGAGTATTGGATTGCGGGGTCATACCAATCGTCATTGGAACCACAAGGTGTGGCATACAGAATACCTTTATCCATCCACTCCTCAACAAGTTTTCTGTGTGAAGGATTTTCCACAAGTCCCCGGAAACGTCTATTATGCAAGACAACAAGGGGCCATTTCTCTCCATTCCTAGTATACAATTCTTTCACAACAGCATCAAGCTGTTCTATTTTATAACATAAACAAAATATCATAATCCCGAGTGGCTGAAGAGTCAATCAAATTAAAAGACTGGGGAAAAAAAGAAAGAAAAAAGAAAAGAGGGTATAAATAATATCTTTGGTGTGAGATGTACAACCTGAGAAAGACTGAATCCACCATTGGAAAAATTCTGCTGGTAGAGACCAATATTAGCTCCATCCACTATAGCTTCATAGTCAGCATGCTTGTCCAGCCAATCCTTTGGTAATATATTGGAATAGAGAAGAATTACAATACGTTACAAAAATGATTTGACCCAAACTAATGAAACTGAAGACGTACATATGTGGATTTTCCTACTTCTATCTTAGTCCTAGTCTCCACAACTCTAATTGACCCTTAAAAATACCAAAAAACCCAAAAACTAAAAAACGTCACCAGGCATCTACAGGAATCAAAGGTTTTGGTTTTCATTGCTTCCAAATAGTAAGATATACAATCAAGCAAAAGTGTTTATACCAATAATGGAAACCAGTGAGACAGACAAACTATATCAGCTTCATTAATGATGGCAAAAAGCACTAACTCTGCTCTCAAATTTTTCAAATTTTCCAATTTTGAACCATATCCCACCAACACCCGGCCGAAATATTCACCTGATAAATTTAATACAAGGTGATCCTTTAATCTCTACACGCTACATAAATTCAAATATTCAAATTGACATTGCTAGCATTCTTAAAAAACTCATAGCAAACAAGACTAATCAAAACCTTCTGGTTCACCTGAAACTCACTGAAATTCGATTTGACCTCCCTTTCCATTGCCAAAGCAGCAACCGACTGCGCAAACCTCTCCGTCTCCCCACAATCAATGTCAACACAAACTAATCGCTCACCACAAGAGCAACACTTGCTGCCGCTCAAGTCCACATTGGTTTTCCTCACATTCCAAATCCCCTTCCCGATCCAACCCTGCCCATGCCACCCTCCCCCCTTTTTCAAAACCGCTTCTTTGACCCGACCTGAATCCCAGTTCTCTTCACCCACCTCACAAGCAACTCCACTACAAAACCAATCCTCGATGATCTTAGCCGTTGATTCACTAACACACCTCACCACATTCCTCAACTTATGCAAATACCCATAAACCCTATCCCCATTCCCAACCTCCGCGCTCACCTTCAACAAAGCCGCAATCTCCGGCTCCTCTACGCCCACCCCGACAATACCCATATGCTCCTCTACCTCATACGCCTTTTCCGCATCCAATTTATCGCAGTAGCAAAATAACGCTGGGCTACACGTGCGCAACCTTGGCAATCCATTATACTTTCCCAGATCCTTGACCAGGTCAAATGCGTAATCGCCGTCACCTTTGGATGCGGCAAGCCGGGCCATGGCGGTGATGGTAGCCTCGTTCGGAACAACTCCGATTGATAACATGTGATTGAAGACGCGGAAGCCACTGTCCAAAGCCAATTTCTTGAGATAGGGGTCCGGGTCGGTGACGGAGTTTGAGCAGAGGTAGAGGAGAGTGTTGAAGTGGTGTTGGTTGAATCGCGTGTTCTGTGAAACTGCGGTTTCGAATAGGGAAATTGCGCGGGGCAAATCTTTGTGCTTTGAGCAGAGAGTGAGTGAGGAGTGGAATTGGGTCTCTGGGGTTTGCTTCTTCTTGATCTTCTTTGGGGTCCCCATGGGAGCAGGGTTTTGGGGAAGATGGAACCGGGGGTTTTCTGGTTTGGAATGTTTAAATAAGTGTGGGCTGGTCTTTGACTTTTATCATGGGTTGGGCTTGGAGATAAAAACGTTCCGGGTCACTGGTACGTAGGCCTACATTCGGCTTCTGTTTTTTTATTATTTATCGAAAGGCCAAGATGTTTGCTTCCTTTTTGGGTGGTTTCTATTCAGCGTGACTATTTTTGATACGTTTCAGTATATAATTTAAAATTCGTACGAGATTTATTTAGATTAAATTACACGGTTAAAATTTTGGATTAACTTATCATAACACATTTAATAAACGGGTTAGTTTTGGGTTAACATGTTAACGTATATAATGACATATTAATATATTTAATAAATTGGTAGATTTTGTGTTAACTTGTTAACCCAATAAATGGGTAGATTTAAAGTTAACCTATTAACCCTTATATTGACTAATATATTAACCCGTTTTATAAACATTTCATTACTAACCATATATCTACACTCATTCACATACCTAAATACCTATTAAATTTTTTAGTTTAAATAGGTTAAACAGATTAAACGGGTCAAAAGGGTCATAGGTTAATTAGGTTTCGAGTACGACCTATTTATTAAATCGGTTACACAGGTTACCTAGGTCATTAACATGTCGAGTTTGGATTGGACATTTTTGACACGATTATTAAAATGGTCGGGTTCAGGTTGGGCATATTTAAGTAAAATAGAGCTCATGATACGACACGAACCTGACACGACATGACTCATTTTCAGCCCTAATTTCTATAATGAGGATCTAATAATCTGATTTTATAACGTGGATGCCTTTATTAATCATCAAATTCATCAATAAATTTAAATTATATTGAATGTATAGTGAGACTTAGTTAAAAATTCCCTTGCCAATTTCTACTCTGGACATATTAACAATTAACACATAGAATGAAACAGAAAGAGAGTTGAAAACATACTAGCACCTACCCTATGGGCTAAAGCAGGCTGAAGCCCGCCCGAAATTGTTAATCCAAAAAAAAATACTATAGTATTAGTATTTATTGCCCATTTAATTAATTTATTACACACTTAAATAAAATAGAGAGTGATGTTTTTGAAGATGGTATAATATATCATTCAAATACAAGAGTATTTGTTGATAATATCAACATCTACTCGATAATAGACGCATTTAATATCTTGAAAACTACTAGACTACAAGTTCAATAGTTTTGTGTTACATGCACAAAATTGCTGTTTTTTCTTAGATTTTTATATATAAGTATTGATTTTGATAGAATATAATAATAAAATTAGCCCGTCTTATTTTCAAATTCTAGGTTCATAGCCAGAAGTTTTAGTGTTAGTGAGAAGATACGATGGAGGTTCTATTAGAAGTAATGTTATATTGGAATTATTTTAACTTAGTTTCACCATAAATTTAATGTAAAATTTAAGTTGATTTATGAATTTGATAACTATTAAAGGCTTCCTACATTAAAAGGCTTTGATTATAGAAGGACACCGCTCTTCATTTATATTTACGGTTAAGGATTGCTAGCCTTTCTAGTGTCATTTTGTTATGTACAATGATATTGGAAGATGAAATCGTACATATTTGGTATTAACATCGTCTTCTTTATGAAAGTTGAATCCAAATTATCTATTATGCAGTTGGTAAGGAGGAATACCACAAGATTACTAGTAGTAATAAGATTGTCTCGTATTTTACTTGAGAATAATTCTAAGGATACCACATTGTTAATCACATAGTTAATAGAGAAAACTATATGATTATAACCAAATTTAGGACAATCAATTAGAATTTGAGTATGAACTAATCGCCAAATGTATAAAGTTCTATTTGAATCATGATGGAAACGTAAGAGTCATTGTCATTGATTCATAGCTAAAGTGAGACTTCTATTGGAATTAACCTATGTTAGTTAATATAGGTCTACCTTGTTATTAATTAGTCTCTTAGAGTCCTATTATGATTATGATAGGCTATCAGAATAGGAGAGACTACTATAAAAGTTGGTCTCTGCTCTCCCCAATAAGGCAACTTTTTTCCATACTAAAGTCCTATTGATTAGTTAAAGATAAACACTTAATGGTAGAGAGGAGAAGAAGCTCAATGGCATCGACTAGTATGTGGCTTACTTTCATTTATTCGTGTATTTATGTTCATGTTCATATGCTTATTGTAATCTTAAAAGTTTAGTTGATAGCTATGTAAGACTTTTGTTATGTTTTTTTATATGTGGTATCGGAGCATCAACATGCTCTAATATCCCTATTGTTGAATTAATTTTTAAACGGAATTATTCTCAACAACGTTTTTGAACAAAACTTGGTGTAATTGTTTTCTCAAATCAATTGTTTAATTTCGATAAGATGATATGTGGTTTCTTACTCTTTTAAATGGTCATGTCATTTCCTTCGTAGTTTGAATTATTGAAGCCCACTAGCTATTTTTTAAATAAAACTCCACTAAACATTTTTTTAATGTCTTTTCTCCTAAGATTGATATGGGGCTTTTCTCCCATCACCTCCTTCATCTCAATTATCTCAATTATCTGCATATTCTTGACTAAATGATGTCACTCTATCATTTTCGATTCTTTGATATTTACGTTTCTGCTATTCTCAATTGATTATGGAAATTGATTGTATCTATGAGGTATGAAGAATTATGCATATGATATTTTCTTATAGCTCGTTTATAATTGATATTTTTGTTAACTGTTCATGGATTATGAGGCAATAAGACATGAATGTTTTTTTTCAAGATATGATTGATAGAAATACTGCTATATAAACTGTTAATATGAATATGAAGTTACTGCCTATTTTATTTTCTGAGTTTTCTGCCATAAGGCAACGTTTCCTATAGTTTTAATCAATTCATAGTGATTTAGAATTGGTTGGTGAGACTCAATTGTGTGAGCACTGGCTGGATTTTGACCCAAGTTGAATTCTATGCTATTTCTTTACATGGTTCCATAAAAGTTCCTTATGAGATTGTGTGCTATGACAGCATGAAGATTTTCGAAAGAAAACTCTCATTCTACAGGTCTAATTCAATCCAAGATCATGATGAACATATGGACAGTATAGATTCACCTGCACCTAAATTTTACATGATGTAATTCTGCCCAAAGGTGAATTTGCGATCATGTATTGTTGTTGATGAATCAGTACGTAATGATATGTGTTCATTCATTGGAACTTTTGTAATTGAAACCCATCATTGAACTTAAAATAAGATTCAGGGAAACAAACCACTCATTTCACTACGATTGAAACCTTAAATAGGAGCAACTGTAAGAAATTGAAAGAGGATTTCCTTCTGCACTTGGCCTACCGTGGATGGAAAGATCCATTTATGAAAGATGCACCTACAACTCCTACATCAAAAAGTTCAGAAAGAGTAGATTGTTGCCTATGAAAAGCGGGAAAAGGCAAACATGCTCAGTATACTGGTCATGGAAAATCCATGATTGAGAATGTAAGGGAAGTTGTAAAGCCCAAGAAGGTCACAGCCAAGGAGTATATGAATGCCATTGGGAAAAGCACAAGAAGCCAAAATTGGTAGAAACAAACAATTATCTCTTAGAACTGATGTTCTTAAAATTAGAGGGAAATTGTACGATCCGTGAGCACCTCATGAAGATGATCAATATCTCCAATCAGTTGGAGGCTCTTGACATCAAGATAGAAGAGCATTTTCTTGTTCACCTAGCTCTTAACTCCTTGCCTAATAAGTATGCGCATATGAAATTCTCCTACCTAAATTTCAAAAGGAAAATGGCCTACGAACGATTTGATCACTTAACATGCACAAAAAAAATACAGATAACAGAAGGAAAACTCTGATGTGATCAACCCATCCTCTCACGTCAAGAAGGATAAAAAATTTCCAAACTATATTGTTTCTACTAGACCTAAATTTACTAACCCTCTAAGAAACTTACAGCTTAAAATATTAAGGTCAACAAAACAGAAGTTAAATGCTTTTTCCATAGAAAGACTAGTCGCATTAGGAAAAATCTGTGATAATTTTAAAGTTTGGGTGGCTAATTAAGAAAGTGTAACAATCCATTATTTCCATTCACCGCGAAAATGCATTAAAATATTTTCAATGCAATTTTAGAGTTTAAGTCCGAAATTCCCGTGTTTATTCATCCATCTTCACAAGGTTTCGTCCGCTGTCAGAGAATCGTGTGAATAACAATCCATTGTTTCCATTCACCCCGAAAGTGTAACATTTGCTCTCCATCTATTTAAACTCTTATTATTGTTATTGGTTTTATTTATAATTCAATATATGATTGGTATTTTCTTTTTAACACTTGTAAATATGAATACAATCTTCATGTGTTTTACTTTTTTGAATTTCGGTTACTTCACACATTTTAGTACTTAAACTTCAATTCAAAGTTAAGTGTTTATAACCGATGTTCGATTCACTTAGAATAAGATTTAAAAAATTTAATGTTTCACGCGCATTCTATAAAAAAACGTAAGGTGAATCATGTTGTAAGTATTTATGATCGTTGCTCGGTACATTTATAATATTCAAAAATGTATTCTTGTAATTGAGTTGATGAAGGTAGGATTTCTTGATTGGTTCATGTAATAGCCCTGTTAATTGGTTCTTAAAAATCGGACTGAAAACCCGAACCGAATCAAACCAAACCAAAAGAAACAAAAAACGTATAATAAAAACCGAACCGAACCGAGTCTAACTCGATTTATTTTTCGTTTTTTATTTGACGAAACCGAACCGAACCGAATAACCAAAACTAAAAGAAATGGGCTTCAATTTTTGGGTTTTAATGGAATGGGCTTCTGTTTTTGAGTTTTAAAGGAATGGCTCAAGTTCCTCTCTATCTCCAACCCAGCCCCAAAATCAGTGGAAGCCCAGCCCAACCCCAGCCCAGGTCCCAAACAACCCAACCCCTCTATTTCCAAAACGAAGTCATTCGTACCATCCCTAATCCCAAATCCCTACCCCTCTCGCTCAGCCACTCTCAGCCTCTCAGTCTCATCAATCATCTATCTCGTCTCGAGTTTGGCCTTTCTCGAACTCGAAGACTCGAAATCCAGAGTATAAGCAGCACGACACTACGACCCCTCTCGCAGCCTTGCTGTAACTCCTAAGGCCTAATCTCTTCCTTCTCACTCTCATCTCTCTCTGATTTTGTCTTGCCCAATTGCAGTGCTCATCCTCATGAAGTCACGAACCTTCACCAGTCACTAGATGGCCTCTGCTCAATCTCTACCTCTTCGTTGTTCTCTCCATCTCCCTGGTTATCTCCCTCTTTGTCGTTCTCTCCCTCTCCCTGGTTATCTCCCACTATGTCGTTCTCTCCCTCTCCCTCTCTCTCGATGGCTCGGCCTCTCTGTCAGTCTGTCTTCATCGAAGCCCATCTTTGACTTCGACCTTTCCAGCTTCGTCAAAGCTTAGGGCCTCACACCTCTGTTAGTATGTCCTCCTCACTCGATCTCTCATTCAGTCCTTCTCCCTCAATCTCTATATCTCCCTCTAAGTCATCCTCCTCTTCGTCTTTGTTGAAGCCTGATGGTCCGGATCCGTCTTCTTCAAAGCTCAGGCCTCACGGCCTCAGGCCCTCAGCATTCTCTCCCTTGTTCTAACCTCCTCAGACGAAAACCGATTAAACCGGTCCAAAATCGGTTCAAAATTGAACCGAATTGATTTAATCGGTTTTCAGTTCAAACGGTTTTGAGGTTGAGAACCAGATCGAACCATAACTGATTCCCAACCCAGTTTGGTTTCGGTTTCGATAAAAAATCGAACCGAAAATCCGATTAATAGGGCTAGTTCAATATGTGCAAATGCTAGAATGTTGGTAAAATTTTTGTTTGAAAAAATTCCATTGTACAAAGGTTAAAGTAGGAGTAGAGTTAATTTCATAATTGTTTTTACATGTATTTTTATGACTACACTTTATTCAAAACTCCCTCATATTATTCTTTTATTCTTTTTCACTAACCATTATTTAATGTCCTTAATTTTTCCAGTTAAGAACTATCCATATTTATCAATACTAAAATAACACAAAATGGTTTTAAAATAAGTATATACTTGAATTACGGATTTATTTAAATGCGTAGTTTAAGCGTATCAATTTTTAGCGCCAATGCCGGGAAAATTGAAAATCATTTTTTATGTGTTAATGTATGTATATAAAATGTTCATAATACTTGTTCATAATTTTTATCATTATAAATGTCCATACATATTTGTTCATAATGTTACTTGTTTATGATTGTACATACTTTGTTCAGTTCATAATTGTTCATATTATACTTGTTCATAATTTTTATTTTTATACTTGTTCATCTTATACTTGTAAATAATGTTCTTATTATACTTGTTCATAATCTATATTTTTATACTTGTACATACTAGTTTTTCTTATTCATATTTGTACATACTTGTTTATTCTTATTCACACTTATACATACTTGTTTATTCTTATTCACCCTTGTACATACTTGTTTATTCTTTCTTTTTTCAATTTTTTTTATGTAAATTAATTTTTTTTTTAATTTTTTTTTTTAAAAAATTTAAATAAAGAAAACGTTTTCATTACTTAATTTTAAAAAAAAATCATTACTTAATTTTAAAAAAATCGAAAAAATAATAAATAATTTATTTCAAATTTCTTTTCAACCTTAGCTTTATGTTAGTGTAAATATATATTATGAATATCATTACTTGTGCATATTATTACTTGTACCTAAAATCATACTTGTAAATAAATCTTGCATTCATGCATTAGTCTCGATTATATGTGGATCACTTCTGTTTCGAACTTTAGATTTTGATCTTTAATGGAATAGGTGAAATCTCGTTTGATAACTCTCGCATAAACCCTTCATGGACCTAAGAAGCCATGAGGTTGAGGGCGGTAGTTGTTAACACTTGAGTTATTTTCGAATGAACATGTATTCATCTAGAGTAAGAAATTTTCAAGGCTGATGTCTAAGATAAGAGACGATACTCGTAATGGGTTTTGGGTCCAAGAAAGGGACATCAATGGATTTTAAGCCTCGGGATGTCTTGAAATTAGCTCTACCTCTTATGTTTATTCTTTCTAATCTGATCACTTTTGAACTTGCCCAAACAGTTGAATAAATCTAAGATATTTACTTGGGGAGCACGAACACAGAAGTCTCCATCTAAACTTTGAAGCTATGTGAAGCATATATATCCTTGACTTCCCACCTTGCATTTGTAAATTTCATACCCTCCCTAACGTTTCATTATGCTCGGATTTCATCACCGAGCTCCCTAGACTAAGTGAATCTAGAGAAGTGAGATCGAAGGTGCTGGTCATTCTTTCATGCATTGTCACGAAACTCTTATGTCTTGTGCATATTCTAGCAATGTCTCTCGTATGCATTCACTTCATTCTTCATGTAGAAACTTAAATGTTGCATTAATTTAGACGTTCTTGGAACTTGTACATTTTCTTGATATTGTCGTAACTCTACTTTATGCATTCTACACTTGGTTATATTTGTTTATTTCTTACTTGTACATATGTTATTTCCTACTTGTATATATGTCAGTTACATTTGTTTATACCCTTTTCTTACATTACTTATCATGACATCTCTAACTTGCATCTTTAATTTAACTTGCATTGTATCTTTAATTTAAACTTGCATTTCTAACTTGCATCTTTAATGTAACGTACGTATATCTTTAACTAAAATTACATCTTTAACTCAACTTGCATCATTAACAAAAACTTGCATCCTTCACAAACATGCATCTCTAACTAACTAACTTGCATCTTGGTCTAGGGTGGATGGACATTAAACATCAAGCGCTTGTTGGGAGGCAACCTAATGTGTTCCTGAGATATGAAGGAGTCATCAACGCAGATTTGCTATCTTTCATCCCTTCACTCTCTTTTACTTTGTTTATTTAATATTTTTCTTACTTTATTTTCATGAATTCTCTTCCTTACTTTGATTCTATGTTCGATCACTTTCTACTTGCTTACATCGAGGACAATGTATAATTTAAGTGTAAGGGAAGGGTTTACAATTTTAATTGTGCAATAAAATTGTTTTATAAAATTTCTTTTTAAAAAAATGAGTTTTTAAAGCTTTCTTGAGTCTTTTTCGTTTTTTAATTTAGTATTTTTACGAGTCTTAGGTTACTCTTTAACATGTCAATGATAATGATGAAGGAAAAATGAGTACAACATGGCTAAAAAGGATGATCATTATAACTTGAATTTGTTTGTTAATACTTTGTGATTAAGTGTTTATGATTTGTAGATGATGCATGTTAAACTGGTACATAAATGAGCATGTTAAGATAAGTATGGATCATATGAACCTTATGTGAGTTTTAAAACTTTATATACATTTTTTATGAGTGATTCATAAGTTCTTTGTATATTGATATGCATATGTCTCATAACTGTTTGTCATAACTTTTAATGAACTCTAGAGTACTAGAACTTATTCTCTGTGATTTTCAAATCTTTTAAGTCAATAAACTCTTTGATTTTGGAAATAATTAAGGTATTAAGGTCAACACCACATATTCAAACATTCATGTTCCATATTTTGTGCGCACAAGTTGCAACCCCATTAGTTTTAACCCCTTTGAGCCCACATTAAGTCTTTCTTTCATCACCATGAATATCTAAACACTTGAGCCTAGTATAGACATCATTTACCCTTATTTCAAGGACTCGATTGAAGACATAAAAGTGGTGTGAAAAGAAATTGATGATGTTTTGAAGACTTCTATGTGTATTCAATTGATTTACTTGCTCAAACTTTGTTGTAATATTGACACATGTTATTACCTTGAAAAACAAATGAGAGAAAAAGTGAAAAATGATTAAAACACAATACTTTTGAGTCTCTCTCAAGGTAATAAGGTTTGATCATGTAAAAGTTTAAGTTAAGTCCCTTATACTTGTAAATCCGACACAAAGAACGAATGTGAGGCCCAACATGATGAAACTTGGCTTATGCTGAAGGATGGATTATTGACTCATTGCACTAAGGAATGAAAAGTTATGTTACATTTTGGGAGTCTTTTACTGAGTCTTAGAACGAATTTGTGTACCACTTATCCTATATATTCTTTGTCTCTAAACTTAGCCCCATTACAACCTTCATAAAGATCTTATGATCCTTAAGATGGTAAATTTTGATTAGTTGAGTTTATCACTAGAGTAGGCTTATGTGTTTGGTTTATTTGTACAAGTATGTTTAGTTTTATCTTGAGGTGTTTGTTTGAGATTTTTGCAAAAGTACTTTATTTCTATTATGTGAGCATCTTTCTCACATACAATGAATGTGCAAACACAAACTCTTACAAATTGAGTGAATTTTTTAGTACAGACCCTTGTGAGTTGATTCATACTTGTTTTATTCATGTTGAGATTCATTTCACCAAGTTTACTCGTTGTCTTACTTGTTGAAACATTTTGTTGTTATTTATTAACTCTTGAATTCCATATGCTTAAATGTCTTCTTGTGTAAATCTTTTATGCCATATATATATTAATGAAATTTGAGACAAATGGTTAAGGGTTTAGCGGTTTAAAAAATCTTAGTTTAATTTTAGTATTTGCTAGAGACTAATAAAGTTTAAGTATGAGGGCATTTGATAGGCCTTGAATTGAGTTTTATTTTATATTATTTTATACCATTTATTCTTATCTTTTAAAACTTGGAGAAAATAATATATTTTGTGAGAAATGTGCATAATTGGATAAAACTTGGAATTTTGAGCATTTTAGGGGAAGAATCATCCCAATCGAAATTATAACGAAAAATTATGATTGAAATAAGGGAGGCCACTAAATTAGACAAGGAAATTCAGTGGGGAGCTACCGAGATGCTGCATCCCAAATTTATTTATGTGCAGCCCAAAACCCATGGCCCGCGACCCACACTTCAGCTCGGTCCAATCCACACCACGGCCTAGCCCAGACTCGCGTCTAGCCCAGTCCACCATTCAGCGAGCACTGGCCAAATCCACACCTTCCATCTCGGCACGCGTGCGTTTAACACACCATACCCTGCAGCCACTTGACCCGCCAATCCCATATGCCCTGTCCGCGCGTCAGCCGCCAATTTCCACTTGCCTTTTTTAGCAGGCCCTTACCAAAAATCTGCCCACCTGCAGCAACCATCACTCCAACATGCTTTTGCACAGATTTTCAGCCAAAAATCAGCCAAAACTCATCATTTCACCGTTATTTTTTATTGTAATTTTCATTTAATTTGTATTTTATTTTTTTAGATTTTTAGTGGCACTTTCCCTATAAATAGGGATGTCATTTCATTGTAAAACTCTCATCTCTTCCTCTCCCTTTTACCTTATTTTTTTAGCTTTTTCTCTTAGATTTTTTTTAGACATTGACAGGACCCCGTCCCAACTGGACGTCAAAAATCGTGTCCGGTCCTGCTCCCGTCTGACAAGTCAACCAAAGGTCCGAAACTACCCTTTAGTGCTTGCCAGATAAGGGATGTTTGCGCTGATTTCTGCTGCTGCCACTGCCTCACGATCAGTCCCGAAAGTCGTACCACGGCCTGGAGGGTCACAAAACAGGAAAGGTGTGAGTGGACGAAAATGACCTCTGATAAAAATATTTTCCAAAATTACATTCTTGCCCTCCAATTTTCACAAACTTGCATGCATATCATAAAACATGAGTAATAGTATGAAATCATTCAAGTATGAACAGTGGACCGATAAAATTATGATCCGTAAAACTCATGTTCACCAAATCAGTTCATGTTATAAAACATCAAAACCCGGCTCTCATGCCAAAACATGTGAAAACATAATCACCTGGCCACAAAGACCAAAAACCCGTACTCAATACCAGTACGTCATCACAAACAACATCAATCAGCACTAATCACAAGTGCACAATAAATATATCAATCCAATCAATCCGTACTACTCACAAGTGCACAAACTATCACAATCACATCTGCACTACTCACAAGTGCACAATCAAACCATCAACTGCACTACTCACAAGTGATGCACTACGTGTAGGCCAATATCCAGCCACTCTCTCGGGAACAGACACCTCTGGGCTCAACCATCGGGCTCAGTCACATCTGGGTGAACACATCCCCAAGCTCAGACCCATCCGAGTGGTATATCCAGACTCAATCTCATCCGAGAAGCTGACTACCATAGGATCAACTCATGATCCTACAATCACATCCCCCCAAGCTCGGGTCGTCTGGGTAATCCCCCCAAGCTCCGACCGTTTGGGCATTTCACAATCACAAAGAAAACCATCTCGGGAATTACATCCCAAAACATTTCAATCAAATCTTGTCTTCATACAAAGTCAAGATCATTCTCGACTGGGTCTCAAGCCCAAAATACCATTTACACATACTTCTTTAAAATCACCTTTTAAAACAATAAAATAAATCCAGAAATCATCGTTGACTCACCAACAAAGTCAAAATATCATTTTAGAAATCATTTAGACTCTGGGCCTAGCCCAAAACATCATTTGCACGTTCCTCGTAAAACATGCCCGAAAGACTGATTAAAATAATCATAAAATCACAATACATCATTAATTTCACAAATTCACAAGTGACTCCAAATCTGAGTCAAAATCATTATCCAGTTAGGTTCTCACACCCAAAGTATGATTTTCACGCAAATGCATGCGTTGCAACCTCCTTTTCCATTTTCACGCAAATCCACGAAATTGACCCTTGACTCATTCCCGAGTCACCACATCATTTTTCAATCCATGACTCAATAATCCGAGTCCAAATATTATTTTCAATCAATTTCAATTCCGGACTCATAAACCTAGTCCAAACATCATTTTCACCAAATTTCATAATTTCTCGAAAATCGTGCCCAAAAATAATAATATAATAATCATAAAATTGAGAAATTTCCGGATCGAAACGTCAATCATGCCAAAGCATATTAAATAATATATGCATGCATCACAGTTAGAAAACAAAGTCCACTCACACACACCGTCCAAAACGGTCCGTTTCCGAGCTGCACATTTTTCCGTAAATTCTGGAAATCACAACTCCTGTCCAAAATCATTATAGAGGGTTACTAACATTTCAAAATACTTCATATAATTTTCCCTAATTTTTCTGGAATTTAAATACGTATTTTAAATGTAAAACAAAACTTCGGATTCGCGGAACATTATCGAAACGATATCCGATTTCCTCGAAACCAGCGTCAAAATGTTCGTTACAATGAGAGGATTCAAAGTCATGTTGACCTCACCTTGAGACTAGGCCGTACGCGCCCTCACGTGCCGCCTTGAGTGGCTGCGCGTGAAACCCATGCGCCTGCTACAGTAACCATCGTCCTCACCCGTTTGTCTGTAAAACGGGTCTTTTTACCCGCGAACAGACCCGGTTCAAATCCTATCAATTCGATACAAATTTCAACAATTGAGCATTCAATTAGTTTCGGTTTAAGTTCAATTAGAGATCTGTTAACATAATTTCACCAAAACCTACCTCAAACCTCAAGATCAAAGATGATTATTCGAAGAACATTCGAACCCTGTTCATCATTCGAAGTCCTTCAATGTCACACGATTTCCTTCAATTGATGCGACTAGAAGCTTCAATGGACTCAGGTAAACTCTTTCCCCAACTCAATTGCATCAATCCAAGCCTCAATTCCTTCGACTCAAGCTCGAAATTTCTGCAACTACAGTCCTTCTGTTCTACCTCAAATGAACCTCAATTCTCTTCGTTCTTTCGATGTAAATGTTCGTGGCAATCCCAGAAGACTCAAATTAATCTCCATTTTGATCGTCACGGCTCAATTCTTCCAATTCGAATTTCCCCCCAAATTTTCTGAAATTCGAATTCCAGTTCCTCAGCTCTCAATCACTCCCTCATGTTTCCCTGTTAATTCAGTCCCACAAATCTCACAATTCTCACTCAAAACCGGCTGTGGAAGAGAGCCCAATTCTCTCAATTATGTTTCCCCCAAATTGTGCACGGTTTGACGAACATAGAAGATTAATGGGGGAATTAAATATAATTAAGTTTAATTAATTAATAAAACATCATAATTGTGTTTTCCCCAAAACATGGATTCTGATTTTAAGCCTTAATTTAAGGGATGAGTGACACTTATCACTCATCCAGGTGTGTTCAGTCACCAAGTACTGTTCATAATAAAATAATAATATTTTAATCCCGGTTCGTTCGGTTAATCGAGTCTGTTCCCGTGACCATAACTTCGTCGTCGAATCTCCGATTTCGGCATGCCGCCTGTCGTTGGATTCGTATCGACGAGACCTACGTAACGGTCCTTGGCCCTCGTCCATTGGACTTCCCGGGTCAAAAGTCAACATTTGGCCCCTTTTTAGCCAAATTACCAAAATACCCCTCAACTTCTGAACGTCACAACTTTCTCCTCGAACGTCGGAATCGAACGTGCCACCTGTCTATAAACTCGTGACGTCCCGAACTACGTCACGGTCATCGGTCAAAGTCCGTTTGACCGCCCGAACTAAAAGTCAACATTTTGCCCACGCTAGGGGCAAAACGGTCATTTTGCACCATTCGTCCGATTTCACTCAACTAATCCCTGATTAGTCATTCTAAACCATAATTAATTAATATTCAATCCTCGATTAGGCACACTATGAGCCTTCCTTGAGGAAAACCTAGGCAAAATATTTTCAATGCAATTTTAGAGTTTAAGTCCGAAATTCCCTTGTTTATTTTTCCATCTTCATAAGGTTCCGTCCGCTGTCGGAGAATCGTATGAATAACAATCCATTATTTTCATCCACCCCGAAAGTGTAACATTTGCTCTCCATCTACTTAAACTCTTATGATTATTATTGGTTTTATTTATAATTCAATATATGTTTGGTATTTCATTTCTAACATTTGTAAATATGAATACAATCTCCATATGTTTTACTTTTCTGAATTTCAGTCACTTCACACATTTTAATACTTAAACTTCAATTCAACGCTAAGTGTTTATCACTGCTGTTCGGTGCACTTAGAATAGGATTGAAGAGATTTAATGTTTGACGTACGTTCAATCAAAAAACGTAAGGTGAATCATGTTGTAAGTGTTTATGATTGTTGTTCTGTGCATTTATAATATTGAAAAATGTATACTTGTAATTGAGATGATGAAGGTAGGATTTCGTGATTGGTTCAATATGTGCAAATGTTAGAGTATTGGTAAAATTTATGTTTAAAGAAAGTTCATTGTACAAAGATTAAAGTAGGAGTAGAATTAATTTCATAATTGTTTTTACATGTATTTTTATGACTAAACTTTGTTCAAAACTCCCACATATTATTCTTTTATTCTTTTTCACTAACCATTATTTAATGTCCCTAGTTTCCCCGATTAAGAAAGATATGTATTACCAATACTAAAATGACACAAAAGGGTTTTAAAATAATTAAGTATATACTTGAATGACAAGTTTATTTAAATGGGTGGTTTAAGCGTATCATCCCCCATCTCTTCAAAAGAATCCATGAGAATCATAATGGCCCTCACAGATCATTTTGACTTAGAACTTCATCAAATGGATGTCAAGAATGCATTTGGATGAAAATATATAAATATGTATATATATATATATATATATGCAGCAGCCAATGGATTTATTGAAATAGGGAAGAAGACAATGGTTTGCGAGATAAACAAGTCACTTTATGGTATTAAGAAAGCCTTAAGGCAACAGTATCTCAAGTTTGATAGATCTATGGCATTATTTGATTTCTCAGAAAAACGAGTTAGATGATTACATCTACCTAAAGGTTAATGGCACCAAATTCATTTTCCTAGCTTTGTACATTGATGATATACTTTTCGAAAGTTCAGATTTGAAATTGTTATGGGAAGGAAACAAAGCATATGTTATCTAGTAATTTTGAAATGAAGGATCTTGGAGAAACACATTATGTGTTAGGTATTGAAATTGTTTGAGATAGATAGAGAAATTTGGTAGGTTTATCTCAAAAAATTACATTTATAGAGCTCTCAAATGATTCAATATGAGTTTTTGTTCACAAGGGGAAGTTCTTATTAATAACAAGTTACATGTTGATCAATGCCCTACAATTAGAGAAACAAAATATGAATGATAAACCCTACGCTTGGGAGCCTAATGTATGCACAAGTCTGCACTAAACTAGACCTAGCTTTTGTTGTTAGTTTGCTAAGAAGATTTCAATCAAATCCAAATGAGCATCACTGGATTGCAGGAAAGAAAGTGCTAAGGTTGAAAAAGATTAAGTCATTTATGTTGATGTATGATAGAATGAATGAGCTGAAACTTGTTGGATTTTCAAACTCTGATTTGGTAGGGTGTTTCATAAACATTAGGTTCACATGAGCCTATATCTTCACCCTAGCTAGTGGTGATGTGTCTTAGAGGTGTGTAAAACAGGCCACACGTGTAACCTCCATAATGCAAGCTGAATACATTGCAGTCTATACATTGCAGTCTATGGAATCTAGTTATAGACAGGAAAGTTCTTCTATTGAAAGATCCTTGGTGCCTTATTGTGATAATGTTGGTACTATGGTTTTCTCAAAGAATGACAAGAGACATCAGCAACAGACTAATGGAAGTTAAAAATCTACTTGTATAAGAAAATGTGAAAGATGCAGTGATCAAAATACTGGATATCCGTAAAAATAATATGTTGGCAGATCCATTCACCAAAGCCTTGTTGTTAAGGAATTTAAAGCTCATGTTTTAAACATGGGGATTGTAGCTGAGTTTGATCATTGTAAGTGCTGATATGTGGGAGTTTTCAATCAATTGGAGTAAGTATCTTGTTCTGTTACCTCTTTGTTGTTTCATGTTTTGTTGTTGACCTACTAAAATTGATTGTTGTGAATATTGAATCTGTATAGCAATTGTGCAATGCTTGATTGCACTATTGGTTGATCAATCTATTTTGAATGTATTGATTGTTGTTGTTGTTGTTAAGTAACAAGGTTCGAAATTTGAATTCAGTATTGTTGGACCAAAGTTGTGAGAGTTCCTTTTGAATTGCTGAAATTCTTATGTTATATTAACTGTAAAACATACTTGTGTGGTAGATTCAGAGTTGTAGTGATGAAAGTGCAATGATACACATATGTATCCAAGTGTTATGGTTCTATGATTTTGAGTTGATCATGAGTGCTATGTTTTGGAATAGGTTTGATGGAACTTTTAGACTCAGTGTACGATGTCATTTCAATTTTGATTAAGGCTATGTGAATGTGATTATTTCATGCTCAAATGGGAGAATGTTAAAATTTGACTATGAACTAATCACCTAATGTGTAAAGTCTTATTTGAATCATGATTTAAACAATAGAGTCATTGTCATTGAATCATAGTTAAAGTGAGATTCCTATTGGAATTGACTTCTATTAGTTAATATAGCTCTAGCTTGTTACTGATTAATCTCTTAAAGTCCTATTGTGATTATGATAGGTTATCATAATAGAATATATTACTATATAAATTGGCCCTTACTCTCGTCAATAACACATTTTTCCTGTGTTACAATCCTATTGATTAGCTAATTATAAACATTTATTGGTGTTGATGCACGAAATGTGCCAACTTAGGGAGCAAATGCTGCTCTGTCACGTGTCCTGTGTGAACCTGAAAAGGAAGGAAACTGGTCGGTCGGTGAGAGTATAGGCACCGGTATGGTACCGTCCCAAAGGTACTCCGACACCCAAGTCAGTGGTCGGTATAAGGTTTAGGGGGTAGCAGAAAGTATACTGTAAAAGTAATAGTAAACAGTAAATTGCTTAGTTACCTTTGTACGACAAGTGGACCCCTTTTGTATTGGTGCGGCGAATATAATATTTGTATTTTTCCGATGTGGGACAAATATCAATTCGCTGTGAGACTGACACGTGGAGGTTCCATCCAGACCGAGTGGGTCTTGTCTGTGTGAGTGGGCCTGGGCCCCTTGGGCTTGTAATAGGCAGTGGCACTGGGCCGACCGGTCGGTCTGGGCCGACGCACCGACCGACAGGAGCTGGTCCTCTGGAGTCAGCCGGTGGCATGATGTCTGGAAGAGGGCTGGGCCTCTAGGTCGGTCTGGGCCGACACGCGGAGCCAGGTAGAGGGCTGGGCCTCCAAGACTGGTCCAGACTGGTGCTATTTCGGAAAGGGGCTGGGCCAGTAGTCAGTATGGGCTTCAAGCTCGGTCTGGGCCGATATGGTATGAACAATTGGTATAGAGGAGAAGATGAACTTCGTCTCATCAAGCTTAATGGCATTGATTGGTATGTGGTTTACTTTCATTGATTTGGGTATTGTATGTTCATGTTCATATGCTTATTGTGACCAAAAAAATTTAGTTAATAGCTATGTAATAAGATTTTTGTTATGTTTCTTACATTTTTTACACCCAAAGAAAAACTCCATTTATTAAAAATTGTCAATTTACTTGGGTGCTTAAGGGGAACCAAGAGTGTTAAGTTGATTAGGTGTCGGCAGTTTGGATGCAGCAAATAATCTTGGGAAAAGTAGAGAGCTTGATTCGATAAATACTTCACTAATTAATTATTAACATGTGTTTAATATACTAACCTACCTATTCTCAATGATCAGGGGGCGGGGGCATATAATTGGACTTACTTAACTATATATTAGCATAATTATTTAATGCTTCAAATTCAATGGCAGAGCCACTGCCTTAGGTGCATATATATAAAATAGGCTTATTAGGCTAAGTGCACTAGAAACAAGTTACCGTGTCTCAAAATGCACTAGGGACTGTAATTTGTCTCAGTGTGCACCAATAATGGTTACACCGTCAATACCGTTGCACCATCCGTCCATCTCTGTTATTAACGCCGTGAGAATTGATGACGTGACAGTCATATTGCAAATTTGTAAGGGTATTTTAGACATTTGATAATTTTTGTTAAATTTTATATTAATTTCTTTTTAAAAATTAAAACAAAATCTCAAAATCTCTCCCCCAATCCCTCTCACTCTTTGCTTTATTTGGCCCTAGTTCCCATTCCCCAAATCCCTCTTCATCTCCCTCATTCTCTGCGCATGTATTTCTAGGGCCAGCCAGCTGCAACCCACTCACACCACTGAAAGCTAGCCATTGGCTTGGGTCAAGCCCCTCCCATGCCTTACATTTACATACAAAACGCGCTAAAAGATCAATGAAACAACGTCGGCAATTGGCAAAATGGTACCCAAAATTCGGATTCAGTTTCGTTCTGTCTGGTTCTTACTTTGAATGTGATGGGTATAGTGGCTATGCTAACCGCGGTTGTTATGGCTCGAAGTGGTGCCGTTACTGTCTTTCTTCTATAGAGATGAACCATAAAATAATTGTCTGACCCCAAAAACCGACCCGGATTTGGACGAGCCGTGAAGGGAACAAACCAAAACATTGAGAACCGAAGTCACTTTGTCGTTGGATGAATATGACATTTCCATTCCTCTATGCTTCAATCTGGGCCCACCGTTGAAGTTGCTTGGACTACTCAAGCTCCGCTCCAAGCTCTGAAATACGATTTTCCTAGACGAGTTCATCATTCACGAGTCGACCGATACACCCTTGCTCGCCACCGTAGAAGATTCACTCGCCACCCTTCCCATTGGGCTCCGCCCCACTCTTGGTTTATCAGCCACCTGTCTCTGCTTTGTGGTATCTCGAGTCTTCACTGTTCTCATCCGCGCCTGTTTCGGGTTGGTCTAGTGGACAGAAATGATCAGGTTTGGGTTTGGTTTATACAAATCAAGCGAGAGTCGCGGTAAATCCTCGTGCTCGTGCCTCGACGACGAGGACGAGAGGAAGAGCCAAGACGAAATTGAAACTGATTCACAATCGGACTCTTTTAGCAAGGGCAAGCTCAAGGAAGTGTTTGAGTAAGAAGAGGAAGACACAATCGGAGAAATACCATGCACAGAGAATGAGGGAAATGAAGAGGGATTTGGGGAGTGGGAACTGGGGCCAAATGGAGCGAAGAATGAGAGGGATTGGGGGAGAGATTTTGATATTTTGTTTTAATTTTTAAAAAGAAATTAATATAAAATTTAACAAAAAATATCAAATGTCTAAAATACCCTTATAAATTTACAATATGACTGTCACGTTATCAATTTTCACGGCGTTAATAACAGAGATGGACGGATGGTGCAATGGTATTGACGATGTAATCGTTCCTAATGCACACTGAGGCAAATTACAGTCCCTAGAGCATTTTGAGGTACAGTGATTTGTTCCTGATGCACTTAGCCTAATAAGCCTATAAAATATAACATTTTCTTTCCATATTTATCGAAAAAAAGAAAGAAACGGGGTTCTTATTTATTTATTTATTTATCAGCCAAGCCACATGTTGGATTTGATTAATAATTTCGTTAATTATGAATGTGCATGCATGTATATTATATTATGCATATATAATATTAATCTGTTTAATTTGGTGGACCTAAAGCCCTGTTTGGTATTGTTTTTTTTTTTTTTGAAAAACTGTTTTATTTGAAAGTTAAACAGTATAAAAATACTTGATAAAAACAAAAATTTTGCTTTTTTGAAAAGTAATGAACTTTTGACAACAATTTTTTAAAGTTGTCTCCATTAGCCCTCACCATTTCGCCCCCAAAAGCCCATGGGTTTATGGGGCCCGATAGGCCCGGTAGATAAAAGCCTGACCTGACCCGAGAATTAGCGGGCTAGACTTGAGCTTAGGGTGTTCAATCCAATAGGTCCGGGCCCGGTAAGCCCAACCCGACCAGCCTATATAAGCCGAACTCATAAGTCCGAATATATAACTCAAATAACCTAAAAGCACTAAACTCACCCAAGCACATTTTTTTATAATAGCCAAATAACGTAAAGGAGCTAAACCCACCCAAGACTAATACAACCCAAACCCAACCCCAACCTCAACCCAATACAATCCTCTCGGCCCAAAGATGGTAAAAACTCTAACCTACCTATACAAATTATACAATACAACTCTCTCACAAACACAAACTAACCCTCATCGCCGCTCACACACCTCTCTGTCTCTCTCGCCTCTTACCTCTCAGTCTCTATCTTACTCTCACATGCTGTTAATCTTGGACTCCATTTTCAATCTCTCTCAAATCTCAACTCAACTCTCAAATCTCTCTTCTCTCTCAAGCTCAACCCACTCTCAAAAATAAAACCACCGCACTCACGGCATCACTTTTGGCTCTCACCTCACTCACCCTCTACTAATTGTAGATCTCTCTCAAATCTGAACTCTTAGATCTCTCCTCTCTCAATCTCAACCCTCTCTCAAACATAAAGCACTGAATTCACAGCCTCACTCACGACCGCATTCAAAAAATCACGCACCAACTTA
The DNA here is from genome assembly GCA_032719365.1 of Prinsepia uniflora. Classification (NCBI taxonomy): domain Eukaryota; kingdom Viridiplantae; phylum Streptophyta; class Magnoliopsida; order Rosales; family Rosaceae; genus Prinsepia; species Prinsepia uniflora. The sequence goes on from CM064861.1 coordinate 89,571,661, forward strand.
CAAACTCAAGGTCTCTCTTCTGAATTCTTGGTTAGTTCTTAACTCATACGGTTGTGTCATGTTTGCTCTGTCTTTGTGTTGGTTAATCATTTTATTTTATTTTCTTGATTTAAACGTTATTTTGTTCATGATTTAATCATTATTTTGTTATTTAATTACATATTTTTTACTACAAGATTAGCCTCCATCCATGCATGCTTGAACAAAACGACTGGATATTTTTTATGATCATCCGACGACAAGGCAAGATTGCAACGTACTGTGAGCTGTGTATGTTTATTTTGTGTATGTTTACATTTTTTTTATGGAATTCAGATGGTAGTTTACTGTGTGTATGTTTAAAGATGGTAGTTTCTTGAAGATGTTAAATAAATTTAGGGCATACTCGAATTTTATTGAATTCAGATATAAGGTTATGGTGCATTGTGTAAGGAAAGGTCGAATTTTCTATTTTGACTTTGATTTATTACTTAATTATGATCTATTTCTTGGTCTTTCGCTAGTGCTAACTAGTTTATGTTAACTTTTGTGATGACCCGAAAATTCAAAAAAAAGGAAAATTTGGAAAAATTTGAAGGAAAGGACGATTTTGCCCTTAATTATGAGGGGCAAAAGTTGGCTTTTTTATCGGAATCTTGTATGGACTTTTCGTAAAGGCTGTTGTGTAGGTCTCGAGATGTTGAGTCCGTAGACAGGCAGCATGCGTGAATCGGAATTCGGACGTGAAAGTTATGGGTCTGCAAATGCTAGGAGCATTTTGGTAATCATGCAAGAAGGGGCAAAACGGTCTTTTGGACTGTGGATGATTCAGCGTTGGATTAGCCGCTATTGGACACCTGTCCCTTACTGATTTGGATGAGGATTTGTCACTTGGTGACATCTGTCACCATAATTGAAGGATTGGTGGCATGAATGCTTAGTAATCGTTTTAAATACACCAAACTGTTTTGTTGAGCGGGGAAAAACAAAGAGATGAAGGATGATCGATCAATTGGCAAGGAAGAAGGGGAGACAAAATTGAGAGAATAGGGAGAACGAAGGGAGGAAGTCGAGTGAAAACAAGGGAAGAAAGGAGAGGACTTAACCACTACACCCGAAGACCCAAACCCGTGGAAGCTCAAATCTTCCAAAATTCGAAATGAAAGTAATAGGCCGTGATGATTCAAATTGAGGTTCAATTGAGTCTTCTGTGATCAATTGGAATTTAACCAGCTCAAATTTGAGAAGAGTTGACACAGGGAAGGCCACGAACAGACATGGCGGAATTGAGAGAAACTTGGGATTGAGTTCAGGTGATTCGAGGTAAAGGATCTTGAAATTGGTTTCAAAAGTGTACTTAGAATGATCTGAATCTACTTCCTATCCAATTAGAATGATGAATTAGATTGAAAACTAAGGAAATTGAAGTTCGACCTATCAAAATTGGAATTTTGAATTGATGAGGTTTAAGTTTGATTTCATGAATTAAAGGTTACAGAACTTCAATTAAGATGAGTTAGAAGAGATCCAATAAAACAAATGATTGAAATAGGTCTGAATTGAAGGCTAATTAATCGGGTCATGTCGCGGGTCGAAGGACCCAATTGCAAGGAAATCGGGTGAGGACAATGCACTGTAGCAGGTACTGTGCAGGCACGTGGGTTTCACGCACAGCCGTTTGCGGCGGCGTGTGAGGGCGCGTGGGCGCGATTCTCGACGTGAGGTCAACATGAATTTTATTTTATGCAATGTAACGAACATTTTGACGTTGATTTCGAGTCGATCGAACACCATTTCGATATTATTTCGAGGGTCCGAAGGATTATGTTACATTTTAAATTCATATTTAATTCCCGGAAAATTATGGGAAATTAATGTGATATTAATTGAGTCATTAGTGACCCTTAATGATAATTTTGGGCAGTACTTGGGATTCCTGGAAGGTACCTGAAATTACGAAAACGCGTGCAGCTCAGAAAGCGAACAGTTTGGACGGTGTGTGAGTGGACGTTTGTTTTATAAACTGTTATACATGCATAGTTAAATGTTTTACATGATTGATTGCATGACTTTGTTTGCAATGATGTCATGGTGATTTGGCATGATTAATTGTGATTAATGATTATTTTAATCAGTGTTTTGGGCACATTTTACGAGAAAAGTGCAATTGATGTTTTGGGCTAGGCCCGGGATTTTAACCTAATGTTTTGACTTGGATTGTGAGTTAATGATGATTTTATGGAATATTTAATGATTTATGGATATGATTTTACGGATTTACGTGAAATGAGATTTCCGGCTTGAGACCCTGTTCTAAATGGTTTTGACCTGGTTTTAAAGATAATTTTGAAATAAAGATTTTGATTGGATTTATGTTCAGTGCCCTCAGATATGTAATTCATGGGTTGACTTCGGATGTGTAATTCCCAGAGTGACTACGGATGCGTAATTCTCGGAGGGACCAGATGTGTAATTCCCGGTGAGACTGGATGTGTAATTCCCAGCAGATCTGGATGTGTAATTCCCAGAGAAACTTCGAATGTGTAATTCCCGAGTTATGTGATTTGTTTAATGGTAAAATGGTTTTATGAACTGATTTTCATGTGTTTTGGCTTGGAAACCGGTTATTCATATGTTTGACCCTATGCATACATGGTTTGATAATCTGGAGGGTAAATAATGTATTTTGAAATGTATTTTAAAGGATATTATTTTTGTCCACTCACACCTTTTGTCAGGACCCGCCCCCAATCCCCCTTGATTAAGGGCTAAATCATGCTCCCATCTAACTTACGTATAACACGAAGGCTAAACTGATGTCCAACCTCCATGTGACACGTAAGTCGGACAAGGGATTTCCGATCCAACCGTCCTGAAAGTAACCGGACTTCCCAGAGTGCGCCGAAACTATTGTGGATCGCCGGTGTGATGTCTCCTTCTCTCTCAACCAACAGTCCGCACCGCAACAACCTGAAGGGTATCGAAAACATGAAAAGACTATGAGTGGACAAAAATAAAGAAAAAGTTTAAAAGCAGCTCAATAAAACAATTACATTTATACCCTCCATTTAAAAACCAATGCATGCATATCAGAAATCATGTCATAAAACCTTTCTACCTTCAAGTTATTCAAACCATTTAAGAAAAACCGAACTCATTTTCCTTTTTCAGTTCCCGGGCCTTAGTACAAAGCAATCAAAAGCCGTTCATCCGGGTCGTATCCCAAAACATCAGAAAACCATTATTTAAAAACCAGCATGATCAAATCTCAATGAAATCCAAAACACATTTGAAACCACATTTCCATCCATCGAACCTACTGGATCTATCAGAGTCTTTAAACTTCCGAGTCTTTAAACTTAATCCAGGCCTCAATATAATCGGAGTTTTTAAACTCCCAAGTCTTTAAACTCAATAGGCTTACAGGGGAAATATCAATATCCGAGTCTTTAAACTCCCGAGTCTTTAAACTCAATCCGGGTCTTTAAACCAAATCCGGGCCCACCCCCGTCATATCATGTCAGGACTCGTCCTCAATCCCCCCTGGGATTAACGAGGAACGCCCCTGATCCCGTCTGACACAGAGTGTCAGACAAGGGAAATTTCCGACCTTAGCCCTCCCGGGCTATCAGAGTACGCCAGGATCCGGAGGGTATGTGATATCTCGGTCTCTACTACAGTCTGCATCGTATCCAACCTTAAGGGTATTAAAAACAGAAAGACTGTGAGTGGACAAAAAGTAATAAGTTTCGTAAAAACACATTTATAAAAGATCTTTATACCCTTCACTAAAAAGCATGCATGCATAGTAAAACCATTTATCCAATCACATATGTTTAAACAACCATAATCATACAGGCTCCTGCCCAAACCATTTATAGAAAACCACAACATAGTAAACATATGCGGGATCTCAGCCCAAATCCATTTATCATCATAAAACACAATTTCCCAAACCAATTGAAATCATGTTTATCCATTATATTTCATATCACCAAACCTGTCACGGTAATATAGAGCTACGCGCGTGCTAACCGGGGTCTCAAACCCAATCTCTCCAGGCTCCACCTAGGTCAATGTCTGTAGATCAATGACAATCCCTGGAGGTAACGAACCATGCCCATCCTGAGAGTAAGGAACCCAACTGGGGGGGGGGGGGTGACTACACTCAGTCAGTGCTCCGTGACTACTCCGGGGTCCACCCAGGCCAACGACCCTCCCCGGAGGAGACAATCATATATAAAGGATGGCAGATGAAAAACCTTTTGAAATCATTTTTTAAACCTTTCAAGGATTCATGCCCTGCCCCCATAAGCCGTCTTGAACCATAAAATCCATTTCAAGGGTTCATGTCGGTTCCCATAAAGAGGTCTTGTACCCAAGTTTACCCATAAATCCATTTCTAGGGTCCCTGACCCGAAATCACCATCATAACACATAACTGGGTCCTAGGCCCGAATCCACATACAAACTGGACCTCCAGTCCGAATCGTAAGCCAACTGGGCCTCCGGCCCAATGCCTCGTTAAATCAAATGAACCTCAAGTCCGAGAGTTCGTAAGTCAAAGAGGTCTTGTACCCAAGTTTACCTTTTCAAATCCAAAACCATTTCATGAAATCATATCTGAAACCATAAGTACGGAAAATCAGTGCAAAACTAGAAACCTCGATTTACGTGCAAGCACGTAAATCGCCTCGTAATGCGTGAAAGCATATAAATCAAAATCATCCAATTCAACATCACAGAATCATATTCATAATCCATATAAAACATTTATGCATGCATCACAGTTTAGAAATCAAGGTCCACTCACAAACCGTCCGAAGTCGCGTCTCACTACGCGTGCCATAAGCATCTCCCGGGTCAATTGTCGCCACCGGGACTCCCAAACCTATCCAAATCGTTATAAAATGTTACTAACTACTTAATTAACCTCTCATTGAAGCCCCGTAATTTTTTGGTATTTTTTAACTATTTTTAATCCCGACCCAAAACCTTCTGATGCCCCTAACATTATCGAGACAGTGTCCGATCGACACGAAACCAGTCCTAAAATGTTTGTTACATCGAATAGAAGATTTCACATGTTGAACACATTCCCAAATTGTGGGCCACCCGCCCTCACATGCCCCGACAACCTTCTGCGCGTGAAGCCTACGCGTGGGCACTATTCACGCGTCTTCAAGCTCCTGCGAACCGGTCTGACTGGTTTGAACCGGTTTGGACCGGTTCAAGGCCCAAACTCCCTCATTTTCGGTCCATTTTGTCCCATTTTCATTCCTAAATGTTCCTAATCCTATTTCCTATCATTTAGACATTAAAAACAGAGAAGAAACCACCAAAACCCATACCTTTCTAATCGGCCATGGCAGTTGTGTTTTCCTCCGCCGTTCACGGTCATTCCCCGCCATCCTAGCCACTTCCTTTGATCCCAATAGGTTCCTACAACCTCCAAAAGTCCATTTCCATTAATGAAATCCACTCAATCCCTCTAGAACCCGAAAACATAATTTTTAACCCATTAACTCACGGGTTGATTGTCCCCGCCGTGGCCACCACCGTGGCCCTCCGTTCCAACCGATAGCACCACCGTGCTCGTCTCATCTCCTCCTCAATGTTCCCTTCAGGGGCCACCCAAGTCAGACACGGTTTTAAGGAAGGTGGTGAGGTGTTTGTTTTTTGAGAGAAATGGAAATGGTGTTTCGGGTTTTGAAGAAAAGAGAAGAAGATGATTTGATCAGATGAGAGGGAGATGGGATGAGAAGAGTGGTGAGGATTGAGAGATTAATTTAGATGAATGGTTAGGATTGAATGATGTGTGAGTTTAATTATAAAATAATTAAAATAATAATATTTAATTAAGTTAGATCCACAAATTAGGGGTCTTAGCCAATGGGATGAGTGACACTTGTCACTCATCCATGGGTCCCACTTAAAATATCTGGCCAATCAGATATTGCCAAATCATCATCGTCTCAAAGTACGTGTATAGTGAAATTGACCTTTCGTGACTTATAACTTCCCCATTAGAAGTCCGATTTCAACGTGCCGCCTGTCTATGGATTCGTATCATCCCGATCTACGTAGCGGTCCTTAGCCCTAGGCCATCGGACCTCCCAGTCCAAAAGTCAACATTTTGCCCCATTTAATCAAAATTACCAAAATGCCCTTAAGCTTCCGAACGTCATAACTTCTTACTCGAATGTCGGAATTGAACGTGCCACCTGTCTATGAACTCGTGACGTCACGAACTACGTCACGGTCATTGGTTAAAGTCCATTTGACCGCCAGAACAAAAAGTCAACGTTTGCCCACGCCCAGAGGCAAAATGATCATTTTGCATCGTTCGTCCGATTTCACTCAACTAATCACCGATTAACCTCACTAATCATGATTAGTCACTAATCTAATCCTGGAATTCGGGACGGATCGTTACAATCTTCCCTCCTTAATAAATTTCGTCCTCGAAATTCCAACCGATCTAATTCCAACCGTTCTTCCCTTCTCAATTAGTTTCGTTCTCGAAATTCCAACTATTCTGATTCCACAACCATTTCGTGGAAATAATTTGATCTCTCGACACGTGTACACTCGTACACTAACTAACCAGAACAAAACTCATCTGCACCCAGACGTACCACTAACCCTCACATCGTATCGACTACACTTGACCACATCGAATGACAGTAATCACAAGTTCCGTACTGACACCACTTGTCAGTATCAGAGCAGCCTGAGTATCCTATGAGTTAACAACTTGTCAGACCTACCATTTTGTTAACAGAACAAATCTATGGTTCCTTGCTCAATCCCAATCTATCCAGATGTCTGCTCCCACTGGGAGTCATCAGACTTCACTAACCGACCACAAAACATCCGACAAACTGTCACCACTTGACAGTCGCTAGTCAAAAACTAACACGATACTCACTTGTGGTTACACTAACCACCAACTCACTCAACCTGAGTATACAATCACCAACATCTAACTCGACCTGTGTGTAACTAGACCCATCAAGAATACCATGACCCAGTGCATAGTATCCAACGTCCAGTCCACGTCCTCAACTAACCCAATGGTATCGGAACTAAGCCGACTACCAACACGTTTACTAACCGACTACTGGTATATCCCATATACCGTCACCAAGCACCACAAGTCTGCCCTGTATCGTACCTCGAACAACGCACAAGGTACGTACATTCATTACCAACCAGACTACAACAATAACGACGACGACAACACGACCACCTAGGTCGTAGCCAAACACGTTTCAATAATGGAGTCCATTTGTCCAATCCAGGACTAGACACAACAAAACTCCAACCCATTATCCATTTCCAAATCCGAATCCGAAATCATTATTCCGTAAACTAGTATCAGGAATGACCATTCCGAACCCAAATCCATAAATCCACTTTCAAGTTACAAAATCGAATCCTGAATCGTCATCTAGAAATCCGATTCCAAAACCTGAAATCTCGTTATCGTCTACTGAGACACACCAATTCCGAATCTATTAGTTACCTGCTCAATACATTTGATTGACTTCATAGGGAAGCCAATCCCAATATCCACACAACTCTAAGGCTGACAAAATCCGAACTCGTCAGGCACTTACTCGGGCGTCATATATCGTACGGGATTCACTTCGAAAAGAAGTTCAGTCCCAACATCTACATAGCCAAAAAGCCAAGACACATCGTCAACACCTCGATTTACGTAACTACCGTTTCACACCGAATTAACTTCAAAAGGAAGTCATCCCAACATTCCTGGATTCAAATATCCAAGTAAGAGTAATAAACTCTCCACCTATCTGGACCATCAAGATCACGATCTAGATCCAACACTACATCATCTGACCATAAACATCACGATCGAGATTCATCACTGCATCACCCGACCATAAACGTCACGATCGAGGATCGTCACAATACTCTATATCCTCAACACCACGATCCTGATCCACATTGCGAATCCTAGGTGGATCCACACAGTTTAACTACCAGATTCCAAACCATAGGGTCTTACACCCTCCTGAATCCTTCGTCAGTCACATTACTCCTTAACCAATTCCCACATCTAAACAGATTAGTCAACGACGAGACACGTCAAGACTATGGGTTCTCACTGATTACCTCGTATCGATCCTTGTCATTCCATCGAGGAAAAATCAAGGATGATCTAATACGATAACATCAAAAACTCATCCTACGTGAATGCAACCAAAACTTGCTGCACTCACCACGTCACGTAATCCAACATCGTCTGCCACCAAGCAGAAAATGCTCTGGAAGGCCCCAAAACAAATTCCGGGTCCACCAACCAAGACACGACCAATGTACTGGTGACACAACTATCATCTACCATTCTCTGCCATCATCTGCCATCGGAGAACCTGAGAAGTCACCCAAACTGACTTCGAAATACTCATTACCAATGCGGAAAACCCGCATTCTTCGTGTCACCTCAATCGCAAACTCTCGCGATTCCGAAATTCCAACTACGTCGGAACCAACACACTTGGATACCAACCACGTGTCCATAACCAAGAGAACTTGGTACACCATCTCGCCTATCGGTTCACACCGTTTATGTAGATACACTCATCCCGTGTGGAATTCACGCAACTCAAGGTTAAACCTTGTATACTATTTATGAATGTGCCTAAACGGCATCCAACACTCGTATCTCGTACCACAAGTCTCAACTACTTCTGGATCCTATCCAGTCCATCACTAACCGTGATCCACTCCCGAACCACAGATACCAAACATATGCCCATCGCGACGGAGTCATATCCCAACTCGTGACTCACCGTCATCACAATCACCGGCACCAGTACCACCACTGTCACTATCACCAACATCACCTATCAGCATCAGCACAGAGTGTTCGAATTAGACAACCCTGGATCTCCGCTAATACCAAGCGACGACCCCGTACCTCTGCTCAGATTGGAGAAACTCTGCCACTCTCGTACCCAAAAACTATGGGTACAGTCACCCTGACAACTCATACGAGAAAAGGAAACGTTCCCCGACGTCACCAATTCCCAAAAACCGTAACTACAACGACTCTCGGTAGTAGTGTCTGCCATAGACTCGTGCAGACCTAACCACCAAACATTGCGATCTAGACTCCGCATCCAACGGAATCAACCGCACGTACTACTACTCTGTATCCCCACTCTGGGATTCCATCGACAAGTACCAACCTTGGTAACCTGTCCAACCAACTCTAACCAGTCGTAACTCGACTCAACCAATGCCGTCTACCAGGTCATCCATGACCTTAGTTGTACCAACAATCCATCACAACTAAAGTAGCACGACAACCAACTAGGTCTAACTGATAAGTACAACCTCGACTGCAGAATGCAGTCCTATCACTAAAGCTGACATGACTAGACATGACATGACCGAACATGTCCAAACATGACATGACCAACCGACGGTCTCATCACCGAAAAGTCATCAAAGTCAAACTACTCGCCAACTCACCTTTCTGAACCGTACACCTAAGGTAGGGTTCCACGATCACACCTAAGGTCTCCCTGAACCTAACTGCATAAGCCAGTATATTCCTCAATTTGACCAACCATGTGGTCTTGACATCGAAAAGACGTCAATCCAATCCTACCATCAATCCAACTAGGATTCCTCGAATCCGGCTGCTAACTGCCAGGAGCAGTAAACCCATTTTACTCAGCAAAATCCGATCATCGATGGTCAGAATTCCCAACCAGTCGTCAGAACTGATCCTACAACATCGTGAAAAATGATCCCAACTAACCGTCTCACGATCAAAACTCTCAAGTACCGTTACATTCACCTTCTGTAGGGTCCCACACTGTCATCCACGACAGAACTATGGCAACCCCGGCATCTAGTGTTGAACCAAGACGTTTCTCGATTCAATCCTACTAACTATCGTACCGGCAGCATAACTATCAGGTTGATAACGAACTGTAGTCCATTGACATATCACATCCTCGACCTGCGTACGGAGTATCGCGTAAAATACGCTCTGGAATTCAGAGTAACATGAGCAACCCTGCTCTGATAAGAAATCCTAATCTCTGATACCACCTGTCAGGACCCGTCCCCAATCCCCCTCTGGGATTAACGAGGAACGCCCCTGATCCCGTCTGACACAGAGTATCAGACAAGGGAAATTTCCGACCTTAGCCCTCCCGGGCTATCAGAGTACGCCAGGATCTGGAGAAGGTATGTGATATCTCGGTCTCTGCTACAGTCTGCATCGTATCCAACCTGAAGGGTATTAAAAACAGAAAGACTGTGAGTGGACAAAAAGTAATAAGTTTCGTAAAAACACATTTATAAAAGATCTTTATACCCTTCACTAAAAAGCATTCATGCATAGTAAAACCATTTATCCAATCACATATGTTTAAACAGCCACAATCATACGGGCTCCTGCCCAAACCATTTACAGAAAACCACAACATAGTAAACATATGCGGGATCTCAGCCCAAATCCATTTATCATCATAAAACACAATTTCCCAAACCAATTGAAATTATGTTTATCCATTATATTTCATATCACCAAACCTGTCACGGTAATATAGAGCTACGCGCGTGCTAACCGGAGTCTCAAACCCAAGTCTCTCCAGGGTCCACCCAGGTTAATGTCCGTAGATCAATGACCCTCCCTGGAGATAACGAACCATGCCCATCCTGAGAGTAAGGAACCCAACTGGGGGGCGACTCCACTCAGTCAGTGCTCCGTGACTACTCCGGGGTCCACCCAAGCCAACGACCCTCCCCGGAGGAGACAATCATATATAAAGGATGGCATATGAAAAACCTTTTGAAATCATTCTTTAAAACTTTCAAGGATTCATGCCCGGCCCCCATAAGCCGTCATGAACCATAAAATCCATTTCAAGAGTTCATGTCGGTTCCCATAAACCGTCACGACCCATAAATACATTTCTAGGGTCCCTGACCCGAAATCACCATCATAACACATAACTGGGCCCTAGGCCCGAATCCACATACAAACTGGACCTCCAATCCGAATTGTAAACCAACTCGGCCTCCGGCCCGACGCCTCGTTAAATCAAATGGACCTCAAGTCCGAGAGTTCGTAGGTTAAATGGATCTCGTACCCGAGTTTTACCTTTTCAAATCCAAAACCATTTCATGAAATCATATCCGAAACCAGAAGTACGGAAAATCAGTGCAAAATCGGAAAATCTCGATTTACGTGCAAGCACGTAAATCACCTCGTAATGCGTGAAAGCATATAAATCACAATCATCCAATTCAACATCATAGAATCATATTCATAATCCATATAACACATTTATGCATGCATCACAGTTTAGAAATCAAGGTCCACTCATAGACCGTCCGAAGTCGCATCTCGATACGCGTGCCATAAGAGTCTCCCGGGTCAATCGTCGCCACCGGGACTCCCAAACCTATCCAAATTGTAATAGAAGGTTACTAACTACTTAATTAACCTCCCATTGAAGCCTCGTAATTTTTCGGTATTTTTAACTATTTTTAATCGCGATCCGAAACCTTCCGATGCCCCGAACATTATCGAATAGAAGATTTCACGTGTTGAACATATTCCCAAATTGTGGGCCACGCGCCCTCACGCGCCCCGAGAACCTTCTGCGCGTTAAGCCCACGCGCGGGCACTATTCACGTGTCTTCAAGCTCCAGTGAACCGGTCTGACTCGTTTGAACCGGTCGAACCGGTTTGGACCAGTTCATGCCCAAACTCCCTCATTTTCGGTCCATTTTGTCCCATTTTCATTCCTAAATGTTCCTAATCCTATTTCCTATCATTTAGACATTAAAAACAGAGAAGAAACCACCAAAACTCGTACCTTTCTAATCGGCCATGGCGGTTGTGTTTTCCTCCACCGTTCACGGTCATTCCCGACCGTCCTAGCCACTTCCTTTGATCCCAACAGGTTCCTACTATAACGCCCCGAAAATTCGGAAAATGTAATTTTGTAAAATAAGGAATGAAATGACGTTTTTACCCCTGTGATTAGTATGGTCAATTTGTTGACTTTTTGATTGGTAGGTCGAACGGGCTTTGACCCATGACCGTGACATAGTTCGGGACGTCACGAGTCCATAGACGGGTGGCACGTCCGATTCCGACGTTCAGGGAAAAAGTTATGACGTTCGGAATTTCAAGGGCATTTCCGTAATTTGGACGATTAGGGGAAAATGTTGACTTTTTGATTGACAACTGATTTTCACACGACTCGAAGACCCTTAGGTAGGTCTCGAGGCCCTGAGTACAATGACAGGCGGCACGCGTCGAATGGACATAGGGTGACCAAGTTACGGGTCACGGAACTTGAGGGGCATTTTGGAAATTTTGAACTGAGGGCAAAATGGTAATTTTGTACAGCAGTTACTGTGCACCACCGTGAAACAGAGTCTGCACGGCCATGCCGTGAGTGCCCTGAGCGATCCAATTGTTTAATTGTTGTAGTGGCTGTGTGGGGTGAATTGTTTAAGGCCTTTGAGGCAGTGGGAAACATGGCTGAATGGTTGGGACTATATGCAGAGCACTGGAGAGTTTTAAATTTGGTTATGGGTTCTGTGTTGCGGGAAAAAATCTCCAGAGCATTTCTGAGTGTCTCCCACGGGTTGCTTGCCGCACTGATCGATTAACAGGAGTTAGGGGATTGCTGTGATTCATTTTGAATCAGAGAGAGAGTTGAGAGTTGAGAGAACTGGGTCGGGAAGGAGAAAAATCAGAAAAATTGAGGGAAATTCGAAGATTGATTTGTGAGGAGAGTTGAGCCAAACAGAGAGTGGGATTAGTCTTCTGGGTTCATTACGAACTCAACTACACCAGAATTGAAGGAGGTTGATCACGGTTTGGTTAGGAACTCAAGTTCCAGTTTCTGGAAAATCGCAGAGTTGAGGACGACGACTTCCAGGTAAGTTCTTGTTCAATTGGTTGTGCATTTGGGTTCGCTTTGGTCCTAGTATACTCCCTGTGAAGTTAATTTTGAAATGAGTTAGAAACCATGGAGTTATGGCGATTGACCCGTTTGGTTGATCACGGGTTGAAGGGTCGTTTGAGGGCTGTTTAAGGTTAATCAAGGACACAGAACTGAAATTAAATGGTTAGAGAAGATGTTAGGATAAAAAACGAAGGGAATCGAGTTATAATTGAGGGTTAATTGGCAGGGTCAAGCCGCGGGTAGCAGGCCCGTTTAGCAGGCCAGTCGGGTGAAGGAGACGACACTGTAGCAGGCGCGTGGCCTTCACGCGCAGCCACTTTGGACGGCGCGTGACCATGTGACCTCATCTCCGGTCACGGTCAACTGGAGTTTTCATCCTTTTAATGTTTTGAACATTTTTGATTTAGAGTTCGAGTTGATCGGGTGTCGTTCGGGATAGTTTCGAGGGTTCGGAAGATTAGGGCCTTAAGTTTAATTATGTCGAAAAATCTCGAAAAATTAGGGAAATTGATACGAGCTTTTTGGGGATGTTTGTAACCCTTCTTGTACCTTTTTATAGGCCCGAACATTCCCAAGGCTACCGAGGAGCACACGGAGCGCGATTGACGCGTCCGAAAACCGTGAGTGGGCTTTTGATTTCTAACCGTGCATGCATGAATATTTTTACTCTTTTGTCTTATGTTTTCATATATGATTTTATGTTGATAATTATGATATTTCGGTTTTACGTAATTTTACGCTTTTCGAAGTAATTATCGTATTTTACGCATTTCGAGATTACGGTTTTCTCCTATGCATGAATGATGGTTTGATGAAGTAATTTGAGATGATTATGCATGTTACGTATTTATGATGTATTTGTGAAGTAATTTTCAGAAATTGCATGTGAAATCCGGACATAAGTCCTATTATGACGATATGTGATTTCGAAATGGTTTTGGAAAACGGATCACGAGGGATCCTGGTTTATTGTGCTTTATAAAATGGTTTTGGGTTTAAAGACCTGGTATGATTGTTGAATCTGGTTTTGGGTTTAAAGACCCGGTTAATTGATGACGGAGGCGGGCTCGGAATTGAGTTTAAAGACCCGGATTGAGTTTAAAGACTCGGTTAATGAGATACCCCCGAGGCCTATTAATTATGTTTTGTGTTTAAAGACTCGTTGATATCTCGAGAATGCCTGATATTGAGTTTAAAGACTCGGATAGATCCAACGGCTTGATTGTGATTGTTGATTCAGTTTTACATGATTTTGGTTTGATTGATGTTTCGAAATGAAGGTTTCTGGTTTTTGGTAATATTATATTATACGAGTTTATTGCGGTTTGCTGTAATGTTTTTCCATATGATACGAAAAAAGGATTTCGAATGTTTAGTATGCAGTTTTCGAATATCTGGTTATGTATGCGTATTATAAAACTGGAGGGTGAACCCTGATTTCATTAAATTGTTTTTCTGCAAACTTTTGTTTTAGTCCACTCACACTTTGCTGTTTTAAATACCTTCCAGGTCGTGGTACAAGTTCGGGGGCCAGCGCCGAGGTAGAGGCAGAGGCATAAAGTTTTCCGTTGCGGAGTAGTTAGTTCACATAGTAGGATTTGAACTTATCTTATTTTGTAATATTATGGCTCTGTGAAACTATGGACTTGAAGTCCAGTCGGTTGTATTATTTAATCTCCCTGGTCTGACAGTGGGTGTGATGTAATTTTATTTGGTTTTCTAGTCTTTTATATTCGACTGTCAGACGGGAGCAGGATGCTTCCCGATTATCGAGGCGATAATTGGGGCGGGTCCTGTCACCTACAACCTCCAGAAGTCCATTTCTATTAAAGAAATCCACTCAATCCTTCTAGAACCCGAAAACATAATTTTGAACCCATTAACTCACAGGTTGACTCTCCCCGCCGTGGCCCTTCCGTTCCAACCGATAGCACCACCGTGCTCGTCTCATCTCCTCCTCGATGTTCCCTTCAGGGGCCACCCAAGTCAGACACGGTTTTAAGGAAGGTAGTGAGGTGTTTGTTTTTTAGAGAAATGGAAATGGTGTTTCGGGTTTTGAAGAAAATAGAAGAATATGATTTGATCAAATGAGAGGGAGATTTGATGAGATGAGTGGTGAGGATTGAGAGATTAATTTAGAAGGATGGTTAGGATTGAATGATGTGTGAGTTTAATTATAAAATAATTAAAATAATAATATTTAATTAAGTTAGATCCACAAATTAGGGATCTTAGCCAACGGGATGAGTGAAATCGACTTAAAATATCTGGCCAATCAGATATTGCCAAATCATGGGTCCCACTTAAAATATAGCCATTGGTCCCACTTAAAATATCTGGCCAATCAGATATTGCCAAATCATCATCGTCTCGAAGTACGTGCATAGTGAAATCGACCTTTCGTGACCTATAACTTTCCCGTTCGAAGTCCGATTTTAGCGTGCCACCTGTCTATGGATTCGTATCATCCCGATCTACGTAACGGTCCTTGGCCCTCGGCCATTGGATCTACGTCACGGTCATCGGTTAAAGTCCATTTGACCGACAGAACGAAAAGTCAACATTTTGCCCACGCCCAAGGGTAAAACGGTCATTTTGCATCGTTCGTCCGATTTCGCGCAACTAATCACTGATTAACCGCACTAATCGTGATTAGTCACTAATCTAATCCTGGAATTCGGGACGGGTCGTTACATATCATATCCGGGTCTTTAAACCCAATAACCAGACCTAGTAAATCCAATCCAAACCATTAGAAAACCTTTTTCCATTTCCGAATCCGAATCCACAATCTCATCAAGATCTTGAATCCAAACCCAGAACTCATATCCATATCCATTTCCAAATCCGAGTCCGAAACCATCATTTCATAAGCAGGCATCCAGAATAACCATTCCGAATCCAAACCCAGAAATCCACTTTCAAGTTCCAAATCGAAATCCAGAATCGTCATTCCGAAATCCGATTCAAAAATCCGAAATCACGTTCTTTTAAAACCACTTTTAGGAACGGGGCTTCAAGCCCGAAATCACTTTCCAAAATCCATTTTAAATCTTTGAAATCAAATCATATTTCCAAATCCCAAAATCAAATCATTTAAACCATGGTCAAATCACCACATCGATCGAAATCCCGTAAAACGTGAAACTCCGTAAATACCTCGAAAAATGTGCAAAACCGTAAACCATCAAGATCATAAATCAAATCATAGAATCACGTATAGAAAACATATAAAAACATATATTCATGCATCATAAGTTAGAAAGTAAAGTCCACTCACAGACCATAGCTTCGTCGTCTCGTTACGCGTGCACTTACGCCGTTCCCGGCCAATCCACTATCACCGGATTTCCCGAAACTGTCCAAATCCCACAATGAGGTTACTAACTACTTCATAAAGCTTATAGTAAAGCCCCGTAAATTTTCCGAAGTTTTAACTATTTTTAACTGATGCCTAAAACCTTCGAACATCCCGAAACTTATCGAGACGATGTCCGATCGACTCGAAACCAATCCCAAATGTTCGTTACATCCAATACTTTAAAAGTCATGTTGGACGATTTCTAGAATTACCCTTCACGCACCCCCACACGTGTCTGGAACCTTCTGCGTGTGAAATCCACACGCGTGAACAGTGCCACCTTCAACCTCTGGTCGACCCGGTTCATACCGGTCTCTGCAACTCGAACCGGCGTGGCTGGTTTTCATCCAAATTTCAACTATTTTCAGTCCTTTGGATCCTATTAGCGTCGTCCTACACTAAGCATGACAGGACCCGCCCCGATCCTCTCTGGGACCACATGGGGATGTGCCCTGCTCCTGTCTGACACCCAAAATAATGTTCCAATTTTAACCTTAAACGTTCAAATGCATAAAAACCAAATTAAAGTTTTACATCAAATCCGAAATAAATAGATGTCAGACAAGGGATGAAATCCAAATTACAAGTTGCGAGCACGACTCTAACATAAACCTGCGGGTACACCACCTAACAGGGGTTCAGGTACGCAGAAGTAGATCTATGCCTCAGCCTCAGGTTCTTCCTCTACCTCATTAGCACGACCTGGAGGGGTTACCAAAACATCAAGGGTGAGCGGGCCGAAACTCAAGTTTATAAAATCGTTTAGTAAGTAAAACATATAATTTACCCCTCCGTTTTCCAAACATGCATGCATCAGAATTTAAAACCATAAGTCATAAAATATGTATCATAAGGCATATAATAAAACCATAAACATAATTTTAGCCACTGCACTATACACTCCGATCTTGACATCCCCGATGTCTGACGTCCCTGACGTCCAATAAGGTCATAGTCTCAAGGCTACGCGTGCCACTCGGGTCTCAATTCCGACTCCAATCCCAGAACCCTGTCCGAGTACGGCATCTCAAATGCCTAGCATCCTAGACGCTTGATGTCCCCAACATCAAATAAGCAATCCTACTCCTGAGTCATTTTACGGTCCGGTTCCTCCGTAGAATGACCCCTCGCAGGCAATGCGCCATGACCACTCCGGGGTACCACATCCGGAGGAGACAGTATCATAAGAATGGATTTATACAGTGCAGTACCAAATACATTTTATTGATATCCACATGCAAAATATATATATATACATAGATAAAATCCAAACCAATCTTTAAGTTTCATCGGACGGGTCTCAAACCCAAATACTGTGAAACGTGCCATAACCATGATTTCAATATCATCAAGCCGTTTCTTGATTCCAGCATGTGAACATATAAGTAAATCAGAAAACATTTAAGCATGCAAGGTTTTAATGAAATCGAGCCCACTCACAGTAAGATCCCGTAGTGAACCTGCGCGTATGAATTTGTACCAGGATTATCGTACAATTCCTGTCAGTCAAAATCACACGTAAGGGTCACTACAAGTCTTAAACATTTATCCAAAAAGTCCGAAAGAGAAACCGGTTCGGGGAAAACGTCAACACGTTTCCCGAGACAACCGGCCCTAGACTGACCCTCCTAACAATCCCAGATCAACATGGTTAATTCACAAAAAATGTTCAGAATGATGAGAAGAACAAAAGTCATGTTGATCGTGATCGGAGATAAGGCTCAACGCACCCTCACGCGCCGCCCAAAGTGGCTGCGCGTGAAAGTCACGCGCCTGACACTATAGCTACTACAGTGTCACCATCTTCACCCGTTTGTCTGTAATAAGGGCCTGCCACCCGCGGCTTGACTCGGTTAATTAACCCTCAATTTCCACTCGATTTCACTCGTATTTGATTCTAACATGTTCATTAACTATCCAATTTAGGTTCTGAATCAAAAATCAACCTCAATGGTCCCTTAAATTGACCCTCGACCCGTGATCAACTAAACGGGTCAATCACCAGAACTCCCTGGTTTCGAACCCAATCTCCAATTAATCTTCACAGGAAGCATACTAGGATCAAAACGAACTAAAATGAATGATCAATTGGGCCTGAAAGTACCTGGAGGTTGTCGTCTCAAGCTCTGCAACTTCTCTGAAAACAGCAGCCTCCGTCCCAGCTCAACCGTGGCTGATTCCCTTCGAACTCGACGTGGTTGAGTTCCTGATGTTCCCAGAAGATTAAACCAAGTCTTGGTTTGGTTCAACAAGCACCAGAAATTAAACTCCGAAATTCCCTCCAATTTCCCAGAAACTAAATTCTCTGGTTTTCCTCTCAAGCTCACTGTCCTCTCTTCAGCAGATTGTAGTACACACCATTCCTACTCTGTTTAAACAAACTGAGCCGTGCAACAGCTCGTGGAAACCCAGCCTGGCCACTAAGAAAAGTTTCCAGCAAGGTTTCGAATCTTGAATTAACAAATGGTGCCATTGTCTGATGAATCGATCATCCCACGTTCCCACTGCCTTTAAGGCTTAAATAAAACCTTCCTTTACAGTTCATTACGAGTTAAACTAATGGGATTGCTCATAATCACCACCCACGGCGGTGCAGCCATGTTCTCCCACGATTTGCTACAGTAACCCGTGTGTGAAATGACCAAAATGCCCCTAGTTCAGAAATTACCAAAATGCCCTTCACTTTCCAGACCCGTAACTCAGCCATCCGAAGTCTAATTTCAGCGTGCCACCTGTCAACGGACTCAGGGCGTCGAGACCTACCTAACGGTCCTCGAGTCGTGTGAAAATTAGTTGCCAAACGAAAAGTCAACATTTTCGCCCCCATCGTCCAAATTACGGTAATGCCCCTGAACTTCCGATAGTCATAACTTTTTCCCTGATCGTCCGAATTGGACGTGCCACCTGCCTATGAATTCGTGACGTCTCGAACTACGTCATGGTCATTGGTCAAAGTCCGTTTGACTTACCAATCAAAAAGTCAACAAATTGGGCAATACAATTCACAGGGGTAAAAACGTCAATTCATGCAATAATTACAATATTAAAATCCTCAAATTTCCGGGGTGTTACAACCTTCCCCCCTTAAGAAATTTCGTTCCGAAATTTCAAAGAAACAAATAAGGAAATTGTTCTCGCATCTGAGCCACGGGCTCCCATGTGGCTTCTTCCACATTCTGGTTTCTCTAGAGAATCTTCACGAGAGGGATCGTCTTTCGACGTAGTACCTTGTCTTTCTGATCCAAAATCTGCACTGGTTGTTCCTCAAAGCTCAAATCCCCTCAGAGTTCGATAGGTTGTTCTGCCAGTACATGAGAAGCATCATGTACGTACTTCCGCAGCATCGATACGTGAAAAACATCGTGAACTCTAGAAAGTTCTGGAGGTAGTGCCAATCTGTATGCAACCCTGCCAATCCTCTCCACGATCTCATACGATCCGATAAAACGCAGACTCAGTTTCCCCCGTCGACCAAAACGGATCATCCCTTTCCACGGAGATAACTTCAGGAAGACAAAATCTCCCACTTCAAATTCCAAGTCTCGAATCCGTCGATCGGCATAACTCTTTTGGCGATCCTGTGTCGCCTTCAATCTCTCCTTGATAAAACGAACAGTTTCCAGGGTTAAGTCCATCAATTCTGGCCCTACCGCCGCTCGCTCCTCTATCTCCATCCAGCAGATAGGTGTCCTGCACTGTCGACCATACAGTGCCTCATAAGGTGCCATCCCGATGCTTGTCTGATAGCTGTTGTTGTAAGCGAATTCCATAAATGGCAAATGAGTATCCCAAGAGTCCTGAAACTGTAGCACACAGAACCTCATCATGTCCTCCAGGGTCTGAATGGTCCGTTCAGACTGTCCATCGGTCTGTGGATGGAATGCAGTACTGAAACGTAGGGTTGTTCCCAAAGTAGCTTGCAAACTCCGCCAAAACCTGGAAGTAAAACGCGGATCACGATCGATTCCGGCGTACCATGCAATCGTATGATTTCTTTTACGAACAATTGAGCCAGTCGGTTAGGTTTATAAGTCTCCTGAACTGGCAGAAAATGGGCTGACTTGGTTAACCGGTCCACGATCACCCATACTCCGTCAACTCCACTCTGAGTCCTTGGTAACTTAAAGACGAAGTCCATGGTGATGTGATCCCACTTCCACTCGGGAATCAGAAGTGGCTGCATAGCCCCATATGGTCTCTGCCGTTCCGCCTTAACCTGCTGACAGGTTAAGCATCTGCTCACGAACTCAGCAATATCCTTCTTCATTCCTAGCCACCAATAATGGTTCCGGAGGGTACGGTACATCTTTGTACCTCCCGGATGCATAGCATAAGCCAAACTATGGGCCTCCTCAAGTATCTCGGCTCGTAACTCTGCCACTGTAGGTACATACAACCGGCCTAACTTCGCAAGTGCTCCATCATCCCGGATGCTAAAATCCTGTCTTCCATCCGTATCGACCTCAATCCTGTAAATACAGAGTATCGGATCCTGAAGTTGTGCTTCAATGATCCGATCAATCAGCACTGGTCGTACATGAAAGCTGGCCAACAAGGCTCCATGCTCATCCGTATCCAAAATAACTCCCGCCTTCCGGAGTTCCACCAGCAAAGGAAGATACACCATCCCCAGGTATGCAACAGATCCCGCTGACTTCTTGCTGAGTGCATCTGCCACCACATTGGCCTTACCCGGATGGTACTTGATCGTACAGTCATAATCCTTCAGCAGCTCCAACCATCTTCGTTGTCTCATGTTAAGCTCCTTCTGAGTGAATAGGTACTTTAGGCTCTGGTGGTCGGTGTATATCCGGCACGTTGCGCCGAATAGGTAAAGTCTCCAGATTTTTAGAGCATGAACCACCGCAGCCAACTCCAAATCATGGATTGGGTAGTTCAACTCATGAGTCTTTAGCTGCCGGGATGCGTAGGCGATAACCTTGCCAGTCTGCATCAACACGCAGCCCAAACCTTGTAGTGATGCGTCACTAAAGACCACGAATTCTCCACTGTCATCCGGCAATGCAAGGACAGGTGCAGTGGTCAATTGATCCTTTAACTCTTGAAAACTCTGATCACATTGCTCGTCCCAAATGAATTTTACTCCCTTCCGAGTCAAACGAGTCAATGGTGCAGCAATCTTGAAGACCTTCCATGAATCTCTGGTAGTAGCCTGCTAATCCGACAAAACTCCGCACTTCCGTTACTGTTGTCGGTCTAGCCCAGTTAGTCACCACCTCTGTTTTCTGGGGATCCACGCTAATCCCATCCGTCGATATCACGTGTCCCAGAAAACCAATACTGCTCAGCCAAAACTGACAATTGCTCAGCTTGGCGTACAACTGTTCTTGTCTTAGCTTCTCCAACACCAACCGTAGATGTTCCTCATGTGCTTGGGCACTCCTCGAGTACACCAAGATATCATCGATGAACACAATCACGAATTTATCCAAGTAGGGTCGAAAAACCCGGTTCATCAGATCCATGAATGCTGTCGGAGCATTCGTCAAACCGAAAGGCATAACCAGGAACTCGTAGTGTCCATAACGGGTTCGAAAAGCAGTCTTCAGAATATCCTCCTCCGAAATCCTCAGTTGGTGATACCCAGACCGCAAATCAATCTTCGAGAAGCATTGTGCTCCCCGCAACTGGTCAAAAAGGTCATCGATCCTGGGTAGAGGATACTGGTTCCTCAGTGTCACCTTGTTGAGTTGCCGATAATCAATGCACAAACGGAGACTCCCCTCCTTCTTCTTTACGAACAACACCGGTGCTCCCCACGGTGAAGTGCTCGGTCGTACGTATCCCAAAGCCACCAACTCCTGCAATTGAGTTTGAGTTCTCGTAACTCGGCCGGCGCCATCCGGTATGGTGCCTGAGATATAGGTCGGGCACCGGGGAGTAGTTCAATTGTAAACTCGATCTCCCGCGATGGTGGTAACCCAGGTAAGTCTTCCGGGAACACATCCGGAAACTCACGGACCACCGGTATCTCATCGATACCCGGAGTATCAACCTGATCAGACACGACATGCGCCAGATAACCCTGGCATCCCTTCCGTAGAAGTTTAGTAGCAGTAAGTGAAGAAATCACTTCAGGAGGTGAACCGTCACGCTCTCCCAGAAATATGACCTCCGGCAAACCCGGGCTTCGTAGAATCACTTGCTTGCTACAGCAATCGATGAGCGGCCCATGCTCCGATAGCCAATCCATTCCCAAAATTACATCAAAGTCGTGGATATCCAGAATAATCAAGTCCGCTGGTAAATCCACATCCTCAATTTTCACCGGGCACCTCCGAATCACCTGATTCACAAGGTACACGATGCACATCGGGGTGCCAACACCCATCTCACAATCTAAGGCTGATACCACAAAATCAAGCATACGAGCACAACTCTTCGAAATAAAAGAATGTGTAGCCCCCGCATCCATCAACACACGTACAAGGAAGTTTAAGATATGTAGTGTACCTGTAACCACGCCTGGGGCAGTCCTCGACTGCTGCTGGGTCATTGCAAACACTTGAGCCCTAGGCCCTCCATTTCGTCCGCGCCCGCGCGCGCCACGCCCAGCACCACAGTCACCTCCCTGACCACGACCTCAGTTAGTGTGGGAGGCTGTGCTCTGCACCACACTAGAGCCCCCTACGTCGTTGCTCTTGGACAATAGCGGGCAATCACATGCATAGTGGCCCTCCTCACCGCAAGCAAAACAGGTTACTGGCCTCGGCCTGTCCGAATGCCCACCAGAAGCACCGCTCCATGATGAACGTTGCCCAGAACTGTATCCTGATCCTCTGCCTTGGGAGCCTCCACGTCGACCTGACCAGCCACGACCCTTGAAGGATGAGGGTGCTCCCTTGTAGCCCCCTCCCTTGTTGTTCTTCTGGCCTGATGGCCCACGGTGTGGGCGATCCTGACGTCGCCCGTCGCCCGAAGGCTAGTGTGCCGCCAGACTGGCCTCGACACGCACCGCAGCGTCGACCATATCTCTCAGTGAAGCATGAGTAGCAGCAGTCACACTTTCCCGGATCTCCCCTCGGAGTCCAAGCTCAAACCTTTGGCAATTGTCCTCCTCCGTGCTCACGAATGATGCAGCGAACCGGGATAGTTTTCAGAAAGTCTGCTCGTAGTCCGCAACAGACATATCCCCTTGCTCTAGCAGCAGGAACTCAGCCTCTCGTGCCGCACGAAATGATCGCGGGTAGTACTGGTCTAGAAATCGGGAACGGAAAAATTCCCAAGTAGTGGTATGGACAGACCACCCAGACATTTCAAGGTCGTGCCACCACTGGTAGGCTCCTCCTTCCAGTAAGAAGGCCGCCAAGGTCACCCGTTCGCCCGGAGGGCAGTGCATCACAGTGAAGATCCTTTCCAATTTGGTGATCCAATCATGAGCATCTTCGGGGTTCGATCCCCCATTGAAAGGTGTGGCTCCCAGACACTGAGCCCGCTCAATGCTTGCGCATTCCATTTCCCTTTCATGATCATCGTCAGTTCATGTATGAGGAATCCTCCTTTGAGGCATAACCAACTGTCAAGAGGCATAGATCAGTTAACATTATCCTTAAACTCGAAAAGTAACTAGTACTAATCGCTAGTCTAACATGCTGACCACAACCTAGTGCTCTGATACTAAGCTGACAGGACCCGCCCCGATCCTTTCTGGGACCACATGGGGACGTGCCCTGCTCCCGTCTGACACCCAAAATAATGTTCCAATTTTAACCTTAAACGTTCAAATGCATAAAAACCAAATTAAAGTTTTACATCAAATCCGAAATAAACAGATGTCAGACAAGGGATGAAATCCAAATTACAAGTTGCGAGCACGACTCTAAAATAAACCTGCGGGTACACCACCCAACATGGGTTCAGGTACGCAGAAGTAGATCTATGCCTCAGCCTCAGGTTCCTCCTATACCTCATTAGCACGACCTGGAGGGGTTACCAAAACATCAAGGGTGAGCGGGCCGAAACTCAAGTTTATAAAATCGTTTAGTAAGTAAAACATATAATTTACCCCTCCGTGTTCCAAACATGCATGCATCAGAATTTAAAACCATAAGTCATAAATATGTATCATAAGGCATATAATAAAACCATAAACATAATTTTAGCCACCGTACTATACACTCCTATCTTGACATCCCCGATGTCTGACGTCCCTGACGTCCAATAAGGTCATAGTCTCAAGGCTATGTGTGCCACTCGGGTCTCAATTCCGAGTCCAATCCCCGAACCCTGTTCGGGTACGGCATCTCAAATGCCTAGCGTCCTAGACGCTTAACGTCCCCGACGTCAAATAAGCAATCCTGCTCCTGAGTCATTTTACGGTCCGGTTCCTCCGTAGAATGACCCCTCGCAGGCAATGCGCCATGACCACTCCGGGGTACCACATCCAGAGGAGACAGTATCATAAGAATGGATTTATACAGTGCAGTACCAAATACATTTTATTGATATCCACATGCAAAACATATATATATATATATATACACAGATAAAATCCAAACTAATCTTTAAGTTTCATCGGACGGGTCTCAAACCCAAATACCGTGAAATGTGCCATAACCATGATTTCAATATCATCAAGCCGTTTCTTGATTCCAGCATGTGAACATATAAGTAAATCGGAAAACATTTAAGCATGCAAGGTTTTAATGAAATCGGGCCCACTCACAGTACGATCCCGCGGTGAACCTGCGCGTACGAACCTGCGCGTACGAACTTGTACCGGGATTATCGTACAATTCATGTCAGTCCAAATCACACGTAAGGGTCACTACAAGTCTTAAACATTTATCCAAAAATTCCGAAATAGAAACCGGTTCGGGGAAAACGTCAACACGTTTCCCGAGACAACCGGCCCTAGACTGACCTTCCTAACAATCCCAGATCAACATGGTTAATTCACCAAAAATGTTCAGAATGATGAGAGGAACAAAAGTCATGTTGATCGTGATCGAAGATAAGGCTCAACGCGCCCTCACGCGCCGCCCAAAGTGGCTGCGCGTGAAAGTCACGCGTCTGACACTGTAGCTGCTACAGTGTCACCATCTTCACCTGTTTATCTGTAATACGAGCCTGCCACCCGCTGCTTGACCCCGTTAATTAACCCTCAATTTCCACTCGATTTCACTCGTATTTGATCCTAACATGTTCATTAACTATCCAATTTAGGTTTTGAGTCAAAATTCAACCTCAATGGTCCCTTAAATTGACCCTCGACCCGTGATCAACTAAACGGGTCAATCACCAGAACTCCCTGGTTTCGAACCCAATATCTAATTAATCTTCACAGGAAGCATAATAGGATCAAAACGAACTAAAATGAATGATCAATTGGGCCTGAAAGTACCTGGAGGTTGTTGTCCCAAGCTCTGCAACTTCTCTGAAAACGGCAGCCTCTGTCCCAGCTCAACCGTGGCTGATTCCCTTCGAACTCGACGTGGTTGAGTTCCTGATGTTCCCAAAAGATTAAACCAAGTCTTGGTTTGGTCCAACAAGCACTAGAAATTAAACTCCGAAATTCCCTCCAATTTTCTAGAAACTGAATTCTCTGGTTTTCCTCTCAAGCTCACTGTCCTCTCCTCAGCAGATTGTAGTACACACCATTCCTACTCTGTTTAAACAAACTGAGCCGTCCAACAGCTCGTGGAAACCCAGCCTGGCCACTAAGAAAAGTTTCCAGTAAGGTTTCGAATCTTGAATTAACAAATGGTGCCATTGTCTGATGAATCGATAATCCCACGTTCCCACTGCCTTTAAGGCTTAAATAAAACCTTCCTTTATAGTTCATTACGAGTTAAACTAATGGGATTGCTCAGAATCACCACCCACGGCGGTGCAGCCATGTTCTCCCACGATTTGCTACAGTAACCCGTGAGTGAAATGACCAAAATGCCCCTAGTTCAGAAATTACCAAAATGCCCTTCACTTTCCAAACTCGTAACTCAGCCATCCGAAGTCCGATTTCAGCATGCCGCCTGTCAACGGACTCAGGGCGTCGAGAGCTACCTAAAGGCCCTTGAGTCGTGTGAAAATTAGTTGCCAAACGAAAAGTCAACATTTTCGCCCCCATCGTCCAAATTACGGTAATGCCCCTGAACTTCCGATAGTCATAACTTTTTCCCTGATCGTCCAAATTTGACGTGTCACCTGCCTATGAACTCGTGACGTCTCGAACTACGTCACAGTCATTGGTCAAAGTCCGTTTGACCCACCAATCAAAAAGTCAACAAATTGGGCAATACAATTCACAGGGGTAAAAACGTCAATTCATGCAATAATTACAATATTAAAATCCTCAAATTTCTGGGGTGTTACAAAGCATTCGATCTAACTAGGTTAATCTAAGAATTAAGTAGAAAATCTTACCTCCCAAACGATTTATAAACCTCGACTTGTCTCTCCTCCTTGGTTCCACGATTCCGGCCGTTCTAGCTCTTGGTTCCGATCCCAAACATGTCCTCGCAACTTCCAAACCATAACCCAATCATCAAACATGAGTAATTGTAACGAAATCGCAAAACACCATTTTTGAATAAAACTCACCCATCTTCGATTTTCTCACCACCGTCCATGGCAAGCCACCCGTTCAAGTTCATTCAAGTCCCAGGTACTTCAAAATCATGATTTAGTACTCAATTGAGCTCTTTAACCCTTAAATTCAACGTCCATATTTGAAACTCAAAACAGAGGACTCACGGTTTCTCTCAATTTCGCCGCTGTCCTTCGCTGTCGAACCTCGCCGTGACCACCAACCATCTCTGTACAACCTCCCCAACTTGCCTTCACATACCATCTTCATCTGATCAAATTCTAAGGGGTAAGGTTCCACAATCGTCACTGTCTCTGTTTCTCTGGTTTTCCCACCTCTCACAGTCCCTCTTCATTCAGTCCTTAAACACGCACTCACAAAGGTCACAACATATCTCTAATACTCACTCACTACCACAATGAACTCACACGACTCACACACAACATATGGAAGATTTTACTCTCTGTCTCTGTTTCTCACTTAATCGATTTCAAATAAACCAAATTAAAATACTTAGCCGTGTGAGACTTGGCTAGAAGCCACTAGAGGCTGGCCAGGTGTCTTCCTGCCAATGTTTCAACCCAAAAATATCCAATTACTCAGGCCCAATTGTCCCTATCCGGTTGTTCACAAATCCCAAGGTGCCAAAAAGACCATTGTGCCCCTAAATGTCCAAATTACCATTTTACCCTTCATTTATCTAGACCTGTAACTAAACCGTCTGACGTCCGATGACGGCGTGCCACCTGTCATTATACTTAGGACATCGAGACCTTCCTAACGGTCCTCGAATTGCTTGAAAAGTAGTTGTCATGTAAAAATTCAACAAATTCCCTATTTTTATTTTAATTACGAAAATGCCCTCGAACTCCCAAACGTCATAACTTTTTTCTCGGATGTCGGGATCGAAGGTGTCACCTATCTATGAACTCGTGACGTCCCAAACTACGTCACAGTCATCGGTCAAAGTCCATTTGATCACCCGAACGAAAAGTCAACTGTTTGCCCAATTCCAAGGGCAAAATTGTCATTCCGTACCGTCCGTCCGAAATTATCCAACTAATCACCGATTATCTTTACTAATCTGTCATTAACCACTAATCTAATCCAGGTTTACGGGACGGGTCGTTACACCTTTTATGTTTTTATGACCTTCCAAGCCGTGGCACGCCGTTCGGGATGATCGAGAGACGGAGGCATGAACGGAAATCAGTGCAATTATCCCTTGTCTGACAGGTGCTGAGGGGTAGTTTCATTTGACTTGTCAAACGGAAGTAGGACCGGGCACGGTTATCAAATTCTAGTTGGGACGGGTCCTGTCAACTTTGATGTTTGTTATTGCTTTTTTTTTTCTTCTATTTTTTCTTCTTGTCTTACATTTTTCCTAACTGTTAGAGCTGTAAAAGATTAGTTGGGTACTCTTGATCAGTTTGGTTACCTTTTTTTTAATTACAAGTCATGTTGATTCAATGATCAATCACTGCATAATGATTAATTAGGGATGTTTCTTTGATTGGTTAGTTTTATCTCTTGTTTCTGGATTTTGCAGTTTTGTTCTCTGTATACATTATGTAGTTAAACTGTTAGAGTTGTAAAAGATTAGTTGGGTACTCTTGAGCAGTTTGGTTACCTGTTTTTTTATTACGACTCATGTTGATTCAATCAATGCATAATGATTAATTAGGGATGTTTCTTTGTTTGGTTAGTTTTATTTGTTGTTTGCTGGATTTTGTAGTTGTGTTCTCTGTATACATTATGTAGTTTGACTGTTAGAGCTGTAAAAAACTAGTTGGGTACTCTTGAGCAGTTTTGTTGATTTCTTTTCCTTATTGTCATTTATACATAGGGATACACATGGTGCAAAGAACAAGAATTAAGACGAACAGGTTTGATTATGGTTTCAAGCTTTTGAGGTAATATTTTCCAATCTTTTAATTTTTTTCAAGGTAAAATTTGTCTCATTCATCCGATTTCCAATCTTATAATGGATAATACAACTCAGAATCGTATCAATGCACCTCTAAATAATTCATCTGATTCTCAAACTATACCCGTTGATCATAAATTAAGTAGTGATGTTTGAGAATTTTTTGAGAGGTATCGTGAAACAAAAAAATGGTGAACCAGTAAGTAAAAATGGTAAACTAGTATTTAAGGCTGCCTGTAGTATTTGTAAAGCTATTTTGAAAGCTAGTTTTTTCTTGAAACTAGTAATTTAAAACGTCATTTAGAAAAGCATAAGGCTGCACAAACCTACTATCAATCCTAATCAAATGTTATCAAATTTTTCTTATGATATTGCTATTACTCGTAAAGAACTTGTAGACTTTATTTTTAGATTTGAATTGCCATTTACGTTTTTTGAAACTCATGATTTTAAAGGTATGATTCAGCGTGCATTTTGCCCTAAATATAAGGGAATTTCAGTTGCTACTTGTAAAAGGGGTTTGATGAATTTTTTTTGTAAAGAGAAGAATGATTTGCAACTTGTTTTTGAAAAACTTGATTCCAAGATTTATTTCACTTCCGATATTTGGTCGTTGCGCCTAAAAATGGGTAACATGTCTCTCACAACATATTTTATTGATAAAGATTGGTTTTTGAATAAGAGAATAATCTGTTTTAAAATGATTAGGTACCCACATAGTGGATTATCACTTGCATCTCATATTTTTTATGAATTGGTACGTTGGCACATTCATACGAAAATGTTTACTTTGTCATTAGATAATACATCAAACAATGATAAAGCTGTTTCTGAACTTCATAATTTTCTTATGATTGATGGTTTTATGAAAAACTTATTTTGTGTCCGTTGTTTTTATTACATTTTGAATTTGATTATACAAGATGGGTTGCAAATTTTATCACCATCTATTGATTGAATTATTAATGTTGTACGTAATATGAGTAGTTCTGATAAAAAGTATGAAGTATGGGTAGCATGTTATAAAGATTTTGGTATACCAAAGAAAAACATTGACAAGATGTGCCGCATAGGTGGAATTCCACCTATGAGCTTTTGCAAGTAGTTTTACGATACAAAAGCCCTTTGAATAGATATATCTATAAAGTAAACGAAACAAGTTCTTCCAGCTTGGTTGTTCCTACTAAAAATGATTGGATAGTTGTTGAGCTTGTTAGTGGATTTTTGTCTATTTTTGATTCTTCAACAAAGATATTTTCTAGTATTTATTATCCTATATTAAGTCGTGTTATTGGTTTTTTATTTATGAAACATTTGTTGTATATGACAAATTTAGTTTGTTTAATGCTGCTTTGTTTAAGATGAAGAAAAAATTTGATAAATATTAGTTAGATTTTTCTACAATTTTCTGCTTTGCCATTGTTCTTGACCCTAAGTTTAAATTGTTTGCAATTGGAGAATGGTTGAAGTTGATGCATATTGATGTATCTATTGTTAATAAAAAATTCAGAAACATTAGGAAGTGACTATTTGAATTATATGATGTTTACAAGAAGAAGGTTGTGATTAGCTAGAGTCATATTATGACATCTATGAATATGATTTCTAGCTCTTTAAGTGAAGATTTTAGTTCAATAGCTCTTCCTATCATTCGAAATTTCTCTATGCAAAATTTGAAAAGAGCTAAGGTTTCACATAGTTCTACGATGGGCTTTGATTTACAAGTTTATCTTGATTTATCAACAATTGAGGTTGATAACGATAATAATTTTAGTTTATTAAGTTGGTGGAAATCAAATCAATCATTATATCATATTCTCTCTCTTGTTCCTCGTGATGTGCTAACGGTTCCAACTTCTACTGTAGCTTCAGAATCAAGTTTTAGTGCAGGCGGTAGAGTTGAGCTTGAAAATAGGGCAAGTTTAAGTCCAAGTACAATAGAAACATTAATTTACTTGAAGGATTGGATGCTAGCCAGTTCAAGAATGCAAGATACTCTTCTACAAGTTAGTGATGATGATGTCGAGGTGGTTGAGGGTGAAAATGAAGCACTTTAGTGATAAAGTTGTAATATATTTTTTTTATCCAAAAAGATTGTAATATGGACATTAAATTAATATGTAGTATAACCTCGATCTCAAACTCAAAGGGTGCATGTGGTACTCTTTTTCCTTACATGATTTTTCTCTTAAAAGGGTTTTTAAGATAAGGTTTTAACGAAGCCACGTTTTTGCACCCTTGAGTATCCTTTTTTTCATTATTAATATTTTTCTTTCACTTTCATATATATATATATATATATATATATATATATTTTATTTTTTTTTTGCAACTTTAAAATTTGAAAAATAGTTCATTTCTAAAAGTTCACTCAAGCCCAACCAGAGTGGGCTTATTAGATCCAACTCGAAAAGCCCAATAAAAGTTTGGTCTGACAAAGAGTTTGAGCTCTTATATATGTAAGTAAGCTCAGTCGTCCTGAAACTTTAAAAATTATTTAATAAGCCCGGCTCGGCCTAAGCACAAAAAATTTAGGTCGGGCTTGCCCAACCCGTCCCAATACCAAGAGCTAGTATGTGTGTTGTTTTTTAAAACTATTTTTACAAAAAAATAATAATAATAAGAGGTGGTTAATGGGTGATGATTAAGGAACAATATTAAGAGGTGGTTATCAGGTCGATTTGGAACTAAAACGGTAAAGTATGAAGGAGATAATAGGTGATGAATAACAACATTATTAAGCACCCTTACACTCAAAAGCCCATATAGAAGAAGCAATTGTTGCAAATTAAACAAGGCCCTTCCAATTGTTGCAAATTCATTTAATTAGGGACCGGTGTTTTCATTTCCCAAATCACAAATCAGAATTAGAAGCAATTTTTCAAAAGGATCTTGTTATTCATATCATCGTCACAGCTAATGAGGTATATGCATGCACCTTCTTCACCTTAATTTACTTTGATAATCTTTTTTGGGAAAGTCAATTGGAAGATTTGATTAAGAGATTTTAAAAGCTAGATTGTGTCGACCACTTTTTTCCTAGATTACTTCAAAAGCGTAAGAGATTTTACAAGGTTATGTGCACACCACCTTTCTTTTAGGCTTACGTACTATTCTGTTTTTTCAATTTACTTTTACAAAATTATTGGGTTTTATTTTTTCGGAATAAAGTTTTATTAAACCACTTTTGAAAAATATATATAGTCATAGATCCGAAATATAACCGTAAACAACAACAAGAAGTTAGTGTAATTTAAGTCATAGACTCAATAAAGAATACAACCGTAAACACTGTAGGCTTATAGAGTTGGCCGGTGATAGTTGCCCTCCTTACAATTCTTAATAGAAAATCGATCGTATGGGAAAAAAAAAAATTAACTTATTGCAACACAAGATCGACACCAAAAGGGACAAAACCTAGTGCAACGCATATGATAGTAGCGGAAACTAGTTCTTTCAAAAGATGTAACACATGATAACTGTGAAACTCTTCCAAAAGAAGTGAATTCAAAACAACATTTTCCTCTTCGAGTTCTGCATCAGATACTCTAAATTTATGGTAATTTAATATAAAATGACCAAAAAATTATCAATTACTACTCAATTATATATATATATATATCTGAAAAATAGAAATTAAAATTTGTTGTCTCCAAACATCTACATCAACAGACTCTTCAAATTTGGGTTGAGTCAAATTTGTCCAAAACATTAAAGCAGCTATGCAACGCACTCTACTTTGAACGTTAGATTTAATATAATGAACAATATTGCTAACTACATTTAGCTTTATTTGAAAAAATTTGAAATTAAATGTAGAGAGCCAAATGCATGACTATTTTAATAGTTTTAGACAAATTTTAAGTTAAATGTAGTGAATCTGATGCTGACGCTCTTAGAATATAAATCAATGTATCAATGTACAAATCATCTCAAATAACTATAAACGTACTCCCTAATGCACCTGGGGTTCTTTCAGTTGCACAAGGGAAGGAATTGAATCGAACTAATTAGCCTAATTAATATCGACATATTTGTTTTCCAAAAATTCTCTTAAACTATGAGTTTACCTAACCCTCGGCCTCCCTAATATCATTAGCCCCCATGGTACATTGACACACGATTCCACTAAGAACAATAAAATTAGAAAATTATATACAAGCAAAAACCAGTCCAAATTTGTGCACTTAATTCATTTTTAATCAGTGTCACAACTCTCACGCCCATGCAATCATGCATGCTTGAATTGAACCATTCATATTTAAGCCGACATTTGTATTGAGATTAGAGGCTTAGAGCAAAGTTAATTGTCGGGGTAATCAATTTCTAAGAGAATTTGGTCGTCGTCGGCAAGATGGGAAAAAGAAAAAATATTGCGGTCCTGAATGAATGAATGTACGTGCATGGAAGGGCTGGATAGGTTGTTGCATGTTGATTTTAGTGATGGATGTACGAGGGGTTTTCTGATTTGGACGCTGATCATCATATTTAAAACGTGGATAACATGTCTAAAGGAACAAATCTATACATGCTTAGTCAGTAGCTAGTCGGCAAAAATGACTGCGGGCCTTCATCACGTAGCTTTCAGATTTATATCACGATCGATATTGAAACCAGCATATGCATACTGGCAGTTAGTCAATTTCCATGAGAGAGAGAGAGAGAGAGAGAGAGAGAGAGAGAGAGAGAGAGAGAGAGAGAGAGAGACCTAGGTTAGTGGGAACAGACGGGAGTTAATTACGGATGTCGTGCTCACAAGTTCACAACTCACAGGTCACAAGGGACGTACATGAGTGGCCCAGTTGAAAGATAGAGATTTCATCGGTACGTGACAATTAGTAAAGAATGTTCAATAAATTAAATTACATTTTATGAATATTATTATTTTTAATGCATTTATTTTTTGTGATAATATAGATTATTAATGCCATATCATCTACCACATTAAATATGTCAAATATATCCCCCATTTCTGATTCAAGGATCCTCTCCTCCAGATTGCATTCCTCCATCGGTGGGGATTGAGGTTGATCATAAAGAGGATTCCAAGACAAGGTAGCAGGGCGTAAGGCTGTTAGTTCCGCAATGGTGAGACTAAGCGTATCTTGAGACTTGGCATGAGTCAATGGACCTCCATGACTAGCTTGAGACTTCCTGGCCCTCTTTGCAGGTACAGCCATTCTTGTCTTGTAAATATTGGTAGGCTCCACTCCTTTCTTCGGCAGAGATATGTCGACGTGTTTATGAAGGCGAAAACCCTTGGTCCCGCTCATTGTTGTTCGCGGAGATCCAAGTGTATTTCTTCCTTCTCTGTCAGTGCTCTCACGTATTCTGGCTGTATGAACAACTAGGTTTCCTTGGACCTCTGAGGCTTCAGTGCCTTCCTTCTCATCTTCTTGAGGGTAGGCCTCTTGAGTTCCGTCATCAGCAGAAGTCACTAGTACAGATTCTCCTACGTATTGGAGGACGGGAATGGTACCAATCACGACGGTGGTTGAAGGACCGCTAGTGGTGATAACTTGAGGAGTGATTGGTTGATTTTTTGGTTTGATAGTTTCTATTGTAATGACCTCTTCCAAGATGGATCTAATCGCATCCGCCTTCTCTCTCTTCAGACGTCTTGCAGCTCTTTTCCTCGCATTGCGAAGGGCACACTTTGATGGAGCCTGCCTTGGTTGGAGTTTGATGGCCTTCGCAACAGTTGTTGGAGCGACTTTTGCTTTAAGTGCATTGAGTGCAGTCTTGGGTGTTGTGAATGCCATCGGGGTTCGCTCCAAATGGAATGAAACACAATAACCAACTTTGCCGGTACATCCAGCTTGAGTTGTAGGGATGCTACGGAAGAAGACGGTGATTTGTGGTGCCATTTGGATACCTGAAATGTGAGGACAATATAGAAAAGTAGTTATTTCCGTTGCAATTAGAGATGAAAAGGAAGATGGGTCCCACTGGGCGTGCCCAAAACTATCGAGAGGAAAAATTTGCTTCCCAACATAATCTCACCACCATGCCTAATTGCTAGCGGTTTTATTATTTTTAGGGTACGACCCATCCAAGGCAAATGTGCCTCCTAATTACATCCTCTTGTTATCGAGCAAAACCTTTTGATTCTGCTTACAAACAAAAATAAATATGATAGTAAGGTGTTTATTTGATTTTCTTGCAGCTGCATCTAAGTCGAACCTTAGATTGCCTACGTATCCGTCTTCGGAATCAAACCACTCGTAGTTCCAGAATTTTTAATGAGTGAATGACTCGTTAAAAATAAGGATTGTGTTTGGAAATTGTGTTTGGAAATGTGTTTGGAAATTGTGTTTGGAAATGTGTTTGGAAATATATTTGAGAGAATTTAGTTAGAAATAACCAGTGATTCAAAGATGGTTGCGGTTGCATCTAGTGGGTATGCTAGATTGCCTACGTATCCCTTCGCGGGAATCAAACCAACGTAGTTCGAAAGATTTTTAATGAGTGAATGACCCATTAAAATATGTGTTTGGCTATTTTAAAAAAAAAATAGAATTAACTTCAAAGAAGTACAAATTTATTTAAAGGGGATGGTTGCATCTAAAATAATCTAGATTGCCTACGTACCCTTAGCGGGATCGAACCGGCGTAGTTCTGGAGTTTTTAATGAGTGTGGACTTTTTAAAAAAAATGAATTTTTGGGCCTGGGAATTTTCAGAAGTGATTTTAGGCCTTTAAAATGCCTTGGGCTTAATTAATGAGTATTTTGATGACTCATTAATTATTATTCTTCATTAGCCTGCTTTAGCAAATTTCTGAGCCCAGCTTCAAGTATATCTCCTGAAGTAAATAAAACCAACTTCTAATAGGTCTTTGATATCCTTATTTGCTGATGAGATTAACTCTCCAAATCAAATCAACAAGAACTTGAACGAATGCTTCTTTATTTGTCTCCCATTATTTTTCCCAATTTCATGTGCATCCTTCGGCTTCAAAGTTTCTTCTGATATGGTAAGATCATACTCATCTTTTTTAATAGGATTTTTTGCCTTGCTTCCTGCTCCGAATTTCTTTCCATAAACTTATCACATGCACCAAGTCAATTAATACCTTCTTTTTGTTTCAAGATCTGTAGCTATCAATTGAAACAAATCAAGTGCCTTCATTATAATTGCTGACAATTGAGTAGAAAGGTGCTGCTCACTTTCCCATATTTTCACCTTTTTTGGTCGGTAGCATTCACACTCATCCATGCCATTATAACTTTTTTGTTAATTCCCTGCTAATTACTTATAACATATTTTCTTCCACAAATTGCTTGCATAATTCCCGATTCTTGAACCTTGCAACCATTATTGTCTCCAAGCACTTCCATTTTCACGGCCCATGAATCTAATTATTTCCTTTTTCTTCCTCTACAGTGCAGAACCTATCTCACCTTCACCACTTGATTAATTTTGTGAGACAACAAGTGCTTCCTTCTTGAAGGTAATTTTGCACGCTTGGGGTCTCAATATTACTTCCTTGTTTTTGTATGGATGTTTATGAACATCGGCCGATCATGATCGACCAAATTTTTTATGTTCATGAACACTTTATTTCTCTTTCTCGGATCGACCATGTCATTGCATACTTCTTGGACTTGATCGTTCATTTTTTTTTTTTGAGGTTTATGGACATAGCTTTCTTTCTTGCCACGAACGATCATAATCGTTCATTTCCTTTGGTATTCATAAATATTCTCGGACGATCATGATCGTCTATTTGTATGAATATCAAATTTTTTTTAGTCAATCATAATCGATTGTGCCTTTTCCGTTTACACCGTGATCATGATCGATCATGAACATCACCCACTTCTCTTGATATTTGTGGCGTCTGCTCTGCGATATCAATTTTTCCGATATATATATATATATACATGTATGTAAACATACAATTATTTTTCTATGCATATAAATATTTCTCTTTTTTTTCCGGGAAGAATTTCATATTCATGCCATTAAAAAAAATGAGACAGCATAGAAATCATTTTATACCTCGTGAACTTTGGGTGCTTGTGGAAGAACCTTTTTTTTTCAACTGAAACTCCTACTGCTCTTCAGAATCTCTTCTTTTTTTTCCCTGCTGCCTCTTTCCTTCATTCTTCTTTTTTTCTTTCTTTTTCTCTTTGCTGACTTTCTTTTCTCTACTGATTCACCAACTTTTCACTCTCTTTTTTCTTTTCCTTTTCTCCTCTCTCTCTCTCATTCACTCTCTGCTTTTCCTAACCTCACTTCACACACACACACACACAAACTTTTCTACCTTTCCAACTTTTCTTTCTCTCAATTTTCCCGATTTCCACTTTCCTTCCTCCTTATGTCATCCCCTTGTGCCTCTATATATAGGCAACGGGAAAAGATGAGATCAAATGAAGATTGGGCATTTTTGAATTTAAATTTTGAAGCGCCCAATTAAATGAGGATTCTGTTTGAAAAATATTGATGATATCTGATTTCGAATTCAAATGCCTGTTATTTTTATGTGGCCTTTAAATTCCCATTTTTTTCCTTTTTGTAAATATCAATTATCAGATAGAAACTACCAGATATTGATTAATATATATATATATATGTGACTTGGTCACCGCTTCTTCCGTTTCAACAATGCCATATCATCTACCACATTAAATATGTCAAATATTACAATCAATTAAGTGTGTTTAAATAGCAGGACTCAGAATTCATACACAGTAAGATCCTCAAAAAAAAATTATAAAAGTGAAATTAGGGTACCAAAAAAGATTAGTGTTTCAAAATAGGTTATTAATTAATTAATGAATCAACAGTTTGCATTGGATATCCCCTCCCACTAAAGGAATGAAACTCTATGGTGCAAAGCAAAAGCTTCAGTCTCTAATTCAAACATTATTAGTAGATAAATTATAAAATTCGGCCTAATTAATTATGAAGTTCCTTTTTTTACTAGAAATTAATTACGAAGCTTGACGATGATGAACCTTCAATAAACTGATCGACATTCATATATATATGTTCCCAAACACATCCAAGATTGTATTAATTTCAAGTCATTATCTATCGTATAGTTTCTTCACTTTCTGATACGTACGGATTAATTTAGGCCGAAACCACTAATTAAGTTGACAAAATTGGACATTATCTGTCCAAGGCCTCTCAATGTCTCATATAAGTGAGTCTCATTCATATATTAATGAAAGTTGTGCGCCGACATCGATCGATACCATTAGTATTACAAGTTTGTTAGTTGTGTGTTCGATTTTTTTGTAAAATACAAAATTGATATTTAATGTGTATAATTTTCTTCATCAATATCTTTGTAATAAAAAAAAAATTGAAAAGTCAATAAAATTGTCAATATTTAAAAAATAATATTATTTAGACACTCTAAAATTAACTGTCCTCCTGGTGCAAGCACCAACCTGATCAAGTTATTTTCTGGGTGTGACCTACATGCATGTAGAAAATTATTATTATTCAATCGAGTCCCAAATTTTCCATGTTTTAATTATGAAACTCTTTCAACGATATATATCAGATTAAATTTCAAATAGATTAGCACAACAATTCTCTAGCTACCAGAGGATGTAACTAGGGATGGGCATAATTATCCATGGGCATGAGTACCTATGGGTATTGTTGAAATGGGTAGAAATTAGATGGGTAAATTTTTTTTTACCCATCATCTAATGGGTATGGTGAGGGTTTACCCATGGGTATTGAGGGTATTTAATACCCATTAAATTCAAAGTATATTCTTTATACATTCTTCAAATTATCTATGAATTTTTTACACTTTCTTCCCTTTACAATTTTTTTTTCTTTCTATTCTTACTATTATTATTATTTATACCAGGACCCACCCCGGTTCCACCCCGAAAACCGAAGTAAATCCTGCTCCCGTCTGATACCCCGACACAAACCAAAGTAACTCACGATAAACCACCAAACTACACAATCAGAAGCAGGAGAAAATTTTAAACATCCCGAAGTCAAAGTTTTACAGAGCATAGTACTAAAAAAATTAAAACAAGTTTATCCACAAGTACACGCACAACGGAAAAGTTTAAGCACTCCGGGGTCACTCTCGAGTACTCTATGCCTCCGACGCTGCCTCGACGTCACAACCCCGCGCTAGCTCCACAACCTGGAGGGCAATTTAAAAACCAGAAAGTGTGAGTGGACCATAAATAAGAAAAGAATTTCCAAAAACCATTTCATAATAAAACCAGGGTTTTAGCCCTTCGTTTTGAAATCACATGCATAACCCCGTTACTGAGAACAGTTATAAATCACACAAAGATCGTCATAAAAACAATTGCAGAAAACGTCATAAGAACAACTATAGAAATCATATCATAAGCATCATAAAACCGTATCATAAAACATAAATACCAGGCCATCATAATCCGATCAAACCTGCTGGACCTATCCGAGTCTTTAAACTCAATCCAGGCCTCAATAATATCTGAGTCTTTAAACTCCCAAGTCTTTAAACTTAACAGGCCTACAGGGGAAATATCAATATATCCGAGTCTTTAAACTCCCGAGTCTTTAAACTCAATCCGGGCCCGTCCCCCGTCAATCACAATATCCGGGTCTTTAAACCCAATAACTAGATCTAGCAAATCCAATCCAACACCATTTGAAAACCATTTCTAAATCCATATCTAAACCTGAATTCGAAATCACCGGCCCGAAGCCATTCCCGGCGTCCAGAACCGTCATTCCGAACCCAAATCCGGAAATCCACTTTTCCGACTTTAAAACCAAATCACGATTCTCGAAATCTGATTTTAAAACCAAAAACCTTGATCATCAAAATCATGTTCCAAAGCCCCTTTAAAACCATTAGAAATCATTTATCATTTGAAATCCCGAAATCATAGCATCGCAGCCTCGTAAAACGTGTTGAAAACCGCACTTTCTCGAAAAATGTGCAATTAAGCAAAACAGTTATAACATATTCAAATAACCATGAAATCACATATAAAACCGTAAAACAAGTAATTAAAAAGCAGTTATGCATGCTCAAGTTTAGAGAAAGGGTCCACTCACAGTCACCGGCACGTCACTCGCGCCCCGTACGTCCCGTACGTTCCTCAGCTTCCTCAGAAAATCCCGATCCTGTCACAAGTCACCAAAGTACGTTGCTAACACATCTACGAAGGTCCACCTAATTTTTCCCAAAAATCCCCGGGCCCTAAACGTATCGAACCGGAACCCTAACTCTTTACCCTCGCGGAACTAATCTCAAACGACGTCC
Organism: Prinsepia uniflora; assembly: GCA_032719365.1. Classification (NCBI taxonomy): domain Eukaryota; kingdom Viridiplantae; phylum Streptophyta; class Magnoliopsida; order Rosales; family Rosaceae; genus Prinsepia; species Prinsepia uniflora. The sequence goes on from CM064861.1 coordinate 89,611,701, forward strand.
GATTAACCCGAAACCAATTCCAATGGATTCCTTATAACATTTAGAAAAAAAACCTAGTTGGACTCTTCGCCAGAAACCGCTGCACGCGCCCCCACGCGCCGCCCAAAGTGGCTACGCGTGGGCCTCACGCGTCTGCTACAGTGTCATCGTCAACCTCAGTCACAATAGTCCAAACCGGTCCAGCCAACCCGAACTGGCGTGACCGGTTCTCCACCAACCCTCCACCGTTTTCCTCCCTTTCTTCACCAGCTTCACCGTCCAGTTCTAAGCAATTCATTCCCTTCACTCAAACACCTCGATACAGCCCCTAGATCATCGCCCCAAACTCGAAAACAGAACCCATACAACCTCTGTTTTCCATTTCGGCCACCCAAGTCCTCCCCCGTCACGGTGGCTATCTTAAACGCTTCCTACGACCTTCCTAAGTCTCACCCAACACACAGAAACCCTCAACTCACACTCAAAACCCACGACTCGCCGTTTGAAGGAATTACTTGCCGTCGATCGCCGCCGTGCTCACCGTCGCACTCCCTGAAGTCCACAGAGGCTCCACAGCTTCCTTTCACGTCCAATTGAACTAACACACGACCACACCACCACCACGATCTCTCACCTTTTCTCTGTTTTTCTGGTTTCCCCTGTGAGCTCTCACACTCCTCACACACAAACACAACACCTCCTAACCTCCTCACCTCACTCACTATCTCTCTCCCAATCTCTGGTCACTTACTCCCTCACTAGGACACACAACACCCACGGCCACCGTCCAATTTTACCTCAATCTCCCTCTCAGTTTCTCTCTGGTTCGAACACACACACACACGGGCACACCTGCACGACTTGAACACACCCGTACACTACCTAGAACCCTCTAGCCAAACCCCACGTGTCACCATCCCCTCAAGCCTTACACAAAAATCTCCTCTCTGCCCAGGACACTTGTCCCAATCCGGCTACACCAAACCCAAAGTACAAAAGACCAAACTGCCCTTCTTTTTAAGTCAAAATTACCATTTTCCACTACCTTTATAGACCCGTAACGCACACCTCATAAGTCCGATGAATACATGCTGTCTGTCCTTGAACTCAAGACAACAAGATCTATCTAACGGTCCTAGGTCAACGTGTCAAAACCCGATCGTACGAAAAGTCAAATTTTCCCCCCATTTTAACCACATTACGGTAATGCCCTCAACCTTCCGAACATCATAACTTCCTCCTCGGATGTCGGAATCGGGCGTGCCACCTGTCTACGGATTCGTGACGTCGCAAACTACGTCACGGTCACAGGTCAATACCCATTTGACCGCTCAAATTAAAAGTCAACAATTTGCCTAACCTAGGGGCAAAATTGTCATTCTATGCTTCCGGACCTATCGTAACTGACTAACCCCCAATTAAGCTCACTAATCTCATTTTAAACACGATCTTAACCCTAATTTCCGGGACGGGTCGTTACAACCTACCCTCCTTAAAATAATTTCGTACTCGAAATTCCACAGCTCGTTCCCAACACTAGGGTCTCCTAACCAGTGATCCACACTGGTGCAACAACAACTACTCCTGGGTTTCCGATCTATCATCTCCACCTTGGGTATTTCACTCCATCCCCAACTACCAGTTCAACACTTCTGACCCTCTCTCAGTACCACTAAAACTTTATGGTGTACGCAAGGGAAACTCTATGAACAGAAAACAAAGGTATTTTAAAATACCTCATATAAAGTACCCGAGAGTATTCATAGAGTACATCCTCACGTACTACCACCGAAACTTCCCGGAACCAAATAAAATCCTAACCCAGAACAATCTAGTCCAAACAGGAAATCCTACCTACTGGCTTACTCCCTCGGCTACTACTTCGACCACTTATTGGAATAAATCTACAAAGTCCTAAAGGAAAACTCTAGATTGTGGGTTCTATGTAACGACCCGTCCCGAAATCCATGATTAGATTAGTGACTAATCATGATTAGTGAGGTTAATCCGTGATTAGTTGGGCGAAATCGGATGAACGATGTGAAAAGACCGTTTTGCCCCTAATAGTGGCAAAACGTTGACTTTTCGATCGGGAGGTCAAATGGACTTTGACCGATGACCGTGACGTATTTCGTGACGTCACGAGTTCATAGACAGGTGGCACGTTCAATTCCGACGTTCGTGGAGGAAGTTATGACGTTCGGAAGTTTAGGGGCATTTTGGTAATTTTGGTTAAATGGGGTCAAATGTTGACTTTTGACCAAAAGGTCCGATGGCCGAGGGCCGAAGACCGTTACGTAGATAAGGACGATACGAATCCATAAGCAGGCGGCACTCTGAAATCGGACTTCAAACGGGAGAGTTATGGGTCACGGAAGTTCGATTTCACTATGCACGAACTTCGAGACGGGGACGTTTTGGCGAAATCTGATTGGGTGGATATTTTGGTGGGCCCCATGGATGAGTGACAGTGTCACTCATCCCATTGATTTGATCCCCCAAAATGTGGATCTATATAATAAAATAATATTATTTAATTAATTTTTTTTTAACCAAACCCACCCACCATTCAATCTTGGCCATCCATTTCAATTCATCCTTAAATCCACACCCTCCATCTCTCATTCTCTCATCTGATCACATCATTTCCTTCTCCCTTCTCTTCCACGACATCACCTTCATCACTTCATCTTTTTCTTCATTTTCTTCCTTTTCCTTCACAAATCCGAAACACACACACACCATCACCATTCCTTGTTTGTGTGAGTTCAACATGACCGTGAGGTGGTGGAAGGAGGCTGAGGATGGCAAGCCACGGCCAGCCACGGCGGAGGACACGGCGGGGAGAGAGAACCCGTGAGGTGAAAATATTTCAAATTTTGAAAATTTGATTTTAATGGTTTTTACTTGATTCCAATAATTGGGTAAGGTTTCTAGGAATCCCAGGAGATGATTAGGATTGGTTTCGAGGCGTTGGACGGCCTGGAACAGCCGCGAACGGCGGGAGAAGTCACGGCCGCCATGGCTGAATTGAAGGTACGGGTTTTCGATGCTTTTCTTCCATTTTTAATGTCATAGAACCCTAGGTTAGGATTAGAGGATGAAAATGGGACAAACGGGAGGCATTTTGGTGGTCGGACGGTGGAGAACCAGCCGGGTCAAGTCGCGGGTCACGGCGACCCGGTTGCAGGGTTCGGGTCGACCCGTCGAGTGGTTGAAGGCGGTGACGTGGCATGATGACGTGGCACCTGTCAGATTGTCAGGTGACGTGGACCACTCATCAGCCGACACGTGTCACATGTCAGTGCACAGTCAGCACTGACATGTCAGTGACGTGGCCCAATCAGGGGCTGACACGTGGCACAGACGTGGACCAGTGCCGTGATGCCACGTGGCACATGCCAGACTGCCACGTGGCACTAACAGCACAGTGACGTGGACCAATGGGAGCATGACACGTGGCACCTGTCAGAGTCTGACATGTCAGACCTGACAGCTGTCAGATGACGTCATGCTGACGTCAGCAGGTACTGTAGCAGGCGCGTGAAGCCCACGCGCAGCCACTTCAGGCGCCGCGTGAGGGCGCGTGGCAGGGAATCTGGGGAAGGTTCCAACATACGAAATCTTCTATTCGATGTAACAAACATTTTGGGACTGGTTTCGTGTCGATTAGACACCGTCTCGATATGTTTCGGGGCATCGGAAGGTTTAGGTTCGGGATTAAAAATAGTTAAAAATACAGGAAACTTACGGGGCTTTAGTGGGAGGTTAATTAAGTAGTTAGTAACCTTCTATTACGATTTGGACAGGTTTGGGAGTCCCGGTGACGGTGATCGGCTCGGGGAGCCGTATGGCACGCAAATCGAGGCGGCAGCTCGGACGGTCTGTGAGTGGACCTTGTTTTCTAAATTGGTGCATGCATAAATGTTTATTATATGTTTTATTACTTGTTTGATGATGCCATGGGTGCATTTGTATGTGGTTACGTATAAGCACGTATTTCGAGGTTTCGGCCTTATACGGTGCTTATACGGGTATGTATTTCTTTCTTGGTTTTAATGAAATGGCTTGGATTTATAAAAGGATAAACTCGGGTATGAGACCCATTTGGTTTTGTCTCGGGCATATGACCTCAGATATCGGGCACGGTGCCCAGTTGATGTCCTATGTTCGGGTACGAGACCCAGTCACTTTACGGTTTTGATTTCAGGTCAGGGAACCTTAAATGGATTCCCAGGTTCATGACGGTTTATGGGAACCGGCATGAACCCTTGTTATGTTATTACGGTACATGACGGTTTATGGGAACCGGCATGTTACCTTGGTTATGTTATTACGGTACATGACGGTTTATGGGAACCGGCATGTTACCTAATTATGGATATTATGGATCATGACGGTTCAGGGAAACCGGTCATGAATGTTTATGTTATGTATATATATGTTCATCTACCTTCCTTTACTTCTATTATCTCCTCCGGGGAGGGTCGTTGGCCTGGGTGGACCCCGGAGTAGTCACGGAGCACCGACTGAGTGGAGTCACCCCCCAGTTGGGTTCCTTACTCTCAGGAAGGCTATGGTTACTATTACCTCGGGTAGGGTCAGTGGTCTGCGGACATTGACCTTGACTTTGAGATGACTCGGATTGAGACCCGGGTAGCACGCGCGTAGCTTTGGATACCGTGACAGGATTGGTTGTGTGACTTATATATATGTATGTGATGGATATATGATATATGATATGTGGTGTGTACAGGTGTGTACAGGATTTGAGCAGTGGCTCGTGTACTTGGTTTCTTTATGGTTTGGGGCTGAGTCCCTTATGGATTTGGGCAGTGACCCGTATGGTGGTTTTTATTGTGGTCTTTTCGACCTTTGTTTATATCTGCTTTGGGCTTAGTCCCACATATGGTTTGTTTTTGGATAAATGGTTTTCGAATGCATGCATGCTTTTTAGTGGAGGGTACAAATGTCTTATGAAATGTTTTTATAAACTCTTTGTTTTGTCCACTCACAGCTTTTAATGTTTTGACTGCCCTTCAGGTTGACATCGGATGTGGACTGTAGCAGAGACCGAGATATCACATGCCTCCTCCGGATCCTGGCGTACTCTGATAGCCCGGGAGGGCAAAGGTCGGAAATATCCCTTGTCTGACACTTCGTGTCAGACGGGAGCAGGGTCATCCCGCACTAATCCCGGGGGGATTGGGATGGGTCCTGTCATTCTATTCCTTCAATAACCTCATATCGATCAGTTATAGTCACTCCTTTCCCGTTTCTTCCGTCATCCTTCAACGGAACTCACCGTAAGCTGTAACCTCGTCACTCCAGGTCACCTAGGGTAAGGCCTAACTATACCCCGAAATCCAACAAAATAAGTACTACTTAACTAAGGATAGTAAAAGTACCTGTCCCCGCACCTGGTGCTGACTGAACCTCCTGCTGAGTCATCGAAAACACTCGGGCTTGAGATCCTGAAGATTTACCACGTTCTCTCGAACTACTAGTGGCACCACCACCTCTTCTAGTGCCGGCTGTCCCTGACGCTGACGTTGTACTCCGTCTGGGCTCCTCCGATCCTCGACCTACACCACCCTCTTGTGGTAACAGTGGACACTCACTTCGGAAATGACCTCGCTCCCCATAGTAGAAACAAACATCCCGACTATAAGGACTCGATCTCCCTGTAGACGCAACAGACGTCGCACTGGCTTGCGGAGTCGGCTGTGCTCGGTAACCACGGAATCCTGAACTCTGGAAACTACCAGGTCTACCAAAATGATCATCGACCGACGACGATGCTCCACTGAAGTTACCTCTTTTCGGTGTCCTATGACTCGAAGCTCCAGAAAAAGGTGGCTCCCGGCGTCGTACCGGCAAGCTAGCCTCAACCCTCACCGCAGCGTCTGACAACTCTCGGAGGGTAGAAAACGATCTAGCCGTCACTATGGCTCGAATCTCACCTCGCAGGCCTAACTCAAACTTACGTCACTTTTCGGCTTCAGTGGCCACAAATGCAGGAGCAAACCGAGACAACATCTAAAACTTCTGCTCGTACTCAGCCACACTCAGATTCCCCTGTTGGAGCTGCAGAAACTCAGCCTCCTTGGAATCTCGGAAAGAACGAGGGTAATACTGGTCTAGGAACCTCTCCCGAAACGTCTCCCAGGTCACAGTATGAGCGTCCCAACCAGACAACTCGAGGGTATACCACCACTCGTAAGCAGCACCGTCCAGTAAAAACGTAGCCAGTAACACTCGATCCTCCGGTGGACAATGCATCACTGCAAAGATCCTCTCAAGTCTCGTGATCCACCTCTGGGCTTCCTCAGGATCTGCCCCACCACTAAAAGTCGTAGCCCCGAGCCGCTGGGCTCGCTCAATCGTAGCACTCTCTGTTCCTCTCGCCGCTTCGTCTTCAGGTCGTGGCGAGGGTCTACGTCTCAGAGGCATCGTCAATCGCACACTGAAAGAGGCATAGAAATAATCAGACAACCTAAACACAACCTCACAAACCGACAGACTCCACAAACTCGACAAACCTATGCTCTGATACCAATTGTCAGGACCCACCCCGGTTCCACCCCGAAAACCGAGGTAAATCCTGCTCCCGTCTGACACCCCGACACAAACCAAAGTAACTCACGATAAACCACCAAACTACACAGTTAGACGCAGGAGAAAATTTTAAACATCTTGAAGTCAAAGTTTTACAGAGCATAGTACTAAACAAATTAAAACAAGTTTATCCACAAGTACACGCACAACGGAAAAGTTTAAGCACTCCGAGGTCACTCTCGAGTACTATATGCCTCCGATGTTGCCTCGGCGTCACAACCCCGCGCTAGCTCCACGACCTGGAGGGCAATTTAAAAACCAGAAAGTGTGAGTGGACCATAAATAAGAAAAGAATTTCCGAAACCATTTCATAATCCATATCCAAACCTGAATCCGAAATCACCAGCCCGATGCCTTTCCCGGCGTCCAAAACCGTCATTCCGAACCCAAATCCGGAAATCCACTTTTTCGACTTTAAAACCAAATCTCGATTCTCGAAATCCGATTTTAAAATCAAAAACCTTGATCATCGAAATCATGTTCTAAAGCCCCTTTAAAACCATTAGAAATCATTTATCATTTGAAATCCCGAAATCATAGCATCGCAGCCTCGTAAAACGTGTTGAAAATCGCACTTTCTCGAAAAACGTGCAATTAAGAAAAATAGTTATAACATTTTCAAATAACCATGAAATCACATATAAAACCGTAAAACAAGTAATTAAAAAGCAGTTATGCATGCTCAAGTTTAGAGAAAGGGTCCATTCACAGTCACCGGCACGTCACTCGCGCCCCGTACGTCCCGTACGTTCCTCGGCTTCCTCGGAAAATCCTGATCCTGTCACAAGTCACCAAAGTACGTTACTAACACATCTACGAAGGTCCACCTAATTTTTCCCAAAAATCCCCTGGTCCTAAACGTATCGAACTGGAACCCTAACTCTTTACCCTCGCGGAACTAATCTCAAACGACGTCCGATTAACCCGAAACCAATTCCAATGGATTCCTTATAACATTTAGAACAAAAACCTAGTTGGACTCTTCACCAGAAACCGCCGCACGCACCCCCACGCGCCGTCCAAAATGGCTACGCGTGGGCCTCACGCGCCTGCTACAGTATCATCGTCAACCTCAGTCTCAACGGTCCAAATCGGTCCAGCCAACCCGAACCGGCGTGACCGGTTCTCCACCAACCCTCCACCGTTTTCCTCCCTTTCTTCACCAGCTTCATCGTCCAGTTCTAAGCAATTCATTCCCCTCACTCAAACACCTCGATACAGCCCCTAGATCATCGTCCCCAAACTCGAAAACAGAACCCGTACAATCTCTATTTTCCATTTCGGCCACCCATGTCCTCCCCCGTCACAGTGGCTATCTTAAATGCTTCCTAGGACCTTCCTAAGTCTCACCCAACACACAGAAACCCTCGACTCACATTCAAAACCCACGACTCGCCGTTTGAAATTCACAGCCAAAACAGAGCAAAACTACGGGAAGAAGGAATTACCTGCCGTCGATCGCCGCCGTGCTCACCGTCTCACTCCCTGAAGTCCACAGAGGCTCCACAACTTCCTTTCACGTCCAATTGAACTAACACACGACCACACCACCACCACGATCTCTCACCTTTTCTCTATTTTTCTGGTTTCCCCCGTGAGCTCTCACCCTCCTCACACACAAACACAACACCTCCTAACCTCCTCACCTCACTCACTATCTCTCTCCCAATCTCTGGTCACTCACTCCCTCACTAGGACACACAAACACCCACGGCCACCGTCCAATTTTCCCTCAATCTCCCTCTCTGTTTCTCTCTGGTTCGAACACACACACACACGGGCACACCTGCACGACTTGAACACACCCGTACACTACCTAGAACCCTCTAGCCAAACCCCACGTGTCACTATCCCCTCAAGCCTCACACAAAAATCTCCTCTCTTCCCAGGACACTTGTCCCAATCCGGATACACCAAACCAAAAGTATAAAAGACCAAACTGCCCTTATTTTTAAGTCTAAATTACCATTTTGCCACTACCTTTCTAGACCTGTAACGCACACCTCCTAACTCTGATGAATACGTGGCCCCTGTCCTTGAACTCAGGACAACAAGATCTATCTAACGGTCCTAGGTCAACGTGTCAAAACCCGATCGTACGAAAAGTCAACTTTTCCCCCTATTTTAACCACATTACGGTAATGCCCTCAACCTTCCGAACATCATAACTTCCTCCTCGGATGTCGGAATCGGGCGTGCCACCTGTCTACGGATTCGTGACGTCCCAAACTACGTCACGGTCACTGGTCAATACCCAATTGACCGCTCAAACTAAAAGTAAACTATTTACCCAACCTAGGGGCAAAATCGTCATTCTACGCTTCCGGACCTATCGTAACTGACTAACCACCAATTAAGCTCACTAATCTCATTTTAAACACAGTCTTAACCCTAATTTTCGGGACGGGTCGTTACTATTTTTTAGGTATTATTATTTAAAATTACTTTATTTCAATTAAATATCAGTTATTTCATCTTTCATCAAAAAAATTATACACAAAATGTTACGAATTTATATTAACAAATTTTTTTTTAAGAACTTAAATAATTCATTTTAAATGACTATAAATTTTTTAAGATTTCACAACCATGAAATAATTTAAACGAAATTTTATAAATTCTTAAAAATTGTTTATAATAAAATTTCTTACGAGTTTTTTTTTTCAAGTTTTGAATTCCATTTCGACATTTATTACTCAATCTTCATTTAATTGTAAAGTTTTCGGAGTTAAAGTCTCAAATAACTCATTCACTAGTCTTTGTCAACTCGACAAATTTTGATAATTAAGGATTGAAGGGTAAATTGGTCATTTACTAATTCTCACTTTAAATTTCAAGACGGAGTGTAACAGAAATTCCAATAGAAATTGAGAGGATTTGAAAAAAAATGAAAAGCAAGAAAAAAAAAAGCAAACGAAATAGGAAGGAAAAAATATTAGACGTTAAAAATAAAAAGTTGAAGACAAATGAAAGTAAAAATAAAAAATAAAAAATAAGAAGTAAAAGAAAAATGAAAAGTAAAAATAAAAATGAAAAGCAAAATAAATTGAAATGTATAAAAAATTAGAAATTAAAAAAAAATGAAACACAAGGAAAAAAAATTTAAAGGAGAAAATAAATGTCAAATGTCATTGGTACCCATTACCCAATAGGTAGGATTTGAGTAAACCTTCAAAAATTGAGGATGGGTCTGAATGGATATAAAACTCATTTGTACCCATGTAGGGTAAGAATTTATCCACACCCTCAAAAAAACTTATTTGACCATCCCTAAGTGTAACTCCCATTTAAATTTTGGCTTGATTGCAAGAACAACCGAACCTAAAACACACAAACGCAAAATACGTAAGTCAATAATCATTGTTTATTACAACTTACTATCTCGTTTTCTTCACCAAGTCATGCTCGATTAATTTCCTCCATCACTGTCATCAAGAAATTTCAAATTATATATAGATTTATCTAGAACTGGCGATGAGTTCATTATGTTGATTTGTTCTTTGTTAATACATAACGCGTCAAGGCTATAAATCAAGAGTATCATTTATTTGTTGAGGTTTTTCTTGCTATGAATATTCAACGTCCCTTTAATAGGGTGAAGATTTATTTTCTTATCTTTTTTGGGTCAAATGTAGGCTATGGTTGGGCGGTCTTCGGTCGACGTCTGCTGCAAATTCATTAAGTTTAATTCAAAATAGTTTGGAGACAATGTGTTGCAAATATTGTCCTAGCTAGTTTAAATAAACTAATATGAAATATATAAAAAATTCATTTTTTCCTTGTGGAGAAAGTTTTTCTTTTTATTTACAATAATATTACAAAAACGGGGATTATTTATGAATCAAACTATACAATATAAGCTTCAATGGCAGATTCAGAAATTTTTCTTACATATATTATACTTTAAAATTTACAATACATTCGTAATTTAAAAAATATTGAAAACTATAATTGTCCATGACAGTTCATATCATAAAGACCTCAAATCATAGCCTCATTATCAATACAAATAAAAATAAATCTCCGTGTAAACAACCAAGTTATATCACGTACTCAATCATTGATCTTTCACTTTGTGAGACGAAGTGGATTTTGTATAGGTACATTTTGTCGTATGCACAAATTTAAATTTCTTTGATGAATTTCTATTATGAGTTAGAAATTTGAAAATTTAGCTTTGAAACTATTCAGCCTCAAATCTATACTTATCCAAACAAGGACATTGTGGACGCAGCAATAGAGTTGGTCCCTCACTAGACGCCACACCCTCGTTCAAATCTTCATCAACACACGAAACTCATACCATATTGCCTTTAATCCATATAAAACAAACCACATATCAATTAATCATAAAAATTAAATTAGGGCTAATGAATTTAGAAATTAGGAATAAATTAAAATTACTTTGATTTCTAATGGCAGAGGTGGTTACTGGAAAACCCTATTTATACGGCTATAATTTATGCAATGACGCCAACGAAAGAGATATAGCATGAGTCCTAATTTATTGTCACTGCTGAAGTGAGAACCCATTTCAACTTTTTCTTTTCTATTTGTTTAGTAAGCGAAGCTCAAAACGAGGACGTTTTGGCATAAATTTGAAAAATAAATAAAAGAAACGGAGAAGGGAAACTAGAACACCTCTGAGAAAGAGGTGGGTGAGAGAACGCAGAGGTCAAAACCTTGTCGTCCGAAATGATTTTATGGCAACCAGAGGGTCAAGTGACCCGGTTTTGCCCCTTATTGGGTCTACTAATAGCTTAGCGAGTATTAAACTCTACACGAATATATGATGAATATTGGTACATGGTAGCGTTATTTTGAGAAAATATATACATAAAATATTATTGATAGAAGAACATATAAAAGGATATTGGTGTTTTATATAACCGCACTAAAATCTTATCAGAACTTTTAATCCAATCAAAAGTAAAAAAATATTCAGTACATACAAAATGTACAAAGAAAACCTAACATCTATGGAGAAAGTCACCAATTAGGTCGTGTTAAATGTTGTAATGCTTTCTTATTTTAATTATTTGTCTATGTTGGTAAACTTATAATATTGTGGAACTTTTAATCTCTTGCCATATGTATGGTTCAGATGAATACTAATTGAGTTATTTAAACTAAGTATAAAAGCTAAATTATGTGAGAAATATCAGTAGAAGTCTTTTACAAATATCTCTCTGTTTCTGTTTCTTTTTGTTGTTGGCGATTTCATTTGCTCTCTGTCCACTGCAGTTGTTTACTTGCAATTGTTCAACTGTAACTATCACCGAAGCTGTTTCGGTGTTCAACGAAAACTAATTTATTGTTCGATTGCACCGGTTCACTCGAACTGCACCTGCTTGACTACAATTGTTCTCCAAAACTACAACGGTTGTGAATCAAAAAAAATCAAACCAAATTCCAACATGGTATCAGAGTTGCGTTGATCAAGAAATAGAGTGGAGAGGATTGGGTGTTGCAGATTCTGAAGGTGAAAATTCTAAGCAAAACCCTAGAATCAATCTCTTTAAATTCATGGCTAATTCAAGCAATGGTGGAGATATTAGAACTCCAATCTTCAATGGAGTAAACTACGACTTTTGGAGGATAAAAATGATGATTTTTTTCTTATCTCATGAGTTGTGGAGTTTGATAAAAGATGGCTATGAATTTTCTCAAAATTATGAAGTTTTGGCAGAAGTTTAGAAGAAGGAATTGAAGAACACCATCAAGAATTCCTACCAAGGTAAGAGCAAATAAATTACAATCCTTGAGAAAAAATTTTGAATCTTGTAGAATGAAGAGCAAAAGCTCCATTGGAATTGATTCACACTGATGTATGTGAACCTATGAAGAATCCTACGAGTTGGAACTAGGTATTTCCTAATCTTTGTGAATGATTTTTCACGATTGACTTGGGTTTACTTTCTAAGACATAAATTAGAAGTGTTCTCAGTATTTAAGAAGTTTCAAGCTATGGTTGAGAGACAATCTAGTAAATTGATCAAGGTTCTTAGAAGTGACAGAGGGGGAGAGCACATCATAAGAGTTTGACAAGTTTTATCAACATGTTGGAGCTGAGAGACAACTCACATAAAGCTACACTCCTCAGCAACATGAAGTAGCTGAAGAAAAAAAAACCATAGTTGAGATGGCAAGGTTTATGCTACATGATAAGGGTATGCCATAGTATATGTGGGATGAGGCAGTCAATACAATAGTCTACTTGATGAATAAGCAACTAACTATGGCAGTGGAAGACGAGACACCATTTGAAGCATGGAGTGGAAGAAAACTTTATGTGAATCATTTGAGGGTGTTTGGCTCAGTTTGTTTTGCTCATGTACTAAAGGAGCTAAGAAAAATTTTTGATGAGTCAATTGAAAGATGCATTTTGTAAGCCTATACTTCTCATACAAAAGTGTACGAGCTCTAAAATCTGGAGAGAAAAAAAAGTGGTTATATGCAAAGATGTTCTCTTTAGTGAGAAATCTTCTTGGGATTGGAATTAGAAAGCATCCAAGATGAATCTGCAAGAATCAAAATTAAAGATGACGTTCAGCATAATGAAGCTGAAATTAAGCCAGGAAGTCCACAATTGTCATTTGAAGGTGGAATTCAACAAGACTCTACTGCACCTTCAATTCCAAGTTCAACACCAATTCGAATGATGAGCTTGAATGATGTCTATGCAAGCTGCAATTTTTGTATTACATAACCAAAAAAAAATTGAAGAAGTAGTGAAAGAGGAGACATGGAAGGTCGCAATGAAAAATGAGATTGATTTTATTATGAAGAACAAAACATGAGAGCTTGTTGATATATTGATTGAAAAAGATGTGATAGGAGTAAAGTGGATATACAAGATAAAACTCAATGAAGGTGGTTCCATACAAAGGAACAAAGCTAGATTGGTGGCAAAAGGGTATTCTCATAAATATGGGATTGACTTCCATGAAACATTTGCACCGATAGCTAGACATGAAACAATTAGAGGCCTAATCTCAATTGCTGCTCAAAAGGGATGGTACCTACACCAAATAGATGTGAAGTTTTCTTTCCTAAATGGAGTCCTAAAGGAGGATGTGTTTGTTGAACAACCTCAAGGGTTTGTTATTGAAGGACAAGGACATAAAGTGTACAAGTTTAAGAAGGCACTTTAATTATGGCCTTATGCAAGCACCTAGAGTATGGTATGGAGAGATCGACCATATTTCAATGAGAGGGGATTTTGAAGGAGTGAAAATGAAGTTGCCCTCTACATCAAAACCGAAAGTAACTCAGATATACCATTTAATTAAGGGCAATGCTATTTGGACTCTCTAAATTTACCACGTTTAGTGGTCATGTTGATGTGGAAATTAATGAATGGTCTAATATAAATATAGAATACTTTCATTTATTAAAATAATACCATTTATTGATTGGCACATCAACATGGTTACTAAATGTGGTCAATTTAGAGGGTCTATATAACATTATTCTTTAATTAATTATCCTCTTAAATCTTATTTGAACCAATTTTTCATCCAAATAGTACGAAAGGCCAATTTTTATCTATAGTCACTTTTTATCTAAATTTATTTTGGGTTAAATTAACGCATTTCCAATAAAAGTAAAAAAATGATAAATACGATCAAATTTAGTAACCTAGCTACATGTGATTTTATAGAAGATAAATTAAATAAGATGTGAATAATTAAACATTGTGCCTAGCTACAAATTGACAATTAATAATTTTAAAGAATACTTTGTTTCGTTTTTCCAAATAAAGTAAATTGAGTTTTTTTTTTTTCTAGCTATATAAAATAAGAAAAATGAGTTGAATAAAAGTTTTAACTTTAAAGAGAGCAAGAATTAATGTTTAATTAAAGAAAAACAATTTTGTATGGTTTGAATGGCACTAGTAATAGTAGCAAGCTCATTACAACGTTGGTCAATATATACAGTCGACATGAGAAGAGAAAGAGCAGCTGTAGAGAGGCTGTATCGCAGGCAATTGGAGTTGCAGCGCAGAAGAACAAAAACAAAGAAAATCACGTGGGCTATTCCTATATACAACAAAAGAGTGACTATCAGCAGCATGACGTCCTCAGCTTCAATTGTTATTTTGCGCACGCGTTTTCCATGCCGCTTTTCGCTCCCCACCTTTCAATATCCGTCGAACACACCCCAATACATATGTATATAATCAATCCACCACTCAGCTCAACTCAACTCACACGGTCATATCTCACGCGCTGCACCCTCACCTAATTTAAATCCATTATAAAATCCACCCCCTTCTTCCTCCCCCTACCTGCTTCATCGCCATTATCATCTCTCTCTTTTTCCATCACTTACTTTCTCTCTCTAAACAAAATATGACTACTAGTACTACTAATTTGGAGTCTGCTATTTCTAGCACCTTCTGCATCATCTTCTTCTCCTTCACTGCCCTCTTTTCTTTATTTTCTCTTCTTATTTACATCATCAGGCTCCGCCTCTGGTGCAACTGCCATGTTTGCCGCAGCTTCTTGACCTCCAGCTGGAACAAAGATTTCGACAATCTCTCTGACTGGTACACTCACCTCCTCAAAAAATCCGACACCGGCACCGTCCACGTCCACGTTCTCGGCGCCGTCATCACCTCCAACCCCGACAACGTGGAGCACATCCTCCGAACCAACTTCAACAACTACCCAAAAGGGAAACAATTCACCACAATCCTCGGCGATCTTTTGGGCCGCGGAATCTTCAATGTCGACGGAGACTCGTGGCACTTCCAGCGCAAAATGGCAAGTTTGGAGCTCGGCAGCGTCTCGGTCCGCTCCTACGCGCTCGAGATCGTCACTGCTGAGATTCACGCACGGCTAATTCCGTTACTAGCCTCGTTGTCTAAAGACGGCGGCAATGGCAGTGGTGGAGTTGACGTACAGGACATTTTCCGGCGATTTTCTTTTGACAACATTTGCAAATTCTCATTCGGATTGGACCCGGGATGTCTCCGGTTGTCGCTGCCAGTTTCCGATTTCGCGGCCGCTTTTGACTCCGCCTCCAAGCTCTCCGCGCAACGGGCGATGACGTCGTCGCCGATTGTGTGGAAGATAAAGAGGTTTCTCGACCTGGGCTCTGAGAGGCAGCTGAAAGCTGCAGTAAAAATGGTGGACACCTTGGCAATGTCCATGATCAAGCAACGCCGCGAGAAAGGTAGTTTTATGATACAAAAGGATCTCCTCTCGCGGTTCATGGCGAACATCGACGACGAAGAATATCTCCGGGATATAGTTGTCAACTTCCTATTGGCTGGTCGCGACACGATCTCATCAGGGTTGACTAGCCTTTTTTATTTACTATCTCATCACCCAAAAGTCAAGGAGGCGATCCGAGAGGAATCAGATCGGGGTCATGGGTAGAACCGGCTCTGAGGTTGCCAGCTTTGACGAAAAAAATGCGGGAAATGCACTACCTCCATGGGGTGCTTTACGAGACCATGCGGCTGTTCCCGCCAGTTCAGTTTGATTCGAAGTTTTGTCAGGCAGATGACGTCCTTGCTGACGGTACTTTTGTAAGGAGTGGGACCCGAGTTACGTACCATCCGTATGCAATGGGGCGAATGGAGAGCATTTGGGGTTCAGATTGTCTCGAATTCAAGCCAGAGAGGTGGTTGAAGAACGGGCTTTTTGCGCCAGAAAGTCCGTACAAATTTCCGGTTTTTCAGGCTGGGGAGAGAGTTTGTTTGGGAAAAGAGTTGGCCATTTTGGAAATGAAATCCACCGCGGTGGCTTTGGTTCGGAAGTTTGACATTGAAGTATCCGAACCAGAACGCAGACCGCAGTTTGCACCAGGACTTACCGCCTCCTTTAAAGGCGGTCTGCTGGTTCAAATTCGAGAAAGACAAGGATGACCAGACCAGACCACCAATAGCTAGCCATATATAATATATATACATACGTAGGTTGATGTGTATATATATATTGTGATAATTTGAAATGTAGACGATGAACCAATGAGCTAGTAAGCAGAACTAATGGCATAAATTTTCTGAAGAATTGGAGATGGATTGAAGTGAAAAATTAAGTGACAAGATACATGTGTTTGGCAATAATTTGATTTTGCAAATTCCAAAATACTTTTGGGATAGATAAGGTGGGCTAAGAACGGCATGCCGCCTACCGCATACCGCCTACCGCCCCATGTTTGCATTATTAATATATCAGTTTTGTTGGACAGGTATCATGCATATTCGCAATATATATGCCTTCTCTCTGTATCTTTAACGTACCATCTTATTCATTATTTATACTGTTCAAGTATGATATTCACACAACGTTGTTGGTGATCCTTTGAATCTACACAACTTAATTTTCCCTAAACCCAAATATCGATGCTGAGGGGATCGGATTTTCTTTTGCTGTAATATTTTATCGTACTCACTTTCAAAGGGGTAAAATTTTAAAACTCAGTGCACTGATATCCCTAATCAACCATGCACAAATCTAATTATGGTTCATAAAGAGTTGTAAGGAGGGTGGAGACCGACTGGTGAAATAAAATAAAGTAATAAGTGAAATAAAGAAAATATTGAATATGAAATTATCTTAATAAAATATATATATTTTTTTTTGGGTAAGACCATTTTTAGTTTTTTTTTTGTATTCATTTTATTCGTGTACAATTAATTTTCTTAGGCATTTCTTCTGACCTCTTTCCTCTACTTAATTGTTCTACATAATTACTCATTTTTTATTTCTCTTTGTTTAATTACAACACTTGAAATTAAAATTGAAATAGATATTAAGCGAGTGCTGCTGGATTAATTTGGTGAGATTTCTACGTATGAAAGTAGGTGATAAGGTGCGGGGATGATATTAATTAAGCGTATGATTTTGACATTAAACTGAGCACATACCTTAGTTGATTCTCGTGATCTTATCTTTCACTTGCTAATCGCTATCCCATAAGTATATCCCAAGCCCACCTATAAATCATGCCAAGAGAACTTTTATTATTATTATTATTATTAAGGAAGAGATGTGTTATCCAATTACACATTACGCACAAAACTAAATGGAATTTCAACCCAATCACAAACTTCAGAAACAATAGTATAATCTTTAAAAGATCGATAGCCTGAACAGGTACGTTCATGATGAATTGAGAAAAAGAAAATTAAGTTAAAATGTGATCCAAATTGTATAATTGACAGGACCCACCTCAAAAAATACCTCAAAATCGATGCACGGTTCTGTTCCTGTTTGACACCATAAGCGAAGTTTCAAAAGGTCTCTAGAACTTAGCTCCAATACTAAAACCGTCATATAAGGGATAAAACCAACAACCATTGTTCCTCAGTAGTCACCGCCCACTGACCCGAGAAGCAAGGTAAACTTGGTTGACAATTCCGACCTCAGACATAATCCATAACAATAATTTATCCCAATCATCAATAACTCTCTCGACGAGACTAATAGCCATGCCTAGTCGGTAATCCATTGGCATTGCTGCCTCTGCCCGAGTCCCCTATTGAAATCCCATCTCACACCAAAGTCCCATATCCGTACCTTGACTTGCTTAGAGACCTAATCTGCAATCTCGACTCATCTAAAGTCTTAATTCATTATGTAACGACCTGTCCCGGGAGTCGGGATTAGTGAAGTGATTTAGTGACGGATTAGTTGAGTTAATCGGTGGTTAGTTGGTGATTTTTGGAAGTTGGGTGCAGAATGACGATTTTGCCCTTGGGTTGGAAAAATTGTTGACTTTTAGTTCGGACGGTCAATTGGGCATTTACCGATGACCGTGACGTAGTTTGGGACGTCACGAGTCCGTAGACAGGTGGCACGTCCGATTTGGACAATCGGAGAAAAGGTTATGGTGTTCAGAAGGTTAAGGGCGTTACTGTAATTTTAGTGAAATAGAGGGAAATTGTTGACTTTTTACTGGACTCTTATATTTCACGTAGACCGAGGACCGTTAGATAGATCTCGACGTCATGAGTACAACGACAGGCGGAACGTTGTCATCGGACGTCGGACGATTAAGTTATGGGTCGAGGAAATTGAAGGACAAAATGGTAATTTTGGACTTAGGGGCATTTTGGTCTTTTCACATTTGGGCCAATCAGCTAAGACCATATGTGTTTGTGGGATTGGATATTTATTTTACTGTCCATGGGAAGTTGGACACGTGGGATGAACCTAGAGGATTCTAGGAAGGTTATTGTGTGCACAGTTATAACTTGCACACGTTCACAATACCGTGCAATCGTCCAATTTCGCAAAAACAGAGAGTGAGACGATGAGGATTCCTGATCGAGTTTCTGTGTGTGGGAAGCCTTGTGATTTGGTGAGAGTGACAAAGAGTAGGGAGAAACTGGTGAGTGGCTTGTGAGTGAGAACTGTGCAAGAAATCACGGTGGGAGAGTAGTGCGAGTTTTCAGGAAAACAGAGAGGGTTGAGGTTGTGGTGCAACCACAGACGATCGAATTGATCCAAACAAGTTCGAAGGGATGCTAGGATGGCTGAGGACACCTCTGTGGACGCAGAGGAGCACGGCGGCGCGTACGGCGGAGGTTGGAAAGACGGTAAGCCCCTGTTTCCCCTGTTTTTCCGTTTTGATTTAAACAAAAAGTCGTGGCTTTTGGGGCTGAGTCGAGGGATTCTGTGAGTTCTGTGAGACTCAGTAGGTCCCTAGGAATCATTTAAACTCGAAGCCGTGCTGGGGGATTGCTTGATTGGCCGGGAACCGAAACAGAGGTTTCAGACAATTTTGTTCGAGCTTGAAGACAACGGGTTAGAGGCTGTAATGTTTAGTTTTTAGGATTGGAATCAATTAATTAGGCCAGGACAAAGCGAAAGGAATGAAAGGGGAAGAAAATGGTGGAGGAATAGCGAAGAACGGCCTACGCAGGTTCAGACCAGCCACGGCTGAGGAAGACGATGAACAGTACCCCACTGTTCAGGAGCGTGAAGCCCACGCGCAGCCCCTTTGGGAGGCGCGTGAGGGCGCGTGTGTAACGACCCATCCCGGAATTCGGGATCAGGTTAGTAACTAATCATGGTTAATGAGGGTTAATCGGTGATTAGTTGGGCGGAATCGGACGTACGATGCAAAAATGACCGTTTTGCTCCTAGTCGTGGGTTAAACGTTGACTTTTTATTCGGGCGGTCAAATGTACTTTGACCAACGTTCGTGACGTAGTTTGTGACGTCACGAGTTCATAGACAGGTGGCACGTTCGATTCCGACATTCGTGGTGAAAGTTATGACGTTCGGAAGTCCAGGGGCATTTTCGTAATTTGGTCAGAAAGGGGGAAATGTTGACCTTTTGATCGGGAGGTCCGATGGCCAGGGACCGAGGACCGTTAGGATGGTCTCGATGCCCTAAGTCCGTAGACAGGCGGCACGCGTCAAACGGAGTTCGATTGACCAAGTTGCGGGTCTAGATTGCATGAGGGCATTTTGGTAAATAGTAATCTGAGGGCAAAATGGTAATTTCCTGCGGGGGGACTGTTGAACCGTGAAACAGAAGGTGCAGCGCCCGTGCCGTGGGTGTCCTGAAATCCCACAATTGTCTAACCAATTCAGTGACATTGTGCTGGGCGTGCACGTGCAGGTTTTAAAAAAAATGGTGTTGGGTCTGTTTTGAGGGAAACAGAGACTCAGTAAGTCTGAGTGAGTTCCCCACGGGTGTTGGGTCGCTTTGCAGCTAACTGAGAGTGTTGGGAGTGAGAGGGGTCCATTAACGTGACTGAGGGCTGAAGGGAATGGTCTGTGCTGATGAATTGCGGAGCACGGGCCTTCGTTTTGCAGAACAGAGCACTGAGCGTGTGGGAGGATTTAGTTTGTTCAATCCATTCCTGGGACAATGAAAGGGAGACTCAAAATTAGAGAGAACCAGAGTGTTGGGTAGAGAGGAGAAATGAGCGGACTGGGTGAGAAAATGCTCTGGAAACCCGAAGTTCTTGTTCAAACAATTCAAAATTTCAACTCGAATTGTAGGCCAGCCCATGGCAAATTAGGGCCTCCATGAGTCCTCTGGGATTAGTTCAAGTCGATCGCATACTAGTGGGAGAGATTTGATGCCGTTTTCGACTCTGAAGGGACCTGTTGACCGGGAAGAAAATCGAGCTTGAGTTGTGGTTTTGGAGGAGTTTAGAGGAGCAATTGGCAGGAGAAACAAGTTCATACGAACACTACGAAGCTTTTGGGTGGGCCAATTTCAAGTAAACAATCGAGGTAGGTCGAGTTTGATGATTGAACAGTACCCACCTGTTCTTCAAAGTTCGACTTCTAATCGTCTGGATTCAGGTATGTTGTCACTGATTGGAGGTCACAGGACCCAAATTAGATGCTTGGCGATGCTATTGAACGTTTGAATTGATGCTCATAGGTCGAGATTGATGGATTTCCAGCCGGGTCACGCCGCGGGTCAACCGGACCCATTTACCAGACAGTCGGGTTGGGACGACGACTGTACCTGGCACTGTAGCAAGCGCGTGGGTGTCACGCGCAGCCGCTTGCGGCGGCGCGTGACGGCGCATGGACCCGAATTTCAAGGTGAGTTCAACACGACTTTTGTCCTATACAATGTAACGAACATTTTAGCGTTGGTTTCGAAATTATCGGACACCGTTTCGATGCGGTTCCGAGGGTCTGAAGATTTCTATTACGTTTGTAATTAATGATTAATTCCCGGAAAATTTTGGGAAATTAGTATGCTGTTATGTAAGCCCTTAGTGACACTAAAGTATGTTTTCGAACAGGATTTGGAATTTCTGGAAAATATCGGAAATTACGGAACCGCGTGCGGCGTAAAACCGAGCCCTATTGGACGGTGTGTGAGTGGACGTTGCTTTCAAAATTTAATGCACGCATAAATTATTTCTATGATTTTATGATTATGATTATAAGTTGTGATTGATTTTGATTTCCGTATTTATACGTATTCGATTCCCGTATTTATACGTATTTTTACTATACATGTGAAATTACACGTATTTCGAGACTATGGTCACTCGTGTGCTTAATGATGGTTTAATGAAAGAAGTTATATGAAATGGGTGTAAAATGATTTAAGAAGGTTGTTTATGATTTGCGAGTGTGACTTACGATTTTGACACGTTTTTCGAGAACGTTCCGGATTTGCACGTTTTACGTGATTTCGAGTTATTGTGATTTGATCACTGTTGATGTTTGAATCTGGGAATTGTAATGAGACTTGTGATTTTGAGGATTTTAAAAATGGGTTTTGAGTATGTTTTGCTTGGATTGTGATTTTGGTGATTATGGTTGTGGTTTTGATGTGCTGAAAATGAAATTTGAGAAAGAAGTGATTTCTAAGAATTAAAACGGATTTGAGAAAGGTGATTTCGGGCTTGATGCTCAGGGCACAAAAGTAACTTTGATTTACGAGATTTTGGTTTTCGGAAATTTAAAGTGGATTCTTGGTTTGGGTTCGGGATGATGCTTCCGGATGCCGGCTTACGGAATCATTATTGCGAATTCGAATTCGGGAATGAAAAAGGATTTAATAAAGTGATTTGGTAGGATTGTACATGCCCCGTGTTTAAGGATGATTTGAACATGTTTTGTGAAGTAAGGTTTGGGAATTTGAATGTGGAAACTCGGACCATGGGTCCTATTGTGAAAAATGTGATTTTGGGTTGGATCCCACGTTGTCGTGATTATTAAATGTTTTGGGGTTTAAAGACCCGTTGAAAACTGTTTTGGGTTTAAAGACCCGGGTGTTATTGCTGGAGCACGTTTTGAGTTTAAAGACTCGGTTAATTGATGACGGAGGAGGGCCCTTAATGAGTTTAAAGACTCGTGAGTTTAAAGACTCGGTTACTGTGATACCCCCGAGGCCTATTGATTATGTTCTGAGTTTAAAGACTCGTTGATATCCCGGGAAGGCCTGTTTATGCGCATGGTTTTGAGTTTAAAAACTCGGGCGCACTTGATATCCAGCAAAATGATTGACTTGTGATTTATTGATGATTTCTGATGTTTTAGTTGAGTTGGGCAGTGGCCCGGTATATGGTTGTTGGTTTTGGATCATGTTGTGCATTGGTTAGGATTCGTGGTTTTGGGCTGCAGCCCGGTGATTATGTTTGAGGGCTAAGACCCGAAGGTTGCGGAAGGAAAAATGATTTTGAGGTTCAGACGAGTTTTTCCTTGTGTTGAAATTGATACACAGTTTTTCTTATGTGGAAAATCTTGACCGATTGCGAAATGATTTTTTTTTTGTATGCATGCATTGGTTTTTACGTGGAGGGAACGTTTATTGTAACTGTTTTGTTAAACTGATTTATTTTTGTCCACTCACACCTTTTGTTTTTTTTCTTGACCCTCCAGGTCGTGGCGCGTTGTTCGAGGCTGTACGAGGGGCGGAGGCATGACTAAGTACGTGTGGCTATCCCTGGTCTGGCACGTACTGAGGGTAACTGGGGTATTTAAGTCGACTTGCCAGACGGGAGCAGTTTCGGGCACGGTTATCGATGCCCCTTCCGGGGGCGGTCCTGTCAATTTGGTATCAGAGCGCTAGGTTGCTGATTCTGTTGCCACATCATGCCTCCGGAGCGTAAGCCTCGTGCGCGACCTGGTAGTGAGACGAGTAGGCGAGGGTGATTGGGACCTCGTGTTAGATCCCAGGTGGGATTGACCCTGGTTTGAGGGTCAGATGTCAGGTAGTGTACACTGTGAACTGCGATTCGTTAGACGTAAAATTGTGTGGGTCGCAAGGACGAACGAGACCGGTGGCTGGAAGGCCGCATTTTTGGGCAAATTGTACTTTCTCTTAGGCCCTATTGGTCGAATAGAAAGTGGTTGAGCATTGGATATCGCTCGGGGATTGGGCATGTCGGTGATGACATGATTGGTTTGGTATGAGATTGGACTCAGGAGGAGTCAAGATGTGGATGTGGGACTCACGATGAGTCAGTATTTTGGGTTAGGAACGTGAGATGAGTCATGGTAAGGTACCAAGGCTTGAGTGGAGCCAGGAAGACTGAGTGAGGAACGTTGGGTACTTAGGAGGCCAAGGACCGATTTATGGTCATTTATTGGATGAGTTAGAAAATTATGGCTTGATTTTGTGGAACGGTGGTCTGGGGTAGATGGCTAATTGTCGTGAGTACTTGGTGTAGTGGTAGTAGTTGAGAATCAGGGAGCGATCTGAGAACGTTCATCTATCCTGATGTGGATTGTCGGGATGGTGGTACCCATGGTTGTGGGGTACGAGTAGTGATGCGGGATCGTCGCTCGGCATGAGCGGAGATCCGGGGCTACCCACTTTGCACACGGTGTGCTAGTGTGGATGTTTGTATGTTGGTGCGCTAGCGCTGGTGCTGGGGTCCGTGAGGGAGATTGGGTGAGCCACGATTTGGGATGTGACTCTATTATGATGGGCACATGTTCGGTATTTGAGTTTCGGGCTGGATAGGATCCAGCGGAGATTATGAGGTATTGGGGTAAGTCCCAACAGTGACGAGGTGACAAGAGTTGAGTAATTCCCAGTCGGAATCAGTGCATGTGCCTAATTAGTCATTAATGATGGGAGGTCTAAGTATTGGGCTGATTGTGGAAGCGTGGTTGTTCAAGTGAGTTACGGATGTAGGGAGTCCGGCGGTTGGACTTGACATATCATGGGGAGTGTGTCTATTTTCAACATGGGTGGAATCTTAGTTTCGAGGAGAGTGGTGACTGTGAGACGTGAACGGTGCTCGTTTCCGCATTGGTATTCGATATTCGGAAGTCATCGGGGTTGACTTCTTACCTTCTGCCCTGGCAGACGTTGATCGCGGGTACCAGTACGATGAGCGTGTATTGGGTGGTGGACCCATGTGTGTTTTGGGGTAAACGGGATTCCCATTTTCTGCTTGGTGGCAGACGATGTTGGATGTTGGTACCGTGGGTGCAGAGAGTTGTGTTGCGCTCACATGGGATGGATGTTGATGACATCGTATTGGATCATCCTTGGTCCCTCCTAGGTGGAGTGGCAGGGATCGATATGAGGTATTCGGAGGGGATCCACGGAGTGGATGTGTTACGTTGTTGAGTGATTGATTGGGGGAGAAAATAGTTGAGGAATGTTGGGTGGTTGACAAGAAATCTAGTGGATGTAAGACCCTATTATCGGGTTCCAGATGGATTGCTAGTTGGGAGCATGGGTGGATCCTAGGTGGATCTGGATTGTGAGGTTGTGGGCCTCGGAAATATCCCTTGTCTGACACTCCGTGTCAGACTGGAGCAGGGTCATCCCGCACTAATCCCGGAGGGGATTAGGATGGGTCCTGTCATCACCAGACGAGCTGCAGCATTGAACAGGTTCCTGTCCAAGTCAATTGACCGGTGCCGACCCTTCTTCCAAGCTGTAAAGAAAGCATCCAGAGATAAGTGGGATTAAGGTTGTGAGAAAGCATTTCAAGATCTCAAGGCCTACTTGACATCACCACCGTTGCTGTCAAAACCCAAAGATAATGAGGACCTGTTCCTATATCTGGGGGTCTCTGATATTGCTGTAAGCTCTGCACTTATCCGGGAAGAAAATGGGATTCAACTGCCTGTGTTCTACACATCCAAACCCCTTCTTGATGCTGAGACACGATATCTGAAATTCAAAAAGCTGATTCTCGCATTACTGGTTACCATAAAGAAGTTGAGGCCTTACTTTCAAGCTCATCTGGTAATCGTCATGACAGAATATCCACTCCGTTCGTTACTTCATGCACCCAATGCATCGACAAGGGTAATGAAAATGGGCCATAGAGTTGAGTTAGCATGATTTGCTCTATCGTCCATGAACAGCTGTCAAAGGCCAAGCCTTAGCGGATTTTGTTGTGGAGTTCACACCAACGTCGCTTGAAGGAAGCAATGGCGATAAGTTTGGCAATGCCCCCAGGGCTGCCGACACTTCTTTATCACGAGATCATGGCAACAGTTCCTCTTCTCTGAAACCCTAAACATCCAATCATCTATAGAAGCTCTTTGTTGATGGTTCCTCGAACTAGAAGGGGGCCGGTGCAGGGATTGTCCTTATCACTCTCGATGGCTCAATAATGGAGCAGGCAGTACAGTTTGGATTCAAAGCCTCTAACAATGAAGCGGAGTATGAAGCTTTGATTTGTGGGCTCACACTTTCCAAGGAGTTGGGAGTCAAAAAACTTTTTATTCATTCGGATTCGCAGCTGATCACTAACCAATCGATCGGTGAATATGTTGTGCATGATGCAAGGATGCTCAGATATAACAACAAGGTCCAGGAAATGCTTGCTTTTTTCTCGGTTTTCACTTTTCATCAACTTCCACGAGCCGAAAATACACAAGCAGATGTGTTGGCCAATCTTGTCAGGGCCCACCCCTAATCCCACAGAATTAGGGACTAAACCCTGCTCCCGTCTGACACCCCAAAAACGAAAGACCGGAACAACCTCACGACTACATTGTCAAACGCAGGAGAATTTAAAACAATCCCAGAGTCAATATTATACATAGCATAGTACCAAACTAAGAAAATAAAAAAAACCGATAATGTATAATGTTGACTCTAGGATTGTTTTAAATTCTCCTGCGTTTGACAATGTAGTCGTGAGGTTGTTCCGATCTTTCCCAGAGTCAACCTCACGACCGAAACCTATCCCAAAAGATCCGTTACAACCTTTAGACCAAAAACCTAGTTGGAACTTTCCCCAGAAAACACCCCACGCGCCGCCCAAAGTGGTTGTGCGTGGGCCTCACGCACCTGCACACAAACTACTGTTCATCGTCTTCCTCAGCTACTCGACCGGTCTGAACCGGCGAGAGCGGTTCTCTGCCATCCGTCCACCATTTCTGCTCCTCTTTTCACCATACTCTTCGTCCTCTTCCCATTAAATGATTCCCCTACTTCAAACACTTCAACACAATCTCTAACCCGTCGTCCCTAGCTCGAAACAAAACCCGTTCAATCCCCTGTTTTTCAATCCGACCACCTACACACTTCCTCTTCACGGCTTCGACACCAAAAGGTTCCTAAGGACCTAAGGAATCAATTATCACCTACCAGACCCCTCGACTCGTACTCAAAAACCACGACTTTAAGTTTGAACCCAAACTGAAAAACAGAGAACACTGTAACTCACCAACGTTCTGGCCTCCGCCGTGCAATCCCCCGTCACGACTGCACAACCAGTAGCTACCTAGGACCCTAATGAACTCACCAGACCTCACCAAACACCTCGATTCAGCCCCTACTATCACAACTATCGATTTGAACTTCCACGAGAAAACAGAGCAAGTATACGGAGGGAAGAAATTACCTGTGCTCAGGCCGCCGCCGTGAGCTCCACCGTGGCTATGCGACCCCTCTAAGCCTCCTACGTCCTCTGGACATCACCACCAGCCTTAATTGATCGATTTACACAACACAACCACCAACCACCCTCTATGTCTCCTGGTTTTCCCGTGAACTCAAACACTCCTTACACCTTCAGACTCACTCGAGCTGCCCTCACAACTCACTCACTACCTCCCTCTCGATCTCTACTCACTCCCTCAGTCACCAGAACACACCAACACACCCGGCCAACTCTCAATTTCTCTCAATCTCACCCTTTGTTTCTCTCTTTTTCGAACACGATACACAACCCAAATAATTGGGACCTTGCACACGCCTAGAACCCACTAGAGCAACCCCACGTGTCACCATCCCCTCAGCCCTCTCACAAATATCCCAATCTTCACTGTACACTTGTCCTGATCCTATTTGCACAAATCCCAATGTGCAAATAACCAAAATACCCCTACTTGTGAGTCAAAATTACGATTATTCCATTGTCGTTCTAGACCCGTATCTCGCCCGTCCAATGTTCGATAAAAATGTGCCGCCTACCGTTGAACTCAGGACGACGAGATCTACCTAACGGTCCTTGATCTTCGTGTCAAAACCTCGTTACACGAAAAGTCAACGTTTCCCCCTATTTTACCCAAATTACGATAATGCCCTTAACCTTCCGAACATCATAACTTCCTCCTCGGATGTCGGAATTGGGCGTGCCACCTGTCTACGGACTCGTGACGTCCCGAACTACGTCACGGTCATCGATCAATACCCAATTGACCGCCCAAACTAAAAGTCAACTTTTTACCCAAACTAGGGGCAAAATCGTCATTCTACGCTAACAGGCCAAACGTAACCAACTAACCACCGATTAAGCTCACTAATCCGTTACTAATCACTTTACTAATCCCAGCTCTAGGGACGGGTCGTTACAAATCTAGCATCATCACTTGATTTTCGTTTCAAGCGCTCAATCCCGATTGAGTATCTCGAGCAGAGAATCATTGATGTGAAGGAGATTGAAGTAAGACAAATTGATTCATCTCTGAGTTAGCAGAACCCTTTTTTCAACTACTTAGAGCATGGTACATTTCCTGATGAACGATTAGAAGCCCGCAAAGTCTAGATGAAGGCTGCACGATACTATGTCAACAAGGGTCGACTCTTTCGAAAAAGCTTCATAAGGCCAAACTTGCTATGCTTGAAGCATCCTAAAACATTGAAAGTCTTGGTTGAGATTCATAAAGGACATTGTGGGAATCATTCCGGTGGAAGATCGCTTGCTCAAAAGATGCTTAGGGCAGGATTTTACTGGCCTACTCTACGCCAGGAAGAGCTGCATGCACAGACAAGCCCTTGGCTATTCATGTAATGGGGAATTGACATCGTTGGACCGCTCCCAAGCACTCCAGTCCCAAGCAAGAAATATTTGATTATTGTCACTAACTACTTCACCAAATGGGTGGAGGCAAAGGCCTTGGCCACCATAACTCAGGCTGATGTTCAAAAATTCATCTAGAGCCAGATCATCTGCAGATTTGGACTTCCCAAAGTCATTCTAACAGATAATGAAACTCAGTTCACTGATGCCATAATCAACGAGTTCTTTGAGTCTTGGAAGATCAAACATTTCACTTCAACTCCATATTACCCCCAGGGTAATGGCCAGGCAGAAACTTCAAACAAGACGATCCTTGACTGTATCAAGAAGCCACTTGATGATAAGAAAGGCTTGTGGGAGGAAGAGTTGGATGGCACGCTTTGGGCCTACCGCAGCACTCCACGTCGTGCAACAGGAGAGTCTCCATTCACCCTTGCATACGACACTAACGCAGTCATTCCTCCGCATGTTGTTGTTCCAGCGCCATTTACCGAGCTTGATGATCCAGTAGTCAACTCCACTGCTCTAAAAACTTCACTTGATATCAGCGAGGAGTTAAGAGAGCAAGTGGTGAAGCGCGTCTCCAGTTACCAGCAGCAAGTGAGAAGTACCTACAACAAGAAGGCTCGACTCTGGCACTTTCTCCCAGGTGACCTTGTTCTCAAGAAAAATTTTGCAACACCCAATCGTCCAGGGTCTCAAAAACTCAAGTCCCCATGGGAAGGACCCTACCGAATCTACCAAGTAGGCGGAAATGGAAGCTACACCTTAGAGACAATGGATGGAAAGTTAGTGAGTGGTTCCATGAACGCTCATCACCTCCAAAAATATTATGTATAATACAAACTAGAGCTCAAAGCTAAGCTAGTCATTGTTTTGTGCCAAATATAGACTTTATTTTCAAGAATGATGTGTTTAGACGTATCAATAAAGTTTTCAAGTCATTCCTAGTTCACCTATGTGTTATTGTACTTTCGACAAGGTTCTCAAAGCCTTCTTCCAAGAAGTACACAAGCCTTCCTCCGGGAAGCATCCAAAGCCTTCTTCCGAGAAGCACCCAAGCCTTTCTCCGGGAAGCATCCAAAGTCTTCCACTAGGAAGCGCCCAAAGCCTTCCACCAGGAAGCACACAAAGTCTTCCACTAGGAAGCACTTGAAGCCTTCCACCAGGAAGCACCCGAAGCTTTCCTTCAGGAAGCACCTCAAGCCTTCCTCTTGGAAGCACCCTAAGATTTCCTCTTGGAAGCACCCTAAGTATTCCTCATGGAAGCACTTCAAGCCTTCTCTTAAGAAGCACAAGCCCTTCCTTGAAGGCAACACCAATGCAAATGCTAACAAAGTTAAGTTAAACCCTAATGTTAAACGCCCATGGCTACAACGGGGGGCATTTGATGAACAAATAAGTTTGGGATACATCAAATAGTTGGAAGAATTTGACAAAGAGTCGGGAGAACAAAATTCTTCATAAATATTATTTTCATTTATTAATTTGAAGAATGGCTGGCTAATCACATCTTGATTGCTCAAACCAGTTATTCAATACAAAAATGAAAATTCAATAGTCAACATACACATGTAAAGGAACTATAGATGCAAGTCTTCACAGCCCATGGTTCTTCGAAACTCTACCCACTCTTCTACGGAAAGTAGGGAAATGTCATCAAAAAGTGACTCATCGGTTTCAGGAACATATACTTTCTTAGCCTCGTCCTCAGGCTCAGGTCCAGCCTCGGGCTCCACTTCTAGTTCAAGCTCTTGATCTTTGGTAGTGATCTCGCTCTAGCTCTCTATACCCAACTTTTGCACTTCACTTTCCTTGAAGTACAAAGTTGTGGGGGCATGTGGCGGTAACGAGCAATCAGCTTTCAGATTTTCTATTTCAACTTCCAGGAGTTCGACTTTCTCTTCCGACTCATGCAAACGCCCACACAGTAAAACAAAGTCGTTAAGGGCAGTGTCGCTTTCACTCTCTATCAACAACTTTTCCGCGTGGCTTGTCTCCAGCTCGAGCATTTTGTTCTCTAATGAACGAATTTTCCCCACCAAGGCATTGTTGTTTTGTCTGGAATGGTCGCGACCCTCTCGAAGGCGAATGCACTCTGATTTCATTCGTTTGTTCTCCTCTTCCAGCCCTGCTTGTCCACGAAATATGTCAACCAGCTTGTGGGCCCCCGCCTTTGCGATCCTGAAGTCTCTAGCAACTTTATCTTACGCAGTATGTGGCACAACCTTCGCCATTTCTGCAGTCTCAGGGGCAGCCTCTGTATCCACAACCCCAGAAGTTGGTTGTGCTCTTTCCACTAGACATTCCGAACCATCATCCCGAAGAGCTTCAATCATTTCAGGGGAGGTAGAGACAACCTTCAGCTTCTTGGAAGGGTCCGCCGCTTCCTCTAAAGGACCACCTGAGGCTCTACGTTTGCTGGATGATCCTGCTAGACTAGCTTGGCAGGGTGTGGAGTCCGGGACATCTTGTGAAGGCATTTCAGAACCTGATTTCCTTTTTGGGGGTGTATCAAGTCATTCTCTATGATTATTCTTCTGGATGACAGCCTTTTTCAGACGTAGCGGAGCACTTAACCACTTCTTGACTATGCTAGCAGGAGGTCTTCCGTCATCAGCATCTCTGGATGGGCAAAGCAGCCAGCTCATCTTGCGAAACTCAGGAGGAATCTTTAAGGCTCTGTCAATCTTCGTAAGGTCGGGATGGCTCTCGAAATCTGAGTACAGTTCATCGCGAGTAAGGAAGCGAGATGCAATCCTCACATTTCCACTACAGTTGCAATCCCATGTGCCACCCACCTCAAAGCAGCTCTGCCTGTATGCCCCGTTGGTAAATACAGTGCTCACGAACAACTCAACTTTGGGGACGACCTGCGTGAGACTTCCACCAGAGAGCCCATCATGCACTATGGTGTAGCAGTGCCAGAATTCCTCGTTAGTAAACTCCAGCTTGAAAAACTCGTTCAGCTTCTCAAAACACATGACATGTCTGTAAGAGTCAACGTCCAGCTGAGCAGGCGAGTAACCCATCTGACTAAGAATCCCGGAGAAAAACTTCGAAAACGGGAATTTGAATCCCCAGCTGACAATCAAAGGGTGGAATTTGGTCCATCTATTGGACTTCAGATTTCTTCCTATGCTATTCTTGGGAACTTTTGGGAGGAACATCTGTCGCAAAGCTCTGCAAGTACCCCTTCTGGAAACGCATGTTTGTAGAGGATCTTCCACGCCTGGAAATCTTCGGGTCCTTCAAAGTCCTTGTCCTTCCCTCGGAATAGAATCTGACTACGTGAACCGCCCTGCTCCCACAATGCGAGCCTGCTAGGTCTCTCTAGAAGTGCATCTTGACGGATCTTGAACTTACCACTACAAATGAATCTAAAGTTTGTCGCTTGAATCGTGGCAAACAGATGTCCTGAAATCCTAGAATGAGCAAAAACGTCCACCTACAATAAAGGAACGAAAATATTAGTTTCAGGAAAAATATACGCCAAGTATACGTAAATAATTATTCAAAAAATACGTATCATATTATCAAATACAAAAATAATATTAATATATTAAATACATAATTAAATATATTAATATATCAATGTATGCATAAATGAACCTGCAAAAAACATCTAAATAATTAAATGTATTAAAAACGTTTAAAAGGCAATTCAATATATATAAAATATATATAATATATGAATTATATGCAAAAAGAGAGAAAAAAGCTGGATGTGTGGGACCCGCTGCAACTGACGACAATGCAAAATGGCAGTAGCCCTGTCGCTCGGGCCCGCGTCGTCAGACTACTGACACAAACCGCGCCAACGCGCGTGAAGCGCATGTAATAATCTGGCCCGCAGCTTCCTCCATTCACACTGCATCTCTCCTCCAGCGCCAAGCCACGCGCGTCGCACCCTGCCGCCTGTCGGATCAAGCGCGCAGCCCGTTGGATCAACAGCGTCTCTGACGCTTGACGCCTAGGGCCCAAGGACAATTCATTTTCATTTTATTTCACCAGAAGCCTCACTTCATTCTCTGTCTCTATCATTTTCTCTACTCACGCTTTTGAGCACAACCCTAATCCTTTGAGCAACATTAGGGCGGGAAAAGAAACCCAAAAAATGAAAGAACCACATCGAAAATTTTATACCTGATCTTTGGGTTTGACTCAGTCTTTCTTCCTCTGTCACCAGCAGCAAAGCCTAAAGCCTTCCTCCTCAGTTTGTTTTTCCCCCTTCTATTTTACCTACTCGGCAGACACCATTTAAATAAGGGAAGTCCCACGCAACGGTATAATGGAGTTAATCACTCCATTTATGAAATTAATTGCCACTTATGGGATTTAAATTTCCAGGGGTTACAAAAAAAGGCCAGTTTTGTAACGCCCCGGACGTTCTGTAAATGTAATATTATAAAATATTGAATAAAATGACGTTTTTACCCCTGTGATTTGTGTGGTCAATTTGTTGACTTTTTGACTGGGAGGTCGAACGGACGTTGAGCGATGACCGTGACGTAGTTCGGGACGTCACGAGTTCATAGGCAGGTGGCACGTTCGATTCGGTCGAACAGGGTGAAAGTTATGATGTTCGGAAGTTCAGGGGCATTATCGTAATTGGATGTTATTAGGGGGAAAAGTTGACCTTTTGTTTGACAATTGATATTCATTTGACTCGAAGACCGTCATGTTCGTCTCGACGTCCTGAGTACAACGACAGGCGGCACGCGCGAAACGGACGTCAGATGACCGAGTTACGGGTCACGGAAGTTGGAGGGCATTTTGGTAATTTTTGCCCTGGGGGCATTTTGGTCTTTTCACACGAGGTACTGTTCACCACCGTGGAAAAATAGAGTGTGCGGCCGTGGGTTGAGCGTGCATTTGTTTAAGCCTAGTGGACTGATCTGAGGGATTGTTTATGTCGTTTGAGGTAGTGGTGCTGGATTGAGTGGCTTTGGTGCACGATTTGGGCAGTGCTCAGTGCACGGGGGAGATTGAATTGGCCGTGGTCTCTGTGCGTGCGGGAAACCATTTTCAGAGACCCCAGTTGGTCTCCCACGAGTTGCTGGCTACATTGATCGATCAACCGTGTAAGAGAGTGAGGAGAGGTTTCATTTGGGTCATTTGGTTCTTCAGGTGTGGGCTGAGGTTGAGAGAGACGGTGAGAAAACAGTTTCGAGTTTTTTGGGGGGAAACTCAGAGTTCAATTCCTACGGGCTTTGGGGGAAAACTAAACACATTGGGAGAATTCTGGGAGTGACAGAAACACGACGGTGCCAGAGTTGTTGAGATTGGAGCCTGTTTTGCCCAGGAACCCAAGTTCCAGTTCGAAGGAAAAACCAGTGGAGGGAAAAATTGAAAATCAAATTGCGGGGACATTCGAGCTAAACTAAGGGCCGTTCTAGTCTTCTGGGAGAAAAAGGAAACCAACCACATCGATTTCGAAGGACGACACCCACGAATTGGCCAAGGACTGAGCTCCCTGGTTCTGAAAATTTCCGAGCTTGAGGACGACGACTTCCAGGTAACGACGAGTTCAATTTTTTGTGCTATTGTGTTCGTATGGGTCCCTTTATGCTACTGGAGAAATTAATTTGGAAATGGAACCGTGTAGGGTGAGTTCCAGAAGTCGACTTGTTCGACTGTTCGAGCTTGAGTTGGGTCGATTTGGTGTCAGTCGAGGTTAGTCATCGACACAGACCTGAAATTAATGAGTTAGAGAAGATAATAGGATTAAGAACGAGAGGAATTGATTGAGAATTGAGCTCGAACTGGTCAGGTTGAGTCGCGGGTAACAGACCCGTTTATCAGTCTATCCGGGTAAGAACGATGACACTGTAGCTTGGCGCGTGGCCTTCACGCGCAGCCACTTTGGGCGGCGCGTGACGGCGCGTGCGATGTCATCTCCGATCACGGTCAACATGGGAACTGTTCCTTTCAGTCTAATTAACATTTTCCCTTTAGGATTCGAGTTGTTCGGGAGTCGTTCTGGATAATCTCGGGAGCCCGGAAGTTTAGGTCCTTAAGGTTTATTTCGCCGAAAAATCCGGGAAATTAGGGAAAAATCATACAAGCTATTTGAGGATGTTTGTAACCCTTCTTGTACATTTTTACAGGCCCGGACACTTCCGAAGCTACGGAGGAGCGCGCGGGACGCGATTGACGCGTCCTAAAACCGTGAGTGGACCTTTTGATTTCTAAATTGGGCATGCATGACTATTTTGCTTATTTATCTCTTGGTTTTACCTATGATTTTATGATGGTGATATGATATATCGGTTTTACATGTTTCCACATTTTTCGAGATATTTATCGTATTTCACGCATTTCGAGATTACGGTTTTTGCTTATGCATGCGTGATGATCTTGATGAAATACCTGGATATGAATATGCATGTTTCGGATTTATGATGTTTGATCACATTGTGAAGTAATTTTTGGAAATTGCATGTGTTGGAATTTGCATGTGAATTCGGACATAAGTCATGTTATGATGAGAAATGTTTTCGGAATAATGTTGGAAAACGGTTTGTGATGAATCCTGGTTTGTTGTGTTTAAAAACGGTTTTGGGTTTAAAGACCCGGTTAATGGTTGGATCTGGTTTTGGGTTTAAAGACTCGGTATGTTGATGACGGGGGCGGGCCCGAAAATTGGGTTTAAAGACCCGAATTGAGTTTAAAGACTCGTGAGTTTAAAGACTCGATTATTATGATACCCCCGAGGCCTATTAATCATGTTTTGAGTTTAAAGACTCGTTGATATCCCGGGAAGGCCTAATGTTGAGTTTAAAGACTCGGATGGATCCAACGGCATAATTGTGATTATTGGTTTACGTTTTACTTGATTTGTGCAAATAATGTTTTAAAATGACGGTTTCTGGAATCTGGTATTATTAAATGGTTTTATATGAGTTATGACGATCCTTATAACATTTTTCATGTGTTTCGGAAATAGAGTTTTCAAAAGTTTAATACGCAAGTTTTGAATATTTGGTTATGCATGCGGATTACAAAACTGGAGGGCGAACCCGATTTCGGAAAACTGTTTTTCCTGCAAACTTATGTTTCGGTCCACTCACACTTTGCTGTTTTAAATTCCCTCCAGGTCGTGGTACAAGTGCGGGGGCAAGCGCCGAGGCAGAGGCGGAGGCATAAAGTTTTCCGTTGCGGAGTAGTTGGTTCACAGAGTAGGACTTGTTTCTTTAACTTGTTTTGTAATACCGCTCTGTGAAGCTGTGGACTTGACGTCCAGTCGGATGTATTTGTTTAATCTCCCTGGTCTGACAATGGGTGTGTTGTAATATTAATTAGTTTTCCGGTCTTTGGATTCGATTGTCAGACGGGAGCAGGATGCTTCTCGATTATCGAGGCGATAATCGGGGTGGGTCCTGTCAAGTTTCTTTTTTTCTTTTACACACATCAATCCTACCATGGGCCAGCTTAATTATAAGCCCAAAATTTCTTCAAAAAGACCAACCTTTTCCCAAACTTCAAACCTAACTTTCCTCAAGCTAAAAGACCAGTTCATTCCACAAAACAAGCTCAATGAAATTTTCCGGAAATAAATCAAACCTCGTACATCCCTTAGGATTCCCTGAATTCTTAAGCGATGTGGAGGCATTTGTGGAACCCAAAATTATCCAAAAATTGTGGAGCTGCCACGTGACCCATAATTCCCAAAATGACCAAATTGCCGCTGGCAATAATGCTAATGACTTGAAAACACCCACACATTAAATAATCTATTTACCAGCTAAATGGGTTATTTAATCAGGTTAAAAGTCTCTGTAATATTAATATTCTCCCCGAGAGTTAATTGTCATTATTCTTAATAACGGATAATTAATATTAATATTAAAACACAATAATTATCATTATTATCATAATGAGCTATTATTATAATTACTAAATAATATATTTAATTAATGATATATTATTTATTAATTACAAATTCAATCGACCAATCATAATGCTCCGAGGCTCTCAAGATTTTCCTATAAATAGCGAAGCACATTTTATTTCCAAGATAAGTCGATTCTTCGCTTCGAAGTATATCTTTTTCCTCTTTCAAAGCTAACTTAGATATCAGAGTGTTCTTGGTCGAACAACCCCCGGGTAATCGATCAAGGCAACGATAGCTAATTGTTTGCTGTTTGTAGGAATTGTGAGGACTTTTCGCGGCGGGTTCGATTTTTGCTTCAACATAGGACTGGGCGGCTAAGCAGATCTGGGCGGTCAAGGATGAACGCGAAATATCTATCGATCCTTTCAGAAATTTGATTGTTAATATTTCTGTTGATATCGGCATTTTCATCTTTTGATGATTATGCATTCGTTGGACCAGAAATTCAATATATAGCTTATGGCGGTGATGAATCTTCAATGCTCGATCCTATATATATTCCTCTGTGAGTCGAACCCATACGTACTTTGCTTGATGCATGTTGATGCTTTTGCACTATAATTCAAAAAGAATAAAAGCCATCCTTAACCCTTGAATAAAAAAGAATACCATGATCAGAAAAATAATATCTGAAATCCTAGCAAACCGATATATGAACAAATTACAAGCTTGCACCACCAAACTTGACAATACATCTTCCAAGCGGTCAGCTATATATAGCGGATTATCCATCTCCCATTTCCGATGTGGGAAGTCTGAAACAACATATGAAATATCTCTTCACATATTCTTCTTTTGAGTGCTCAAAAACATAATCATATAAGGCTTATCATATCCGACTGAATCAATTTATTCTGATAACAAATAATTAATAATTGCAAACAAACCTTTCAGTCTCATAGTCCGGTCACCACCATCACCCCAGGCTTTTTCGTTTCTCTCCTCCTCCCACGGTCATCCCACCCACCGAACGCCGCCAATCCACCCGTCCATCCCCTTTCGATCCACTGACCTATGCCACTGCCAGCCGCCCTCCTCCCCGATGAACCCCACAATCAGCTGGTTAATTCCAACCTCGTGTAGATTAGTAGATATATCAATGGAAGCAGAGACAAGAATTGAAGAATGGTTGCGTTGATGTCGGTGGTGGAGGTGGTGGCCAATGGCAATCAGGCGTGAAGAACAGCCAAAGGAGAATGAACCCTCTTATTATGCTTGTGGATGGCTTTTTTTACTTTATTACTTCATTTCGATTAAATGCTTTATTTATTTGTTTTTACCAGAATTATCTAAAATATTATATTATGTTTTTCTTTATCAAGTATTTTTTTTAATATATTGATCGCTAGTTGTCTAAAGTATTGGGCTGCAATGAAGCAAGGTGTACGTAGAAATTAATTAACAAGAAATTAAATTACCATATGTTTCTCGCATATACAAGATTAAAGCCGGAGTTTTTATAAATTAAGTCCCTCCGATCTTCTCGATTAAAGTTCCAATTTTTTCTTTCGTTTTTTTAGTTGATGCGCAACCGTCTGTGGTGCTGTGACCTAGTGATTGCTCCGCTCCTCCTCTGTTGCTAGCTCGTTGCTGTGTGCTTTATGGAAGGAAGTAATGGACTCGATCACTAATTCGATTGGCTTGAACCTTCCGATTTCTTCTGCTGAGGCAGTAAAGATTGACGTCGTGGAGGAGATCTCTTTCATGGCCGTGACGAAATATCTGTTTGTTGGGTGGCTGCTCACTGCACGGCAGTATCATAAGGACGCACTAGTGGGTACTAATACTATGAAGGCAATATATATGGCGCCTTCGAGAGGGAGTTACTGACAAAAAATACTACTGTTTGTCTCCTATTTCTACTTTTAGTCCAGAGGCTCATGGTACGATCAAGAAAATTATTTATATATGTACTTTTTCTATTATAGCTTCCACTTAATTAATCATGTTTTCAATAGACTTTTAACTGTACGTATGTCCAATGTCCAATAACATATGTGTGGAACTTTGTGGTTCTCCGATGTCCAATAAATTGAGTATTACTAATTTTTTTCATAAATCAACAGTAATTTTTTTATATCTATAAAGAAAAAAAAAAAAAAAAGCAGAACCTCTAAAACACGGTAGAGGACTGTGTTTTTTTATATATCTTTTATGATTTTTTGATATATATATATATATGAAGAAATAAAACAAGAAGCATTGTATTATACGATTAAAGAGCCTACTTGGGGGAAATTAACAATTGTTGTACTCAGTACGATCACTAAAATGATGAAAACAAGAAATCCCTTACAAATGTTACTTATTCTGCTTATTAAGACTTATCCTCCACAATTTTCTATGTAAATTCTAGTTTGTTGACTTTAATTGAGCAACTTCAATGTAATAAGAAAGAATGTACATCTTAAAGGGTAGAAATTTGGTAAGTATATACAAGCAACCTATTGATGAAGTTTCCCTCATAAATAAATGACTCTTTTTCGAATTTTAATTGACATTTATGAAATACAAAATCATCTAAAAATTGTGGAGCTACTACGTGACCCATAAATTATATAATTATCAAATTACCTCTGGTAATGACATTAACTGCTTACAAATGCCCACATATTTAATAATTTATTTACTAGCTGAATAAATGGATTAAAGCCACAATAATAATATACGGATTAAACCCTAAACATACGGGTTAAACGCTGAATATACAAGTTAAAACTTCATTTACAGCCGAAACTTCAAATGTTCCTAAATCCTTTATTTCTCAACCATTTTTTATGTTCTAATAATGAAAATCTATCTATCGAGACAAGGAATCCAAATCTGAAATGAAAACTAAGAAATCATACATGTGGTGGCCAGAAATAGAGTTAGAAGTTGCGGCTAGACTTCCTAGCCTCGCCTTGTCGTCCACTGCAACCCTCACGACCCAAGGAAGGTATGGATGAGGTCGGGAGACCAAGGAGAAGCTCATGATGCTTTTAGTTTGGGTCCAAACGGCCTCCATCGAAAAAGTTTCCATTTTGGGGTGTCCCTATTCCTCTGGCCGAGAGTGGATATAAGGAGGAGAAAAGAAGCCTCCCAAAATTCTGGAAAATTTTAGCACAATTGGACCAAAAAATATCTAACCCCCCCAATGACTAAATTACCTTTGAAGTTTCTACGTCCATCACTTTTTTATTCGGACTCTATTTTATGCGTAACACTTGTCTATGAACTCGTGAGTCCATGATCACACCATGATCAAGGAAAAACTTTCAAAAGTGTCAATGGGAAAAAGTGACTTTTGGACATTTCCTAAACCGAGGGTAGAATCTTCATTTTCCACTTAAATTCCCAAATTAACTTAAATTTAGGGTTCAAGTCATTACAGGCTCTGAGCTTCGACCTGAGAGATATGGATCGAGTCGTAGACGACTCCATAGCAAGAACAAGCACATTAGTGGAGTAAGAGCACCATAGTGAGAGCAAATACGAGTAATAAGGCAGGGTCAAACCTAGAAATCCATGAGCAGGCTTGAAGAGGGCATGTGTCATCATAAGCAAA
Source organism: Prinsepia uniflora (assembly GCA_032719365.1). Classification (NCBI taxonomy): domain Eukaryota; kingdom Viridiplantae; phylum Streptophyta; class Magnoliopsida; order Rosales; family Rosaceae; genus Prinsepia; species Prinsepia uniflora. The sequence goes on from CM064861.1 coordinate 89,651,412, forward strand.
GCTGGGGAAACAGGCAGCCCCTGTGACATAGAAATGGCCACTTAGCAAGCTAGCTATGTCGGATTCACATTGTTGGCAGTCGGAAGAACATTATGTCGAAGCAGAGTCCAAAGGGCACGATGAACATTAGAGATATAAGCCTTGCTAGGTTTCTGACCAGCACCAAGTGACATGGTGGGATTAGAATTAGCCAAGGACTTGTAGACATTGAAGGTGACAAAGGACATCTGTTTTTTGAATAACTCAACAAGTTCGTCCGAAGAAAAAGTAGGATAAATCCCAAGGGCAACACTAATTGAGTCTACGATGATAGGAACAACATGACAACGAACAACAAGTGTACTCGAGATCCCATAATGAGTCTTAGAAGGAAGGTTGTCATAGAAGTCGTGCAAAAAAGTTAGATTGTAGGATTATTGGGAAGATACATGATCATGAAATGTATATTGATCAACAATGTCCAACGGGCAACGATTTCCACAAAGTCGACAATCCTCAAAAACAAAGTTTCTCTCAGAGACAATAGAACAACGATTAAGACACATGGAAGAAGACAGGGTGAGAAAGAATACATGAATGAAGATAGAGGATGGATAGAGCCGCAAAAGAAGAAAAAAATGTACAATAAATAGAAAAAGAAGATGATAGGGATTAGTCAAGCAGAAGATCAAAGCATTAAAAACCAAACTAGCTGTTAGGTGAGAGTTACAGTGGTAGTAAATGCAAAGGATCGCTGACACAAACATTGATGCCAAGACACAACAAGTCCCAACCAAAATATTCATGAAGTAACAATAAAAACAAGAAGAAAATAAAACTAATCACTAGAAAAAAACTGAGATAACTCACTGGCATAAATAGGATGAAAATTGGAAAGAATGATTTTGTGACCAATTAAAGGAAAGTAATAAAGAAGAAAGAAAAAAAAAGAAAAAAGAAAAAATATATGTATATATAGATATATGAATAATACGAAAAATTCCCCCTTAATTTTAGATGTATATTGAGAAAAGATGTCCTTTTGTACTCAAGATCTAAGAGTCGCAAAAGTATATAGATATATAGTGTGTTTAATTTGTGCTGTGCCAAAAAGAGTCGCACAACCAAAGCAGTTCCAAGGGCTTCAAAAGACAACTGTACAACTTCGTGTAAAGACTGAGCAACAATCAAACTCAAACTCTCAACACAGAAGTTGTGTGCTTTAGTATTTATTGATTTTTTTTTTTACTCATGGAAAAGAGATCATAATCTAATCCAGTGTTAAAGTACACCATGGAAACACTTTTTTTATTTTGGCCCTAAACTTATAGCTCTTTGTCCTTTTTTTTTTTTTTTTTTTAAGAGATCATAATCTAATCCAGTGTTAAAGTCCACCATAGAAACACTTTTTATTTTATTTTTTATTTTGGCCCTAAACTTATAGCTCTTTGTCCTAAATCACCAAACACAGGCATATAGCTTCTTGGGACACACTTGTATAATACCCTATATACCTATCTCGACAAAGTTTTCGCGAGGAATATACAATTTGTCATGAGAAGTGACTTTTGCTGACAAATTTGCTGACAAATTTGCTGGCAAATTCGGATTATTTGGGTGAAATTTATCCTGACAAAAATAGATCTTAAGCGACAAAATTTTTGCCACTTAAATTGCTTTGTCTCGTCAAATCCAAGTTTTGCCGTCTAAAGTAAAAGCGGGAATAATCCCGCGCAATCGAAAATCGAAACCACAAATTTTAGACTTTGCTGGCGAATTTTTTTGCCAGCCCAGCCCATTTGAAAAAATTAACCCTGTGAGCAATTAATTTGTTTGTCCCAGCAGCCAGTCTTTCAGTTGGACAAAACAAGAAACGCTTCTCTTGCTCTGTCTCAGTGAAACCATAAATCGATCACTATCCATCGTCCCTGCTATCCGTCGTCCTTCACCATCTTCCCTCTCTGGAGTCCTTCTCTATCGTCTTCTCCGCTCTCGCCCTTTGGTGTGTCTCTTTGTCGTCTTCTTTGTTGTATATCTCTGTTGTCCCTCTCTGTATATCTCTCTCCATCGCCCCTCGCTCACCTTACCTTATCGGCCTCGATCTCAGGTCTCTCTCTCTGTTAAATCTCAGGTGTATCTCTCTCTTGCTCAGCCGTCACTGCAGTTTCATATTTACTTTTCCTCCCATATCAGTTTCTTCGAAATATCTCAAATCAGGTTGGGCTTGTTCTATTATTTTTCTGTATTTATTGATTTAGTTTTTTTTTTCCTATCAAATTAGGTTGAAATCTCTCTCCGTTCTGTGAGTAGTTTCCAATAAAAATTTCGAGGAGATGCTTTGGGTTCTCAATTTTCTTGTCTCGTGCTTTCGCACTCATAGGCAATGTTGGGGCAAGCCTTCTCAAACCCTTCCCTATTTCGTCGTATTAAACATCAAGATCTCTTTCATTCATTTATTATCAGTGGATTTTAGGATCCTTTATTGTAAATAAATTGCAGTTGGGTTATATTTCTCAAAGTTAACGTGCTGGTGTTGATTGGTTAATTTGAGTTGTTCCAGTATTAGTATGGGTTATCTGCATTTCCATTCAATTTCTGTTCTTGATGTATTGTTTGGTTAATTTGAGATGTTCCAGTATTAGTATGGGTTTCAATTTTTGCTGGTAGTGGTTGGTAAGAGATTGCACAATTGTTTGGAGATCCCCACTTCCAACTAGGGTCTGTATCTTGCTCTATTATTGTTTTGGTCCTTCTCAGTATTGTTTGTTCTATTGTTTGTTCTATTGTTTTTCTTTGTGTGGCTAGGTGCGCTGCTTTCTCGTTTTTGTATAAGGCAGCGAGGGACGAGTACATATCTTATACTACGGTAAGGAAAAATTGAGGGAGAAGACAACAAACCTCTAAGTATGAACAAGTCCAAGGCAAGCAGAGCTAATATTTCAGTAATTGGAGTGGGAACTTAGGAAAAATCCATAATAACCCTCACCTTATGTTTTGTCCATTGGACCTTGGATATTCTGATTTCGACCTCGAGGAAGTCCACACTACTAAGGGCAATTGCAGGTCTTCAAGCATGCACCATTACTACTAAATTACGAATTGCGCATTTATAACTGTACCTTTCGTCATCTTATAACACTTGAGTGCTAAGAATTGTTTGTTTTCCTTGTTTTAGGAAGATTGCCGCAGTCAGCCTGAATGTATGGTGAGGTGTTTGTGAATGGTGCAAAATCGCGCATGCCATATGGATCATGTGTAAGTTCCAAGTTACCATCACCATTCTGTTCAGTGTTTTATGTATTTTCCATGCATCATTTTAATTGTTCTATCACTAGTACGAAATTGAATTGGGCTTTATTTTGTGTTAATCCAATTTGCAGGATTTTGTTGAGAGGGAAATTACTCTAATTGGATCCTTCATTGTTCAAGAGTTTCTGTATTACTCAGCATTGCTTCAGCTTCCTGGTTTCTTTTGTCAGAACAAAAGCGTAGTAGAGGATGCAATTCATGCTATGTCACTGGGAGATTGTGCAAACAAATTGATAGGTGGTTACTATCATATGAAGGGCCTTCCAAATGGCGAGAGAAGACGAGTTAGCATTGCTTGAGAGCTTGTGATGAGGCCTCATAGTTTATTCATGGACAAGCCTCTTTATCATCTTGATAGGTAAACTTCATCTTTTTTACCCTTTTCTATTTTGAAAAGGTCATAAATGGACTTGTGATACATGCACTCTACGTATTCTATGGTGCACAACCCTACCATGGTTTTTTAACAGAATGGTTGACCTGTAGCACCGTTTTGTGTATAACTATAACCCGCCGAATTATTTTCCATGGAAGCATTTCCAACTAGAACTTATCTTTCTATGATTGTCTTTGAACTCTTTGAGTTGCATAATATGTTTGCCTAGCAATCTTAACAGCTATGAGATATTAAACTATTGGTGTGGTAAGGAAGCTACTTGATGCTTTATTTGGAAATAATTTGGCTAACCTCAGAACTGGTATAGTATAAGATTATTGCTTCATTTGTTCCTTAGGGATCCGGCGGCATCATAATATTTTCTGTTTAGGTCTCCTTTATTCATATATAGCTTGCCAAAGGGACTGTATACCCCCTTTTTTTTTTTTGGTTTATTGAACTGTATTTGCTTTCTTGCAGTACCATAACTATAGTGATTTTATTTTGGTTAGTGTCTCTGCACTTCTGATGATGGTAACGTTGAAGAAACTTGCAAGTACCTGTTGCACTATTATTTTTACCATTTACCATTTACCATTAACTAGAGTAGCACAGAAGTATTTGGCCTTTTTGATGGAATATGTCTGCTTTCAAATGGAAATACCTTGTTTTTTGGAGAAACATTGGCTTGTTTGCAGGTAAGTGATATTTAGATAAGTTTGAATTGTCCTATTTCTATCTGGCATAGCATCATTTTTTTAATTTGGAATGACTGACCCTATAATATATGAACCATGCCAAATTTGACAAGATACTGTATTCTTGTTGTTAGTGTTGCATATTATAAAATTTAAATTTGAAAGGTGTACGTGAAATATAGGAAAATGCCAAATTCATGTGTTTATTATTCTCTTACATTTTTCGAATCTAATTGGAGCTTTGAAGATAACTAACTAACGTACCTTATGTTGATGAAGCACTTCTCAAATGCTGGATTTCCTTGTCCAATTATGCAAAGTCCTTCCGATCACTTTTTACGCGCAATAAATACAGATTTCGACATGATCATTGCAATGCGCAAAAATTGGCAGGTAGCAGTTGTACTGATTCTCATTGCATTAAGTACTTTGATGATGCATTTAATTCTTCCTTTATAATATTCCATCAAATAATTGTTCCGGACATAGCTGTTGAATCTCTTCAGGGAAATGTTACTTATTGTCTTGATTTCATTCTCTGTATATTTATTATGTTGTTTATCATCTGACCCACTTTCGTCTTTGTTCACCTTTCATATGCAGACAAAAGTTGCAGCGATATTTGTATATATTTGTTTCATTTACTGCCCTTCTAAGCATTTCTGGTGTACCTGCAGTGACGAAAGAAGTCAAGGTAACCCAAGTTGTGATTAATATAGTGCAAACACCTTTGCATTAATTGTATGAATTATGCTGGCATTAAGGTTTGCCATGGCTTTATATGATTTTTCAATTTAAAGGACAGAACATATGAAGTCTGAAAAATGATTCAAGCTTTTCACTCGTTACTAACATTTAAATTAATTTCGTTGTTTTCATGATTCTTCTGATCAACCTGATTATGGATTGTGCAGATTATGAACTCGAGTCTGGTGTTAGGACAACTGCCCTTGGATACGCTGAAGTAGTTTCCAGCCCCCTCCAAACTCCTTTGTCAATCAAGGCAGGAAAGGTAAAAAAAACTTCAAGGCTGACAAAGTACAGCAGATCTACAATCAGACTCTGGCTTCCAGTGTGGTGAGTGTTGCGATAACACAAAGTCAAGAGCTCCATTACTCTGAGCTTGCAGCCAATGGCCTATTACATATTATAATATGTCTCAAAGCTTATGATAACAGTCATGAGGAAAAATTGGAAGTTATTATCTAGGAAAAAAAAACAATTGTTGGGTTAGATTTATGTAATGTAATCCTCTAATTATTATACATATATATGATTTGATATTTCAATTTATGTTATATATTCCAAGTTGATTTTCTTAGATTGTCTTTTTGACCATTTTTATGCTTTAATTTCCTAATATCTGTAATTGGTGTATTGGAATTCAAGGCATAAGTGATATGATCGTGATCATGCTTTTTTAGCCCTAAAAGAGCAAGATTATTATTTATTTAATAAAAGAGTTTTCCTTGACAATTCTTCATTTGTCAGACTTCTGAAGGAAAAATGTTTTGTCGCCTAAGTATCTCTATTCCGACAAATAAATTTGCTGCCTAAGTTTCTCTATCTAGACAAATAAGTTTGTCGCATAAAGTTATCTTTTGCAACAAATATCTTTGCCGTGTAAAGTTATCTTTCGCGACAAATATCTTTGCCGTGTAAAGTATCGCCTTTCGTGGCAAATATTGAAAATTTGTCGCGAGAGGTCTTTGCTGGCGAGCTTTTACTGACAAAGCTCGCGACAAATATTTTCGCCTCGGCAGACTTTAGCCGGCAAAATTTGTGTTTTTGCGACAAATTTTTTTTGCCTCCAAAGGTATATTTTTTACTAGTGTGAGTAATCAAAATCTAATATAATGAAACTACATCAAAGTAAAAATGTAACCACTTCTAAATTAGGTATATAAACAAATACCCGGAGCTATGAGCATCAACTAAACGCAAGGAAAAGACCCATGTTGAAGAAAACTAAAGGAGAATGTAGGTTGATTCTGACTATATGCTTAATAATATATAGGACTTCTCTTGGGAGGAAAACTAGTTTTTTTTCCCCCTAAAAGGATAAGTAGGTTTTCTTTTTAAATGGATAAATCGGTATTTTATGTTAATAAAGGACAACAAATAATAATTTTTTTAGGAATTAAATTTTGGAAAAATCTTTTTTAAAATGGCATCATATGTAAATTTTGATTAAAAATGCGAATGAATTTTACTTTCTTGGCTGGTTTATTCACTTTCTTAGTTGGAGAACTAAGTCAGTACGCTACAATTATATCCATAAAATTAAACCTATATCTAATCATCTCTTGTTTTTATTAAAAACTCTTATATGATAAATACCTATCGTCAATAAAAAAATTGGTCGAATTGAGAAAATAAATATTCTAATATGAAAAATAATTGTATTGAAAACTACCTACAATATAAAGACAAATACTATGTACTTACAAAATCATTTCGTAGAGATTAGGCGCATGAGCCACGCTGCCAATGCATGGTGGCGTGTGACAACACATGGTGGTCTCATAGCCGCATGTGGCGGCGCATGGGGAATTTCCCTGCCCATGGCACCGTGTGGCATAGTTTTTGTGTCCTTTTTAATACTCGCAACTCATTAATACACTTGCGAGCACTTAGGAAGTCCGTTTTAGGATGTTTTCGAGTCCCCCTTTCTGGAGTTCTCTAGTTTCCTTTAATGAACTTTAATGGTGAACTTCAGGTTTCCTTGGTCAAGTTTAGGATCACTTGGAGCTTAGTTGGCTTGATGTTATTGGGTGGTTTAAATCCCGACCATGAATGAGCGGACCTTTTTCTCAAACTTCATTTCTAGTACTACCTTTTCTACTTGTACGTTTTACATATTCTTGGCCTTAAAAGCATGCCCTGATTAATTAATATATTATATTTTCCGAGCATGTCTTGATTGATTGTTATATTATATTTTTTCAACATACCTTGATTCATTATTATATTATATTTCATGAGCATGCCTTGATTGATTATTATATTATATTTTTTTAGCATATCTTGATTGATTATTGTATTATTTTTCTCGAGCATTACTTAATTGAGCATGATGGTCGTTAATTACGATAAGAGTTGTGAGATGCGTGCATTATAAATGAGATGTTAGTAGCCACTTAAGAGTCGCCGGTATCTTTAGTACCCATCTTTTGGCCACACACATAATCACTCGTGCTCGATTGAATACTAGTTAAAGAGCACCATCTTGTTCCCGATCTCTAGGAAACATAAGGTGATGGTACTTAGCACCCAACTTCCACGTGGTTGAGGTATACAAGCAAACTATAGATGCCCAGTCTGTCATGTGCTCATGACTTGAGCGGCTCAAGCGCATAATTAGTGGACAATTCTTTCTATGCTTCTGCTTCATGATGATTTTTAGACTGCATATTATTTTATTTTTATTCCTCATAAAACGTTCATGATTACTTTTATGATAACTTTGTTTCTTCCAAAACTGAGGGGGTTAACTTTTATTTTATTCATCTTACTGTTTTACACAGAAATAAACTATTAAGTCCACTCACCCTTCTCATTTTGTTGGGGGTAGGTACGGTTTGGTTCGATACGGATATTGACAATATTCAAATCCAATCCATTAAAATCTTAACGGTTCGATACGGTTTGAATTTTCTAAAATTAGAAATAAAACCGTTTCGATTCAAACCGTTACTAACGGTTCGGTTTGGATCGAAACGGTTTAAAACCATTAAGAAATAAAAAAAATAAGGATACAAAAAAAAATGAATACTCAACATTCAAAAATTTATATATTAAATTTGCTAAGTATTGAATTGCAAATATTATCACTATATTAAGATTTATCAAACAGGCAAGCTATTTAATAATTTTTTATTATACTCTTATATGAGTATACATATACTTATATGGGTATATCTAGGTATCCTTTTATTTTTAATATTTTTATTTTGTATTAATAATAGATTTAAACATTAATAAAAATTAATATATTCCTTAACGGTTCGGTTTGGATTTAACGGATTTCCAAAATGAAAATCCAAATCCAAACCGTTACTAACGGAACGGTTTGGATTCTCAAACCGTTTGACTTTTATCCAGTCAAACTTAAACCATTGGTGACAGGACCGCCCCCGAAAGGGGCATCGATAGCCGTGTCCGGTCCTGCTCCCGTCTGGCAAGATGACTGAAAATCCCAAGTTGCCCTCAGTACTTGCCAAACCAGGGATAGCCACACGTACTTACTCATGCCTCCACCCCTCGTACAGCCTCGAACAACGCGCCACGACCTGGAGGGTCAATAAAAACCAAAAGGTGTGAGTGGACAAAAAATAAATCAGTTTAGCAAAACAGTTACAACAAACGTTTTTGCCCTCCGCGTAAAAACGAATGCATGCATACAAAAAAATCATTTCGCAATCAGTTAAGATTTTCCATATAAGAAAAACTGTGTGTCAAATTCCAACACAAGGAAAAACTCGTATGAACCTCAAAATCATTTTTTTTTTCCTTTCTCAACCATCGGGTCTTAGCTCGCAATTCATAAACACCGGGCCTCAGCCCAAACCCACGAATCAAAACCAAATGCACAACGTGATCCAAAACCATCAACCATATACCGGGCCACTGCCCAACTCAACCGAAACATCAGAGATCATCAATAAACCACAAGTCAATCATTTTGCTGGATATCAAGTGCGCCCGAGTCTTTAAACTCAAAACCATGCGCATAAACAGGCCTTCCCGGGATATCAACGAGTCTTTAAACTCAGAACATAATCAATAGGCCTCGGGGGTATCACAGTAACCGAGTCTTTAAACTCAAAACGTGCTCCAGCAATAGCACCCGGGTCTTTAAACCCAAAACAGTTTTCAACGGGTCTTTAAACCCCAAAACAGTTTTCAAACACAACAACGTGGGATCCATCCCAAAACCACATTTTTCACAACAGGACTCATGGTCCGAATTTCCACATTCAATTCCCCAAATCATACTTCACCAACATAATCAAATTATCATTAAACACGGGGCATGCAAAATCAGACCAAATGACTTTATTAAATCCTTTTTTATTCCCGAGTTCGAATTCGCAACAATGATTCAGTAAGCCGGCATCCGGAAGCATCATCCCGAACCCAAACCAAGAATCCGCTTTAAATTCCCGAAAACCGAAATCTCATTAATCAAAGTTACTTTTATGCCCCGAGCATCAAGCCCGAAATCACCTTTTTCAAATCCATTTTAATTCTTAGACATCACTTCTTTCTCAAATCTTACTTTCAACACATCAAACCCACAATCATAATCACCAAAATCACGATCCAAATCAAACATACTCAAAACCCATTTTTAAAATCCTCGATATCACAAGTCTCATTTCAATTCCCAGATTCAAACATCAACAGTGATCAAATCACAATAACTCGAAATCTCGTAAAACGTGCAAATTCGGAACGTTCTCGAAAAACGTGTCAAAATCGTAAGTCACACTTGCAATCCTAAACAACCTTCTTAAATCATTTTACACCCATTCCATATAACTTCTTTCATTAAACCATCATTAAGCACACGAGTGACTATAGTCTCGAAATACGTGTAATTTCACATTTATAGTAGAAATACGTATAAATACGGGAATCAAATGCGTATAAATACGGAAACCAAAATCAGTCATAACTCATAATCATAATCATAAAATCATAGAAATAATTTATGCATGCATTAATTTTTGAAAGAAACGTCCACTCACACACCGTTCTTAAGGCTCGGTTTCGCGCCGCCCGCGATTCTGTAATTTCCGGCATTTTCCAGAAAACCCGAATCCTGTCCGAAATTACATTCCAGGGTCATTAAGGTTTCAAATAACAACATACTAATTTCTCATAATTTTTCGGGAATTAATCGGTAATTAAAAACGTAACATAAACCTTCGGACCCTTGGAATAACAACGAGACGGTGTCCGATGATTCCGAAACCAACGCTAAAATGTTCGTTACAATGTATAGGACAAAAGCCGTGTTGGACTTACCTTGAAAATCGGCCCCACGCGCCGTCACGCGCCGCCGCAAGCGGCTGCGCGTGACACTCACACGCTGCTACAGTAGCAGCAACGGTCATCGTCCCAGCCCGCCAAGCCTGCAACCGGGTTGTCCGACCCGCGACATGACCCGTTAAATTCCTCTTAATTACATCTTGATTCCAATAATAAAACTGTCCATTGGTCTCGCCAAGGATCCAATCAAGGTTCTGTGAAATCGATTACCTCAAAACTTACCTTCAACCAGTCAAATCAACTCGATTTTTCGAAAAACACTGGCTACTATTTCAGGCTTGATTTCGTCGATTCCCAGCAATTTCTTTAAATTGGCTCACTCGGAAGCTCTGCAGGATCACCAGAAACCGTTCTTCGATCTCAATTGCAAGCTCCAATCCCCCTACCCTCACTAACTCAACTGAGATTTTCAGCACAGAATCTCGAAGTCGCCTGGGCTCCTCCCTGCACCATTCACCTCACTACCAACCCCACTCGACTCGTCTGGATGTCTGGAAGCTCAACCTCACCCCTGATTCCATCAATTTTCCGCCCCATTTCGAAGTTTGATTTCAAGTTTTCAACTGAGGATTTCGGGCGGGTTCAGTGTTCCTGGGTCTTCCTTCCTCGTTTCTTTCTTTTCTCCCACTCGAACTCCTCCCTCAGAAATCACTTCCAGTACGCATTGCCTCTCACTATGATCTGGGGAAGGTCGATCACTCAAAGTGGTCTGGTCTCTGTTTTTCCTTTCGCCGCCGCCATCCGCCAGCTTCCACCACTAGTTCACCGTCCTCAGCCTCACACAGAGGTCTGAATGACATTACCCGTGTCTCTCCGTCTCTACTTCTCACTCAGTCGAATTAATCCCCAAAATGGTGCCCTGCCCAGCACTCAGGCGATTTAAACATGGCCGCTCGGTTCTTCATGGTCCCAGGGCACGCCTGCCTCCCATTCAAAACACAGACCCGCACCCGTGCCCTGCCTAACTGTCCACCATCCTACTAACATACCCACACACTCTGATCAAGGGCAATTAAACGAATTACCAGCCCTGCTCTCTGCGAATTGTCCCCCACAACTGACCCAAAATTGGAACAAAAATGGTTACCCGTGCTCTGAGTTCCTCCCAGTCCAGAGCATGCCATGCTCCCACTCAGCCTCAAACTCGAAAACAGGGTTAAATAACTCCCCCCAATATCACTAACACAATTAAACAATCCCTTGGACTGATAACAAGCTTAAACAATTTCATCACTCTGTTCCACAGCTCCCCACTCACGGTTGTTTCAAATGCAACAGCCAAAATTACCATTTTGCCCTTACTTGGCAAATTACCAAAATGTCCCTCATGCAATCTAGACCCGTACTTGGTCATTCGAACTTCGATTGACGCGTGCCGCCTGTCGTTGTGCTCGGGGCATCGAGACCATCCTAACGGTCCTCAGTCCTCGGCCATCGGACCCCCCGATCAAAAAGTCAACATTTTCCCTTATTCCGTCCAAATTACGATAATGCCCCTGGACTTCCGAACGTCATAACTTTCACCATGAACGTCGGAATCGAACGTGCCACCCGTCTATGAACTCGTGACGACCCAAACTACGTCACGGTCGTCGGTCAAAGTACATTTGACCACCCGAATAAAAAGTCAACGTTTCACCCACGACTAGGGGCAAAACGGTCATTTTGCCACGTTCGTCCGATTCCACCCAACTAATCACCAATTAACCCCCATTAATCATGGTTAGTTACCAATCTAATCCCGAATTCCGGGATGGGTCGTTACAATTGGATAAATAACAGTTTGAAGCGAATCGATTAGCGGTTTTAATGGATTTTTGTCCAGCCCTACATTTTCCACCCCTCATGTCCAAGTGGTCCTTCGCGCTTATTGAGGTTGAGTTCGCAATTGTGGGTGTGGCTATTTGGAAATCGAGATAATTCAGGTAGTTGTTCAGACTTTATGATCATCAAATAGTGCTATTGTAGTCTGAACTTCTACGCGATGAATTGAAAATTGTTTTTTTTTTTACTAAATACCTTTCACACATCCTTCTAAAACACATTGTTTCCAATCTTTTGGTTTTCGTTATCTGGATGTCACCTTTAAAATATCATTCATCATATCTCAATTTTTGTCTCCACGTAAAATTTAAGATTAGGGTGTGTCATGTAATACTTGACAGGACCCGTCCCAACTGGACTTTGATAACCGTGTCCGGTCTTGCTCCCATCTGACAAGTCAACTGAAGTCCCGAAACTACCCCTCAGCACCTGTCAGACAAGGGATAACTACACTGATTTCCGCTCATGCCTCCGCCTCTCGATCAGCTCCGAACGTCGTGTCATGGCTTGTAGGGTCATCAAAACCGGAAAGATGTGAGTGGACAAAATAATATCATTTAAAAATACATTTCAAAATACATCATTTACCCTCCAGTTTATCAAACCATGCATTGACAGGGCCCGTCCCAATCCCCCCCCCCCCCCCTCCGGGATTAATGCTAGACGACCCTGCTCCCGTCTGACACGAAGTGTCAGACAAGGGATATTTCCAACCTTTGCCCTATCAGCTATCAGAGTACGCCAGGATCTGGATGAGGTATGTGATATCTCGGTCTCTGCTACAGTCCACATCCCCTGTCAACCTGAAGGGCAGTGAAAACATTAAAAGCTGTGAGTGGACAAAACAACCAGTTTATAAAAACATTTTAACGAAGACATTTGTACCCTTCACTAAAAAGTATGCATGCATTCAAAAACCGTTTATCCGAAAGAACCATAACTGGGAACTAAGCCCAAAATCATAATGAAAGAATAATAAAGAATCAACCGTACGGGCCACTACCCAAAACCATAATGAAACCACGTACACGGGCCACTTCCCAAAACCTGTACATATCACATATCATATATCATATATACATATAATTCACACAACCAATCCTGTCATGATTTCTAAAGCTACACGCGTGCTACCCGGGGTCTCAAACCCAAGTCTCTCATAATCCAAGGTCAATGTCCGTAGACCAATGACCCGTCCTGAGGTTACGATCCATGCCTTCCTGAGAGTAAGGAGCCCAATTGGGGGGTGACTCCACTCAGTCGGTACTCCGTGACTACTCCGGGATCCACCCAGGCCAACGACCTTCCCCGGAGGAGATAATAGAAGTAAAGGAAGGTATACATATATATACATAACATAAATATTCATGCCCAGTCCCCCTGAACCGTCATGATCTATAACATCCATTTAAGGGTTCATGCCCGATTCCCATAAACCGTCATGTACCACAATAACCTTTCCAGGGTTCATGCTGGTTCCCATATACCGCCATGAACTTGGAAATCCATCTAGGGTCCTTGACCTGAAATCATCAATGTCAAACAACTGGGTCTCGTGCCCGAACATATGACATCATCTGTGCATCATGCTCGATATCTAAGGGTCAGTCACGACTCTGATCGTAGTGATGCGTGCAACCATCCATCCAGGACCGCCCTCAATCCTGGTATGTCGCTGTGAACGAATCAACCGACGCGACCACCACAAGATCATGGTGCACTCATCACCGATCGATATCCTGAACCGTCAGCACTCCGAAGTCGAGCCTCCCTAGGCTGCTCAACCATGAATCGTGCATCGTGACCTCTCTGGAAGGAACACATCCCAATCTGAAGGCGAGCGTCACGTCGTCTGTCGTCGTGCACCAAGCATCTGCCGCGACCACGACTCGGACCCATAGGTCATCAATAGGGTCATATGCCCGAGACAAAACCAAATGGGTCTCATACCCGAGTTTATCCTTTTGTAAATTCAAAACCATTTCATTTAGACCAATAAAGACATACAAATCCGTATAGGCACCGTATAGGGTCGAAACCTCGAAATACGTGCCGATACGTAACCACACATCCAAATGCACTCATGGCATCACAAAAAAATATTTAAAACATATAATAAACATTTATGCATGCACCAATTTAGAAAATAAGGTCCACTCACAGACCGTCCGAGCTGCTGCCTCGATATGCGTGCCATAGGTTCTCCCGAGTCAATCACCGTCACTGGGACTCCCAAACCTGTCCAAATCGTAATAAAAGGTTACTAACTACTTAATTAACCTCCCACTAAAGTACCGTAATTTTTCAGAATTTTTAACTATTTTTAAAGTCGAACCTAAACCTTCGGATACCACGAAACCTATCGAAACGATGTCCGATCGACACGAAACCAATCCCAAAATGTTCGTTACATCGAATAGATGATTTCACATGTTGAAAACTTCCCCAAAAGGTGAGGCGCGTGCCCCCACGCGCCCTAGGAACCCCATGAGCGTGAGCCCACGCGCCAGACACTGTAGATCGTCTTCCTCCTTCGGCCAGGCCGGTCGGAACCGACCGGCCCGATTTTTCCTGCAAATCCGGTCCGCCTGGACCGGCATGACAGGTCCAAGCTCCTAAACCCCTCATTTTGGTCCGATTTAAGCCCTAATTAATCCTAAACTTCCTATTTCTTCTTTTCCTATCATTCCCAATCCTTAAAACTAATTAAAACATCCTAAAACTCATAGTTCCAAATTGAACTTCACGGCTAATTTTCCCAGTTCGACACCCAGGATTCCCCAGCCTTAAGCCTTGCTCAAAATCATCTTAATACCCTCTTACTAACCCATTTAATTCATTGAAAGCAACCAAAATGACCCATCATGTAAAAATCGAAATATATGGAAAATTTGGCCTAACCGTGCAATCGGGTCCTTCTTGGCTTTCACCGCCGTGCACGGTGGTCCAGCCAGCTCCTAGTCACTGTCCTATGCTTCCTCGGTCTCTCTCTCACTCTCTGATCTTAC
Source organism: Prinsepia uniflora (assembly GCA_032719365.1). Classification (NCBI taxonomy): domain Eukaryota; kingdom Viridiplantae; phylum Streptophyta; class Magnoliopsida; order Rosales; family Rosaceae; genus Prinsepia; species Prinsepia uniflora. Next base: position 89,666,663 of record CM064861.1, read on the forward strand.
AGATGATCATAAGGGGTGAAGGTTTGGGATTTTGGGTGAAATGAGATCAGGTGGGTTTGTTTGGATGAATGGAAAACAAGAAGATGATCGATGCATGTATGTAAAGGAATGGCCAGTGGATAGGTGACACTTGTCACTCATCAATTGGGCAGGAACTAAATATCTGGGGCCCACTAGAATCCAAAAGTCACTTGTCTCGTAATTCGTGCAATAGTACTTTCGTACTTCCATGACCCGTAACTTTGTCGTCGAACGTCCGAATTTGACGTGCCGTCTGTCTATAGATTCGTATCATTCTGATCTACGTAACGGTCCTCGGCCCTTGGCCATCAGACCTCCTGGTCCAAAAGTCAACATTTTGCCCCTTTTAACCAATATTACCAAAATGCCCTTAAGCTTCCGAACGTCATAACTTTTTCCTCGAATGTCGGAATTGAACGTGTCACCTGTCTATGAACTCGTGACGTCCTAAACTACGTCACGGTCATCGGCCAAAGTCCATTTGACCACCAGAACGAAAAGTCAACGTTTTGCCCACGCCTAGAGGCAAAACGGTCATTTTGCATCGTTCGTCCGATTTCACCCAACTAATCACTGATTAACCTCACTAATTGTGATTAGTCACTAATCTAATCCTGGAATTTGGCACAGGTCATTACAAGCATGCATAGAATCAAACATATGAATCATTTCATAAAACCATTTTATCATAAAATAAAGCACATAACTCTGGAATTACATATCTGAGGGTCCTCTGAGAATTACACATCCAGATCTCGCTGGGAATTACGCATCCAGCCTCACCAGGAATTACACATCCGGTCCCTCCGGGAATTACGCGTACGGAGTCCCTCCGGTAATTACACATCCGGAGTCACTTCGGGAATTACACATCCGAAGTCTACCCAAGAATTACACATCTGGGGGCACTGAACATAAATCCAAATCAAAATCGTTATTTCAAAATCATCATTAAAACCATGTCAAAATCATTTATCACGGGGTCTCAAGCCCAAATCTCATTTATCGTAAATCTGTAAAATCATTAAATAATTCAATGCACGTAAATCCGTAAACTTATATCCGAAAATCATTCAATTCCCATAAAATTGTCTTTAACTCACAATCCAAGCCAAAACATCCTTTTAAAATCCTGGGCCTAGCCCAAAATCATCAATTGTACTTTTCTCGTAAAACGTGCCCGAAACACTGATTAAAATAATCATTAAACCCAGTAAATAATCGTATCAAATCATCAAGCAATCATTGAAAATCAAATCATGTCATAAATCATGTAAAACATTTAGCTATGCATGCATATCAGTTTATAAAACAAACGTCTACTCACACACCGTCCAAACCGCTCGCTTTCCGAGCTGTACACATTTCTTTAATTTCTGGTACTTTTCAGAAATCTCGAATCCTATCCAAAATCATTATTCAGGGTCACTAATGACTCAACTAACATCATATTAATTTCCCAAAATTTTCCAGGAATTAAATACGAATTTAAAACGTAACATAATCCTTCGGACCCTCGAAACAATATCAAAACGGTGTCCGATTGACTCGATACCAACGCCAAAATGTTCGTTACATTACATAGAATAAAAGTCATGTTGACCTCACCTTGGTAATCGTGCCCATGCGCCCTCACGCGCCGCCGCAAGTGGCTGCACGTGAAACCCACGCACCTGCACAGTAACTGCTACAGTGTATCGTCCTCACCCGATTTCCCCTGCAAACGGGTCTGCAACACGCGAGCCAACCCGTCTGAATCTCCCTCAATTTTGCTTTGATTTCTACAATTGAACCGTCCATTAGCATCGTTATGGATCCAATTAAGGTTCTGTAATCTCAATTACTTGAGAACTTACCTCCATTCCTCAGTTCGATATCGATTTCTCGAAGAACAATCGAGCTCTGTTCATCCATCGTAGTCCACAAATTCGACCTGTTTTCTTTCAATTGATCCAGCCAACAGCTTCGTAGGACTCTTCTAAGTATATTTCCAACCTCAATTTCAACCTTCATTCACTCTAACCATTCAAACTCAACTGGGATTTCCAAAACTAAATACAAGTGTCGTTTGGGCTCATTTCTTCACCATTTCCTTCACTTTCAATCCCTTTCGACTCATTTAGACCTCTAGAAGCTCATCCTCGTCTCTGTTTCCATCAATTGATCATCCAATTCAAAATTCGATCCCAAGTCATCAATTCAAGGTTTTCGGGTGGGTTTCGATTTTTTTTCTGGGTTTTTCCTTCCTTTTTCCTTCTCTATTTCCTCACAATTGCACTCTCAATTCGAGTCTAATCTCACAAGTACAGTTAGGAGTTTAATGGTTTCCTTGGATCGACATTCTTCCTCTGTTTCTTTGTTAAACACACACACGGTTTTGTGCAACTCTAGCACATATATCTAAATTGGCCTATCCAAATATCAGATAACATCAAGGCCACTAATTCTCATCTTCACAATGACATGTGTCACTTAAGTACCTCACTGAGTCACCCACGCGGCTGAATCAGCCATTCATCTGCCCAAAAATTACCTTTTTGCCCTTTACCAACAAAATGACCATAATGCCCCTAACATTCCTTAATCCATAACTTTTTCATCTGAACTCCGATTTACGTGTGCCACCTGTCTACGGATTCAGCGTCCCGAGACCTATCCAACGGTCCTTCTGCAAAGTCCAAACAGGGTCCCCAATCAAAAAGTCAACTTTTGTCCCCCATAACTAAGGGCAAAATCGTCATTTTCTTCCAATTTTTTCAATTTTTTCTTTTTCGAATTTTCGGGTCGTCACAATACTAGAGAGCTTGAAGGGCCGTATGGATCAAGATTGAAGTCATGGCGATCTTCAAGAATAAATGCCTCAGAATACGTGCGATAATGGATCCTATTGGGTGATTTCTCCCTGATGTACAGTGAGTATATCCTATCCTTATGACTTTGTACTCTTATATGATTGAATATGCGATGGATGGGTGGGATTTGAAGAAGGTTAGTTGCGTTATTGACATGCAAACAGCTTACTGAAAAAACTATCATACTTCTAAACCAGGATCATCTAGAATCACAGTCGTGCAATGAGAAATAGAAACAGCGGCTACAAAACAACATTTTCTTACTGTGATCTCAACAATTCTCATCAAATACAACTAAAACCAAAGAAATGGAACTACCATGAAGCGAACTATACAAGAAACATAGTGTGCTTGCATATCAGTCGTCTGACACATTCGTAAAACATACTGAAACGAAGAAATTGCACAAAAGAACCAGCCTACTTCGTTTAGAGCATTAAAACAATTTATTACCACAATTCTGACTTGCATACAGTCCATCAGGGCATGGGAAACAAGAAAATATCATAAATCAGTAAAACTTGAGATGATAATGCAATGAACAGACTACACTAACTCATTTGCTCTGACGACATGTGGCCAAGCAGATATGAATTCCTAAAGCTTCAAAACATCTAACAGTAGACTTGCAGCCAAGAGACAGTGAAGCATATGTAGATGGTCATCAAACTATCTCATTGTGGGCCTCCTACGACCAAAAGCTTGAGATGCCATTAGGGCCACCTTAAGTGGTTCTGACGCAGCAAAACCCTGGGCCTCCATCACCCTATGTATCCTATGAGCATCCTGGACAAAACCACCAGCTATAAGACCATTTATAATTCTCTCAAACTCATCCAAACCCAATTGCTCCTTTTTAGCCTCCAGCACTCCCAAAGCTTGTAGGGCCTTTTTCTCAACTCCAGCCTTGGCATACATATCAAAAAGGGCTATATGAACTTTAAGTGGAGGCGCCTCTCCCTGCTCGGCAATTTTGCCCAATAGCTGCTCAGCCTCACCAACTAGCTGCAATTTACCCAGCCAGTCTATAAGAACGGAGTACGTGGCAACTCCAGGCTCAAATCCATCCTTTTCAAGCTCCATCAATAGATTCAGTGCCTTATCTAGTAGATTCTTTTTTTCATAAGCTGCAAGCATGCTTGCAGTACACCTGTCATCAGGCCTGTACCCAACTTTCATCATGTAATCAAAGTTGTTCCTTGCTTGGTCAGGGTCGCCAGATTTCCCATATGCCTCAACAAGCAATGTACAAGACTCTAATGTTGGCTGAAACCCTGCAAACTGCATACTGTTAGCAATTCGTCCAGCTCCAGCAACATCACCACGTTGTGAAAATGACTGAAGCAATGCCATGAAAATTTCTTTTGTGGGTCTGATGTCTCTTGCTTCCATCTCTCTCATCAAAGACTCCCCCAATTTGGGTTGGCCAGCATTTACATATGCCATGATCATCGAATTGTAGACCTTCATGTCTGGTTTGAAGCCCTGGCTTCTCAAGCTTTCAAATGCGTTTTTGGCACCGTCAAGATTGCCTGCCTTGCTGTACGTGTGAACCAAAATAGTGGCAGTCAAGATATCAGGTACAATACCATTTTCATTCATCTTCTTCAAAATTCTCTCAGCCTCTTCAAGGTGGTTCTGTTTGGCATGGGCATCAATAAGTATAGAGTAGTCACGGATGTTCGCCTGGAAGGATTTCTCATTCAAAACAAGTTCTGCCACCTGCAAGACAAAATTTTAAGCATAACTACATAAAAAAAAAAAAAAAACAGCGATATCATATAAATGGCCTCGCAATCAAAAGCTACATTACCTTTAAATTAATCTAATCTCAACAGCTAAAACCCAAAACAAGATATTTCAGCTGCATACATGCATAAGCCTCTCAACTCATCATACCGTTACCATATTTTCATCCAAAAAAAATGACCTCTTTATCTAAGTTAAGCAAAATTAATAAATTATGATATATGACAGAGAACAGAGAAAGTATAGTGTACCTTACAGTACAAGGCTGTGTTCTTCTCTCTCACTGTATCAAGCAAATTAAGCCAATCTATCCTACTAGGTTGAAGCAGGTCTGCCCATTCAGCCAAAAGTGGGGATACATCAGCTGCCTCATTCGATTGAAGAATTTTCTCAGTAACCAATTTGCATTTCCCAGATATGTGTTTTGGTTCCTGGGGCCAAATCATCTCCCCTGCCTCATGGATCTTATCAGCTACCTCTACCCACTTCCGGTCCCACAGATCAAGACCATAAATGTTGTACCTCATCTGCCCTCGCCTCTTCGGAAGTGAAACAATCTTAGACTTCTCCTCTTCTCCTGTGGCTTCACCTTGCAGACCATCTACTTGCTCCTCTTTTTCTTGAGCTTTTTTATCCTCTTCTCTAAGACGCTCCAAGCTCTGATAAAACTCGGCTTCCTCCATCTTCTCTTGAGCCCACTTGAACCTGAGCTCTCTAAGCAAATCCCCTCGAATACCAACTTCACCAGCAAATCGACACATCTCCTTAACCTCACCTTCTTGCAGAAAGCCCTTCATTTTTTCCTTCTTGGCTTCCTTCTTCATGTCCTCCATAACCATATTGCTCACCTCCCACACTGTCTTCCACAAATCCTCACTAAGATCCTCCAATGGAGTCGACTGTGATGTACTAACCATCTGCTCAATCCCACCCTTCTCCATAACCGGCACAACTTTCTGAACAATAATCACAAGCATTCCATCAACGGTTTCTTTATCACAATCTGGGTATGATTCACTGAGCTTCTGACGTATAATCCATACAAATCGGGACAAGAACTCGTTAATGACTCCATCTTCCTCCTCATCAGAACCCTCGGAATCAAGCCTAGGGTCAGCCGCATGAGCTTGAGCAGAGTGAATATGTCGAGTAAACGAAGAAATGGGATTTGGGGACTTAGGGTTCTTGAGAGGTTTAGAGCCACCATGAGCATCTGATTGAACTAAAAGAGTAACTGGGTCTGCTGCAACGGTGGTTAACCCGTATGCATAAGGCGATCGCAACCTTCCACTAATTTTTGAAGCATTTCTTAATGCTTGCCTAGAAACTAAATGCCTCAAATTCATCTCTCACAGAAATGAACAGAAAATTAAACTTACAATTAGTCAGAAACTGCAAGTAAACCTTCTCGTTGGAATCTTATGCTAACCCAACCTGGAAGTCATTTATTAATGGCGAGGCAGAAAGAACTGAAGCAGAGTGAAGGGCCGAGGCAGAGGGAAGGGCTGTGTGTGAAGAAGATGAGAAACCTCAATCGCCGATCTAAGGTTAGGGTTTTAGTAGAGTGGGGTCCGCCGGTTTATTATTTAAAATTAAAAAGATAAATAACAGTAAAAAATAAAAAATTTCACTTTTCAAAGAAAAGTCCTTTATTTTCTCTCTTCCTTCACGGCCACCGCCGCTCGCAGTCTCCCCCTTCGTCTTTCACTCCCGAGTCACCGTGAAGTTTCCTTGAACCACCGGTGCATTTCTTTTTTTGCCGACGTTCAGGTAAGTTATAGTTTTATTGAAATTTTTCATTTTTCCATGGCTGTAGAAATTTTGGGACCAAACATCAAAATTTTGCTGAAAATTTTGCAGGTATATGCGGTTACTGGTGGATTTGGTGGCTAGATGTAAAGCATTCTTCTTTTAGATGATTTTTTTTCTGGGTTATTATTGTCTTATAAATTGATTTTTTTTTTCCAATCCTTGTTGCCCATGTTTGAAGATATTTGTTGCAATCCAGTGAATTTTGAAGATTTGTTATGAACCTTGTGAAATATGCATCAAAATGTCCTAAAACTGGTGTTTTTTTTTTTTAATATCATATAGCTCCATTTGTGAATCGAATCTAGCTCAATGGAGAAGTTAGAATCCTGTGAATGCATTGGCTTCACATTAGTATTTAAGATGGATACTTGATTGAAACGGTTATTTAGAATGCCATTTTAATGGTGGATTGCAGCATTGTTTATGAACTGTTGATGGCTATCATGAAAATTTGATATTTTTGTGGGATGATGGATACTGTTGAGCTATATCTTCTCCATTAACCATTTCCAAGTAATTACATTAGCTTGACTCAAATTTGGAGTTCTGCTGAGAAGTTTGATACAGAATTGATAATCATTTTAACTTATATTCGTGCTAGTCTGATTTTATAGTTTAGGGCTAAGTCTGATTATATGCTGGATGTGAACGGGAAGGTCCCCCGAGTGCAGGGGTAAGCGGTTCCTTATACTAGAGTTTGAGAAAGATGAAGCCCGTGGTGGGGATGGTGGTTTCCAATAAGATGCAGAAGTCGGTGGTGGTGGCAGTGGACAGGTTGTTCCATCACAAGCTCTACAACCGGTATGTTAAGAGGACCTCCAAGTTCATGGCTCATGACGAGCAGAATCAATGCAACATTGGAGACCGAGTATTTCTCTTTCTCTCAATCTTTATTTATTTCATTTCTATTAATTTTTTTTAAGCAAATTTTTTTTCCAGGTCCGATTGGAGCCATCAAGGCCTTTGAGCAAGCGTAAGAATTGGATTGTGTCTGAAATCCTTACCAAAGCACGTATCTATCAGCCTCCGGTACCATCAGATCCACCTTCAGTACAACCTCAATCAAATTCCTAAGGTTTCACTATCATTCCACCTACGATTCGATACTTTCAACAACGATAGTAGCTCTCTTTTAAATTTTTTTTTTTCAAAACATAACCCTAATCTCATGGCTAGCTAGATTCATAATAATCCATATAATATAACGTCTTCGGCTTGTATTCCAAATCCACAATTAAGCCAACAAAGTGAAGTTTTGTCTGTGAACTTAGAATCAGAAAGGATGTGAATCGTTCACAAACGTTCTAAAAAGCACACTAGGTCTTTATGCAATAGTTCAAATGCTCATAGCCTTGTACTTTTATCCTGCTGGTCTTAATTTTCATTTTTGTTCAAATAATTTTGCGTTCGTCTCGTGTCATTTGCAACATTGCTAATTGCACAAGTTTTCAGAAATTTTAACTGAACATAGCATAATCCCCAAGCATACGCAAGACAAAATTAAACTTTCCAACATGTAGAATTGTGATTTCAGTTTCATTTTCTGGCAGGTGAAGCTTTTTGTAAGGGGCATCTGAGACGTTGACGAGACATTAGATTTTGCCAAAGCCTTGTTCCTGTGGTTTCCCAGAGTTTCCCGTAGTTTCTTAACTATCTTTTTCGTATGTTTGAATCTCTTATAAAACAAAACCTTAAATAGGAGGGATTTAGACCTCCAGTTATGTACTGCATTTTCCTGCTAGATGCTTTGGATAAATCCTATATTTGCATCAATTTTCATTAAGGTACCCTTGTGGAAATTTTGCTTTGGTCATCAAGCTACATATGCATCTTCATTTTAGCTATAAAAAAAAAAAACCAAGTGCATGGAGCCGTGTCAGCTCTAGCCATTTAGGAACTCGGGTGATAGGTTGTAAATGTATGCTTAGATCAAACCTTTGTTTTACGTAGTTAGCTACATACTTGTGCTTGATAGCAATTGTATGTCAGTGTACTTTTATTTCAACAAAACACACAACAACAACAACAAAATTGGTTTGCTCCGTATGACAATATATTTCAGAGTTCAAATCATGCACGCCATTCATCTCCGCAGTCACCAATCACTCTGAGGAGATTCTTCCCCTTCTTTGTGACTTCTTGGATGCTGCTTATATCATCCTTATCAAGGGTGAGCGAAAATACAGCTTTTGAGTCCTTGATGTGTTCTGACAACCCAAGTCTAACACCTATCATTGATCCTGCCACAGCTTGCTGCAATTTTGGCAAATCAAACAAATGCAATGTGAAAAGGGAGTTCAAAATTTGGCCCCAAAAAAAAAGGGAGTTCAAAATTTCAAATCCATCAACTTGATGTAGCACGTATCTCACAGCAACATTGGCGATTGAGACCCCGTGTTTTGAAGCGATTCCTTTGAGTGTTTGAAGCAGAGCTTGAAAAAGACTCCAACCTCCCCAGGCATCAACCATCTGCCACACATAATAAATCTAGTAACGATGGATCAAAGCAAAGAAAGCCACAAGGAGATAATCAACTCCTGGAATCACGATTTTATTAAGTGCCCTGCACATTACCATAATGCCTTTTTTTTTTTTTTTTGAAAATCAAGGTATCCTTACCATGTAGTATCTCTTTAATGTTGACTATTTCATTCACAAAATTCGAACTCGAGACCTTACTTCTTATTTAATGGGAACAAGGTTCTTTTCCCTTGAACCATCAACCATTGGTTTGGTTCTATAAGTGCATTTTTTATTAGCATTGTAACTTCTAAATTTCCAAAAATGAGTCCCGTATTTCCTTCCCCCAATTGACTTCGTTGTAATTGTTACCTCAAATTATGCAAAGGTTTATTCAGTTTTTACGGCAACACCATTTTTTTTGCTGGGTTTTGTGTCTAAAACCGACTTCCAGCTTCTGGGGGAACGAAGACCCTGGGAACTGATTAATTTGTCAAGATGTTTAAGACATACCTGCTTGTATTTCTGGAGGGAGGGAGTATTTAGCGGTGAACCGGCAAAGGGAACGTTCAAGTTGTTGTCAAGGAACATTTCGGATAAAAGAGTAAAAGACCACCCATTACTGTCCCATCGCCCAAAAAAAAAAGCTGCAACAGAAAGTATTAAGTTCAGAAGGGAATGCTAGAAAATGCGAGAGAGAGAGAGAGAGAGAGAGAGAGAGAGAGAGAGAGAGAGAGAGAGAGAGAGATTCCTAGAAAATGCGAGAGAGAGAGAGACGTTATAAGTTTGACTCCGGTGAGCTGACAAAGCTCAGCCATTTTCTGCTCGGGACGCATATCAACAATCGAATGTTGGACCTGATTACGTTGTAATACGGACGTGATAATAGAGCATAAGATGCAAAGCGTGCTTCCATGAAAACAATCAGATAGCAATAGTTCATGAAGCACATACCTGATTGCTGACAACAGGAATTTCATTTTCAAGGATTATCTGTAGTCTCCCTGTGTCGAAATTTGTCAACGCAAGAGTCTTAATTTTACCTGCGAAAATGCAATCAAACTTGAATTGCGGGAAGGGATTTTCAATTTAAATTACAACGGTAGTACACCAACCTTCTTTCAAATCTGTAAGGTGTTTTAGCGCGTCGAGGTAACCAGTAGTCGCATAATCCCACCTATCTCAAGCAGAAATAAAAATTTACTCTCTCAGCAAATTATTCACTAAATCATACTTGTGCACGCCTTACATTTGAGGAACAACTCCTAACGAGTGCAGTTCAGGTGGAGTTTACTTGTTAAGAAAGTTACAATTGACATATACTTAGCGTTAAGAAAGAGGTCATTGAACTCCAGATGTCACAAAAGTATTGAAATTGGCTATTACATGAATGGATAATGGTACTTTCTTGAGTCTTGACACATGAAAATCCAAATAATAATGTTTAACACTGGATCTCGGGTTCAGAAAAGAAATTCATACCAATGAAACTGAAGCATGTCCAAGGAAGCCACATCCATTCTCTTCCGTGAAACATTGATACTGTCCCTTACGAAATTACTTGTCATCTTAACCGGCGGTGGCACCCATTTTGTAAGACTGCGTCACACAAGATAGTAAGAAAGACTAAATTGTTAAACTTTGATTCTACACTGAAACTGAGACATAATATACTGAGTGAAAAGGTTAATCAGTTTCTAATGCATGAAATTGAAAGTAAAGATTAGAAAATGATTGCTCTAAGCAATTGCTGAAGACTGTATGAACAAAGGCTTTCCAGTAATTTACAAACTATTAAAGGGAAGCAACTCACCCTCTGACATTCTCCAAGAACTCTGGTGGACGCTCCTGACGAACTCGATTGATAAAGCTTCCATACAGATCTTCAGCTGGGCCATCTGCAAAATCCAGGAAGAAAGACAGTCCAATCACTTTGAAAAATGATCAACACTTGTTTACCACCATTACGCTAAAAAACCATAAAACAAAAATGCTCTATCGAAGACAGAAAATGACAACTTCAAGCGACACATATGCAAGCACGGATCATACGAAATGAGTTATGGCTATTTGGGAGCAACACATATATCTGCCACATCTAAAAGCCCAGCATCGGCAAATTTAAGCATTGCATCAACTGGTCCGAATCAAGGAGTCCCTTAGATAGAATGCAAAATGGATCTTGTCTATCGTTGATCAGAAATTTCTGTATAAACAATACCAATTGCCTGATCAAAAAAAAAAAAAAACAATACCAATTGGAGTTTGAGTTGCATTGTCTCACTCAATTCGACCCCAGCCGCCACTGGTCTGCCACATTCCATTCACAGCCCGAGTTATGTCTAAAGAATCCTTGCCATTCTTAACCACCGTCCGCCGGTTATGATCTTCAGTTAATTAGCACACCCTGAACTGCCCTCCAACTGAGTTTTTGAATTCTTTTGGCACTTGCTTTCTTTATTGAACTAAAGGTGAACTTTTTTAAACTCAGTTTTTTTTCTTCAAAGTTTTATCTTATCAGCCTCTCTTTTTCAAACTCAGAGAGTCCTCCGTCATTGTTTTCTCACTTTTAGGAAACATTTAGTACGCCGCATAAGAGACTGAATAATATAATATAGTATGAAAATAGTGTTTGATATAACTCGTATTAATTAGTCGTCGTATAAATTAATACGGTTAAGTGTCTTTATATAATCTAGACACGCTAAAATAACACCCTCAAAATTGTGTGCATTAAATAGTCAAATGATTAGCAACCTTAAAAAGTGTAATAATAATAATAATATTAATAATAATATATCAATAATTAAATATAATAAACAATAATAATAATATACTTAATTAATATTTATGATATAAATAGTCAGATGATAGAGCAGCATTCACAGCTTTCAAGGGAGGCCTCCGGAAATCTCCTTTCAGGTACGCAGCTCATACTCATGGTTGGACAACATATAACGAGATTATGAAACATGTGGCGGTACATGTCAAAGGCGAGACGCTGAGCCAAAAGACAGACATACCCACGGCTAACACATACCAACTGCCTCAGACCAACTGTTAAAACTTACCAACCGAGCAGTCAGGGTAAAAAATAGAGCTCAGACCAGTATCGTCACAACCAAGGGCAACAGAACTATGAAGGAAAGTGAAAGGACTACTGCTATAGTAAAAACCTGTACAGCCCGGGGAAGAAAGGTAAGAACCTGAACCATCATGACAGACAGCAGAGGCAAAACCACCAAGGGGATCAACCAAACAATGAGGAAAAGTGCGTTCCTCGGCTGAAGTATGAGACCTACACCATACTCAACACTACTTACAAGAATGTGTTGCTCAACGTCGAGCACATGATTCCAAAATCCACATGTGCACCAGCCAAGGGAAAACTCGACAAGAACAAGGGAACCTATTGCCAGTATCAGAAGTGCAATGGTCATAGTATCGACCAATGTGTGACGTTCAGGGACCTAGTTGAAGCTCTGGCTGGGGCTGGAAAGATCAATAAGTTCCTCCAACATGCACCACCTCCGCCTCACAATCCACAGATCAACACGATCACTGGGGGGGTCATCTATCTCTTCCACACTGACCTCCAACCGAGCGAAGAAGAACTTCCTACAAACCGCTAAGCCGAATAATCAGATATTCAGCATCAGGGATGCACAAGCCAAAAAGACCAACAGGCTTGGGGGGACACCCATCACTTTCTCGGAGGAGAAGGAGTGAGGAATCTTCTATTCCCACAACGACCCAATCATCATCATGGCGGAGATATCCAACTTTGACGTCCAGCGATTCATGATCGACAGTGGCAGCTCTGTCAACGTCCTCTTCATGAGGGCATTCAAACACATGGGCATACCGGAAGACAGCTTGGATCGTTCCCCCACACCACTCTTTGGATTTACTGGGGACTCCATAGTTCCATGTGGCATTGTCACTCTTCTGTTCTCCCTCAGTTCACATCTGCAGAGAGCGATAGTACTCGCACCTTTCCTGGGGGTGGACTATCCTACGATCTACAACATCATCCTAGGGAAAGGGATAATCAACAAGCTCAAGGCAATGGTATCCGAACACCTGCTCTTGGTTAAGTTCCCTACCTTTATGGGTACTGTCCAAGACAGTTGGGATTAGATGGCAGCAAGAGTGTGCAGCTCCGCAACACCAATCCAACAGCCGAAGGAAACAATGGATGTGACAGAATCAGACTTCGAGGTCGACCTAATCAACCCTAAAACAGCACAACACATCCAGGTCGGGCCGGTTGAAGACCTAAGGGATCATTCGGCAACGCCACATCCACAACCAATCGAGGAGGTTGATGAGGTTGTGCTCTCCCACGACTTTGCAGAACGAAAGGTAAAGATCAAAACCACTCTTTCCCCTAATATGCGGTTACAACTAATCAAATTTTTACAAGACAACTCTGAGGTCTTCGCATGGTCTTACGTGGACATGCCTAGCACATGCACTGATGTCATCTGCCACCGACTGCGTTTCAACCCTTCTTACAAACCAGTCGAACAAAAGCGTCAACTCTACAATGCAGAACGAACAAAGGCCATGAAGGCCGAGTCATCAAGTTCAGCACCATTCACTTCGTTCGGAAGGCAGTCTATGCTGCTTAGGTGGTCAATGTGGTCCTGGTCAAGAAGCCCTCTGGAGCATGGCGAATGTGCATTGACTTCACTGACTTGAACAAGGTGTGCCCCAAGGACAGTTTTCCTTTACCTAAGATCGATCAACTTGCTGACGTAACAGTAGGGCACGAGCTCTTGAGTTTTATGGATGTCTACTTGGGTTACAATCAAATCGTCATGCACCCAGTGGACCAAACCCACACAACATTCCGGACAGACCAATGGCTCTACTACTACAACATCATGCCCTTCGGACTTAAGAATGCGGGAGCCACCTATCAACGTCTCGCAAACTTCATATTTTCAGACCAGATAGGGAAAACAATGGAGGTCAACATCGATGACATGTTTTTCAAGAGTAAATTGACCGACCAACACATCCTCAACCTTTCACGGATGTTCAACATGCTCAAGAAGTATAGAATGAGGCTAAACCCAGCCAAGTATTTCTTTGAAGTTGGTTCTGGAAGTTTCTAGGCTTCATAATCAGCCACCGGGGAATCAATGCCAACCTAGAAAAGATCAAGGCCCTCATCGACATGGAACCCTCTGCGAACTTAGAAAGACATCCAGAGCCTAATTGGCCGAGTCGCAACTCTTACGCGATTCATTTCAAAGGAAATAGAAAATTGTGTGTCATTCTTCAAAACCTTCAAAGGCAAGTCCAGACACATAACTTGGACTGAAGAATGCACCAATGCCTTCAATGTGCTTAAGGAATACATGCACAGAGCACCGCTGCTGGCAAGACCCGAGACAGGAGAGCCTCTATTTTTCAACCTCTATGTCTCCATGTTGGTAACCAGCTTGGTACTTGTCAAACGGAATGGAGGAGCAGAACACCATGTGTACTATGTCAACAAAGCACTCCATGACACAGAAACGAGGTATACCGACCTCAAAAACATTCTTTTGCTCTAATCATGTCTTCCAAAAAGCTCTGACCCTACTTCCAGACTTATTCAATCATCGTGATGATTGACAAGCCATTCCGACAAGTTCTCTAGAAGCCATAGACGTCAAGAAGACTATTTATGCGGACGATCAAACTGAGCGAGTTTTATATCACTTTCACACCCCGTACTGCTGAGAAGTTCCAGGCAATCACAGACTTTATTTCAGAATTCTCTTATGTCCCAGCCAAACCCGTGATGGAGACCACTACCCCTGCTCTCTCGTCATCCACAACACAGACCTTGGATCACAGAAACCTGCAGCTGGACTTAACTAAGCCTACTTGGCTCCTCTACGTTGATGGCTCAACCTGCCACAGCGGCTCAGGTGCGAGACTCGTCCTCACTGTCCCAGACAAGGTAAAGATGGAATAGGCTCTTCACTTCATGTTCAAAGCCTCCAATAATGTCGCCGAGTACGAAGCTTTACTCGCCGGACTCCACCTAGCCAAAATCGTGGAGGTTAGAAAAATTCAGATCTACAACGATTCACAGCTCATCGTTAATCAGATTAACAATGAGTTCGAAGAAAAAGACTCTTTCATGGCGTTGTACCAAACATTGGCAAAGTCCGAGGTAGATGGATTCATAGGCCACATTGTCACACAGGTCCTGAGATCAGAAAACATTCACATCGATGCTCTTGCTCGGCTTGCATCTTCCCTTGATGAGAAAATGAGCCGGAAGGTCCTTGCGGAAATCCTTGATCTACCCAGCACCCAGCTCTCTTCTATCTACGCAATCCACACCGAAACCACATGAATGACCCCTCTAATTGAATTTTTAGCCGACATAACTCTCTTCTCTAACTGAGTCAAAGCTAGGAAGATTCGACGACAAGCGGCCTGATATACTCTTATCAATGGCCAACTCTACAAGCAAGGTTTTACTCTCCCTCTCTTGAAATGTCTTATCCCAGGTGTGGGAAGAGCCATCTTGGAAGAAATACATACTGGCATCTGCGGTGACCACTTTGGCCCATACTCACTAGCACACAAAGCTTTTCGCCAAGGTTTCTATTGGCAGCTTGTCTACATTATCGTAATCCCTCGATCTACGCAATGGAGCTCGGTAACGTGCAAATACCCTCACGAGTTAAAAGTTAACATTTTCCCCATCTAGGGGTAAAATTGTCATTTTGCCTTGACTAATCCCGATTAGTCTCGATGATTTCCCAGTAATTTCGTAATTTCCGGGTCAGGATGTTACATAGTAGGCATCAGGAACGTTACCCCTTGAGTTCCCTTGGGAAAATGGGGTGTGATTGGGCTCTCGTTCGTCTCGTTCGTCCAACATGATGTTAAGAGCGATTCAGAATGGCTGAAGTGGTGAATGAGAGCGTGGGGTATTGTTTCAGTTTCCCACAGACAGCGCCAAACTGTTGATACAAGAAATTGACCAATTTAGACTCGCCTCACTGAGCACCTTTGACTACTCTTCTGAAGGTAGGAAGACCTGCACAAGGAGAGGGTGAGAGCAAAAGGACACTAGTATGGTGCCGGCCTAATAGTCTCTGATACTTAAGTGAGATTAAGTAGGAAGAGTACTGTAGTAATTTAGGCAGTGTGAGAGCAAGATTGTCATTATGTTTTGGAGGGAGGATACCCTTATATTTATAGTAGCATTGAATATGTTTGTTGGTGTTTGTCAATGTAGAATAAATGTTGTTGCCCTTAAGAGCTTACACGTATCTTAAGGTGATCCTAGGTAATATTTTTGACCTGTCAATAGGCCTGGCCAATCAGATGTGGTTGGCCTGTATATGAGTTGGTCACATGTTGACTACTTGGAGTGCTGAGGAAATGGTCAAGCCAGATCAGATGGTTGGCTGATCAGTCATGGTCTGTAATGACCCGTCCCGGAAATCGAGATTAGATTAGTGGTTAATGACGGATTAGTGAAATTAATCAGTGGTTAGTTAGGTGCTTTCGGACGGACGGTGCAAAATGACGATTTTTCCCCTGGAATGAGATATATGGATGAAGAGTTTGGTCTGGTTTTGCATACGTATAGGTATTTTGGACATGGATCTGGTGCTGGGTCTGCCTTGTGTAAGTAATTGAGATGTTGTTGGATTTGTTATTGGTCGGGAGACCCAGGTGTAACGACCCGTTTAGAGTATCAGGATTAAATATTAATTAATTATGGTTTAGAATGACTAATCTAGGATTAGTTGAGTGAAATCGGACGAAATGTGCAAAATGACCGTTTTGCCCCTAGACGTGGGCAAAATGACCGTTTTGCCCCTAGACGTGGGCAAAATGTTGACTTTTAGTTCGGGCGGTCAAATGGATTTTGACTGATGACTGTGACATAGTTCGGGACGTCACGAGATCATAGACAGGTGGCACGTTCGATTCTGACATTCGAGGAAGAAGTTATTACGTTCGGAAGTCGAGGGGTATTTTGGTAATTTGGTTAAAAAGGGGCTAAATGTTGACTTTTGATCTGGGAGGTCCAATGGCGAAGGGCCAAGGACCGTTTCGTAGATCGAGTCGATACGAATTCGTAGACAGGTGGCACGCTGAAATCGGAGGTTCGACGACGAAGTTGCGGTCACGGGAACGAAATCGATTAACCGAACGAACCGAAGTTTAAATTAAAATAATAATATAATATTGTGATCCGAACGAAAAGTTGGAATTAATCTGGACCCTTGGATGAGTGACAAGTGTCACTCATCCCCACACCCTAAAATCTGGATCATGTTTCCACTAATGAAATAAAATATAATTTATATCCTCCTTTTATTACCAGCCGTCCATCTAACTCCTCAGATTGCATCTACACCGTTGACCCCATCTTCCTTTCCTTTATTTTCTGATCAGACTTCATCTCCCTCACTCTAACATTTTCCCACCCGTGAACACACACACATCCACGGCTCGACACCTTAAACAAACACACCATCACCCACTATCCAACCTTCTCTGTGCTTGTGTGTGAGAGACTGAGTTAGTGAGGGAATGACCAGGGGACACGGCAGCGATCACGGTGGTTCACGACAAAGGGTAACCTAGGGACAGAAACGAACCCAATGGACCTGATTTCGAGGCTCGAGGTGGTCTGGATCGAGAGAGAGGATGATCGAAAAATTCTGGGTTTCGGGTTTGTGTTCAGAGGTAAGATCTAAACGTGTTTTCTTGTTTTTGATTCCATAAACCTCTTAGTTGGACTTAGAAGAACACGTAGGAAGAAACCCCGTAGAAAATGGTTGAGGAATGACTGAGAACCTACCGGGTCAGTTCAGCGGTTCGGTTGAACCGATTCGAACTAGTGAACCCGGTTCACCAGAGGTAGACGATGACACTGTTCACCGCGCGTGGACTTCACGTGCAGCCCCTTTGGGCGGCGTTTGAAGGCGCGTGGAGGGTATTTTGGGGAAAATTACAACATGACTTTTAATCTATTCGATGTAACGAACATTTTGGGACTGGTTTCGTGTTGATCGGACACCATTTCGATATTATTCGGGACGTCCGAAGGTTTTGAACCAAGTTTAAAAATAGTTAAAAATTTGGGAAAATTACGGGGCTTTGATAGGAGGTTAATGCAGAGGTTAGTGACCCTCTATTGTGATTTGGACAGGTTTGGAAGTTCCGGTGATAGTGGTGTAGCCCGGGAAGGCCTATGGCACGCGTATCGAGGCGCAACGTTGTACGGTCTGTGAGTGGACTTTGGTTTTATAAATACTATACATGCCTAAATGTGTTATATGTTTCATATACGTGTTTTCCATAATGATGATTGTGATTATTGATTTCGGGTATGTTGCATGTAACATCCCGGACATTCGAGGATTTCAATATTGTAATTTAATGTATCAATTGACGTTTTACCCTTGTGAATGAATGGCCAAATTGTTGACTTTTTGATTTGTGGGTCAAATAGACTTTGACCTATGACCGTGACGTAGTTCGGGACGTCACGAGTTCATAGGCAGGTGGCACGTCCAATTCGGACGATCAGGGAAAAAGTTATGACTATCGGAAGTTCAGGGGCATTACCGTAAGTTGGACTTCACGGGCAAAAATGTTGACTTTTTGTTTGGCAATTAATTATCACGCGACTCAAGGACCGATAGGTAGGTCTCGACGTCCTGAGTCCGTAGACAGGCGGCACGCCGAAATCGGACTTCGTATGGCTGAGTTACGGGTCTAGGAAGTGAGGGGCATTTTGGTAATTATTGAACCAGGGGCATTTTGGTCTTTTGCCCTGGTTACTGTAGCAACCGCCGGGGGGGGGGGGGCATCGGCGGCACCACCATGTGCGGTGGCTCAAACGTGCAATTGATTATGCAATTGTGTGCTGGAAAGTTGGGAGTGTCTGATGCTTTAGAACGTGGTCTGTTGCATCCACCTTGCACGACACCATTGTTAATTCAAGTTCGAAGCTTTTCGGGGAACATTTTTCAGTGGACAAATTGGACACCCACGAGCCTCTGGGACGGCTTGAAATTGTTTAAACCGATTATATAGTGTGTGAGCTTCACTCTGGCATTGAAAGGACTAAAAATAAGAGTGGAACCAGAGAGAAACCATTTCGGGGATTTTTGGAGGGAAATCGGAAGTTTAATTTCTACGGTGTGTTGGACTAATCTAATCGCAGAGTAAGCTTTCTGAGAGTGTTTATAACACAACCATATCAAAATCGAAGGCAACCAACCACGGGTGAGCTGGGACGGTGACTGCCGTGTTCAGAAGAATTCAGAAGTTTGGACGACTACTTCCAGGTGAGTGTTGGTTCAATTGAGTGTGTTTTCCAGTTCGTTGTGATACTATGATGCTTCATGTAAGGTTAATTTGATTTTGGTCTAGAAACCAGTGAGTTGGGGTGATCAACCCGTTTGGATGATCACGGGTCGAAGGGCCATTTAAGGATTCGATTTGGCTAATTAATAACTCAGAACTTAAATTAGATGTTTAAATAACATGTTAGGATCAAATTGGATTGAAATCGAGTAGGAATTGATGGGTAATTAACCGGGTCAAGCCGCGGGTGGCAGGCCCGAATTACAGACAAACGGGCGAAGGTGCTGACACTGTAGGCGCGTGACTTTCACGCGCAGCCACTTTGGGCGGCGCGTGAGGGCGCGTTGGGGCTTATCTCCGATCACAATCAACGTGACTTTTATTCCTCTCATCATTCTGAACATTGTTGGTGAATTAACCATGTTGATCTGAGATAGTTTGAAGGGTCAGTTTAGGGCCGGTTGCCTCGGGAAACGTGTCAACGGTTTCCCCGAACCGGTTTCTGTTTCAAACTTTCTTTTGAATAAATATTAAGGATTTGTAGTGACCCTTACGTGTGAATTGAACTGACAGGAATTGTACGATAATCCCGGTACAGGTCCGTACGCGCAGATTCGCAGCGGGATCGTACAGTGAGTGGGCCCGATTTCATTAAACACTTGCATGCTCAAAATGTTTTCCGATTTACTTATTTATTCACATGCTAAAATCAAATAAACGGTTCTGATGATATGGAAATTATGGTTATGACACGTTTCACGGTATTTGGGCTTGAGACCCGTCCGATGGAACATAAGGTTTGGTTTGGATTTTATCTATGTATAAATATATGCCTTGCATGTGGATATCAATAAAATGTATTTGTTACTGCACTGTATATATCCTTTTATATGATACTGTCTCCTCCGGATGAGGTACCCCGGAGAGGTCACGGACGTCTAGTACGTCCAGCGTCTAGGACGCTAAGCATCGGGGATGCGGTAACCGAACAGGGTTCGGGGATTGAACTCGGAATTGAGACCCGAGTGGCACGCGTAGCCTTGTGATTGTGACCTTATTGAGCGTCAGGGACGTCAGACATCAGGAATGTCGGGTTGGAGTGTATAGTGCAGTGACTAAAATGATATTATGGTTTTATTATATGCCTTTTGGTTCATATTATATGATTGATGGTTTTAAATACGGTTGCATGCATGTTTGGAAAACGGAGGGGTAAATTATATGTTTTACTTATCAAATGATTTTATAAACTTGAGTTTCGGTCCAC
Source organism: Prinsepia uniflora (assembly GCA_032719365.1). NCBI lineage: Eukaryota > Viridiplantae > Streptophyta > Magnoliopsida > Rosales > Rosaceae > Prinsepia > Prinsepia uniflora. The sequence goes on from CM064861.1 coordinate 89,687,174, forward strand.
TCACCCTTAATGTTTTTGGTAACCCCTCCAGGTCGTGATACTGAGGTAGAGGAGGAACCTGAGGCTGAGGCATAGATCTACTTCTGCGTACCTGAACCCCTGCTGGGTGGTGTACCCGCAGGTTTATGTTAGAGTCGAGCTCGCAACTTGTAATTTTGGATTTCATCCCTTGTCTGACATCTGTTTAATTCGGATTTGATGTATGACTTTAATTTGGTTATTTATGCATTTGGTGTTTTGAGGTTAAAATTGGTATGAATTATTGGGAGTCAGACGGGAGCAGGGCACGTCCCCATATGGTCCCAGAGAGGATCGGGGCGGGTCCTGTCATTGCACGTATTTTGAGATATTTTTCGTATTGCACGTATATCGAGGCTGACAATTTTATTGTGGTTTTACGTGCTTGTGGTTTCATGAATAATGTGATTCAATGGTTTTGAAATTGGAAAGATGAACTCGAGCATGAGGCCCAATTTTTTTGGAAACCTCGGACTTGGAGTCCATTTGAGTTAAGTAATCGGGTCGGGGGCCCAATTACTTTATGAAATCGGGCCAGGGGCCCAGTTATTTACGAAATCTGGCTGAGACCCATTTGAGTTATATTATCGGGCCAAGGGCCCAGTTGATTTACAAAATTGGGCCAGAGGCCCAGTTGATTTACAATTTCGAGTTGGGCCCACGACCCTATGTTTTATAAATGTGACTTCGGGTTTGGGATTCTATGTTTCATAAATGTGATTTCGGGTCTGGGACCCTATGTTTCATAAATGTGATTTCGAGTCTGGGACCCCATGTTTCATAAACTTGATTTCGGGCCGGGGACCCTAAATGGAATTGTGATGTTTTATGGTGATTTCGGGCAGGGCCCATTGAAATGTTGTGAAATGATTTGATAAAACTGTTTCCCATATACCATCTTGATACGTGGATATGTGATGATCTCCTCCAGGTGTCTGGGACACGGGGGAAGTCACGGTGCATTGCGTGCGAGGGGTCATTGTACGGAGCTACCGAACCGTATAGTGACTCAGGAGCAGGATTGCTATGATTAGACGTCTGGGACGTCAGACATCTGGAATGTCAGAGATATGGACCCGAAGAGACCCCGGGCAGCACGCGTTGCTTATTACCGTGAGATATGATGTCTGGGACGTCAAGCGTCTGGGACGCTAGGCATCTGGGATGCAGAGATGGTAATGTGGTAAATATGGACTATTGGATCTATGAAATGGTTTTTTGGTTGGATTTGTGTTTATGGATTTGGACAGTGGCCCACTTGGTTTTGTATTTACAGATTTGGTATTCTACAGTTTTGGGCTGAGTTCCCACACTTGGTTTTGAGTTACGGTTTTTTGGGCTAAGACCCTAATGGCTTATTTGAGTAAATGTTTTGATTACTGGTTTTCGATGCATGCATATGTTTTAATGAAGGGCATAAATATCTTTGTGAAACGTGTTTTATGAAATTAATGATTTTCGTCCACTCGCAGCTTTTGGTTGTTTTTAATGCCCTTCAGGTTGATCACGCATGCGACTGCAGTAGAGACTGGTACATCGCATGCCTCCTCCATCGATCCTTGCGCACTCTGGAAGCCCCGAATGGGCAGTGGCATCAGGTTATCCCTTCTCTGACACTTCGTGTCATACGGGAGCATGGCACATTCCACGGAAATCCCGGGGGAGATTGGGATGGGTCGTGTCACCAGGAGACCGGGAGACTCGAAATGAACTTGAGTTGGTAGGATTGGACCGCTAGACTTCAAAAGTGAAGCGTGTTTGGCTTGTAGGCAGGTGGTATGCAGAGGATACATCGGGATGTTTACGAGTGTTTGAGGGGTTGGCTAATGCCAGTATGATTAAGGATCTACTGTACGATGGACGTGTTTGGTGTATGTGCTTACATGTGTGTATAGTGGTTCTTCAGGAGTCGGAACCATTTCGAAGTAATTGGACGTGCATATTGGTGATCGGCTTAGTGTCGAGGTTTGTTGTGGTTGGATTGATGATTGGCGTAGTTCCAATATGATTGATTTCGACTGAGCATGTGGACTGGATCAGGGTGATCCCGAGTGATTGATTGGTTATTGCAGGATTCAATGTTAATGTGAGCTAGATTGACAGGACCTGTCCTCGAAGGACATAGATTACCGTGACCGGTCCTGCTCTCGTTTGACAAGTCAACTGAAGTCCCAAAAATACCCTTCAGCACCTGTCAGACAAGGGATAACTGCACTGATTTTCGCTCATGCCTCTGCCTCTCGATCAGCCCCGAACGTCGTGACACGGCCTGGAGGGTCATCAAAACAGAAAAGGTGTAAGTGGACAAAAATAACATCATTTAAAATACGTTTGAAATACATCATTTACCCTCCAGTTTCTCAAACCATGCATGCATAGGGAAAAACATATGAATCACAACCACCGGATTCCCGATTAAATCACATAACAAGTCAAATTCCGGCGCTCAGGCCAAAACACATGAAAATATAATCACCTGGCCACACAGACTAGAACTCTTACTCAATACTAGTACGAAATCACAATCCACATCAAACAACACTATGCACAAGTTCACAATCAATACACATAGTCACACATTCACATTCGCACTACGCGTAGGCCAATCTCGGGAACTGCACTCAGGCACCATCCGAGTCATATCCATCATGTCTGGGGACTGCACACGCAACATCTAGACGTATCACATTCCCGGGAACTGCACTCACTCAACATCCGAGTCCCGTCTAGGAACTGCACTCGCACCATCCAGTACATGATCCACTATCCACCATCCACAATCACAAACACAATCCATACCACAACACATATCAATCATATCCATGACCTCAAATCAAGTCATAAACATTCCCGACAGGGTTTCAAGCTCAAATACCAATTATACGTAAATCCATAAAATCACATTAAAAATATTAAAATAATCCAGAAATCATCATAGCCTCGCTAATGAAGTCAAAACATCCTTTTCAAACCTTTTTTACTCCGGGCCTAGCCCAAAATACCATTTGCACATTTCCTCGAAAACCGTGCGTGAAAGACCGATTAAAATATTCATTAAATCACACATAATCATGACACATCATCAAGACATCATTGCAAGTCAATTCATGCAATCAATCATGGAAAACATTTAACTATGCATGCATCATGGTTTATAAAACAAACGTCCACTCACACACCGTCCAAACCGCTCGCTTCCCAAGCTGCACCCGTTTTCGTAATTTCCGACACTTTCCAGGAATCTCGAATCCTGTCCAAAATCATTATGCAGGATTACTAACAACTCAATTTACATCATATCAATTCCCCATAATTTTCCCAGATTTAAATATTATTTAAAATATAATATAAACCGTCGGATCCTTGAAACATTATCGAGACGGTATTTGATCGACTCGAAACTAATTTTAAAATCTTCGTATCATCGAAAGCATAAAAAATTATGATGGACCCAAGGTCAGATTCCCGGCCACGTGCCCTCACGCGCCGTGAATAGTAACCATCACTTTTTGTCTTCTCGACCCGGTTGCCTGGTAAACGGGTCCTTCAACCCGCGATGCAACCCGTTCCAAAATCCATCAATTCGTACTCAATTTCTCCAGTTCTTTCACTCATTGCCATCCATTCGATGTGTATTAATGATCTGTAACTTCAATTTGAGAAAACAATTCCCAAAAGCCCTCGAATCAACATAGATACCCGACGGGTCCCTAATCGGGTTCTACCCCATTTCATGTTATTTCATTAAATTGATTGCACATGAAGCATTTTATATTCATTCTAAGCATAAATTCAAAACCAATTTCAAGAACCCTTACCTCCAAGTATCTGAACTTAACCTCCAAAATGCGACAATATCGCAGGGGCTGTTCTTCGTCAATTCACCTCCAATTTCTTGCCCAATCGATTTGGTTCGATTCGTTTAGCTCCCAGGAGATGGAATATCACATCAATTTCAATCGAAACTGTCTAAGAAATCAAATTCGACATATATGTTCTTAGATTGTTTTTCGGGTTTTCTCAGTTCTAAGTCCAGTGTTACTCTCGATTTTTTTCACGCAGTATGCTCACCCAAATTCACCCTTTTGTTCTCTGTTCAGTCTCTCAAAATCGGGGAGGGAATGGATTGATCAAAGTGAAGGAGATTTGTGTGTTCTCTGTTTTTGTTTTGTCGAATACTAACTATGAATTTAAAAGTTGGATTTTAAATCAGTTAATTGTACAAACAAAAATCAAGTGCCACTAATCACTTCAATTCAAGTGACATGCGTCATACTCTAAGCTAAAGTGGGCTGAATCAGCCAATTAAACTATATTCTATCAGTTAATTGCACCGTTAAAGACTTTGACTGCCCAAATTACTGTTTTACCCTTCATGTCGCAATTTACCATTTTGCCCCTGCACTTCCCACATCCATAACTTTTTCATCCGAGCTCCGTTTGACGCATGCCGCCTGTCTACAGATTCAGCGTCTCGAGACCTTTCCAATGGTACTTCCGAAATGTGCAAACATGGTCCCGATCAAAAAGTCAACTTTCTGCCCTTATAACTAGGGGCAAAATCGTCATTTTCCTCAAATTTTCCACATTTTCGTTTTTCGCATTTCCGGGTCGTTACAACCTTCCCCCTTAAAGAATTTCGTCCCCGAAATTCGGTCACAGTATTTATTAAACAAACACAACAGTACAACTCTACAATATGAAACAAACACACAACAGTACAACTGTACAATAACATAAACAACCTAACAACAGATAACAATAATCACAACATCTATAACCACACCAAGTTCGTGCAACACGCTATGACAGATCTACGTCCGTGAACTCGAAGGCCGACCACGACCGGGTCGCGCAGTTCTGGCACTATTAGGACCTGTCGACATTGGTCCTTGGTGTCGACCCACAGCGGTACGATCTGTCGCCCCTTGATCTGACCAATAGGGACATTCTCTCCTAATATGACCACGCTCTCCATAATGAAAGCAAGTGATTGGTGTTCGCTGTGATGGCGATGAAATCGAAACGCTATCCGATTGTTCTGAGGTAAGGGGCCGTGACATACCTCCTCGAGTATCTTCTGGGTTATCTCCTTGACTCGTACTTCCGGTACTCTGATGCTCTCGATAGCGTCCCAAGCTTCTATTGCGCTGTCGAATGGGTTAAGTCGCCTCCACTCAAGTAGAAACATCTGATAATTCTTTCAAGGTCGAATACGAACCTACCGTCACAGCGCCCCGGATTGAATTTCTCAATCCCTACTCAAACCTTGAACACTTATCTTCCTCAGTTGCCACATACAGAGGAGCAAAATTTGATAAGTTCAAGAATTTCTCCTCATACTCGGTCACTGATAGATTCCCTTACCTCAAGTGAAGGAATTCGACTTCTTTAGTATCTCGAAAGGATCAGGGGTAAAACTGATTTAAGAAATGATCTCGGAACGTCTCCCACGTCAAAGTATGAGCAGTTATACCAATCATCTGTAATCCACGCCACCATCGATAAGTATTACCACTCAACATAAAGGTGGCTAATAAGACCATATCCTCTGGTGGACATCTCATAATCTCAAAAATCCGCTCAAACTGAATAAGCCATTCATAGGCCTCTTCCGGGTTGGTCTGGCCCGTAAATCTAGTGGCTCCCAGACGATGGGCTCTCTCAACATCTGGACTCTTGAACTCATCGCCAGGCCGTGCACAGGGCTCGCGTCTCGGAGGCATAACAGATCAGTAACCAAATGCTCTGATACCACTTTAACAGGACCTGTCCCCGAAGGACATAGATCACTGTGCTCGGTCCTGCTCCCGTCTGACAAGTCAACTGAAGTCCCAAAAATACCCTTTAGCACCTGTCAGACAAGCGATAACTGCACTGATTTCCACTCATGCCTCCGCCTCTCGATCAGCCCCGAACGTCGTGACACGGCTAGAGGGTCATCAAAACAGAAAAGGTGTAAGTGGACAAAAATAACATCATTTAAAATACGTTTGAAATACATCATTTACCCTCCAGTTTCTCAAACCATGCATGCATAGGGAAAAACATATGAATCACAACCACCGGATTCCCGATTAAATCACATAACAAGTCAAATTCCGGCTCTCAAGCCAAAACACATGAAAATATAATCACCTGGCCACACAGACCAGAACACGTACTCAATACCAGTACGAAATCACAATCCACATCAAACAACACTATGCAAAAGTTCACAATCAATACACATAGTCACACAGTCACATTAGCACTACCCGTAGGCCAATTTCGGGAACTGCACGCAGGCACCATCCGAGTCATATCCATCATCTCTGGGGACTACACACGCAACATCTAGACGTATCACATACCCGGGAACTGCACTCACTCAACATCCGAGTCCCGTCTAGGAACTGCACTCGCACCATCCAGTACATGATCCACTATCCAGTATCCACAATCACAAACACAATCCATACAACAACACATATAAATCATATCCATGAACTCAAATCAAGTCATAAACATTCCCGACAGGGTTTCAAGCTCAAATACCAATTATACGTAAATCCATAAAATCACATTAATAACATTAAAATAATCCAGAAATCATCATAGACTCACCAATGAAGTCAAAACATCCTTTTCAAACCTTTTTTGCTCCGGGCCAAGCCCAAAATACCATTTGCACATTTCCTCGAAAATCGTGCCCGAAAGATCGATTAAAATATTCATTAAATCACACATAATCATGCCACATCATCAAGACATCATTGCAAGTCAATTCATGCAATCAATCGTGGAAAACATTTAACTATGCATGCATCATGGTTTATAAAACAAACGTCCACTCACACACTGTCCAAACCGCTCGCTTCCCAAGCTGCACGCGTTTTCGTAATTTCCAACACTTGCCAGGAATCTCGAATCCTATCCAAAATCATTATGCAGGGTTACTAACAACTCAATTTACATCATATCAATTCCCCATAATTTTCCCAAATTTAAATATTACTTAAAATATAATATAAACCGTCGAATCCTCGAAACATTATCGAGACGGTGTCTGATCGACTCGAAACTAATTTTAAAATGTCCGTATCATCGAAAGCATCAAAAAGTATGTTGGACCTAAGGTCAGATTCCTGGCCACGCGCCCTCACGCGCCGTGAATAATAACCATCAATGTTTGTCTTCTCGACCCGGTTGCCTGGTAAACGGGTCCTTCAACCCGCGATGCAACCCGTTCCAAACTCCATCAATTCGAACTCAATTTCTCCAGTTCTTTCACTCATTGTCATCCATTCGATGTGTATTAATGATCTGTAACTTCAATTTGAGAAAAAAATTCCCAAAAGCCCTCGACTCAACATAGATACTTGACGGGTCCCTAATCGGGTTCTACCCCATTTCACGTTATTTCATTAAATTGATTGCACAGGAAGCATTTTATATTCATTCTAAGCATAAATTCAAAACCAATTTCAAGAACCCTTACCTCCAAGTATCTGAACTCAACCTCCAAAATGCGACAATATCGCAGGGGCTGTTCTTCGTCAATTCACCTCCAATTTCTTGCCCAATCGATTTGGTTCAATTCGTTTAGCTCCCAGGAGATGGAATATCACGTTAATTTCAATCGAAACCGTCTAAAAAATCAAATTCGACATATATGTTCTTAGATTGTTTTTCGGGTTTTTCTCAGTTCTAAGTCCAGTGTTCCTCTCGATTTTTTTCACTCAGTATGCTCACCCAAATTCACCCTTTTGTTCTCTGTTCAGTCTCTCAAAATCGGGGAGGGAATGGATGGATCAAAGTGAAGGAGATTTGTGTGTTCTCTGTTTTTGTTTTGTCGAATACTAACTATGAACTTAAAAGTTGGATTTTAAATCAGTTAATTGTACAAACAGAAATCAAGTGCCACTAATAACTTCAATTCAAGTGACAGGCGTCATACTCTAAGCTAAAGTGTGCTGAATCAGCCAATTAAACTATATTCTATCAGTTAATTGCACCGTTAAAGACTTTGACTACCCAAATTACTGTTTTACCCTTCATGTCGCAATTTACCATTTTACCCCTGCATTTCCCACATCCATAACTTTTTCATCTGAGCTCTGTTTGACGCATGCCGCCTGTCTACGGATTCACCGTCCCGAGACCTTTCCAATGGTACTTCTGAAAAGTCCAAACAAGGTCCCGATCAAAAAATCAACTTTCGGCCCTTATAACTAGGGGCAAAATCGTCATTTTCCTCAAATTTTCCAAATTTTCGTTTTTCGCATTTCCGGGTCGTTACATAGATGCTCAGAGCCATGAGTGGTTGGTGGGACCCCGACATTGAGATGTTTGATCACGGTTAAACCGGTTTGTGATAGGGTCCAGTTACAGAGAGATAGTATGGGATGCGGATGGTGTTTCCATAGCTTGATTGTGTTGGTGGTTAGGGGAACCACCAGTGAGATGATTTGTTGCGTAGTTGTTGTGAGCGGGATGTTGTGACTCCGGTGAGGTCAGCGCGGGTCGCTGACGGAAGTCGGAACGTTGAACGAATATCGATGGATACGAGTATCGAGGCTGTTGGGTGCATACGTGGTGAGATTCGTGCCTGCTGACGGCAAAATCGCACGTTGTACTGAGACGTTGGTACGAGGTACGCATGACTCGAGACTGAGTCGAGGTTGATGTGACTAGTAGTCGTGCGTCACGACCTAGTGTTAGTTGAGTCGTGAGTGTCGGCTGGTGCAATGTTCGAGGTACCGCGGGTACGAGTTGGAAAAGTGTTGACCTCAGTGAAAATAAATCATCAAATCATAGCAGAAATCATATCTCGTAAAACGTGCAATTCCGTAAATATCTCGAAATACGTGTAAAACCATAAATCATCAATATCATATCACAAATATAGAAATCACATGTAGAAAACATATAAAAAAATTATGCATGCATCATAAGTTAGAAAGAAAAGTTCACTCACAGACCATTAACGTCGCCGCCTCGATACGCGTGCACTTATGTTTTCCCGGCTAATCCACTATCACTGGCTTTCCCGAACCTGTCCAAATCCCATAATAAGGCCACTAACTATTTTACAATGTTTATACTAAAACTCCGTAATTTTTCGACTTACGTGTTACCCGGAGGTTAGACGTCGGTTTAGCTTTCATATCGCACGTAAATTAGACGGGAGTATGACTTATCCCTTAATCCCGGGGGATTGGGGGTAGGTCGTGTCATGGTCAGCCTTTGTTCTTCTGGCCTTGTTGCTGTGATTAGGAAGATGTTTGAGGTGAGGTTGGCCGATCAGACATGGTCAATTAATCTTGGCTGGTTTGAGCTTAGCATTTTTAGTTGCAAAGGCCGACCTTCTTGACCTTTGGTTAGGTCGACCAATTTAGATACGAACAATATACATCTGCATTTTAGATAGTGTCGGCTCTATGCATTTTGGGTACTCAAATAGGGTTGATAAAGGCATCCTTAGATCAAACCTTTGTTTTACATAGTTACATATGTGCGTTTGATGGCAATTCTATATCAATGTACTTATACCCACTGACAAAACAAGAAAGAGTTGGTTTGCTCCCGGTGTCGTTTAAACAAACGTATGACAAGAGATTACGGAGTTCAAATTTCATGCACGCCGGTATTCATCTCCGCAGTCACCAATCACTCTGAGGAGATTCTTCCCCCTCTTTGTGACTTCTTGTAAGCTGCTTATATCATCCTCGTCGAGAGTGAGGGAAAATACAGCTTTTGAGTCCTTGATGTGTTCTGACAACCCAAGTCTAACTCCTATCATTGATCCTGCCACTGCTTGCTGCAAATTTCACAAGCCAAACAAAATCAATGTAAAACAAGGTTAAAATCCATTACTTGATGTGTCACCAACCCTACCTGATCTAGGATGTATTTCACAGCAACATTGGCAATTGAGACCCCATGTTTTGAAGCGATTCCTTTGAGCGTCTGAAGCAGAGCTTGAAAAAGACTCCAACCACCCCAGGCATCAACCATCTGCGACAAGTATTTATAAATCCAATAAGACCTTCCACACTGATTCGAGTTTGATTGCAAAGCAAACAAAGCCACAAGGACATAATCAACTCCACGAGTCACAACTTTATTAACTGCCATAAACGTTTGAATGTGTCAAACGAAGAAAACCATAAGGAGATAATCGACTCCCAGAATCACAACTTTATCAACTGCCCTGCATATTATAAGTGCATTTTCGCTTAGCACTGTAGCTTCTAAACTTCCAAAGATGAGTACCGCATTCCATCTCCCAATTGACTTCATTTTAATTTTTCCCTCAAATTATGCAAGGTTTATTCTGTTTTTACACAAAATCCACAATTGCTTACTGGATTTTGTATCTTAAACCGACCTACCAGCATCTTGGGGAACATATTAATGACCCTATAACTGATTAATTTGTCAAAATCAGTGTGTTTAAGATTCATACCCGTTTGTACTTTTGGAGGGAGGGAGTATTCAGCGGTGGACCAGCAAAGGGAATGTTCAAGTTGGTGTCAAGGAACTTTTCAGATAAAAGACCACCCATTACTGTTCCATACCTGCAACAGAAAGTACTAAGTTCAAAAGAAATGCTGGAAAATGAGAGAGAGAGAGAGAGAGAGAGAGAGAGAGAGAGAGACGTTATAAGTTTGACTCCCGTAAGCTGACAAAGCTCGGCCATTTTCTGCTGAGGACGCATATCAACAATCGAATGTTGGACCTGATTACATTGTAATACGGATGTGATAATAGAGCAAAAGGAGAAGCATGCTTCCATGAAAACAATTAGATAACAATAATTCATGAAGCACATACCTGATTGCTGACAACAGGAATTCCATTTTCAAGAATTGTGTGTAGTCTCTCTGTGTCGAAATTTGTCAAAGCAACAGTCTTAATTTTGCCTGCAAAACAGTTGGAGTAATGTAATCAAACTTGAAATACTGGAGGAGATTTTCCATATAAATTACAAAGGTAGTACACCAACCTTCTTCTTTCAAATCTGTAAGGTGTTTTAGCGCGTCGAGATAACCAGTATTTGCATAATCCCACCTATATTAAGCAGAAAGAAAAATTTACCCACTCAACAAGTTATTCACTCGATAATACTCGAACACTGCATTACAAATGAGGAAAAATTACAACTGTAAAGAGTGTAGTTCAAATGGAGTTTAGTGTAGTTGAAATGGAGTTTACTTGTTAAGAAAATTATAATTGACATGGAGTTAAGAAAGAGCTCATTGAACTCCAGATGTCACAAGAGTATTGAAGTTGGCTCTTACATGAATGCATAATGATACCTTCTTGAGTCTCGACACAAGAAAATCCAAATAAAAATGTGTGACACAAAATCTAGGGGTTCAGAAAAGAAATTCATACCAATGAAACTGAAGCATGTCCAAGGAAGCCACATCCATTCTCTTCCGTGAAACATTGATACTGTCCCTTACGAAATTACTTGTCATCTTAACAGGCGGTGGCACCCATTTTGTAAGACTGCGTCACACAAGATAGTAAGAAAGACTAAATTGTTAAACTTTGATTCTACACTGAAACTGAGACATAATATACTGAATGAAAAGGTTAATCAGTTTCTAATGCATGAAATTGAAAGTAAAGATTAGAAAATGATTGCTCTAAGTAATTGCTGAAGACTGTATGAACAAAGGCTTTCCAGTAATTTACAAACTATTAAAGGGAAGCAACTCACCCTCTAACATTCTCCAAGAACTCTGGTGGACGCTCCTGACGAACCCGATTGATAAAGATTCCATACAGATCTTCAGCTGGGCCATCTGCAAAATCCCGTAAGAAAGACGGTACAATCACTTTGAAAAATGTTCAACTTGTTTACCACCAAAAAATTGCTCTATGGCTGCCCAATTGAGGTCCAAAACTCACAAGAAATTAAGAACTCTGACGGAAGACAGAAAATGACAACTTAAAACAAGAAATATGCAAGCACGGCACACAAGAAATGAGTTATGGATATTCTAGAGCAATACATATATCTGCCATATCGAAAGTGGTGAGTCCAGTATCAGCATATTTAAGCATAGCATCAACTGCATTGTCTCTCTCAATTCGACCCAGCCACCACTCGTCTGCCACATCCCATTCACAACCCGAGTTATGTCTAACGAATCCTTGCTATTATTAACCAACGCCCGCCGGTTATCTTCAGTTAACACACCCTGAATTGGGCTCCAACTGATTTTTTGAATTCTTTTGGCCCTTGCTTTCTTGATTGAACTAAAGGTGAATTTGCTTAAAGAATTATGGTGCAGCAACTCTGCCATTCCAAATGGAACATCCAAAATTTTCAAACACAGTTTCTCTTCTACCATCAATTTAACATACCGCAAACATTTATCTTATCAGCCTCTCATTTCTACCTCTCCTCCACCATTGATTTCCCCTTTTAATTCCTTTTTTTTGAATATTGAGTTTTTTTTTGTGAAAATATGCAAATAATGTAAGGGCACTGTCGTAAATGCAGCCGTGTATTGTAACCTTTAACCATTTTTATTACAGAACATGCAGATAATTTAGGGCTTTGACTTTATTTGACTTACAGTGGTCGGCCATGTCGAAGGTGGAGAGACCAGCGTCGGCGTAGCGGAGCATGGCCTCAACGGCGTCGTCTCGGTCGATTTTGCCCCAGCCACCGCTCGTCTGCCACATTCCGTTCAGGACTCGGCTTATATCGAGGGAATCGTTCCCGTTCTTCAATGTGACTCGGTGGGCCTCGCCGGTGACCTGAGTTGCCTCACTGCACCTGATTGAGCTGGCTCGGAGTCTGGGTGACTTTTGGCGAGTTGAAATCCTGGTTTTTGTGGATTGGAACGATGTCGGATTGGATAGGACGCTGTGTAAGTGTAAAGTTGCCATGTTGGTTTGAGACTAGAGAGGAAGCAAAACAATGCAATGTACTCATGAGTCATGGACGGAACTTAATTAAAGAGGATAAGGCATCCGGCGCCGTGGATGTAGGTGCGGTGGTATATTTTGGAGCGTTAATTTGACCGTTCCACCCCTATCTCTGCCGCCAATTAACTATGTAATGGAGCACTAACTCTGGCCATAAATCTTTTAAAATCTGTATTCACGTCAAATTGTTATTTATTAAATAATTTAAATTTAATTACATAAAAATTAAAATAATTCAAAAATTCAAATCACTCTATTAATAATAGTTTTAGTTTAAATTTTTATTTTATAAATCAATTAAATCTAAACCAGGCCATTAAAATATATTAATTTTTATTAATTTTTAAATATATTATTAATACAAATTAAAAATAATAAAATAATGGAATAAAAAAGAGAATAAATACATGTATATTTAGATAAGAGAATAAAATAAAGATTATTGAGTGGTAATGTTTGTTTAATAAATCTTAATATAGTAGTAATGTTTGCAATCAGGGCCGGCTAATAGGGAGGGCGGGAGGGGCCTAGGCCCCGGGCCCAAAAATATTGAAGGGCCCAAAATTAAGTTTTTTTTTGTTATATTAAAAAAAAAAGTAAATTGTATGATAATTTAGATGAGGGGTACGAGTGAACAAGAAACGGAAGGAAAGTCTCCTTCAAAGTTCCAAGAAGAAAACACAGTGTTTTAATATTCTAATTCAATGTTTCAAGGATAAATATCAATCTCATTCAATCTCAAATTCTCAATTGTTCTAAATTTTTAAGTTTCTGCAATCTTATTCAAACTCTCAAACCCTAACCTCAATTTCTCAACAATTTTCTTTTCCAGTCGAAGACATCTAGACATTTTTGCCTCCCCTTCTGAAAGCCCTATCCGATATATTTCTAAGTTACAAATTTCAAAAACAAGTAATTTAATTTAATAGAATTCCTATTACAGTTTCCGTAATTGAACACTTCCATTTGGCAACTTTCCCTTATGGATGTTGTAGTTTTTTACGACAGGAAGACCCCCTCATATAATCAAAGAATCAATGTTATGGGTCTAAACCACGAATCTAACATTACAAATGACATGTCAGTTCTTACTTTTTGTTAGAAATTAGAAACTATGCCTCTTTAGTTTTTTTTTTTTTTTTTGTGCCTTTTGAAACTTTAATTATGTATTTTTCGCATTCCAGGAAAATTTCAAGAAACTCACCTAAATTGATAAGGTCATTGTTACAAAAGTTCTTAGTTTAACAATATTTAATTACATTCTTGTTTTGAATATAAAAGTTTGTATATAATTGCAAATTGCTTACTGATTTTACAAAAAAATATAAGATTTGTTTTAAAAAAATTAAATGTAATTTTTTGGATATGATGTACTCTTTTTTCTTTGTTTGGGGTTTTGTCCCAATTTATGAGTTTTCTCATAACAAAAATTTTAACGATACTTCTTAATAAAAATATAATATAATCAATTTATAAAATTTAAATTTTCAATAATTAAATATGCGAATTGAGGGCCCATTTTTTATTTTTGCCCTAGGCCTCTAAATATTTGGACCGGCTCTGTTTGCAATCCAATCCTCCGAAAACTTAATATACAAAATTTTGAGTATTAATTATTCTGTTATTTTTTTCTATGTCCCTACTTTTTATTTTTAATATCATTGATTTTTTTTATGCCTAAATGGTTTCAAACCGTTTCGATCCAAACCGAACCGTGTTTGGATCGAAACGATATTATTTCTAATTTTGGAAAATTCATTTCGAATCGAATCGTTAAGATTTTAATGGTTTGAATTTGGATATTATTAATATGTGTATCGAATCGCATTGTGCCCACCCATACACATATCTCTGCTGCCAATTAATATATTTCCCAAAAGTCACTCAACTTATATATGTCCGAATAAAAAATACCGAAAAAATTAAGTTCCACTGACAATGAGTTATGTCCGAAGTTAACTAGTGAAGGTTGTTGGTTGCTTCCATTTTCTTACTGTAATACTTTACTCTTCAATGTAATGTTGCACAATGGAACCTTGTGGGACTTTGAAAGGCTGTCAAAAATATAAGCTCTGATGTCATCATTATCGGATATCTCTGCCGCCCATGTAGTTTTCAGTATGTCGTATATAATTTTCATACTTATTTCATACTCATTTGGATCCGCATTTACAATGCGATAAATTTTATTTCGAAGCTCTTCAAATATAATATTATTTGAAACCAATAGTCCTCTATTTAGTTTTGCACTTCTTGTAAGATGAGTTAATCTACTTCCCTCCATAGTTAACCAAAATTGTCAAACTAGACATTCCCTAGAAAATCTGCTACAAGAAAATTTTTAGGAAAATAACATGCACGTTAAATGATACTACCCAATATAATCTAATTCTCAAATAAATAGCAATTACTTACCAAAATAGAAAATTACAGGCTTTGCAGTTATTTATAGAGACTCCCCAAGAATGCAATAATCTTCACAACCAGCAAAAGATCCTTCTTTACAGTCATCCTTTTGTTCATGGAGTATGAAAACAATCAGTACCAAAACGGATCATGTAATTGTAATGTACGGCTAACTTCAACAACCTTAATTAGTCTCGCTTGTCATATTGACTACTGTTTGATCCTGAAATGACCAACACGATGAGACCCGCTGGGGGTTCTGGGACCAGCCGCGTGGTGTTTCGGGTCCGCTGGGGCGTCGCCGTTCGGCGCGTATCCTGCAAGGACTAGACACCGGTGTGGTGCCGGTCAAAGGGGCTCCGATGCCAAAGTTAGTATCTGAATGCCGAGGGGCAAGTAAATACAGTGCTCTGGATCGGTTCTGAGTGTCTTACCTTTGTGAAGGGTTTCAGGGTATTTATAGTAGCCATAACTGCGGTAGGTGGGCTACTGTTACGGGAGCAGGTGGTGCTTTGTGGCTGAGAGCCGTCTGACAAGCCCTGGACATCCGGAGGAGGCGCCAGCTGGAGTCCCAATCTGCCTCCGTCAGGGAGTTGGTATGGCAGGGTTGGTTAGGTGACTGTTGCACCCAACTGTCGTCTGTTCATTGTCAGATGCCGAATGGCGGGTCTGCAGTATGGTGCCGATCGGCGGACCGTAGGCCGTGAGGGTGCCGATCGGCGGACCGTAGGCCGTGAGGGTGCCGATCAGGCGATCGGTCGGCGGCCTTCCTGTCCAGGCGGGCCCTGTGCTAGGGTGGTCGGTCGACATGGTATCAACAACTACAATCAAGATGATATGATGAAGGTCCTATCTTTATTTCAAGATACGAAATGCAACAACATTATCGAACAACTAGAATTATAGGATGGTAAGCAGATGATATGAAGGTGGTCTTATCTTTGTTTGTCACATTGAAGATAACCCACTAACCGCTAATTTTATCGGACTCACGATAAGTCTTAAATATTTCTACCTTAAGCAAAAGAGAAAAAAGCACATAAACCAGCCTCATGCAGCACAGAACCTGCCTGTAACAGAGAGTCTCCCTGTAACGTTCCAACCTCGCACAGAAATGAAAACCAATTTTTATCCAATATTGATGTCTTTGTACATTTCTCATCTCCCGCTGCTTCAGGAAATATTGAATGTTGTTCAAAAGTTTTGGGTTTTAATTAGGTTTATTTGATTTTTAATTTAATAGGATATTGAGTTTATTCAACTAGATTTTTGTTATATTTGAATTTTTTTTAAAGTGATATTTATGGATTTAAGAATTAAAATTTGGCTATTTTTAATAAATTATCTATTTTGACATGTTTATTTGATTTTTTATTTTAGGAATTTTTTCTAGCAAGCATTACACGTCTTTTTCAATGCAATGCTATATCTTATTGTTTCCGAATACATCCTTAGTTGGAAATTTCATGTATTTTTTAAATAAGATTTCAACATCTATTCTTCTGTTCTTGGATGCACATCTTCTGTTGTCTGCAATATAATCAAACTGATGACGAGATTTCAGAATTTTATTTTTATTTTTATAAATACGTGGATATCGCATGCAAACGCTTAATATGTAGGTATATTTGCTATTATTGAATGTTCAGAAGTATGGGCTAGTTAGGAAAGTGGATGGTTATTATTTGGTGCTAAATAGCCTTGGGGTCAGTCCTATATGAAACTACTTCTATTATCTTGTACATACATTGGAGTCGTCACATCGCTGATTTGTTCATAATAATAATATGGTAACCAACCTTCCTGATAAACATGCATTTTCAACTTGATATTAGAGATCCTTAATGTAAAATTGATGAATTTCTGATGATTCATTCATATGGTCAGAGGTTGTATATATACAAGTTGACAGGGAGATGAGATCAGACAGTTATCCTTGTCCTGATCTTATCTTAACAATTGTTAGTAACTAACTAACTGTTGGTAACTACCTTTGATAGTTAGGTATTCCTAGTGTACACGTGTTGTCTAATTTCATAGGTCTAGATATCATACAAGTCTAGAGTTAATCTGTCCTACATCAATGCATACGGGTCTAGGATTATCCCGTAAACTAGGTACCCTATGAGTGACAAGTTTGGATGCTAGTTGACTATGACGTGCTATGGGGAGGCCTTTGGTAAAGAGATCGGCCAGTTGATGAGCAGAGGGGACAAAAAGAACCTTATGTGAGCCAGCAACAACTCTTTCCCTGAGAAAATGATAGTCAAGTCCGATGTGCTTGGTTCGGGCTTCGATACCATGTAGAATTGATGAATTTCTGATGATTCATTCATAAGGCCAGAGGCTGTATATATATACAAGTTGACAAGGAGATAAGATCAGGCAGTTATTCTTGTCCTGATCCTATCTTAACAACAGTTAGTAACTAACTATTGGTAACTATCTTAGACAATTAGGTATTCCTAGTGTACATGTGTTGTCTAATTTCATAGGTTTAGATATCATACAGGTCTAGAGTTAGACGGTCCTAGATCAGAACATACGGGTATAGGATTATACAATCCTACACTTAAGATCTAAGCGTTTTGAGTATGAAATTGGTAGATTATGGCTTGATTCCAATTGTTGAAGAGAAGGTTCAATATTTCTCATATAATCAAACCACAGCTGTACTTTCCTTTGTGCCTATGATGTTTAGTCTTGTAAAGATTCGTTTTTGTTTGCTTCCTGAAATTGATAAGTTTTACGAGAAAAGTTATTGTAGTGGATGTTTGATGTGGAACAATTTTGTTTTTCCTGTTGTCTTTAATTTGGGGTTTTCATTGTACTTGTTTTCACGGTTCAGTATGGGACTCTGGATCCTCTCTGTTACTAGTGTTTTTTATTTTGTTGTCTTTTAGCATTCTTTGAGAATACTTAATTAAGAAATGAAGACTGTCATTTCTAAAATACGTTTTCTTTTAGCATTCAATTTGAGAATGTTTAATTTATTTATTTTTCCTGAAAATGCATATTTGTTAATTAAACGCGAATAAGAACACCAACATCTTTCGCGAGAAAGTTAAACAATCAAGTTGACTCAAAATCGGCTCAAACATGGTACCCAATTTGAGAATGCTTAATTAAGAAATGATTACTATTATTTCCAAAATACATTTCTGTTTCTTTTTCTTATTATTGGTGTGAGGTCTGCAATATAAGAATATAAGGAGAGAGATAAGGGAAAATTAAAAAAGAAACAAACAAGGAAAATAAGCAAAAAGGGTACGGTATCTGTACCTTGGTAGTTCGTTTTTCAACATTTGATGAATTATTTTATCTTCCATGTTATATATGTAAGCCTGCTGACGTCTATGTTGAGGATCGCCGGATCCGCCAGGTGGTCGCCACCACCTTGTTGTGGAGGTGCTGTGGTGGCACCATTATAACCACTAAGATGTTGAAAAGGAAAAGAAAAAAAAGATTCACGTGTATGAATATAATTGATATTTTTCTGAACCCCTAGCAATCTTAGATGTTTCCTTAAACCAAATACAATTTGTACTACTTATTAAGCATAATAAGATGAACTAAAAATACGGTAATACGTAGCCATTTATAAATTCCTCTAAATCCATTACATATAATCATTTCCCATCGCTCTATCCAATGTTTTTATAACGTATTCAAACTATTTTGGTCCACATAAAATAGTTTGGTCCAATTCGGTGGGTGCAATTAGAAACTCAGTCAACATCACGACTGAAAGACCAAAGCTCTCTGGCTCATCACAATTTCCTGGAACCATGATCGGAAGTAGTTTGACTAATAATATATCCAGGTGAAGGTTACCAAAGATGAAAGAGGATCAAAGGTCATGTAATAGTTTATATATATATATATAAATTTATGCGGCCGTCTGCCATGGAGTCTCAAGCGCTCAATTAGACTTTGAGTTTCCACATCTTCTCCAACTATCAACAGAAAGAAGATTCCATTGTCTTCCATTTTCGTGTTTTCGAAGGTTTCTCGGTCTCTCTCCCAATGTATTCACGTTCTCTCTGCATAATTATATGTCTACCGTTCAGTTTCATACCAAGGATATGATGTTCACTAGTTTCAAGTGTGTCATAGTTTAAACACAGATTATTTGAAACCAGAGTGTAAATTAGCATGGATCAAAACAGAAGCAGAATTAGAAGAAAACGAAGTGAAATGTCCAGTAAAGTGGTACAAGCATTGTGCTCCGTACTGGACAACATTCACGATTCTAACTATCGCAACACACTCTCTTTGGTGTGCCGAGATCTGTACCATAAAGACCGGCAATCACGAAAGCATGTGAAAATCCAGCTGAGCTATATGAACACCCCCGAGAAGCTGCATGCGCGGTTTCAGTCGCTGCAGTCCCTCAAGCTGAAGGGGAGGCCGAGGGCATCGCTGTTTGGAATATTCCCGGATAGCTGGGGAGGTTCTGTGACACCGTGGGTGGAATTTCTTGCCGAGTATTACGAGTCCTTTCCAGGCTTGAACTCATTGAGTTTTCGGCGCATGACTCTGACCGATTTAGACCTGGAGAAGTTAGCTTTGTCTCGGGGAAACATTCTGCAACACCTCAAGTTGAGCAACTGCTCTGGATTTTCAACGAATGGCCTTTCACATGTTGGACGCTACTGCACTAAGTTGAGAAGCTTCTTTTTGGAGGAGAGCTCCATCGTTGATGAGAAGGATGGCGAGTGGCTACACCATCTTGCTTCTAACAACAAGTCACTTGAGTCTGTAAGCTTCTATAAGACAGACATTTCGAAAGTCCATGCAAAAGACCTTGCGATGATGGCCAAGACATGCCCCTTACTCAAGTCTTTGAGAGTTGGAGAATGTGAAACGATGAAGTTTCAGAGTTTCTTTCGCTACGCCGTTGGTCTTGAAGAATTTCGCGGGGGTTTCTTTAAAGCTGGTGAAGATAGTTCCGGTCTGGTCTTACCCCAGAAGCTGTGCAGTTTGGGATTATCTTATTTGGAGAAGAATGAAATGTCAGTAGTACTGGTTGTTGCCTCTAGACTCAAAAAGTTGGATCTCCTCTATACCTTGCTCGACACCAATGATCATTGCACATTAGTTCAAAGGTGCCCGAACTTGGAAGTTCTAGAGGCAAGGTCTGTCATCGGAGATAGATGACTGCAAGAAGTTGCTTGGAGCTGCAAAAAATTAAGAAAGCTCAGAATTGAGCGGGGTGCAGAGGACGAAGATACAGTTACACAAAAGGGTGTCATGGCTGTGGTCGAGGGCTGTGCCGAACTTGAATATCTGGCCATTTATGTGGCAGATATTACAAATGAAGCTCTGGAAGCCGTAGGAGCATACTGTAAGAATCTCTTCGATTTTCGGATTGTCTTGATTAAGAGAGAAGAGAGCAGGTACATACCACTTGACTCTGGGGTTCGAGGTTTGTTGAAGGGCTACGACAAGCTTGAAAAGTTTGTTCTGTGTCTCCAACCTGGGTGCTTGACGGATCTAGGCCTTAGTTATGTAGGCCAGTATGGTCAAAACGTGAGGTGGATGCTCCTAGCTAGTCTAGGGCAAGCTACTAAAGGGCTTTTGGAGTTGTCTAATGGATGTCCTAGGTTGGAAAAGCTAGATATGTATAAATGTGTGTTTGATGGGGATACTTTAGCTACTGCAGTTCGGAGGCTGGGGTCACTGAGGTACATATGGGTGTGTGGGAACAATGAATCGACGATGAGCCATGACACTTACGCATCAATGGCTCAAGCTCGCCGTTCATGGAAATTTGAGGTTCTTCCTCATCTAGGGCAGATAATTGGTTACCATTCTGCTGTTACTGAACAAAGAGCAGACCTTCCGGACTATGTACAGAGTTTCCAAGCAAATTAAGAAACGTTGTTGGACTTCATCGGATGACAGCCCTCCAGTCTTCCAGAAGAAGGTGAGCTTTGAATTTGGATTGGCCAACGAGACCAAATTAGCAGGAAAAACTAGTAGATCGAATGCATTTGATATTACTATGGCTAAATTTGTATTTGATATTATGTAAGATTTATCAACTCAATTTCAACAGAGAAACAATCCACGAATTCATTAAATTACACGAGAAATTCAGTAAATGAAAAAGCCAAGAAAGTTGTTGAAATAACCGGAGCTAAGGCATATGTTAGGAAATTCAATAAAGATAATAGAAGTTAATTACAAGATAATTACGAACAAAAAGCCTCTAAATTAGATGTTAAGGGCACATATAAGTCAAATGGCACAATAAAAAACCCCCGGAAAACTAGAGAAAATGACACCCAAATGTCTACAAATCAGGTAAGAAATCATCATATGGCAGTAATAACATATTGGTGTGGAATGTGCAAGAGACTGACTGATAGCACGAAGTTGCCGGTCCAATTAGGAAATATTTGCGTTTTTGAGAGATTGTGAGATTACCACGCCAGCAGATGTCCGCATTACATGCTCCCCAAGTATCGCAATGCAAGAATCATCAGTCTTCAGATGAGGTTGCACTAGCTCCCATATCTTTTTCTTTTGAATCTGCAGATAGTGATATACAAGAGCCGTAAATGCAGAAGCATACCATAGATGGAGAAAAAATGAATTACTCTTCCATAACCATCCAGTGCCTCTGGCCTGAAGTGGTTTCTTTCTCTAAAAAAAAATTTTAAAAAAAAACAATAATAAATGGAGACCAAAACAAAATGCTAGAAAGAAGCTAAGAGCCCTCAATCCACAGCAAGACCATGCCCATTGTCAGAGAAGGTGATCCTCGTAAAACCTTGACTGATCAAAATCAGAACATGAGAGGAAGGAGGCTGCTAAACCAATTTTCACCCCTGTTGGAGCAACCAATCGGCTGCATTATTTTCTTCTCACCTGACCAAGCTGCACCTACAGCAATTGAACTTCGCCTGAATACATAAGATCTCTGTCATACAAAGTAATTTCTGCTCGGCTGTCAGATTGTTTTCGTGATAGACTTGAACAGTTTCTCACTGTTTCCATGACCGTTGTTCGTACCTTGACATTTCCCAAATCAATCACTTCCATGCAGCTATAGTCCCATCTTTTAACACTGATAAGGTAAAGAATGCTATCAATTTTCCACCATGTAGCCGTCCTAACGAGTCTCTGGAAAAAACACTTGATACCGCCATCATCCCTCCTGGTCCCAAGCACCACCAAAATGGATTTTGACCTCATATTCATTTGGAGGCGCCCACAAGGTAGAAATATAAGAATACAATGAAACTCACTTGCTACATTTACTCACATTTAGGACATTACATGCTCAGATGTTCCTTGAAGATGCTGACATTTGGTAAAAAACACAGGGTCCAGTGGATAATGTTGAAACCGACAATCAAATCTGAATTTCCAGATAACAAGGCAAAAGCAATCAAACTCTGTAATTCCTTTCTTTCAACTGTATGCACATTGAGTTGAGGTAAAACTGTGAGCAGCTAGTCATCCATGGTAGAAATAGTCAATCAGTCCACCACATTTGGGACCTTACATGCTCATATTCCATATCCAGAAACTCATAAAACTTAGAAACTTTCCATTGCATACAAAAAGTAATCTTCATTTCTGCAATCCATATCACACTTAGTTTCTTTCAAAATGAAATTGAGCATCATATAAATTTCTTCAGACTCAGGATAAGATTTATCGTGAGCTATAAATTTGTGAAGGTTTCCAAATATCTCCACAAAACTAAACCCAGGGACTTTCTTCACCCCTCTCCTCTTCATTGCTTCTCTCAGGCTCCTTGCATCACCCCAGCGTTTGGAAACAGCATAGACATTTGACAAACCAACATATCTACCATCATGATCTGGATCTATCTCTATAAGTTTCCTTCCAACAATTTCTGCAAGATCTAATTTTCCGTGGTTCATGCACCCACTAAGTAGAGCACCCAGCATTGAAGCTGTTGGCTCCATGGGCATTAGACAGATAAATTGGTAAGCCTCTGCTAACTGGCCTCTACGTGCTAGAACATCCACCATGCAAGCATAATGCTCGCACTTGGGTGTCATACCATGTTCACCAAGACATTCAAAAAAATGCCAAGCTTCCCTTACTAAACCCCCATGGGCACAGGCACTCAACAAGCTCAAGTATGTAATCTCATCTGGTGCAATCCCAATTATTTGCATTTCCTTAAAAAATTTAAGTGACTGTTGCACTAGTCCATGTATTGCAAGTCCTCCAATGATTGCATTCCAAATCAACACATCAGATTGATGTAACGAACCCGCACGAAACACACCTAAAGCATCCTCTATTGCCCCACATTTTGCATACATGTCCACAAGTGATGTTTGCAACACCAAAGTTAATGGCAACTTATTCTCGACCATATAGCAATGCATGACCTTCCCTTGCTCAAGCGCACCTAGGTGCGTACATGCACACAAAACACTCACCATAGTTACCTCATTTGCTTTAGGTCCCACAAGTTGCATTCTATCAAAAACTAACAATGCCTCCCTATACTCCCCAGACTTAACATACCCATCAATCATAGAACTCCAGGACACAACATCACGCTCTGGAATCAACTCAAATACTTCCCGTGCTGAATTAACATCCCCACACTTTGCATACCCGTCCAACATGGAATTCCAAGAAATTGAGTTTTTCACAAGAATTCCATCAAATACCTTACGTGCATAAACAATATCTCCACAGGTAGCATACATATGAATCAAGGAATTAGTTATGAATCTATCTGACTCAAAGCCATTTTTAGCAATGTGAGCATGCACAGCTACACCAAGTTCACGCTTCAATAAGTGGGCAGATGCCTTTGCAAGAAAAGGGTACGTTAAGTAGTCCGGTGAGAACCCATTACGCAGCATTTTGACAAAGACAGATATGGACCGGTTTGGGTTTTTGCTCTTGCAGTAACCTCTAATAACGATATTCCAGTAAAAAATTGTTGGGTTGGATAGTTGTGACAAGACTCGAAATGAGTAGTCAATGTTACCCAAATTGGACAGCGCCGAGAAAGAAAGGATTTTGGAAGTAAACAATTGTTCTTGGGAGAGACCACAAGTGAGAACTAGAGCATGTATTTGCTTGAGTTCAAACATTGATTTGAAATTTTCATGAAGGGTGACTAACTTTTGAACTAAATTGTTGCAGCTTGGAAATGATACAGCAGTCAGCATTTGAGGATTAGGCACGGAGAGTACCTGATTAGCTGTCGCAGGAGGAGGCTGATTTTGATGATCATCTTCAGAGCCAAACCATATCCTTTGGCCAGGAAGTGAACCCTCAGGAGGCACAAGAAGCTCAACATTCTCATGAGAAGCATCAGAAGCCGCCATAAGCATTCCACTAGACTTGACACCCCGCATGTTCCTCGGCTTCAGATTGGCAAGCACAACTACATTTCTATCCTGATTCAAACAAAAGATCTCACATTGAACCACATTATTCAAATTTTGTCAATCACTACTTTCTAAAACAATCCAAGTGACGTATATTTATGAGCTAGGAACAAAGTGTTGAGCAAAACTACATTTCTGTTCTGAATCAAACCCAAAAATCTTACATTGAACCAAAATATTCAAATTCATTAATCATCATTTCTAATTCAATCCAAATTGGTGCACATAAGCTTAAAAATTAGTGTTAATATATTTTGGGTACCTGCAGGTGATCAAGAGGAGCATATTTGACAAGGCCACTGCAGATAGTTCTGGGTTCAGGCTCGCCGATGTCGACTTCTTCTACATAGAGAGAATCAGCCTCCTCATGCCTCCAAGCCTTCACTATTCGGCCAACCCTTATGTCAAGCACATCGGCTGCATCCTTTATCTTCTGCTGTTGGTCCTCGGCATTGCTCACTGGCGGCACTGCCTCATAAACAGCACCAGCATCGGTCACTGCCTCAGAAGCAGCATCGGTGGCCGAGGTGGCGGTGCAAAACGAAGAAGATGATGAGTGCCAGAACAGTTTTCTTGGTGCTGCTGATGATGATAGAGCTGCAGAGAGTTTGGATTTTTTGTTACAGAAACGAAGAGAATGATAGTTAAAATTAATGGCGGAATTGATTTGGTGGAAATGAAGAGAAAGCTGCTGGGAATGGGTAAAAGGGGAAAGCAGACGAACGCCGATGCCAATGCTCCCTTTGAAAAGGTTCGTTGCCATTTCCCTCTCTCCTTATCCACACAGCCTCTGCTTCTTTTCTTGCTCCGCCCCTGTATATATACAATACATATTTGATTGTGCATGTACATATTTGATTGAGGGATTTTTTTTCCCGTAATATCAAGATAAATCACAAAATGCCACTTGAACATTTTAACCTAGAATACCTTGGCACATGATTTTCGGCTATATGTCTCCTAAACGTCTAATTTAAAAAAAATTTGTTGGGGTAAAAGGAAAATTTATCCAAAATTTAAGTGTGAAGACATAAACTCCCAAAATTTAACAGATCACTTGCATATATTACTGCTTCAAATGGTGAAAATGGTGACAGTCTCACAACACAATATCATGATCAAAAGCTTTGGAGATGAACTTTACTACCATGTGACAATCATTACATATCCCCAGGTTCTTTATTATTCGTATTGGTGACCGGTGTGAGTGGACTAGTAGCAGTGAGACCAAAGGCAATTTCTAGTTTTTCACTGTGTCGGAAGACAAGTTTCATTCTCTTTGTAATGACACGTACCAGATTTTTTGAGAAGTTCGAGACGAATTAACAATTTTACCCTTGGACGGACATATTTTGACCAAAAATTGACTTTTGACCTAAGAGGTCGGATGCAATTTGACCTAAAACAGTTTGCGTAGGTCTCGGGATTTCGGTTAAGTTGACAACGGCATGCCGAATTTGGAATCCGTATGGAAATTTTACGGGCCATGGACTATTTTTTACGGATTTTTGGTTGTGTGTTTATCGAGACAAGTGGACTTTGGTTTAATTAGGTGGACTAGATATTTTCTCCAGGTTCATTGGATGAGTGACACTTGTCACTCGCCCATTGATCCTTATCCTCACATCATGTACATCTCCCTTCTCTCTTTATTTTGATAGACCTGAAACCCAGCCCAACCATTATCATTGTCATCCTCTCCGTCTTTGTTCTGTTTGAGGGGAACTGAGGGAGATGGTGATTTTGAGAGGCAACTAAGAAGGAAACGGAGTAGATGTTGAGCACGAGTTGGATGACAGGGGGCTCGAACTTATGTAAACCATGAACCCGTGAACCCTTATTTTTGGTTTTTCGTTTTGGGGCCCAAGGAATTCAAACTAATGTCATGGTTGGCTTCTCTGAGTTGCACAAGTAGACTGGTAAAGAATGGCATGAAATGAGTACAAGAACAAGTGCAGGGACGAGTTTGGAAGTCGGCCGAAAGGGTTCGAGCTTAGCTCAAGGAATTTTGGGTGAATTTCTCAACTTTGAGTATAGATTGAGTCGGGTTTCGAATTCGGGTCGAGTGACCCATTACAATCTCGAGGGTCAACCGGCAAGAAGTAGGAGACGATGACGTGGTATGCCATGTCATCATGTCAAGCCATGTGGCGTGTAACAACCCGTCCCGAATTCTGGGATTAGATTAGTAACTAATCATGATTAGTGGGGTTAATCGGTGATTGGTTGGGCGAAATCGGACGAACTGTAAGGACCCGTCCTGGAAATCAGGGTTAAGACAGTGATTAAGATGGGATTAGTGAGCTTAATCGGTGGTTAGTTGGTTACGATAGGTCCGTTAGCGTAGAATGACGATTTTACCCCTAGGTTGGGCAAACAGTTGACTTTTAGTTCGGGTGGTCAATTGGGTATTGACCGGTGACGGTAACGTAGTTCGGGACGTCACGAATGACATGACCCATCCCAATCCCCCCGGGATTACCATGGAATGTGTCATGTTCCCGTCTGATACGAGGTATCAGACAAGGGATAACCTGTTGCCACTGCCCAAACGGGCTTCTAGAGTGCGCAAGGATCGATGGAGGAGGTGTGCGATGTCCCAGTCTCTACTGCAGTCGCATCCGGAAACAACCTGAAGGGCATTAAAAACAAAAGCTATGAGTGGACGAAAATAAGCAAGTCTGTTTAAAACATTTATAAAACCTTTATGCCCCTCAGTAAAAACATATGCATGCAGCAAAAACCAATAATCACATATTTATTTCAAAATAACCATTAGGGCCTTAGCCCGGAAACCATAAGCATAGTTTCAAATCCCAAAAGTCAATCCAAGAGTTATTTCATAAATCCAGTAATATACATTTATTATTTTTCCATCTCCGGCATCCCCGATGCCTAGCGTCCCTGACGCTTGATGTCCCCGACGTCATATCTCACGGTATTAAGCAACGCGTGCTGCCCGGGGTCTCACCGGGTCCATATCTCAGACATCCCCGATGTCTGACGTCCCTGACGTCTAATCATAGCAATCCTGCTCCTGGATCACTATACGGTCCGGTAGCTCCGTACAATGACCCCTCGCAGGCAATGCACCGTGACTTCTCCAGTGTCCCCGACACTTGGAGGAGACCAATATATATATCCTCATATCGAGATGGTTTTATGGAACACATTTTATTATTCATTTCCAACATATCACAAGGGCCCTGCCCCGAATTTCCATAAAACCGTCATAAGTCCAAATAGTTGATTATTAAATCCGAAATCATTTATTCAATTCCATTTTAGGGTCCCCGGCCCGAAATCACATATATAAATCAACTGGGCCCCTGACCCGATTATTAAATCAACTGGGCCCTTGACCCGATTATTAAATCAACTGGGCCCTTGGCCCGACTTTACTTTATCAAATCCGTAACTGTTTCATAAAATCATATCCGAACCACAGTTATGGAAATCAGTGCAAATTCGGAAACCTCGATTTACGCGCAACCCGTAAATCGCCTCGAAATGCGTGAAATCACATAAATTCACCGATATTCAAATCAAAGCATATAAAAGCAATTATAACAATCATGAAATAGTTATGCATGCATCGAATTTATAAAACCAATGTCCACTCACAGACCGTTTAACCGAGCGCCTCGATATGCGTGCCATAGGCCCTCTCGAGCCAAACGCTATCACCGGGACTCCCAAACCTGTCCAAATTTTAATAGAAGGTTACTAACTACTTAAATAACCTCCTACCGAAATCCCGTGATTTTCCCGAACTTTTAACTATTTTTAAACCATCCCTAAATCTTCTGATGCCCCGAAACATATCGAGACGGTGTCCGATCGACACGAAACCGGTCCCAAAATGTTCGTTACATTGAATAGAAGATTTCATATGTTGAACATTTTCCCAAATTACTATTCACGCACCCTCACGCACCCCAAGAAGGCTCAGATTACTATTCATCGTCACCAATCCCAGCTGAACCAGTTACTATTCCCGGCATTGTTCACAGCACTGTTCACCGTCGGGTTTTCTCTGTTTTTGGACCGGTTCAAGGTCCATTTCATCCCATTTTAATCCCAATATGTTCCTAATCTCATTTCTAATCTTTCTAGTTAATTAAAACGGAACAAAATGTCCAAAACCATACCTTCATCCGTCATCAATGGCGGCCAGAGTTTCCCCCGCCGTTCACGGCCATTTCCGGCCATTCCAACCTTCAAAAACAATCCTATTAGACTCCTAGAGTGCCCAAAAATATTTCTCAATTCATAGAATTAGCTAAAAACCTACAAAACCGAAACTTGGATTTTTGAATATTTTCTTACCTCACGGGTTGACTCCTCCGTCGTCGACCACCATCACGCCGTCGTCCTCCCGTCACCGTCCCGCTCTAATCATCACACACGGTTACACCCCGCTCACACTCATTGATGATTATGGTGGTGATATGTGAGTTTGGGTTTTGGAGAAAAAATGGAGAAATGAAGAAAAATGGTGCATGGGTGGTTTCGGGTTGTAGAAGAACAAAGATGAATGCAATTTGATGAAGAGATAGTAATGTTATCTGATGAGAGAAGGGAGATAGATTAGATGAGATGAGTGGTGAGGATTTAAAGATTAAATGGAACGGATGGCTAGGATTTAAAGTTGGAATAAAATCATAATTAATTATTTAGTGGAACATGATCCAATCTAGCCAATGGATGAGTGACACTTGTCACTCATCCAAGTGTCCTCCAACCACCAATTCATAATAAAATAATCGTCACGATTACCGAGATGTAAACTTCTCCGATTCCACGTTTTAGACCATAACTTCCCTGTACGAAGTCCGATTTCGGCGTGCCGCCTGTCTATGAATTCGTATCAACTAGCTCTATGTAACGGTCCTTGGCCCTCGTCCATCGGACATCCCGGTCAAAAAGTCAACATTTTCCCCTATTTCATCCAAATTACAAAAATGCCCTTGGGCTTCCGAACATCATAACTTTCACCACGAACGTCGGAATCGAACGTGCCACCTGTCTATGAACTCGTGACGTCCCGAACTACGTCACAGTCATTGGTCAAAGTCCATTTGACCATCCGAATTAAAAGTCAACGTTTTGCCCACGCCTAGGGGCAAAACGGTCATTTTGCATAATTCTTCCGAAATCACTCAACTAATCCCAGATTAGTCATTCTAAATCATAATTAAATAATATTAAATCTCGATACTCGGGACGGGTCGTTACAACCTTCCCTCCTTAAATAATTTCGTCCTCGAAATTACCAAATATCCTTACTCCACAACCACCTCGTGGAAACATTTCGATCTCACATCTTTGTACACTTGTACACCCACCATACTTGTCTGTACTCAGACGTCCCATCACGGTCTCTCACCATACCGACCACACTCAAACACCGCGAGTGACATTGATCACCTGATCCTTGTCAATTTTACCATTTAGCTGACTCCTTCAGCTTGTCGGTTTCTTTCAATCATCAATATATACGACGTCTGCTCCCCCCTGGGAGTCACCAAAACACACCAGTCAGTCCATGCTGAAACCATCAGCCACACTGTCACCACCAAGCTTAACCACCCTAGTAAACCTCAAACCATCGATTAATCAATGACAACACCTCGTACTACATCACCCTCAATCTAGCGTAAGATCAACCACATGATCTCAATTCGCAGGGCAAGCCCAATCCTGCGACACAAATTAATCTCAATGTCCATAATCGCCGACTCCGTCAGCGAACCCTGACGCTGAAAATATCTCGGCGTGATAACATCACACAAGGCCACTCGTAGTTTCACTGACCACCAACTCACTCATCCTGAGTATACGCATACCGTCAACTTACTCAATCAAGTGGTGTAACTGGAACACATTGAATACCAGCCCAGCAGTGATCCCACATCCCAAAACTAGGGTTACACTAGCCATCCATGGCTAAGAGCGCCTGCTCATACAATCACTGAACCCGAAAAAATCACTCTGCTCAGCGCACAGTATCCAATGTCCAGTCCACAATCACAACCAAACAAATGGTATCGGAACCAAGCCGATTACCATCACGTTTAATCACACACCACTGGTACATCCCATGTACCGTCACTAGGCACCACTCAGCCTAACCAATATCAGTCCTTGTACAACGTACCCTGTACGTGCATCTATCCATCCATCCGTCTACAACCACTCAGGTTGTGGTCAACCACGTTCTGATTACTCTAGAGTCCATCTGTCAGATACTGTACCAGACAGATCAAAACACCGACCCAATATCCATTTCCAAATCTGAATCCGAAATCATTATTCCGTAAGCTAGCATTGGAATAATCATTCCGCACCCAAATCCAGTAATCCACTTTCGAGCTTCGAAATCGAATCCTAAATCGTCACCCAGAAATTCGATTCCAAAACCCAAAAGCTCGTTCACGTCTACCGAGACGTACCAAAACCGATCTTATCGGTTACCAGTTCAAAATACTCGATTGACTTCATAGGGAAGCCAATCCCAATATCCACACGTCTATGGTTGACAAAAATCCGACCACTTCGGAAACCTACTCACCTGAGTAACAACCATATGGGCTCTACTTTGAAAAGAAGTTCAGTCCCGTCATTTACGACTCACATACCAAGGTAGAGTGATAAACTCTCACCCTATCTGGATCATCAAGATCACGATCCAGACCCAACACTACTTCATCCGACAAGTAACATCACGATCCTAGATCGTCACCATGTCCAAAGTCCACAACATCACAATTCAGATCCACCTAGGATCCACAGCTAACAATCCATCTGAAAGCTGATCGTAGGGTCTTACACCCTCATTGAATCCTTTGTCAAATTTCCTTAGGTGGAATGGTGACCTCGATTCTCACCACCAATTCCAGAATCATACACAACTTCTTGTGTCCAATGACCCCAAGCCAAACATGGGTCCACCCACCAATACACGCTCAACATACTGGTGGCAATAAATCAAGTCTGCCAGGGCAGAAAACAAGAAGTCAACCCCAATGACTTCAGAATACCTATCACCGATGTGGACACAAGCACTTCTCTCGTCTCCACAATCACCATTCTTCCCGAATCGGAAGTTCCAACCATGTTGGAAACAAACATGCTCCCAACGAGATGTCAAGTCGAACCACTAGACTGCCCACATCATCTCCTTTACAGGTTCAACACTCGGCTTTCCAAGTCATTCACAATTACAAATCCCCACATCAACACCACCAATGGTTTTCCCCGACTTTTCCAATTTCAATAATTTCCTTGTACTTTCTAGGGACATTAGAGATAAACAATCTTACCAATCTCGGAGTTGAAAACAACTCCCCAAATCCACTAATTCTCCTGACATAGGAGACGTCATCCCGAGACTCCTCAAGTCTCAATCATACCTTTTTATCCACTCGTCACTTGTTATCTCATAACTGTTGGGACTTATCCCAACACGTCACAACCTCCTCTGGATCCCATCCAGTCCAAGACTCAACTGCCACTGAGTCGCAGATACCGATCATATGTCCATCAGGACAGAGTCACATCCCAACTCGTGGCTCATCGTCATCACAATCACTGATACCAGCACCAGTGCTAGTATCACCGACACTTGCCTCAACACACAGGCATCCATACATCCACACTAGCACACGAACATCCACGCTAGCACACTGTGTGCAAAGTTGATACCCTGGATCTCCGTTCATACCGAACGACGATCCCGTATCACCAATCGTACCCCACGATTATGGGTACCTCCAATTTGACCATCCGCACATCAGGATAATGAACGTTCCATGAACGTCCCCTGATCCTCAAGTGTTAAAACCACACTAAATACCCTTGATAACCAGTCATCTCAACACAACTGTCGACCAACAGTCATCGCTGTCAAGATCCGTATCCACACCTCACACTATTATTCGATCCAACACGGAATTTCATAATTTATCTCATAACTGTATCCGTAGATCGAACCCCATAATCCAGACTAGACTCACTAGAGTCATCCACATGGTCATCCACGACCTTCGCCGCTCGTCGCAGCATAAGTTCTCATTTAAAGTTCACTTTTCCTTCAATTATAAATTAGGGTTCCAAAATCACACCCTAGGGTTCCACCGAACCCAACTGCCTTCTGCAGTAAATCCAAAATCTGACCGACTCCGCGGTCCTGACATCGTATAGACGCCCAATCCAATCCAATCGTCAACTCATCGTGGGTTCCATCGTGGGTTCCACCACGAAGGTCATCGGCTAACTCTGATGCACCAACACCCCGTACACTAGCCAACACTACCAGGGTCCATATTTTAGACCATTACTCAATTGAGTTTCGCATTTCCATATCATTATTCAAATGGGGTTCCCTGAACCCAGCTGTGCCCAGTAGCACAACAATCCATCATCACATGACCGAACCGATGGTCCAACATTACCAGTTAATCGTATACAACCCCACTTGGGTTGAATCGCATCAATGCACGGCGTATCGGGCCAAACACACCCTATCCACTACTCAAACCCAAAACTATCTATCAAGTTGACAACGGAACTGCAGCCCAAAGAGACATCACACCCTCGACCTTTGCGCACAAAAGAGAAAAACCTGCTCTGATACCACTTGACACGACCCATCCCAATCCCCCCGGGATTACCATGGAATGTGTCATGCTCCCGTCTAATACGAGGTATCAGACAAGGGATAACCTGTTGCCACTGCCCAAACGGGCTTCCAGAGTGCGCAAGGATCGATGAAGGAGGTGTGCGATGTCCCAGTCTCTGCTGCAGTCGCATCCGGAAACAACCTGAAGGGCATTAAAAACAAAAGATGTGAGTGGAAGAAAATAAGCAAGTCTGTTTAAAACATTTATAAGACCTTTATGCCCCTCAGTAAAAACATATGCATGCCGCAAAAACCAATAATCACATATTTATTTCAAAATAACCATTAGGGCCTTAGCCCGGAAACCATAAGCATAGTTTCAAATCCCAAAAGTCAATCCAAGAGTTATTTCATAAATCCAGTAATATACATTTATTATTTTTCCATCTCCGGCATCCCCGATGCCTAGCGTCCCTGACGCTTGATGTCCCCGACGTCATATCTCACGGTATTAAGCAACGCGTGTTGCCCGGGGTCTCACCGGGTCCATATCTCTGACATCCCCAATGTCTGACGTCCCTGACGTCTAATCATAGCAATCCTGCTCCTGGATCACTATACGGTCCGGTAGCTCCGTACAATGACCCCTCGCAGGCAATGCATCGTGACTTCTCCAGTGTCCCCGACACTTGGAGGAGACCAATATATATATCCTCATATCGAGATGGTTTTATGGAACACATTTTATTATTCATTTCCAACATATCACAAGGGCCCTGCCCCGAATTTCCATAAAACCGTCATAAGTCCAAATAGTTGATTATTAAATCCGAAATCATTTATTCAATTCCATTTTAGGGTCCCCGACCCGAAATCACATATATAAATCAACTGGGCCCCTGGCCCGAATTTACTTTATCAAATTCGTAACTGTTTCATAAAATCATATCCGAACGACAGTTATGGAAATCAGTGCAAATCCAGAAAATCTCGATTTACGCGCAACCCGTAAATCGCCTCGAAATGCGTGAAATCACATAAATTCACCGATATCCAAATCAAAGCATATAAAAGCAATTATAACAATCATGAAATAGTTATGCATGCATCGAATTTATAAAACCAATGTCCACTCACAGACCGTTTAACCGAGCGCCTCGATATGCATGCCATGTGCCCTCCCGAGCCAATCGCTATCACCGGGACTCCCAAACCTGTCCAAATTTTAATAGAAGGTTACTAACTACTTAAATAACCTCCTACCAAAGCCCCGTGATTTTTGCGAACTTTTAACTATTTTTAAACCGTCCCAAAACCTTCCGATGCGCCGAAACATATCGAGGCGGTGTCCGATTGACACGAAACCAGTCACCGTCGGGTTTTCTCTGTTTTTGGACCAGTTCAAGGTCCATTTCATCCCATTTTAATCCCAATATGTTCCTAATCTCATTTCTAATCTTTCTAGTTAATTAAAACGGAACAAAAATGTCCAAAACCATACCTTCATCCGCCATCAATGGCGGCCGGAGTTTCCCCCGCCGTTCACGGCCATTTCCGGCCATTCCAACCTTCAAAAACAATCCTATTAGACTCCTAGAGTGCCCAGAAATATTTCTCAATTCATAGAATTAGCTAAAAACCTACAAAACTGAAACTTGGATTTTTAAATATTTTCTTACCTCACGGGTTGACTCCTCCGTCGTCGACCACCATCACGCCGTCGTCCTCATGTCACCGTCCCACTCTAATCATCACACACGGTTACACCCCGCTCACACTCATTGATGATTATGGTGGTGATATGTGAGTTTGGGTTTTGGAGAAAAAATGGAGAAATGAAGAAAAATGGTGCATGGGTGGTTTCGGGTTGTAGAAGAACAAAGATGAATGCAATTTGATGAAGAGATAGTAATGTTATCTGATGAGAGAAGGGAGATAGATTAGATGAGATGAGTGGTGAGGATTTAAAGATTAAATGGAATGGATGGCTAGGATTTAAAGTTGGAATAAAATCATAATTAATTATTTAGTGGAACATGATCCAATCTAGCCAATGGATGAGTGACACTTGTCACTCATCCAAGTGTCCTCCAACCACCAATTCAGAATAAAATAATCGTCACGATTACCGAGACGTAAACTTCCCCGATTCCACGTTTTAGACCATAACTTCCCCGTACGAAGTCCGATTTCGGCGTGCCGCCCGTCTATGAATTCGTATCAACTAGTTCTATGTAACGGTCCTTGGCCCTCGTCCATCGGACATCCCGGTCAAAAAGTCAACATTTTTCCCTATTTCATCCAAATTACAAAAATGCCCTTGGGCTTCCGAACATCATAACTTTCACCACGATCGTCGGAATCGAACGTGCCACCTGTCTATGAACTCGTGACGTCCCGAACTACGTCACAGTCATTGTTCAAAGTCCATTTGACCGTCCGAATTAAAAGTCAATGTTTTGCCCACGCCTAGGGGCAAAACGGTCATTTTGCATAATTCTTCCGAAATCACTCAACTAATCCCAGATTAGTCATTCTAAATCATAATTAAATAATATTAAATCTCGATACTCGGGACGGGTCGTTACAACGAATCCGTAGACAGGTGGCACGCCCGATTCCGACATCCGAGGAGGAAGATATGATGTTCGGAAGGTTGAGGGCATTACCGTAATTTGGCTAAAATAGGGGGAAAATTTGACTTTTCATACGATCGGGTTTTGACACGTTGACCTAGGACCGTTAGGTAGATCTCGTCGTCCTGAGTTCAACGACAGGCGGCACGTGTTCATCGGACCTAGGGTGAGTAAGATACGGGTCTAAAACGGTAAGGGCATAATTGTAATTTTGACTCAAAAGAGGGGCATTTTGGTCTTTTGCACATTGGGAATTGTGCAACCGGATTGGGACAAGTGTACAGGTGAGATTGGGATATTTGTGAGAGGGTTGAGGGGATTGTGACATGTGGCAAGGGCCTAGTGGATTCTAGGCGTGTGCACGGTCCCAATTATTTGGGTTGTTTAACCGTGCGTTCGAGAGGAAACAAAGACAGAGTGAGGTTGAGAGGGAATTGACCAGGTGAAGGGCGGTGTGTGGTGTTGTGAACTGGTGAGCGACATGAGAGATTAAGGGAGAGTTGAGGAGTGAATTGGAGTGGTTTTGTGTGATTGTGAGAGTGTGAGGAGGAAGTGTGAGCTCACGGGAACCAGAAAACAGAGAGGAACTTGAGTGGTGGTGCTGCCGTGTAAGTGATCAATCGAGGCTGGCGGTGGTGTCCAGAGAACGGAGGAGGACGAGAGGAGTTACATACGCACGGATGAGCTCACGGCGGCGGCCTGAGCACAGGTAATTTCTCATCCCCGTAGTTTTGCTCTATTTTGTCATTTAGGTTCAAACCAATAGTCGTGGGTTTTGAGTACGAGTTAAGGTTTTTGGTGAGTTGTGTGAGACTCAGTGAGGTCCTAGGAGTTGTTTAGTGTAGCCACCGTGACGGGGGAGGACTTGGGTGGCCGGATTGTGAAACAGGGGTTTGAACGGGTTACGGTTTCGAGTTAGGGACGACGAGTTAGAGGCTGTGTCGAAGTGTTTGGAGCGGGGGAATAGGTTGCTTAGGACTGGACGAAGAGATTGGTGAAGAAAGGGAGGAAAACGGTGAAAGATTGGCAGAGAACCAGGTACGCCGGTTCAGACCGGTTCGCCCATTGAAGACGACGATGAACAGTGACTATGTGCAGGCGCGTGAGGCCCACGCGCAGCCACTTTGGGAGGCGCGTGGGGTGTTTTCTGGGGAAACTTCCAACTAAGTTTTTGGTCTAGAGGTTGTAACGAGTCTAGTGAATTAAGTTTCGGGTTATTTGGACGTCGTTTGAGGTTAGTTCCGCGAGGTTGAAGGTTTAGGGTCCTGGTTCGTTACGTTTAGGACTCGAGGATTTTTGGGGAAAATTAGTAGAGTCATGGTAGACGTGTTAGTGACGTTCTTTGGTGACTGTTGACAGGATCGGGACTTCTCGAGGAAGCTGAGGAACGTACGGGACGTACGGGGCGCGAGTGACGTGCTGGTGACTGGACCCCTTCTCTATAACTGAGCATGCATAATTGCTTTTCATTACTTGTTTTATGGTTTTATATGTGATTTCCTGATTATTGGAATATGCTATAACTATTTTGCTTAATTACACGTTTTTCGAGGAAGTACGGTTTTCAGCACGTTTTACGAGAATATTTTAGATTCTGAATTCGATGCCATAATTTGGGGTTTTCAAACGATAAGTGATTTTCAATGAGGATAAATGGATTTTGAGACATGATTGATAATCGAGGTTTTTCGATTTTCGAATAGGATTTCGAGAATCGAGATTTGGTTTTAAAGTTGAAAAGTGGAATTCCAGATTTGGGTTCGGAATGACGGTTCTGGATGCCGGAATGGCGTCAGACCAGTGATTTCGGATTCGGGTTTGGATATGGATTTAGAAATGGTTTTCGAACGGTTTTTGGATTGGATTTGCTGGATCTGGTTATTGGGTTTAAAGACCCGGATATTATGTTTGACGGGGGACGGGCCCGGATTGGGTTTAAAGACCCGGATTAAGTTTAAAGACTCGGGAGTTTAAAGACTCGGGAGTTTAAAGACTCGGATATACTGATATTTCCCCCGTAGGCCTGTTGAGTTTAAAGACTCGGGAGTTTAAAGACTCGGATATTATTGAGGCCTGGATTGAGTTTAAAGACTCGGGAGTTTAAAGACTCGGATAGGTCCAGCAGGTTTGATCGGATAATGATTGTTTGAGACTTATGTTTTATGATATGGTTTTATGATGTTTATGACGTGATTTCTGTAACTGCTTTCAATTATGTTTTTATGAAGATCTTTATGTGATTTATAACTGATTTCAGTAAATGGGTTATGCATGTGTGATTTCAAAACGGAGGGCCAAAACCCTGGTTTTCTTATGAAATGGTTTTTGGAAACTCTTCTTTTATTTATGGTCCACTCACACCTTCTGTTTTAAATTGCCCTCCAGGTCGTGGAGCTAGCGCGGGGGTTGACGTTGAGGTAGCGTCGGAGGCATAGAATACTCGAGAGTGACCCCGGAGTGCTTAAAATTTTCCGTTGTGCGTGTACCTTGTTTATCGTTTTTCTTCTCTTTGTATTTGGTACTATGCTCTGTAAAACTTTGACTTCGGGTTGTTTAAATTTTCTCCTGCGTCTGACATGTAATTTGGTGGTTTTTCGTGAGTTTACTTTAGTTGTGTGTCGGGGTGTCAGACGGGAGCAGGGTTTACCTCAGTTTTCGGGGTGGAATCAGGGTGGGTCCTGACAATTGGTATCAGAGCAGAGGTTTGTCGGGTTTGTCAGTTTATGTCTGTTGTGAGGTTGTGTTTAGGTTGTTTGACTGTTTCTATGCCTCTTTCAGCGTGCGGTTGACTATTCCTCCAAGACGTGGACCCCCTCCACGACTTGAAGAAGAAGCGGGGAGAGGGACAGAGAGTGTTACGATTGAACGAGCCCAGCGGCTCGGGGCTATGACTTTTAGTGGTGGGGCAGATCCTGAGGAAGCCTAGAGGTAGATCACGAGTCTTGAGCGGATCTTCGCAGTAATGCACTGCCCACCGGAGGATCGAGTGTTACTGGCTACCTTTTTACTGGACGGTGCGGTGTACGAGTGGTGGTATACCCTCGAGTTGTCTGGTTGGGACGCCCACACAGTGACCTGGGAGACGTTTCGGGAGAGGTTCCTAGATCAGTACTACCCTCGTTCTTTCCGAGATGCTAAGGAGGCTGAGTTTCTGCAGCTTCAACAGGGGAGTTTGAGTGTGGCTAAGTGCGAACAAAAGTTTCAGATGTTGTCTCTTTTTTCTCCTGCGTTTGTGGCCACTGAAGCCGAGAAGTGTCGTAGGTTTGAGTTGGGCCTACGAGTCGAGATTCGAGCCATAGTGATGGCTGGATCGTTTGCTACACTCCGAGAGTTGTCAGACGCTGCGGTGAGGGTTGAGGCTAGCTTGCCGGTACGACACCGGGAGCCACCTTTTTCTGGAGCTTCGAGTCAGAGAGTACCGAAGAGGGGTAACTACAGTGGAGCATCGTCGTCGGGCGATGATCGTTTTGGTAGACCTGGTAGTCTCCAGAGTTCGGGATTCCATGGTTACCGAGCACAGCCGACTCCGCAAGCTAGTGCGACGTCTGTTGCGTCTACAGGGAGACCGAGTGGTGGACCTAGTCGGGATGTGTGTGTCTACTGTGGGAGCGAGGTCACTTCCGACGTGAGTGTCCACTGTTACCACAGGAAGGTGGTGTAGGTCGAGGATCGGCGGATCCCGAACGGAGTACAACGACAGTGTCAGGGACAGCTGGCACCAGAGGAGGTGGTAGTGCCACGAGTGGTGTGGGAGGACGTGGTAGAACTTCAGAACCTCAAGCCCGAGTGTTTGCGATGACTCAGCAGGAGGTTCAGTCGGCACCAGGTGCTGGGACAGGTACTTTTACTATCCTTGGTTGTGTTGTACACCGTTTTGTTGGATCCCGGGATGGAGTCTAGGACTTTTCTCTTAGGTGACCTGGAATGACGAGGTTGAGGAGTTCAGTGAGTTCCTGTAACGACCCGTCCCGAATTCTGGGATTAGATTAGTCACTAATCTTGATTAGTGAGGTTGAACGGTGGTTAGTAGGGCGGAATCAGACAAATTGTGCAAAATGATCGTTTTGCCCCTGGTCATGGGCAAAATGTTGACTTTTTGATCGGGCGGTCAAACGAACTTTGACCGATGACCGTGACGTAGTTCGGGACGTCACGAGTTCATAGACAGGTGGCACGTTCAATTCCGATATTCGTAGAGAAAGTTATGGTGTTCGGAAGTTGAGGGGTATTTTGGTAATTTGGCATGTTTGGGGGCCAAATGTTGACTTTTTGACCGGGAAGTCCGATGGACGAGGGCCAAGGACCGTTACGTAGGTATCGTCGATACGAATCCAACGACAGGCGGCATGCCGAAATCGGAGATTCGAAGACAACGTTATGGTCAAGGAAACGAATTTACGAACCGAGGCTCGGATTAAAATAATAATATAATAATGAATAGTGACCGTTGACCCTACACACCTGGATGAGTGACAAGTGTCACTCATCCCTTGAAACCAGAATCCATGTTTTGGGGGGAAACATCATTATGATGTTTTAATATTTATCAATTAATTAATTAATCATTTTATTTTCCATTAATCCCATTTATGTTTTCTTAACCGTGTACAACCAAACCCAGCTTCTACCCAACCTAAATTCCTCTGCCATTGCTGAGCTCGTGAGTGAGAAACTGAGAGTTTTGTGAGGTTGAATTGAGTTGGGTAAACACGAGAGATCGACAGAGAAGGGAGACTCGAATTTCGGATTTTTGAGTTTAGGAGGGAAATTCGAATACTGAGTGTTAGGCCGTGAGGATCGAAATTGAGCTCACATTCAGCTTTCTGGGATCAACACGAATCGATCTGCAACAAGAACGAAGGTAATTGGGGTCGAATTGAGGAAGAACAGAAGGGAGGAGGCCTCTGAAATTTCGAGGTTGAGTCGTGATCGTGGAGTTTTTAGACGACGGAATTGAGGTGGGGAAACTACTTCTCATGATCCCACGATGCTTCTGGGTTCATCAATTGAAGGAAACCGATCGAGATCGATGAAACTCCATGGTTGAACAGTAACGGTGTTCGAGCTTGAGTCGTGACGATTGAGCGCAGGATTAAAGCAATTGAGTTGGGGGAAATGCTTAACGGAGTCCATGGAAGCTTCTGGTTGAATCAATTTAAGGAAATCAATTGGAATTGAAGGAGTTCCATGATTGCACAGTAACCGGGTGTTCTTCGTGGATCATCGTTGAATCGTGGAATTGTAGGTAATGTTTTGTGTAATCAACGTTACAGAACTTAAATTAGACTTAAAACGAAACTAACTAAATGATCAATTGAAGGAATTAGGATCGAATTGACAGAATACGAACCGGGTCGTGTCGCGGGCAGTTTGGACCCGTTTACCAGACATACGGGTTAGGACAATGCACTGTAGCAGGCGCGTGGATTTCACTCGCAGACACTCACGGCGGCGCGTGACGGCACGTGGGCACGAATCTTGAGGTGAGGTCAACATGACTTTTAATCCATTCGATGTAACGGACATTTTGGGATTGGTTTCGTGTCGATCGGACACCGTCTCGATATTGTTCGGGATGTCCGAAGGTGTTAAATTAAGTTTAAAAATAAGTAAAAATTCGGGAAAATTACGGGACTTTGATAGGATGTTAATGATGAGGTTAGTAACCTTCTAATGTGATTTGGACAGGATTGGGAGTCCCGGTGATAGTGGTGTGGCCCGGGAGGGCCGGTGGCACGCGTATCGAGGCATACCGTTAAAACGGTCTGTGAGTGGACTTTGGTTTTATAAATCCTATACCTGCTTAAATGTGTTATATGGTTTATATACATGATTTCTATGATGGTATTTGTGAGCATTGATTTCGGGTATGTTGCACGTATTTCGAAGTGTTTTCCGTATTTCACGTATATCGGGATTAACGGTTTATTTGTGGTTTTGCGTGCTTGTGGTTAAATAAATAATATGATAAAACGGTTTTTATATTGGAAAGATGAATTCGGGCTTGAGGCCCACTTGTTTTGGAAATCCCGGACTTGGAGTCCATTTGAGTACGTAATCGGGCTGCGGGCCCAGTTGGTTTATAAGTCGGGCTGCGGGCCCAGTTGGTTTATAAATCGGGCCGTGGGCCCAGTGGTTCATAAAGTCGGGCATGAGGCCCAGTTGGATTAAAATGATGATTTCGGGCCAGGGGCCCTATATTTAATAAATGTGGTTTCGGGTCAGGGACCCTCAATGGAAATGTGTTGTTTTATGGAAAATTCGGGCAGGGCCCATTGTGATGTTGTGAAATGAAATAATAAAAACTGTTTTCCATATACCATCTTGATACAAGGATATATGATGGTCTCCTCCAGATGTCTAGGACACTAGGGAAGTCATGGTGCATTGCCTGTGAAGGGTCACCATACGGAGCAGCCGGACTGTATGATGACTCAGGAGCAGGATTGCTATGATTGACGTCAGGGACGTCAGACATCAGGGATGTCAGATATATGGACCCGGAGAGACCCCGGGCAGCACGCGTAGCTTATGAAACCGTGAGATATGACTTCAGGGACGTCTAGCA
This sequence comes from Prinsepia uniflora, assembly GCA_032719365.1. Classification (NCBI taxonomy): domain Eukaryota; kingdom Viridiplantae; phylum Streptophyta; class Magnoliopsida; order Rosales; family Rosaceae; genus Prinsepia; species Prinsepia uniflora. The sequence continues at coordinate 89,729,759 of CM064861.1, forward strand.
TCAGGGATGCTGGTGATGGTAATGGTAAAATACGAATTAATGAAATGGCTTTCCGGGTGGATTTGTGATTATATGATTTTAATGGATCGATGTTCATTTATGGTCGTGGGTGGTGACCCACATGGTTGTTTAGGTATAATTGCGGTATTCCACAGTTTTGGGCTGAGTCCCACACTTGGTTTTTGGCTAACGTTTTTTGGGCTAAGGCCCTAAGGGCTCGGTTGAGCAAACGTTTTGGTTACTGGTTTTCGTGGCATGCATATGTTTTTATTGGAGGGCATAAATGTCTTATAAATGTATTTGGTAAACTTATTGGTTTTTGTCCACTCACAGCTTTTGGTTTTAATGCCCTTCAGGTTGATTACGGATGCGATTGCAGCAGAGATTGGGACATTGCACACCTCCTCCATCGATCCTTGCGCACTCTGGATGCCCCGTTGGGCAGTGGCTCTTGGTTATCCCTTGTCTGACACCCCTTGTTGGACGGGAGCAGGGCACATTCCACGGTAATCCCGGGGGGATTGGGATGGGTCCTGTCAACTTGGTATCAGAGCACGGTTGCTCTATTTGTGTGCGCAGGTCGAGGGTGTGAAGTCTCATTGGGCTGCAATTCGTTATCAACCTGATAGATAGTTTTTGGGTTTGGATAGTGGATAGAATATGATTGGCCTGATACGCCGTGCGTTAATGTGATTCGACCCAAGTGGGATTGATTGTGATGAACTGGTATTGTGGGACCGTCGGTTCGGTCATGTGATATTGGATTGTTGTGCTGCTAGGTGCAGCCAGGTTCGGGGAACCTCATTTGAGTAATGGTCTAAAATGTGAACCCTAGTGGTGGTTGTTGGTGTGAGAGATGTTGGTTCATCGGAGTTGGCCGGTGACCTTAGTGGTGGAACCCACATTGAGTTGATGGTAGGATTGGATCTGACGTCTATTCGATGTCTAGACCGCGGGGTCGGTCAGGTTGTGAATTTTATATTACGGGAAGTGGTTGGGTTCGGTTGAACCATAGGGTGTGATTGTGGAACCCTAGTGTATGATGAATTAAAAAGGTAAACCTTAATTGCGATTAGCGAGTGAGAACTTGTGCTGCGACGAGCGGTTGAGGTCATGGATGACCATGTGGATGGCTCTGGTGAGTCTAGGCAGAACTATGGGATCTGATTTACGGATACGGTTATGAGATAAATTATGGAATCCCGTGCTGGATCAGGTATTAGTGTGAGGTATGGATGCGGATCTCGATAGCAATGACAGTTAGTCGGTAGTCATATGGAGATGACTGGCTATCGAGGGTAATTAGTGTGGTCATAATGCTTGGGGATCAGGGGACGTTCGGGGAACGTTCATTTTCCTGATGAGGATTGTCAGAATGGTAGTACCCATAGTTGTGAGGTACGGGATCGTCGTTCGGTATGAACGGAGATCCAGGGTTGTCATATTTGCACACGGTGTGCAAGTATGAATGGTTGTATGTTGGTACTTTTGTGCTGATGCTAGTATGGATGCCTGTGTGCTGATCCTAGTGCTGTTGGTAGTGTGTTGGTGCTGGTACTAGCGCTGGTGCTAGTGTCGGTGATGGTGTTGACGATGAGCCACAAGTTGGGGGGTGACTCCGTCATGATGAACATATGTTCGGTCTTTGAGTTTTGGTAGTGGTTGAGTGATGGACTGGATGGGATCCAGTTGAGATTGTGATGTGTTGGGATTAGTCCCGACAGGGGTAAAATGACAAGTGATGAGTGGATTAAAAAGGTATAATTGAGAACTTGGAAAAGCGAGTGTTGAACCGGTAAGGTTGGGGTGTGCGAACGAAATAATAACGGATTGATTGTGGACACGGGGTTGTCCAAGTGAGTTGAGGAGGTAGGAAGTCTAGCGGTTAGACTTGACGTCTTGTTGGGAGCATGTCTGTTTCCAACATGATTGGAACCTTAGATTCGAGAAGCGTTGTGATTGGGGAACGAGAGTGGTGTTCGTTCTTGGTGATTGGTATTCCGAAGTCATTGGGGTTGACTTCTTGCTTTCTGCCCTGGCAGACATTGACTGTAGTTACCAGTACGTTGAGCGTGTATTGGTTGGTGGGCCCATGTGTGTTTTTAGGTCATAGGAGGAGCTACGTATTCGAAATTAGGTAAACGAGATTTCCCATTTTCTGCTTGGTGGCAGACAATGTTGTGGTACGTGGCGTGGTGAGTGCATCGAGTTTTGGTTGGATCCACGTAGGATGAGTTTTGGCGTCATTGTGTTGGATCATCCTTGGTTTTTCCTAGATGGAATGACAAGGATCGATACGAACTTGGGTGTGTGAGTCGTAAACGGCGGGGTTGAACTTCTTTTCGAAGTGGAGCCCGTATGGTATCTTACTCGAGTGAGTAGGTTTCCGACTGGTCGGATTTTGTCAACCTTAGACGTGTGGAGGTTGGATTGGCTTCCCTATGAAGTCAATCAAGTGTATTGAACGGGTAACCGATAGGTTCGGTTTTGGGTGTGTCTTGGTAAATGTGAACGAGATTTCGGGATTTGGAATCGAATTTCTGGATGACGATTCAGGATTCGATTTTGGAACTTGAAAGTATATTTCCGGATTTGGGTACGGAATGATTATTCCAAATGCTAGCTTACGGAATAATGATTTCGGATTCGGATTTGTATAAGAATTAAAATTTGATGTCTGGGCTTGGATCCGGGATTTCTTACAAAATTGCGGATTCAGATTTGGAATTAGAAATAGATGTTAGGTGGAGTTTCGATTTGTCTCATGCTGGATTGGGCAAACGTACTCCATTATTGGAACGTTTTTGGCTATGACCTAGGTGGTTGTAGTCTGGTCATTATATAGATGTGTGTTCTTCGTACATGGTTCGAGGTACAATACCTTGTAGACTTGTGATGTCTCGTTATGGTATACGGGTTATACCCGAGGTGTGTCGGTGAACGTGTTGGTGGTCGGATTGGTTCCGATACCATGGGATTTGTTGTGGGCCGGACATTACTATGCAATGGGTCATGGTATTTTGACAGGACCCATCCCAATCCCCCCGGGATTACCGTGGAATGTGCCCTGCTCCCGTCCAACAAGGGGTGTCAGACAAGGGATAACCAAGAGCCACTGCCCAACGGGGCATCCAGAGTGCGCAAGGATCGATGGAGGAGGTGTGCAATGTCCCAGTCCCTGCTGCAATCGCATCCGTAATCAACCTGAAGGGCATTAAAACCAAAAGCTGTGAGTGGACAAAAACCAATAAATTTACCCAAATACATTTATAAGACATTTATGCCCTCCAATAAAAACGTATGCATGCCACAAAAACCAGTAACCAAAACGTTTGCTCAACCGAGCCATTAGGGCCTTAGCCCAAAAACCGTTAACCAAAAACCAAGTGTGGGAACTCAGCCCAAAACTGTGGAATACCACTGACAGGACCCGCCCCGATCCCACAGAGACCACAAGGGGACGTGCCCTGCTCCCGTCTGACACCCAATAATTCATACCAATTTTAACCTCAAAACATTTAAATGCATAAATAACCAAATTAAAGTCATACATCAAATCCGAATTAAACGAATGTCAGACAAGGGATGAAATCCAAAATTTCAAATTTACGAGCACGACTCTAAAGTAAACCTGCGGGTACACCGCCCAGCAGGGGTTCAGGTACGCAGAAGTAGATCTATGCCTCAGCCTCTGGTTCCTCCTCTACCTCAGTTTCCCGACCTGGAGGGGTTATCAAAACATTAAGGGTGAGTGGACCGAAACTCAAGTTTATGAAATCGTTTGATAAGTAAAACATATAATTTACCCCTCCGCTTTCCAAACATGCGTGCATCATAATTCAAAATCATAAACCATATAATATGAACCATAAGGCATATAATAAAACCATAAGTATAATTTTAGTTGCTGCACTATACACTCCAATCCCGACATCCCTGATGTCTGACTTCCCTGACGTCCAATAAGGTCACAATCACAAGGCTACGCGTACCACTCGGGTCTCAATTTTCCGAGTTAAATCCCCGAACCCCATTCGGGTACAGCATCACCTGATGCTTAGCGTCATAGACGCTGGACGTACTAGACGCCCGTGACCTCTCCGGGGTACCTCGCCGGAGGAGACAATATAATATGGAAGGATCTATACAGTGCAGTAACAAATGCATTTTGTTGATATCCACATGCAAGGCATATATATACATAGATAAAATCCGAACCGATCATTAAGTTTCACCAGACGGGTCTCAAGCCCAAATACCGTGAAACATGCCATAACCATATTTTCCATATCCTCAAAACCATTATTGTTTTAGCATGTGAATAAGTATAAATAACCAGAAAACATTTATGCACGCAAGGGTTTAAGAAAATGGTCCACTCACAGTACAGTCCTACTAGAAACCGAACGTATACCCTCGTCCTGGTACAATTGTACAATCCCTGTCAAGTCCAAAGTATTCGTAAAGGTCAATACAAACCCCTAACATTCAGCCATGAAAGCCTAAGCCGAAACCGGCCCAGGAAAGCCGCCCGAACGCGTTTCCCAAGGAAATAAACCTTAATTTGACCAACTTAATGATCTCCGATCGACCCGAAACCACCGTCATTGGATCCGGATCGTCGAAACCTAAAGGATGGTGGTGGTCCCACCAGAAACACTGTTCACACGCGCCCCCACGCGCCGGTCAACGCTGGAACAGTCCTGCTGACGTCATCGCTGACGTCACTGCTGACGTCATCTGACAGCTGTCAGGTCTGACGTGTCAGACTCTGACAGGTGCCACGTGTCAACATCCGATTGGTCCACCTCGCTGATCTGTCAGGCCACGTGTCAGATCTGACATGTGCCACGTGTCAGCACGGCACTGGTCCACGTCACTGACATGTCAGTGACACGTGGCAGTCCCTGACTGGTCCACGTCACTGACATGTCAGTGCTGACTGTGCACTGACATGTGACACGTGTCGGCTCACGATTGGTCCATGTCACCTGACAGACTGACAGGGTGCCACGTCATCACCGCTGTCCTCAGACGGGTTGACCCGAAAACCTGCAACTCGGGTCGATCAGACCCGCGATCATGACTCGGTTGCCATTTCTTCATTTCTCAACCATTTCAGTCCTAGTTTGTTCCTAGATGCTCGTCTCAATCCCATAAAGGGTTCTAGCTAATCAAAATTGACAAACACAGACAGGATCGAAGGCTTACCTCGATGAACAGACCCGGTTCCCGTCGCCGTTTATACTCCGTTCAGGTCACCTCCGGTCACACAATTGAGTTCTAGAGGTTCCTAACAGTCCATAGAAGTGAATAGAGTCAAAAAGGAATGCCAACAAACGCTGAACAACAAGCTTCCATTTCTGAGTTTTTGAACCCATTTCGGGTTTTGAAGCCGGCTCACCTCGCCGCCGTCTGCCGCCGTCCACCGCCGTGCCTCCGTCCTTCCCCGTGAGTCCAGCAACACACAGACACAGGGACAGGGTGTAGTGCGGGTGTGATGGATGAAATGGGCAGTGTGTGGGTTCGGGTGAGAAATATATATAGAAATGGAGGGAAAGCTGCACAATGAAATGAACGGCCCAGATTGAATCTCAGAATGAGATCAAGGGCTGAGATCAGATCTGGAGGTTTTCAGATCAAGGGCTGGAATTTAAAGCTGATTCTATTGCTATTTAATCCAATAGTGGATCTGATCCAATCTAGCCAATGGGTGAGTGACACTTGTCACTCACCAGGTGTCCTCCAATCAGATTTCCTGAATTTAATATTCGACACGAAAACTGAGACACGAACTTCCCGAATTCACGTTTCTGACCATAACTTCCTCGTACGAAGTCCGATTTCGGCGTGCCGCCTGTCTACGGACTCAGGACGTCGAGGCCTACCCAACGGTCCTTGAGTCAACTGAAAATTAGTTGTCAAACGAAAAGTCAACATTTTCCCCCCGAGAGTTCAAATTACGGTAATGCCCCTGAACTTCCGATAGTCATAACTTTTACCCTGATCGTCCGAATTGGACGTGCCACCTGTCTATGAACTCGTGACGTCCCGAACTACGTCACGGTCATAGGTCAAAGTTCATTTAGTTCACCAATCAAAAAGTCATCAATTGACCATACCATTCACAAGGGTAAAATCGTCAAATCACACATTAAATTACAATATGGGAAACCTCGAATTTCCGGGGTGTTACAACCACCACCATACAAATTAAAACCATGTGGGTCACCACCCACGACCATAAATGAACATCAATCCATAAATCCAAAACCATTTAGGGTCCCTGACCCGACATACCATTTCATAACCAATAATCCATTTTTACCACATAACACATATCCAACCAATAAGCCATTTTATTCATTAAACCATATTTTACCATTACCATCACCAGCATCCCAGATGCTTAGCGTCCCTGACGCTAGACGTCCCTGACGTCATATCTCACGGTTTCATAAGCTACGCGTGCTGCCCGGGGTCTCTCCGGGTCCATATATCTGACATCCCTGATGTCTGACGTCCCTGACGTCAATCATAGCAATCCTGCTCCTGAGTCATCATACGGTCCGGCTGCTCCGTATAATGACCCCTCGCAGGCAATGCACCGTGACTTCCCCAGTGTCCCAGACATCTGGAGGAGACCATCATATATCCTTGTATTCAGATGGTATATGGAAAACAGTTTTATTAAATCCTTTTATCACATCATTACCATTGGGCCCTGCCCGAAATTTCCATAAAACCACATAATTCCATTTAGGGTCCTTGACCCAAAATCACCATTATAAAATATAGGGTCCCTGACCCGAAATCACATTTATTATCCAACTGGGCCTCATGCCCGATTTTATAAACCACTGGGCCCACGACCCGATTTGTAACCAACTGGGCCCGCAGCCCGACTTATAAACCAACTGGGCCCACGGACCGAATTCGTAAATCAACTGGGCCCCTGGCCCGATAACATAACTCAAATGGGTCTCAGCCCGATTTTATACCAACTGGGCCCCTGGCCCGATTTCATTAGCCAACTGGGCCCCCGGCCCGATTCTCAAATGGACTCCAAGTCCGAAATTTCCAACATAATTGGGCCTCAAGCCCGAGTTCCTATTTCCAATTTCAAAACCATTTTATCATATTATATCCAAGTCATAAATATGGAAAATCCATGTAAAACCGGAAACCTCGATTTACGTGCAAGCACGTAAATCGCCTCGAAATACGTGAAACCGTACAATTTACCAACAACCAAACCAACATCATACAATCACAATCATAATCCATGTAAAACATTTAAGCATGAATAGAATTTATAAAACCAAAGTCCACTCACAGACCGTTTTAACGGTATGCCTCGATACGCGTGCCACCGGCCCTCCCGGGCCACACCACTATCACCGGGACTCCCAATCCTGTCCAAATCACATTAGAGGGTTACTAACCTCATCATTAACATCCTATCAAAGTCCCGTAATTTTCCCGAATTTTTACTTATTTTTAAACTTAATTTAAAACCTTCGGATATCCCGAACACTATAGAGACGGTGTCCGATCGACCCGAAACCAATCCCAAAATGTCCGTTACATTAAATAGGGCAGAAGTCATGTTGACCTCACCTCGAGATTCGTTCCCACGCGCCGTCACGCGCCGCCGTGAGTGGCTGCGCGTGAAACTCACGCGCCTGCTACAGTGTCACTAGCCCAACCCGTTTGTCTGGTAAACGGGTCCAATTCACCCGCGACACAACCCGGTTCCAATCCTATCAATTCAGCCTTAATTCCTTCAATTAATCATTCAGTTAGTTTCGTTTTAAGTCCAATTACAAGTCTGTAAACTCAATTACACAAATCCTTACCCAGATTCCCACGATTCAACGATGATCCACGAAGAACACCCGGTTACTGTGCAATCATGGAACTCCCTCAATTGCTGCAGGTTTCATCCAATTGATGATTCCAGAAGCATCAACGGACCCTGAGGAACAATTCCCCCACATCAATTGCATCAAACCTGTGCTCAATCGTCACGACTCAAGCTCGAGCACCGTCACTGTTCAACAATGGAGTTCCATCGATCTCGATCGGTTTCCTTCAATTGATGAACCCAGAAGCATCGTGGGATCATGAGGAGTCATTTCCCCACAACAATTGAGTCAATCGCAGCTCCAAACTCCACGACTCATCCTCGATTTCTTCCTCTGTCACCAAGCTCGATCAGAGCCAAAACGGCACCAATTCCTCTCGTTTTTGACGTGGATCGACTCGTCACAACCTCAGTAAGATGTTTCCAAGCTCCAATTCGATCATCGCAGCTCAAATCGTCCAATTTGATTTTCCCTCCCAAAACTTAATCTTTCGAATTCTCAGTTCCTCCTCACTGTCAATCTCTCGTGTTTACCCAGTTGAATTCACTCTCAAATTGCTCACAAATTCACACTCTCAGGTTCAGCAATGGAAGAGGAATTGGTTGGGAGAGTATTGGATTTGGTTGTACACGGTTAAGGAAAATATGGAGATTAATGGAAATTAAAAGATTAATTAATTAATTAAAAACTAATTAAACATCATCATGAGGTCTCCCCCAAAAACATGGATTCTGATTTCAAGGGATGAGTGACACTTGTCACTCATCCAGGTGTGTAGGGTCAACGGTCACTATTCATTATTATATTATTATTTTAATCCGAGCCTCGGTTCGTTAGTTCGTTTCCTTGACCATAACGTTGTCGTCGGATCTCCGATTTCGGCATGCCGCCTGTCGTTGGATTCGTATCGACGATACCTACGTAACGGTCCTTGGCCCTCGCCCATTGGACCTCCCGATCAAAAGTCAACATTTGGCCCCTAATAAGCCAAATTACCAAAATGCCCCTCAACTTCTGAACACCATAACTTTCTCTACGAATGTCAGAATCGAACGTGCCACCTGTCTATGAACTCGTGACGTCCCGAACTACGTCACGGTCATCGGTCAAAGTCCATTTGACCGCCCGAACAAAAAGTCAACATTTTACCCACGACCAGGGGCAAAACGGTCATTTTGCACAATTTGTCCGATTCCGCCCTACTAACCACCGTTCAACCTCACTAATCAAGATTAGTGACTAAACTAATCCTGGAATTCGGGACGGGTCGTTACATATTTCCAATGTGTTTAATTACACACGAGTCGGGTGAAAATGTCGGTAAGTGTATTTGTGAGTCAAGTACGTTGGTGGCATGTGTAGCCACGAGTGAGTCTTGTGTCAGTTTTCGACTGACAACAACTGTGGGGTGACAGATTGTCAGTATGTGTCAACATAGATTGTTGAGTGGGGTCAGCTGACTCCTAGTGGGAGTGGGAAAGGAACCGTCGAGTTGTTGCGTCAACAAGGGGGTTGATTTGACAAGTGGTGTCAAATTCGAAACAAGTAGTTTCAATCATTCGACGGGGTCGAATGTAGTCGTTGCGTTTTGAGTACTAGTGGTACGTTTGGGTGCAGGCAAGTTTTGTCTAAGTAGTTGGTGTACGGGTGTTCACGTATTGCGTGGTCGATTCCACTTTCCACGGGGTGTTTGTGGAATCAGGATAGTCGAGTTTCGAGAACGAAACTAATTAAGGAGGGAAGTACGTTTGAGTTTGGAGCGGTTAGAATTTCGAGGACGAAATTTATTAAGGAGGGAAGATTGTAACGACCCGTCCCGAATTCCGGGATTAGATTAGTCACTAATCTTGATTAGTGAGGTTGAACGGTGGTTAGTAGGGCGGAATCAGACAAATTGTGCAAAATGGTCGTTTTGCCCCTGGTCGTGGGCAAAATGTTGACTTTTTGATCGGGCGGGCAAACGGATTTTGACCGATGACCGTGACGTAGTTCGGGACGTCACGAGTTCATAGACAGGTGGCACGTTCAATTCCGATATTCGTAGAGAAAGTTATGGTGTTCGGAAGTTGAGGGGTATTTTGGTAATTTGGCATGTTTGGGGCCAAATGTTGACTTTTTGACCGGGAAGTCCGATGGACGAGGGCCAAGGACCGTTACGTAGGTATCGTCGATACGAATCCAACGACAGGCGGCATGCCGAAATCGGAGATTCGACGACAACGTTATGGTCAAGGAAACGAATTTACGAACCGAGGCTCGGATTAAAATAATAATATAATAATGAATAGTGACCGTTGACCCTACACACCTGGATGAGTGACAAGTGTCACTCATCCCTTGAAACCAGAATCCATGTTTTGGGGGGAAACATCATTATGATGTTTTAATATTAATTAATTAATTAATTAATCATTTTATTTTCCATTAATCCCATTTATGTTTTCTTAACCGTGTACAACCAAACCCAGCTTCTACCCAACCTAAATTCCTCTGCCATTGCTGAGCTCCTGAGTGAGAAACTGAGAGTTTTGTGAGGTTGAATTGAGTTGGTAAACACGAGAGATCGACAGAGAAGGGAGACTCGAATTTCGGATTTTTGAGTTTTGGAGGGAAATTCGAATATTGAGTGCTAGGCCGTGAGGATCGAAATTGAGCTCACATTCAGCTTTCTGGGATCAACACGAATCGATCTGCAATAAGAACGAAGGTAATTGGGGTCGAATTGAGGAAGGACAGAAGGGAGGAGGCCTCTGAAATTTCGAGGTTGAGTCGTGATCGTGGAGTGTTTAGACGACGGAATTGAAGTGGGGAAACTACTTCTCATGATCCCACGATGCTTCTGGGTTCATCAATTGAAGGAAACCGATCGAGATCGATGAAACTCCATGGTTGAACAGTAACGGTGTTCGAGCTTGAGTCGTGACGATTGAGCGCAGGATTGAAGCAATTGAGTTGGGGGAAATGCTTAACGGAGTCCATGGAAGCTTCTGGTTGAATCAATTTAAGGAAATCAATTGGAATTGAAGGAGTTCCATGATTGCACAGTAACCGGGTGTTCTTCATGGATCATCGTTGAATCGTGGAATTGTAGGTAATGTTTTGTGTAATCAACGTTACAGAACTTAAATTAGACTTAAAACGAAACTAACTAAATGATCAATTGAAGGAATTAGGATCGAATTGACAGAATACGAACCGGGTCGTGTCGCGGGCAGTTTGGACCCATTTACCAGACATACGGGTTAGGACGATGCACTGTAGCAGGCGCGTGGATTTCACGCGCAGACACTCACGGCGGCGCATGACAGCGCGTGGACACGAATCTCGAGGTGAGGTCAACATGACTTTTAATCCATTCGATGTAACAGACATTTTGGAATTGGTTTCGTGTCGATCGGACACCGTCTCGATATTGTTCGGGATGTCCGAAGGTTTTAAATTAAGTTTAAAAATAAGTAAAAATTCAGGAAAATTACGGGACTTTGATAGGATGTTAATGATGAGGTTAGTAACCTTCTAATGTGATTTGGACAGGATTGGGAGTCCCGGTGATAGTGGTGTGGCCCGGGAGGGCCGGTGGCACGCGTATCGAGGCATACCGTTAAAACGGTCTGTGAGTGGACTTTGGTTTTATAAATCCTATACCTGCTTAAATGTGTTATATGGTTTATATACATGATTTCTATGATGGTATTTGTGAGCATTGATTTCGGGTATGTTGCACGTATTTCGAAGTGTTTTCCGTATTTCACGTATATCGGGATTAACGGTTTATTTGTGGTTTTGCGTGCTTGTGGTTAAATAAATAATATGATAAAACGGTTTTTATATTGGAAAGATGAATTCGGGCTTGAGGCCCACTTGTTTTGGAAATCCCGGACTTGGAGTCCATTTGAGTACGTAATCGGGCTGCGGGCCCAGTTGGTTTATAAGTCGGGCTGCGGGCCCAGTTGGTTTATAAATCGGGCCGTGGGCCCAGTGGTTCATAAAGTCGGGCATGAGGCCCAGTTGGATTAAAATGATGATTTCGGGCCAGGGGCCCTATATTTAATAAATGTGGTTTCGGGTCAGGGACCCTCAATGGAAATGTGTTGTTTTATGGAAAATTCGGGCAGGGCCCATTGTGATGTTGTGAAATGAAATAATAAAAACTGTTTTCCATATACCATCTTGATACAAGGATATATGATGGTCTCCTCCAGATGTCTAGGACACTGGGGAAGTCACGGTGCATTGCCTGTGAAGGGTCACCATACGGAGCAGCCGGACCGTATGATGACTCAGGAGCAGGATTACTATGATTGACGTCAGGGACGTCAGACATCAGGGATGTCAGATATATGGACCCGGAGAGATCCCGGGCAGCACGCGTAGCTTATGAAACCGTGAGATATGACGTCAGGGACGTCTAGCATCAGGGATGCTGGTGATGGTAATGGTAAAATACGAATTAATGAAATGGCTTTCCGGGTGGATTTGTGATTATATGATTTTAATGGATCGATGTTCATTTATGGTCGTGGGTGGTGACCCACATGGTTGTTTAGGTATAATTGCGGTATTCCACAGTTTTGGGCTGAGTCCCACACTTGGTTTTTGGCTAACGGTTTTTGGGCTAAGGCCCTAAGGGCTCGGTTGAGCAAACGTTTTGGTTACTGGTTTTCGTGGCATGCATATATTTTTATTGGAGGGCATAAATGTCTTATAAATGTATTTGGTAAACTTATTGGTTTTTGTCCACTCACAGCTTTTGGTTTTAATGCCCTTCAGGTTGATTACGGATGCGATTGCAGCAGAGACTGGGACATTGCACACCTCCTCCATCGATCCTTGCGCACTCTGGATGCCCCGTTGGGCAGTGGCTCTTGGTTATCCCTTGTCTGACACCCCTTGTTGGACGGGAGCAGGGCACATTCCACGGTAATCCCGGGGGGATTGGGATGGGTCCTGTCAGTTCCGTTGAAGGATGACGGAAGAAACAGGAAATGAGTGACTATAACTGATCGATATGAGGTTATTGAAGGAAGAGAACCCACAATCTAGGATTTGCCTTTAGGACTTTGTAGATTTATTCCGACAAGTTGTCGAAGTAGCAGCCGAGGGACATGACAGTGAGGGAGTGAGCCAGTAGGTAGGATTTCCTTTTGGACTAGATTGCTTCTGGGTTAGGATTCGAGTTGGGTTCCAGAAGGTGTAGGCGGTGGTACGTGAGGATGTACTCTATGAATTCCATTGGGTACTCTATATGAGGTATTTTAAAATACCTTTGTTTTCTGTTCATAGAGTTTCCCTTGCGTACACCATGAAGTTTTTTTCGTACTAAGAGAGGGTCAGGAGTGGTGAACTGGCAGTTGGGGGTGTTGTGAAATACCCAAGGTGGAGATGATAAATCGGAAACCCAGGGGTAGTTGTTGTTGCACCAGTTTTGATAACCGGGTAGGAGACCCAGGTGTTGGGAGCTAGCTGTGGAATTTCGGGGACGGAATTCTTTTAAGGAGGGTAGGTTGTAAGGACCCGTCCTGGAAATTAGGGTTAAGACAGTGATTAATATGGGATTAGTGAGCTTAATCGGTGGTTAGTTGGTTACGATAGGTCTGTTAGCGTAGAATGACGATTTTGCCCCTAGGTTGGGCAAATAGTTGACTTTTAGTTCGGGTGGTCAATTGGGTATTGACCGGTTACCGTGACGTAGTTCGGGACGTCACGAATCCGTAGACAGGTGGCACGCCCGATTCTGACATCCGAGGAGAAATATATGATGTTTGGAAGGTTGAGGGCATTACCGTAATTTGGCTAAAATAAGAGAAAAAGTTGACTTTTCGTACGATCGGGTTTTGACATGTTGACCTAGGACTGTTAGGTAGATCTCGTCGTCCTGAGTTCAACGACAGGCGGCACGTGTTCATCGGACCTAGGGTGAGTAAGATACGGTTCTAAAACGGTAAGGGCATAATTGTAATTTTGACTCAAAAGAGTGGCATTTTGGTCTTTTGTACATTGGGAATTGTGCAACCGGATTGGGACAAGTGTACAGGTGAGATTGGGATATTTGTGAGAGGGCTGAGGGGAATGTGACATGTGGCAAGGGCCTAGTAGATTCTAGGCGTATGCACGGTCCCAATTATTTGGGCTGTGTAACCGTGCATTCGAGAGGAAACAGAGACAGAGTGAGGTTGAGAGGGAATTGACCAGGTGAAGGGCGGTGTGTGGTGTTGTGAACTGGTGAGCGACAGGAGAGATTAAGGGAGAGTTGAAGAGTGAATTGGAGTGGTTTTGTGTGATTGTGAGAGTGTGAGGAGGAAGTGTGAGCTCACGGGAACCAGAAAACAGAGAGGAACTTGAGTGGTGGTGCTGCCGCGTAAGTGATCAATCGAGGCTGGTGGTGGTGTCCACAGGACGGAGGAGGACAAGAGGAGTTACATACGCACGGATGAGCTCACGGCGGCGGCCTGAGCACAGGTAATTTCTCATCCATGTAGTTTTGCTCTGTTTTGTCGTTTAGGTTCAAACCAATAGTCGTGGGTTTTGAGTACGAGTCGAGGTTTTTGGTGAGTTGTGTGAGACTCAGTGAGGTCCTAGGAGTTGTTTAGTGTAGCCACCGTGACGGGGGAGGACTTGGTTGGCCGGATTGTGAAACAGGGGTTTGAACGGGTTACGGTTTCGAGTTAGGGACGACGGGTTAGAGGCTGTGTCGAAGTGTTTGGAGTGGGGGAATAGGTTGCTTAGGTCTGGACGAAGAGATTGGTGAAGAAAGGGAGGAAAACGGTGAAGGATTGGCAGAGAATCGTTTACGCCGGTTTAGACCGGTTCGCCCATTGAAGACGACGATGAACAGTGACTGTGTGCAGACGTGTTAGGAGAGTCTTGGTAGACGTGTTAGTGACGTTCTTTGGTGACTGTTGACAGGATCGGGACTTCCCGAGGAAGCTGAGGAACGTACGGAACGTACGGGGCGCGAGTGACGTGCCGGTGACTGTGAGTGGACCCCTTCTCTATAACTGAGCATGCATAACTGCTTTTCATTACTTGTTTTATGGTTTTATATGTGATTTCATGGTTATTGGAATATACTATAACTGTTTTGCTTAATTGCACGTTTTTCGAGGAAGTACGGTTTTCAGCACGTTTTACGAGAATAGTTTACATTCTGAATTCGATGCCATGATTTGGGGTTTTCAAACGATAAGTGATTTTCAATGAGGATAAATGGATTTTGAGATATGATTGATAATCGAGGTTTTTCGGTTTTAGAATAGGATTTCGAGAATCTTGATTTGGTTTTAAAGTTGAAAAGTGGAATTCCGGATTTGTGTTCGGAATGACGGTTCTGGATGCCGGAATGGCGTCTGACCAGTGATTTCGGATTCAGGTTTGGATATGGATTTAGAAATGGTTTTCGAACGGTTTCTGGATTGCATTTTCTGGATCTAGTTATTGGGTTTAAAGACCCGGATATTATGTTTGACGGGGGACGGGCCCGGATTGGGTTTAAAGGACCCGGATTGAGTTTAAAGACTCGGGAGTTTAAAGACTCAGATATACTGATATTTCCCCCGTAGACCTGTTGAGTTTAAAGACTCGGATATTATTGAGGCCTGGATTGAGTTTAAAGACTCGGGAGTTTAAAGACTCGGATAGGTCCAGCAGGTTTGATCGGATAATGATTGTTTGAGACTTATGTTTTATGATATGGTCTTATGATGTTTATGACGTGATTTCTGTAACTGCTTTCAATTCTGTTTTTATGATGATTTTTATGTGATTTATAACTGATTTCAGTAAATGGGTTATGTATGTGTGATTTCAAAACGGAGGGCCAAAACCCTGGTTTTCTTATGAAATGGTTTTTTGGAAACGCTTCTTTTATTTATGGTCCACTCACACCTTCTGTTTTAAATTGCCCTCCAGGTCGTGGAGCTAGCGCGGGGGTTGACGTTGAGGCAGCGTCGGAGGCATAGAATACTCGAGAGTGACCCTGGAGTGCTTAAAATTTTCCGTTGTGCGTGTACCTTGTTTATCGGTTTTCTTTTCTTTGTATTTGGTACTATGCTCTGTAAAACTTTGACTTCGGGATGTTTAAATTTTCTTCTGCGTCTGGCATGTAATTTGGTGATTTTTCGTGAGTTTACTTTAGTTGCGTGTCGGGGTGTCAGACGGGAGCAGGATTTACCTCAGTTTTCGGGGTGGAACCGGGGTGGGTCCTGACACGAACAATGCAAAATGACCGTTTTGCCCCTATTCGTGGGTAAAACGTTGACTTTAATTTGGACGGTCATATGGACTTTGACCGATGACCGAGACGTAGTTTGGGACGTCACGAGTTCATAGACAGGTGGCACGTTCGATTCCGACGTTCGAGGTGAAAGTTATGACGTTCGGAAGTTCAAGGGCATTTTCGTAATTTGGACAAAAAGGGGGGAATGTTGACTTTTCGACCCGGAGGCCCGATGGCCAAGGGCCGAGGACCGTTATGAAGGCCTCGATGCCCTGAATCCGTAGACATGTGACACGCGTCAATCGGAGTTCGAAATGACCAAATTACGGGTCTAGAGGCGTGAGGGGCCTTTTGGTAAATTGCCAAGTAAGGGCAAAATGGTAATTTTCCCACATGGGCACTGTTTGGAACAGTGGAGCATGGGCTGAAACCAGCGTGCTTTGGGTGGTTTGTGCAGTGTATTGTTTAATCTGTCCAATGAATTGTTTAACAACGTTAGTGACATTGGGGGGAGTTGTTTAATACTGAGTAAGGCTGAGGGGAACACGAGCAGATGGGTTGCAACAGAGACAGAGCACGGGGGAAATTGTTTTTGATTTTGGGCCGTTGCGGGAAACACCATCACAGAGAGTCTGAGAGATTTCCCACGGGTTATTGTGAAGGTTGAGTTGAAAGCAGAGAGGTTAGAAGTGTTGAGAAGCCATTCTGAGAGGGAAACACTGAGGGCCAGAGAGGAAAACCGAAATCGGGAAATTGGAAAAAATGGAGGGAAATTCGAATGATTATCTGTGAGTCGAGAGGAACAAAATTAAGGTTAGAAACAGTCTTCTGGGAACATTTAGAGTCCAACCATACAAAAATCGAAGGCAGTTGATCACGGTTGGGCCTATAACCTAAGTTCCAATTTTGAAGAAATTTCAGGCTTGAGGAAAATCACCTACGGGTAAGTTTTCCTGAAATTGATTATGGTTTAGTGTTCCTTTAGGCCCTATGAAGCTTCTGTTTAAGTTAATTTGAAAACTGGGTTGATTCGGGTGAGTTTCAGGGATTGACCCGTTTGTCTGATCACGGGTGGATTGATCGATTTAGAGCTGGTTGAGGATAATTAATGAATGAGAACCTAAATTAAAATGTAAAGGAAGGGTTAGGTGGAAGAAGGAAAGGAATTGAGTGAGTTTTGATATGGATTTAACCGGGTTGTGTCAGGACCCACCCCGGTTTCACCCAGAAATCCGAGGTAAATCCTGCTCCCGTCTGACACCCCGACACAACACAGTCAGACGCAGGAGAAACTATATAAAATATCCCGAAGTCAATAGTTTACAGAGCATAGTACCACTACAGAAGAAAGAAAACCGAAAAGTTAAGTACACGCACAACGGAAAATTTAACACAGTTCGGGATCGCTCTGGTGACTTCTATGCCTCAGACGCTGCCTCGACGCCGGAACCCCGCGCTAGCTCCACAACCTGGAGGGCAAGTTAAAACAGAAGGTGTGAGTGAACCATAAATAAAAGAAAAATTTTCAAAACCATTTTATAAGAAAACCGGGTTTAGCCCTCCGTTTTGAAACCACATGCATAACCCAGTTATCAAAACAGTTATCAATCAATCGCCATAAAACATTTACAGAAACATTTTAAAAACTAGTATAACTCACATAACCTCATCATAAGAACAGAAACACTATAAAACAGTTATAGAAACCATAGCTAAAACATCATAAACCATGAATATCAACCCATCATTTTCCGATCAAACCTGCTGGACCTATCCGAGTCTTTAAACTCCCGAGTCTTTAAACTCCCGAGTCTTTAAACTCAATCCAGGCTTCAATAATATCCGAGTCTTTAAACTCCCGAGTCTTTAAACTCAACAGGCCTACGGGGGAAATATCAATATATCCGAGCCATTAAACTCCCGAGTCTTTAAACTCAATCCGGGTCTTTAAACCCAATCCGGGCCGGTCCCCCGTCAATCAATATCCGGGTCTTTAAACCCAATAACCAGATCCAAAAAATCCAATCAAAACCATTTGAAAACCATTTCGAACACCATATCCAAACCCGAATCCGAATCCGAAATCACCGGTCTGATGCCCTTCCGGCGTCCAGAATCGTTATTCCGAACCCAAATCCGGAAATCCACTTTCCAACTTTAAAACCAAATTCCGTTCTCCGAAATCCGATTTGTAAAACCAAAACCCCTTGATCATTTAAATCCTGTTCCAAAATCCATTTCATCCCCAAAATCATGCCATTAATTCCAGAAATCGGCATTTCTCGTAAAACGTGCCAAATACCGTATTTTCTCGAAAAACGTGCAATTATGTAAAACCAACATAGCATATTCCATAATCATAAAACCACATGTAAAACCATAAAACAATTATAGAAAAACGGTTATGCATGCTCGAGTTTAAGGAAAAGGTCCACTCACAGTACCGAGCCCTCAATCGCGTCCTGAACGTCTCGTACGTTCCTCAGCTTCCTCGGGAACTCCCGATCCTGTCAACAACCACCAAAGTACGTCACTAACACGTCTAAGAAGGTCCACCTAATGTCCCTCAACAATCCCCGGGTCCTAACCGTAACGAATCGAAACCCTAAACCTTCATCTTCGCGAAACTACTTCGATTCGACGTCCGATTAACCCGAAAATTGTACCAATGGAGTCCTTAAGATATTTAGAACTAAAACCATGTTGGAAGTTTGGCCGGAATCCTCCCCACGCGCCGTCCAAAGTGGCTGCGCGTGGGCCTCACGCGCCTGCTACAGTGTCACCGTCTACCTCAAGCTGACCCGGTTTAACACAGTGCTGCACCTCGAACCGGCGAGGACGGTTCTCCGCCGTTCCTGCACCAAATCGACCCCTCTCTTCATCAACTGCTTCGTCCAGACCTAAGCTACCCATCCTCCTCACTTAAACTCCTCGACTCAACCTCTCACCCGTCGACTAAAGCTCGAACAGAAACCCGATCCACTGCCCTGTTTCACAATCTGTCCAACCCGATCACCTCCCGTCATGGTAACCACCGTAGACGGTTCCCAAAACCTCCCTGAACCTCACCTCACTCACCAAAATCGTCGACTCTCTCCCTAAGTCGACGACTCTACGATTTAAACCAAACGGGAAAACAGAGCACACAAGGTACTCGCCGTCGTATTAACCTCCACCGTGCACTCCCTGTCACGGCTACGCAACCAGCAGAAACCTAGAACCCTACTGAGTCCCCTAACCCTCACTAGACTCCTCGATTCTATCCCTAAAGCCACGACTTCCGATTTGGAAATCGACGGCAAAACAGAGCACGAAGAGAAAAGTACGAAATTTACCTACTTCCAGGCGTCGTCGTGAGCTCAGCCGTGAGGCAATAGCTCCTCTCGTCCTCTGAACACCTCCGCTGGCCTCGATTGATCGATCACGGCCGCACCACCACCCAACTCTCACCTCCTCTCTGTTTTTCTCTGAGTTTCCTCCCTGGTTCTCGTGGCTCACTACTACACACACACGGCCACCGTACCTCCCTGTCTCCTCCCAGGCTCTCTTCCACTCTCTGGTCACTCCTCACCCTTCAATTCACACAACACACACACTCACCCCTCAATTCTTCTCAATTCTTCCCTCTGTTTCTGTCTGGGTCGAACAACACACGAACACATACACAGTTTAACCCCAAATTATTGGACCCGTGCACACAATCCTAGAAGCCTCTAGTCAAGCCCCACGTGTCACCATCCTCCCCTTCTCTCTCACAACTGGCTCAATCTCAGCCCTCCATTTTCCCTCTCTATTGCACAAATCCCAATGTGCAGAAAGACCAAAATACCCTTCCTTTTAAGTCAAATTTACGGTTGTGCCACTACCTTTCTAGACCCGTATCTCACACATCGTAAGTCCGATGAATACGTGCCGCCTGTCATCGAACTCAGGACGACAAGATCTATCTAACGATCCTAGGTCAACGTCTCCAAACTCGATCATACAAAAAGTCAACTTTTCCCCTTATTTTACCCAACTTACGGTTATGCCCTCAACCTTCCGTACATCATAACTTCCTCCTCGGATGTCGGAATCGGGCATGCCACCTGTCTACGGATTCGTGACATCCTAACCTACGTCCTAGTCACTAGTCAAAATCCATTGGACCACCCGAACTAAAAGCTCACTTCCTGCCCAAACTAGGGGAAAAATCGTCATTCTACCCTAACGACCCCAATGAGACCAACCAACCACCGATTAAGCTCACTAATCCCCACTTAATCACTATCTTAACCCGAGTTTCTGGGACGGGTTGTTACAATCTACCCACCTACGAGTTTCCATAAACCATCTTGATACGAGGATATGTGAAGGTCTCCTCCAGGTGTCTGGGACACTGGGGAAGTCACGGTGCATTGCCTACGAGGGGTCATTATACGAAGCTACCGAACCGTATAGTGACTCAAGAACAGGATTGCCATGATTAGACGTCTGGGACGTCAGACATCTGGGACGTCAGACATCTGGGATGTCAGAGATATTGACCCGGAGAGACCCTAAGCAGCACGCGTTGCTTATTATTATACCGTGAGACATGACGTCTGGGACGTCGAGCATCTGGAACGTCGAGCGTCTAGGACGCTAGGCATCTGGGATGCCTAGGATGGTTTAAACATGTTTTTTTTTCTGGAAATTTCATTTATGGTTATGGTTTTGGGCGATGGCCCACTTGGATTTGAAATTTGTATTCTGGATGTCGGATTTAAATAATATATGTTTGGTTTTCGGTATTCATGGTTTTGGGTAGAGACCCACATGATTTGGTGTTACCGTTTCTGGGCTAAGGCCCTAATGGTTGTTTTTAGTAAATAGTTACTTACTGGTTTTCGATGCATGCATACGTTTTAAATGAAGGGCATAAATATCTTTGGGAAATTTGTTTCATGAACTTATTTATTTTCGTCCACTCACAGCCTTTATTGTTTTTAATTCCCTTCAGGTTGATCACGGATGCGACTACAACAGAGACTGGGACATTGCATGCCTCCTCCATCGATCCTTGAGCACTTTGGACTCCCGTCGAGGCAGTGGCTTTCGGTTATCCCTTGTCTGACACTTCGTGTCAGACGGGAGAATGACACATCCCACGGTAATCCCGGGGGGGATTGGGATGGGTCGTGTCATGGCGGGTAAGGGTTGGTGCCACGTGGCGAGCTGTTAGTGACTTGTCAGGTCCACGTGCCATGGGTGACGTCAGTAGATGACACGTGGCAGGGGTTATGTGGTGCCACGTGGCAGGTTCTGTAAGAGCTGACTGGGTGACGTCAGCGTCGACCAGCGCATGTGGGCGCACGGTTGGGAATTTCGAGGTGAAAATTGTCTTGTTCGAAAGGTTTTGACGTCCCGAATCCAATGGTGATGGTTTTGGGCCGATTAGAGGCCTGTGAGTGGATTTTTGGCTGTTTTTCTCCTCGGTTTGCATGTTAGGGGCACGTATCCTGTTCCCGGAATGACGGGGTTTCAATTTGAGGTTAGTGGCCTTGATGGTGACTTTCGAGCGTCGTTTGTGACAAGAATTGGTGCTCCAAGAACCTTGGGAAGCGTGCGATTCGGCACGGAGTGCATACAGACAGTGCATGTCAGGACCCGTCCCAAATATCACCTCGATACTCGGAATGGACCCTGCTCCCGTCTGATAATCACACTTACAATCACCAAAAAGAAACTTAATACAACCATAAGCATAACCATCAGACGAAGGAGTAAATATATACAATAGTAAGCCAGAGCATAGTTCTACAAAATGGGCACCAAAAGTCCTACAAGTCTAAGTCCGCAACGGAAGAACGTCGGAAGCCCTATGCCTCGATATCTGCCTCAACGTTCACCCCAGCGCTATCACCACGACCTGGAGGGAAATTAAAAACAAAAGGTGTGAGTGGACCAAAAAGAATGAAAGTTTTAAAACCGTTTACCAGCAATTCAAAGTAAGGAAATAAAATCATTTGTTCCCTCCGGTTTAAAACCAGGCATGCCAATGAAGTATTAGAAAAGTCTTAATATGAAACATCATAAGAAACAGAAACACTATAAATACCATAAGAAACAGATACACTATAAAACTGATATAGAAACCAGAGCATAAACATCAAATCACTTTCCTCGATCAAACCTGCTGGACCTATCCGAGTCTTTAAACTCAACCAGGCCTCACATATAAATCCGAGTCTTTAAACTCCCGAGTCTTTAAACTCAATAGGCCTATGGGGGTAATATCGTAATATCCGAGTCTTTAAACTCCCGAGTCTTTAAACTCAATCCGGGCCCGTCCCCCATCAATATCAATCCGGGTCTTTAAACCCATATCCAGATCCAGCAAATCCAATCCATATCCAGTGTAAAACCAATTCAAAATCCATCGCCAAATTCGAATTCGAAATCCCCGGTTCGAAGCCCTTCCGGCGTTCAGAACCGACATCCCGAACCCAAATCCGGAAAACCATAGGAAAATCCCAAATCATAGTCCACAACCTATTTACCATCATCAGAAAACGTTTTTAGGTTCAATTTCTGAATGATAACATCAAACTCTGAAAACCCGTTTTTTCTCGAAAAACGTGCAAAATCCCAAAAACGTCTCGAAAAACGTGCAAACATCTCAATCACATATAAACACATATAAAAGCATAAAACATTAATAAAAACAGTTAGGCATGCTCGGAAGTAAGAAAAAGTCCACTCACAGTTCACAACACGTCACTCGCGCTCCGTGCGCTCCTCAACCGTCTCTGGTGTCTCCCGTCCTGTCAATAGATACCAAATAGGGTCACAATAACATCAAAGATACCTTCCCTATTTTCCCCAATTTTTCAGGAATTTAATAATATTTTAATCCTAAACCCTAAACCGTACGGATTCCCGAACCATTCCGTAACACCGTCCGATTAACCCGGAAACTGTACCATTGGATTCCTTAGGACATTTAGGGCTAAACTCATGTTGGACGCTTGACCGGACTCCTCCCCACGCGCCCCCACGCGCCGCCCAAAGTGGCTGCGCGTGGGCCTCACGCGCCTGCTACAGTGTATCTTCAACCTCGAGTCACCCGGTTCAACTGTGTTGAACCGGCGTGACCGGTTCTCCTCCATTCCTCCACCGTTCTTCCCCATTTCAATACCTTTAGCTTCGTCCAGTCCCCTACAACCAAACCCAGTCCTAAAATCCAGAACTCACGGCCTGATACCCCTCGTCTTCAACCTCGAAACCCACTGCCCGTGAGCTCTGTTTTCCTTCCCGGCCGTCCACTGCTTCCCCCTTCACGGTGGTGATACCAGCACCATCCTAGGACCCTACTTAGTCCTACCCAACTCACAGAATCCGTCGATTCATCCCTGAAGTCCACGACTTCAAGTTTGAAATCACGGCCAAAAACAGAGTATTGGGTACTCGCCGTCGACTGAGCCCCGCCGTGTACGCCCCCGTCACGGCAGCCATCACAAACCAATCCTAAGACCTCCCTGAACAACACCCTGACCTCCTAATCCCTCGACTCTAAGCCCAACGTCACGACTTTGCAAATGAAAATCCACGAAAAACAGGGTAAAAGAAATTACCTTTCGATTCCGGCGCCGCCGTGAGAACCGTCACCCACCACGGAGCTCGTGGGACTCCCCTCAACCTCCTGAGTCTCCTAGTACCTCGAATCCGTCCGCCACACAACACAACAGCCACCACCGTCCACGGCCTCCTCTGTTTCTTCCAAGTATCCAACCAGCCACCACGTCGCCTCCGCGCACGGTTGCACCACCAGACCACGATCACCAGCTCCTCCTTGTCTCTATGTCACTCTCTCAACTCACTCTTCACTCTCCCTAGCATCCAAATCGATCACCGCCTCACCCCAATCTTCTCTCTGTTTTCTGTTTCCTTCGAACTTGTGCACGGTTCAAAAATGACCAAGTGTGGCCGTGCACACTTAAGTTTCTCCCAGAACCATCTAGTGTCCCCCACGTGTCCATCAGCTATTGGCCAGCCCAAAATATCTGCCACTTGCCCTTATCTGATTGGGCTGAGGAAAAATGACCAAAATGCCCCTCCTGCACAAAATTACCATTTTGCCCTCAGACTTTCCAGACCCGTATCTTTTCCGTCCGACGTCCGATGACAGCGTGCCGCCTGTCGTTGAACTCAGGACGTCGAGGCCTATCCAACGGTCCTCGGTCTACCTGAAAATCACAAATCCTCCAAAAAGTCAACATTTCCCTCATTAACTCAAAATTACGGTAACGCCCCCAACCTTCCATACATCATAACTTTTCCTCCGGTTGTCCGAATCGAACCTGCCGCCTGTCTACGGACTCGTGACGTCCTAACCTACGTCACGGTCAAGGGCTAACACTCATCCAATCGATAGTACAAAAAGTCAACTTTTCGTTTACTATTCACAAGGGCAAAATCGTCCTTTTTACAAAACTTCACAAAAGTACATTTTTACCCTTCCCGTAGGTACGGGTTGTTACAGTGCATGAGTGGACCTTTACTTTTTAAACTGTTATGCATGCATATATAACTATTTTCAATGCTTTGAGTTTACATTGTGGCTATGATTGTTGTGCTATGTGGCTTTACGGATTTGGACATTGATTTGATGTTTTTGGATACTAGTTTACATATTTGCGTGTGTTAGCTATGTTTTGGCCTTGGATAGGGTTTTATGGTTTTGACATGGAGTCAGAGTCCATAGTATATGATTTGAAATGATGTTTGATTACTGGATTTGGAATATTTCCACGGTTGACCATCCTCGGGCGATTACCTTTTCCCGGTCTGACATGTAGTGTGTTTCCGTCAGCTTCCTGGGGGCATATATACTCTCGGGCTGACGTTGGAGTGTGTCTCCATCATCATCCTGAAGGCTTGTATTTCCCGGAATGGTTTTTGGAGTGTCTCTCCACCAGCTTCCTGGTGGCTGTCTACGCGTAGTACAGAGATCGGTTGGTATGGTCAGGTGTGGAGGATGGTGCATATTGGTTTTCGGTTGTGGCGTGCAGGTACTTGTTTCCCGATGATTTTTTGGGGGTTGCTTTAAAGCAGTGCGGGCTTTGGTGTGTGGTGACAGGACCGCCCCCGAAGGGACATGAAAACCGTGCACGGTCCTGCTCCCGTCTGGCAAGTCGACTGAAATTCCCAACTAACCCTCAGTGCTTGCCAAACCAGGAATAGCCACACGCGTACTTACTCATGCCTCCGCCTTTCGATCAGCCTCGATCAACGCGCCACGACCTTGAGGGTCAATAAAAACCAAAAGGTGTGAGTGGACAAAAATAAATCAGTTTATAAAACAGTTACAGAAAGATGTTTTTACCCTCCACGTAAAACCAATGCATGCATCCAAAAATCGTTTCGTAATCCGTTACATTTTCAATATAAGAAAACAATGCATGAAATCAAATCATTTTCCTTTTCTTAACCTTCGGGCCTTAGCCCGCAATCATAAACACAGGGCCTCAGCCCAAAACCATGAATCAAAACCAAATACACAAAATGATCCAAAACCATCAACCACATATACCGAGCCACTGCCCAACTCAACCGAAACATCAGAAATTAACAATAAATCACAAGTCAATCATTTTGCTGGATATCAAGTGCGCCCGAGTCTTTAAACTCAAAACCATGCGCATAATCAGGCCTTCCTGGGATTTCAACGAGTCTTTAAACTCAAAACATAATCAATAGGCCTCGGGGGTATCACAATAACCTAGTCTTTAAACTCATTAAGGGCCCTCCCCCGTTATCCATTAACCGAATCTTTAAACTCAAAACGTGCTCCAGCAATAGCACCGGGTCTTTAAACCCAAAACAGTTTTCAGCGGGTCTTTAAACCCAAAACATTTGTCAATCACAACAACTCGGAATTCATCCTGAAATCACATTTTTCATAACAGGACTCGTGGTCCGAATTTCCACATTCAAATCCCCAAACCTTACTTCACAAAACATATTCAAATCATCATTACACACGGGGCATGTATAATCATACCAAATCACTTTATTAAATCCTCTTCCATTCCCGAATTCGAATTTGCAATAATGATTCTGTAAGTCGGCATCCGGAAGCATTATCTCGAACCTAAACCAAGAATCCATTTTCAAACTTCCGGAAACCGAAATCTCGTTCATCAAAATTACTTTTATGCCCCGAGCACCAAGCCCGAAATCACCTTTTTCAAAATCCATTTTAAATCCTTGAAATCACGTCATTTTTCCAATCCCAGGGTCAAAACATCAAAACCACAATCATAAATACCAAAATCACGGTTAAATCACAACATACTCAAAACCTCGTAAAACGTGCAAATCCGTGAAAAACCTCAAAATCTGTGCCAACACCGTAAATCATACTCACAACATAATGAACATCCTTAAAACATGATACGTGCACAAATCATATAAAATCATTCATTAACCCATCATCAAAACGTAAGCGAACCCATAGTCTCGAAATACGTGCAATTCGTATGTATAGTAGAAATACGTATAAATACGGAAATCGAAATCAATCACAATTCATAATCATAATCATAGAAATCATAGAAATATTTATGCATGCATAAAATTTTGAAAGCAACGTCCACTCACACACCGTTCTTAAGGCTCGGTTTCGCGCCGCACGCGTTCCCGTAATTTCCGGCATTTTCCAGAAAACCCGAATCCTGTCCGAAATCACATTCCAGGGTCATTAAGGTCTCAAATAACCACATACTAATTTCTCATAATTTTCCGAGAATTAATCGGTAATTAAAAATGTAACATAGACCTTCAGAACAACATCGAAACGGTGTCCGATAAATTTGAAACCAACACTAATACGCTCGTTACATTGTATAGGATAAAAGTCGTGTTGGACTTACCTCGAAATTCGGACCCAAGCGCCGCCACAAGTGGCTGCGCGTGAAACCCAAGCGCCAGCTACAGTGCCAGCTACAGTACGTCTTCTTCGCCCGTTTCTCTGGTAAACGGGTCCGGTAACCCGCAAAGCGACCCGGCGGAATCTCCTTTAATTTCGGCTTGTTTTCTACAATTAAACCATCCATCAGCCTCATTTGGACTTAATTAAGGTTCTGTGAGATCAAGTAAGTCTAACTTACCTCAGACCATCTAATTGATCTCAAATTCCCGATGAACGACCACACACTGTTTTTCCTTGGAGTTCATCGATCCTCATCGTTCTTCTGCAATTGGTCGAACCAAAAGCTTTGCAGGACTACCAGGAACTCGTCTTCGATCTCAATTGTAAGCTTGGATCCCTCGAACCATTCCAACTCAACTGAGATTTCAAAAGCTAAACTCACAAGTCGTCTAGGCTCATATCCTCACCAATTCCTTCACTGTCGATCTCGTTCGACTCGGTTGAACGTCTAGAAGCTCGAACTCAGCTCCAATTCCATCAATTGGCCACCCAAATCAAATTTGAAAATGAGATTCGAAATTGTAGTTTTTCGAGTTTGAGTTTTCCTTCCACCCTTCTCAAACTCAACTTTCTTTCTCTTTCTCTCTCTCTCTTTCTCTCTCTCTCTCACCACCCAGAGACTGATTCAAACACTTCAATTAATCAATCAAAACGACCGGTGCTCTACTCAGTGTGAAAAGAAAATTCAAATGCTCTGTTACCCATTTCCAACGGCACCCAGTAATAGAGGAAACAACCGTGCACTGCACCTCACTGTCCCACGAATTCTGTTTCCCACCCAAAGCATAAACAATTCACTACATTAAGCCCAATCAATTGATTTCCTAAACAAAACGCCCGTGCTCTGTTTTTCTGAGAAGAAACCAGCACCATACACGGCTGTCCCAAGGACAACAGCCAAAATTACCATTTTACCCTCATTTGACAAATTACCAAAATGCCCCTCATCTTCCGTGACCCGTAACTTGGTCATTCAATGTCCGTTTGACGTGTGCCGCCTGTCGTTGTACTCAGGGCATCGAGACCTACCTAACGGCGTTCGAGTTGTGTGAACATCAGTTGTCAAACGAAAAGTCAACATTTTCCCCCTAATTGTCCTAATTACGAAAATGCCCTTGAACTTCCGAACGTCATAACTTTCACCTCGAACGTCGAAATCGAACGTGCCACCTGCCTATGAACTCGTGACGTCCCAAATTACGTCACCGTCATTGGTCAAAGACCATTTGACCGCCCAAATTAAAAGTCAACGTTTTACCCACGATCAGGGGCAAAACGGTCATTTTGCATCGTTCATCCGATTTCGCCCAACTAATCACCAATTAACCCTGCTAAGCATGATTAGTTGCAAATCTAATCCCGGAATTCGGGACGGGTTGTTACATGTGGTGTATGGTTTGACATTGGAACTTTGTGTTTTGATCCTATTTTGATATGCATGCACATGTTTTGAAACAGAGGGTGATTATATTTTCTTGATAAATGTGTTTTAAAAGGTTATTTATTTTCGGTCCACTCATGGGTTTTATTGTGGTTTTGAAAACCTTTCCAGGTTGGGATTTAGGTATCGGGGCTACTTTCAAGACTGAGGCATTAAGTGTGCTTGCGTACTCGGTGGGGATTTTGGTATGGTATTTGTACCCTTATTTTATCGTTATTTAGTTGCTCTGGTTGGTCAGTAGGTAGTGCTAAAAGAGCGGGTATCCCTAGTCTGACACGTGTGCGAGGGAATTTTGGGCATTTTGGCCTCGTGTGTTAGACATAAGCAAGGTCCGGACACGTGTGTTTTGGAATTTTCGGGTCGGGTCCAGTCACTCTTCATCATCAATGTCAACAAAAACATCATTTATATCTGGTGCATAACCTTCTTTCTTCAATCTCTTTCCTATTTCATCTAGCATTTGCTCAATCTCTTTCCATTAAGGGTGTCTTGTATCTCATGCTAGAAACTCATGAAGTATTCCATTTTCTTCAATCATGCTACAACCTGGGATCTTTACCATACCATGGTGTGTCATTGTTTCCTTAATCTCAACAACATCATCTCAATCATGATCGCCATGTTTCTTGCAAGCACCCAACAAGGCACCCTAAGTAGCAACATCTGGAGCCATAGGCATGCTCTCGATAAGTTCCTTTGCATCCTTAAGCATACCAGCCCGTCCTAGAAGATCAACCATGCATCCATAATGCTTTACATTGGGTTTTAACTTGTGTTTTTTCAAACATGGAATCAAAATGGCAACGCCCTTCATCTACCAACCCCATGGGTTTTATCTCATTAGGTGCCACACCAGATTTCTTCATCTCTGAAAACATTTCAAGTGACTTCTCCACCAGCCCGCTCATTGCCGATCTTTGTATAAGAGCATCCTAGGTCAAAATTAGTTTAATTTTAAATCGTGTTCAGAGGCATCCTAGGTCAAAATTAGTTTAATTTTAAAAGTTTTTTTTTTCAAAATCAATTAAAAGCCATTTAATACAAAGTAACATTTGTGGACACAGCAAGCAAAAGGTGAAACTGGTGAGATTTTTATCTCCTACCATTATAAAATCAAAAGGCTCAACTCAAGATAGGTGATGATTGAGGAGTCAGAATCAACCAGGGCCCGAGAAGACTGAGAGTTACAGAGACCAGAGATGGAGGAAGCAAAGGGAGTGGTGAAGCATGTGTTGCTGGGAAAGTTCAAAGAGGGAACCTCCGAGATTCAGATTGAGGAGCTCATCAAAGACTATGCCAAACTCGTCAATCGAATCGAGCCCATGAAGTCCTTCCACTGGTACCCACTTTCATTTTTCTTCTCAATTCACTCTTATTATCTTAGACAACAAGCCATGGAGATGGAGCTACGAATTTCAGGACTTGCTTGATTTTAATTGCAATTTCTTCTCTTTCTTCATAGAACCCCGATCTGGCTATATCTAGGTTTACTAATTGCAATTTGTGAACCTGAGCTAGAAAGTTATCTATTTAGGGTGGCATCATCTAAAGCTTATTTTGCTTAACTTTGGGGTTACTTTGCATTCCTGGTTCATTGGGTTAGTGAAATTGCTCCTCCGAGTGCTAGATTTTTAAACAATTTAGCAAAAAAGAAACGCAACTTTAGCGATAATTTGATGCTTGAAAGAGAGAAATAATGAAAAGCTACAAGGGTTTCAAGCTTAAATATTGGTTAAAATTTGAAGCTTCAAATGTTGCACTTTCTGATTTGTACCTATAACGCTATTTGGGTGGCTAAGTTAATCCTTTGTTTTTTTCCTTCCAAGTACTGAAAATGCTAGGCGGTCTGCTTATCCATCTAATGCCCTTATGGGGCAGTAGTCGTTGGACTGGATTCATCGTAAGGTTTTAGTATATTGAAGATTCAAGTGAATGAGATTTCAATGCTAGGTTGGATTCGTCATAAGCACATAGATGGAAATTTACTTCTTCCAATCCTACTATTTGAGGGATTTTGGATTGGTTGAGTTATTCATTTCTACCTTCAAAATGCCTTTTATTTGATTGATGACTTATCCAATTCAATCCAGTCTTCCATACCAAATAAGCCCTGTTGGTATTGTCAGGTTCACCCGACTGCTGTCGCTTGTATCATCCCAAAACCCCAGTTTTTATCTGGGGAAAAAGGCTTATTCTTTTATTAGGTGGTTAAATTTTGGCTATTTTTTGTTTCTTTTTCAAAATCTCAAAATTTTAGAATGTCTTCTTCTTATTCTTGGTTGTCATATTGCACTGCATTGACCCCATATAGTCTAAACGAGAAATCAATCCTTTAATTGAAAACAGTTGTTTAGCTTTTCATATATTACTACTACACACGACATTGTAGTCTATGTTTATGTATGGCCATGGAGTTTTTCCAGAAGATAGATAAGTTTAGCTGATTTTTGTGTCTCATGCACTGCAATATGCGGTCTGCATAACTTGTTAATTGTTTGTTCATGTCTTGTACACAGGGGAAAGGACGTGAGCATTGAGAACCTGCATCAAGGTTTCACCCATATCTTTGAGTCTACCTTTGAAAGTGTGGAGGGTGTTGCAGAATATGTAGCTCATCCTGCCCATGTTGAGTTTGCAAATTTGTTCCTTTCTCATTTGGACAAAGTCCTTGTGTTTGATTACAAACCAACTACAGTTCGTGTGTAAATTGGAACGAATATTCCTTATCCAAGCTGTCGTAAATCTTGGTATTGCTCTCACTGGAACTTATTTCTTTTTGTAAGACCTTGATTTAGGCGTTTTCTATCTGATTTGCAAACCTATGTAAAATCCAATGATGAAAAATATTACATTATGTTATCCAGTTTGAATAAATGAGAAGTTTTCGAGTTTGAATCCTCTCGCCCTTTCTTTGTTAAGCCAACAATCGGAATTATTATTTCTTGTTAAGCTAGCTATCAAAAAATTTTCGTGATAGAAATTAGAGGCGAAGGGTCTCATTGGCTAGCTAGACTTAATACGGTCCGCGGCCAAGATACTTTTATGGTGCTCTTTTTTCTTTGACGAGTAAGAGTTCCAACAAAATCTTAATGAGGGCACACATTGTGCCATATTCTCCATGAACATTATTTGCTCATCTTAATTTCTCAACCAAAAGAGAGTTGGTGGCATCTTTAGAATTGCAAAATTTAGTGCATCCCTTATTAAGAGCAACAAATTTAAATTAGTTCCAAATTGTCAATCTAATGTTCGAGTTATTACGATGAAGAATAAAAATTAATAGCACAAGCTACTTTTCTTTTTCTATTTCTAATGAAAGAATCAAATCTGTTATAATTGAAATTGAATTGTGCTCTATCGAATATATTGCCAATTTTTTGAACCGGTGAAGCCATCTGAAGCCAGTCCTGTATGAAAGAAAAGATCAAGTGAATCCGTAAGCTCGCTTGGCAGAATCAAGGGTGTTGGAGAGGAGCATTGAGATTACAACCGGTCCTACTCCTCCTGGTACCGGAGTTATGGCCGATACCACCTTAATCGCCTCTTCGTAACAAACGTCTCCTGTGGTACGAAAACCCCGGGGGCTGCTGGGATTCTGCATATTATGGCGCAACCTAGCCTAAAGATTCAAACCGCAGACAAGAATATATGCAAATGCAAACTGCTGTGAGACAAGAAAAGTGGAAATTTTGACTTACCTAAATGACCAATGGCTATTACGTTGAGCTGATATATTATACCTGTTAACCGTTCGATCTTTAAAATGGTAAGAAAGTGCACTTACCTCCCCAATATCCCCCACGTCCCAGTTAGTGTCGCTAATGAAAAGTGAATGCTAATTACCACTTAACCCATGCTAATTGAATTCCTTGACAGAAAAGCCTTGATGTTGAATTCTTGATAGGTAACAACTTCCGGAACTTAAAGAAATTTGAAATTTAGGGTAAGTTGGAAATTAGATTGAGCAGTTCAAGGGAGTAAACAGGGTTTATGAGGTTTAATAGGTGAACCAGATCCACCCATAATAAGAAAGTAATTAGAATAGTAGGCAAAATATGGGATACTTCCGGGAGCAGGACGAGGGATATGAACCCTCAGCTCTCAGCCCTCAGCCCTCAGCCCTCAGCCCTCAGCCATGGCAAGGATATGCTCTGCGCAACACATTTGAGGGCTTTTAGACCCCACCCTAAAAACCCCATTCTATGTAGGGGAATACACGCACTGCGGGGACATAGGAAGAAAAAATGAGTCGAATTGGAAAAGGAGGAAAAGGAAAAGACACTAGGTACCCCGTACCCGGCCATAAGCATCTTACCTTTTATCAAAATTAATATTGTCAAAACACAAAACTTATATCTGGACTAGCAGCTCTAGAGAATAATATCGCACTACTTTAAAAAGCACTAGACAAGCCACAACGTAATCACAACTATACAATAATATTTTATTCAGAAGTATATTTCTACATAATTAATTAGGAACCAATAAACATCATATGGTTTATACAGTCAGTCAGGCTGAAGATGGATACTCTTTGCTGCGGTTCACAACCAAAACATATGCAATAGGTTGCGGAGTAACTCTAACGAAGCCATATAAGGGAAAATCCTATTTTCAAAATGCATTTTAGGGATGCAAAAGGAGCTTTTGAAGCCATATTCATCAGGAAACCATCTATATTATTCTAGGGCTCCATGGAAATAAAAGACAACAATTTGGTGAGATAATAGAACCTCTTAGTTGTACACAAAGCTTTATACTTGTGTTCCATTATCGATTAATATCTACAGTAATGACCAATGAGTTTTGGACAATTCTTTGCCCATGCACCATCAAAAACTTTTAAAACAAAGGATCAGTTGTACAGTTTAAAGTTTACTGTTTTCCCCCACTCGGATTCATCTCTTTTCAATTCTTAACGCCTATTGTTATATGTATACTTATGACTGTACATCTAGATATAATCGAAATTAGAATGAAAAAAGTAGATAAAAGCACAACAATTTACCTTAACTGGATTTGCCCCCATATCGACTACAACTGCCCCTGGCATCAGCCAATCACATCCAACTATGTTGGGGATGCCCACATCCGAGACAACAATATCAGCTCGACGAGTAACTTGCTCTGGACTGATGGTGAACGAATGCAGAGTGCTAACCGTTGCGTGGTGCCTCTGTCCAGCACTAATGGAGCATCATTGAAAAATTATTCAAGCATTCTACTTTCTATAAAGTACAAAAATATGTGTCACCTGCAGGAGCAGAGAAGTAGATAACCCAGCAATCTTGTTTCTCCCTATTACCACTGTGTTCTTCCCAACGATCTCAACCCCATATCTGAGCAACAACTCAATGCAAGCCTTAGGGGCACAGGGGATGAATAACGGCTCCCTACCCCGCAATGCAAGATTCCCCATATTGAGAGGATGGACGCCATCCACATCTTTTTCCGGACTAACGAAATTTATAATTGTTTCCTCATCCAAATGCTGAATCAAACATTTTTAAAGTGCATATCTTTCAGCAATCCAAATTGCCAAAACCAAATCATATAACTAGAACAAGAAGAAATTACCAAACAAAACTCAATTTAGGCAATAATTCGAAACTAATTCCATTGGTACCTGTGGTAGAGGAAGTTGTACGATTATACCATGTACAGATGGATTGCTGTTGAAACTTGAAACAACACCAATAAGCTGATTTTGAGTGCAGTCTTGGGGCAATTGGACAATAGAAGTCACAATCCCAACTTTACTGCAAGCTTTTAACTTGATATTGACATAAGAACGTGAGTCGTCTCTGTTGCCCACCAAAACAACAGCCAACCCAGGAAGCTTTCCAATGGAAGCTTTCATTCGGCTGATTTCGGCAGCTACTTTCAACTTAATGTCGTTTGCAATTTGCTTTCCGCTCATTATTTGAGGAGTGCTCTGAGGCTGCCCAGCAGCTCCTATTTCAATAGTTTTGGATTCAACAACAATTAACAGCCACTCAACTGAAATCTACCAATCAATCCATCAAAACAGATAGACCTATGATCATAAATTACGTGAAGGATATGAATGTGGTGTGGAAATGCACTTACGGTGACACCCAGATGAGAGGGTTCGAGTTGGAAGCCAAAGGTGAGTGGGATTGAGAGGGCTTGAACATGACCAAGAGGGCGTCGGCAAGCACAATGCTAAGGCTTTGGTTTTGGAACCCAATCTGCGCCAGACCCCCACCATAGCGCCACCGCCACTACCTCCTATCCTCAAGTTATATACTCTCCTCTTCGTCTTCTTCAACTTCAACCACCCAATCCAACGTTCTTTTATATTTTTTTGCTCTTGTTTTTATTTTTCTCGTCACAATGTACCATGTTAATTTTCTTTCTTAAATTGGTCAATTTTGCTTAAGAATATATATTTTATATAAGATAAATTACATAAGAATACTCAAATTATATGGGTCATTTTTAGTTCATACTTTAATTATAAAAAAAGTGAATTTTAGATACTAAAATTATTAAAATACAACATTTAAATCTCGCTATTAACCATAGGTTAAAAAAAATTTGTTAAATGCTGGGTGGTAATTTTTTGTAGAGTGTTTATCCTGACTTGATTCATGTGGATAAAAAATAATTAAAAATTGAATATATTAAAAATAATTACTAAAATTTTACAAAAAGTTATAAAATAAAATTAGTTAAAAAATAGAAGAAAAAAGCCTCACACCTCACACCATTCATCCATTTATCGCCTCGTCCTTGCATCCTCAAAATCTCAAATCGATATTTCGAACTACTTGCTTCGATCTCCCCGACGTTGACATCTTCAATGCTGATGGTGACAACTAGAAGTTCCAGCGCCGAGTCTCCAGCAACGAATTCATCACCAAATCTCTTCGTAAATTTGTTGAATAGGTGTTCGAATTTTTTTTTTTGGAAAACATGTTCTATTAAAATATCTTCGACACTTTTTGGTTGTTGAAGAAGATGTTCTTTT
This sequence comes from Prinsepia uniflora, assembly GCA_032719365.1. Taxonomy (NCBI): domain Eukaryota; kingdom Viridiplantae; phylum Streptophyta; class Magnoliopsida; order Rosales; family Rosaceae; genus Prinsepia; species Prinsepia uniflora. Next base: position 89,765,231 of record CM064861.1, read on the forward strand.
GAAACATCTAAAAATAATACAATAAACAGACGTTTAATTTATAATGATTCTAAATATGATCGGTAAAAATTAGAGCAAAATCTAAAAAATTTAGGCTTGATTCACGGGAAACAAAAATATAATAAAAGTGTCAACTACTAGCTAGGTATTCTAACAATACATATTTCATCAACCGAAAAAAGAATGATTAAGATTGAGATGTTAACTCGTTAAAAAACCTTATTTGGAAAAATTTCTTGAGATAGAAATCGAGAAAAAAAAAATGTAGCATTCAGCAATAAAATGGTACATGCTGGAAATGATGCTATCGTTGAGAGTACAGGACCATGTATCTATAGAACAGCGAAACTGAGGGAAAATATTAATACTTGGGATTATGAATCGACTTATTGAAATAATGAGAATCTCATTAGCTGGAAGGCAAACCAACAGATCAATTCTAGACTTCCGAGACATTCTCCAGCGCTTCGCTTTCGATAACATCTGCAGAATCGACTTGACTTACCTTTTTCCCTCTTTGGACCAAGCCAAGTTCGTAGTGGAATTCGACGACGCCATTCAAATTAGTAGCAGAAGGTTCAAATTGGGTTTTATGGATTGATTGGATCTTATGGTGCTGGTCCACCTCAGCCATGTCGTCCCCATAATCATCAATGTTGATTGGCTTTTATGGATTGATTGCGTTTTGACCTTACTTTCTTCAAGCCCAAGAATCAGATGACTGTGGAGTGTTGCAGTTGTCGCCTTTGATTAGTATCGACACCACTCGCTTCTGTGTGGCTCGCCGGGCATTATAACAATTGAAATGAATGTAAGTTATAAGCCTTACGAACAAGAAATGGGTCGACTGAATTTCTGAATTGGGACGAAAGTACATACCTTTTCTTTGGGGAGGAGGTGGAAATTGTGTGATCTTTGAGAAGTCACCGAAATTGGTAGACGGTGGAGGAGAATCATTGCTATTTTCCGGCGTGGTGGTTATCGTATTATCATTCTCTTCTTGGTCGCTCATAAATTGTTTGTTGCTGTTGCTATTTCTACTGCAAAATGTGGATCCATTTTTGGGACTTGAAAGTAAATTTGATGGCTCAGACGATGATGCTTGCACCATACATAAAATGCCTTCTAGAGAGAGAGATACGATATGATATTTCAAAATATGAAATTAATATCATACGGTACCGTACCAATTGTATTTGATACAATTTCGGTTTTGAGCCATTAAAAAATTGAGCCAAAAATTATATAAAGCTAAATATGAGCCCTAAATTTTAATTATACTGGATTAATTCTTTTAAACAACTTTTTAATACCATAGCAATTAAGTGTCCATAAACATACTAACTTGTTATCGAAATTATATATACCCGTATGGTCGCCCGTCCTTTTTGTCATACCAAATAAAGATTCTGAATTTATAAATAAGAACTGCTAAGAGGTTTAGGTAAAGGGTCTAAAATCCAATAGACAAAAGAGTATTGACAAACTTGGCCTTTTATAAGAATCAATAACATATAATAGAGCATAAAACTGACAATTGAACGATATAGACTGAGCAATCATACTTTTTGATTCATACCTAAAAACATTCTTTGCAAGTAGATGGATAGATTTTGAACCAGACTGCTCAGCTACTAACATCATGAATTAGCTGAAATCCAAAAAAGCACAAACTAGACTAATTGAAGAAAACAATGATGGGACCAGGGACAATTTAGAATAACATTAAAAATTTAGAAGAATTTAGAAGAACATTGGCAGTAATCAAATTCCAACTTCACCAACCCTACGGTTTTTCTATTCACCAAATCATCCATCTCAGCCCCCTCTTGAATGATTTATGCATGTCGACCTCAAATCCACATACACTAACGGTTGTAACACAATCTCCACAGTATCTCCACAGTGAGTAACAATATTATACCATATTAACATCAATAAACATCAATCTTTACAGAGAATCTTATGCAGGCAAGCCAACACAAACAAACGTGTTTCTACCACCATCTGTAACGACCCGTCCCGAATTCCTAGATTAGATTAGTGACTAATCACGATTAGTGAGGTTAATCCGTGATTAGTTGAGCGAAATCGGATGAACGATGCAAAATGACCGTAAATGGGCATGTGTCCATAACCAGTCTAACGGGGACACATGGTTGATGTCCAAGTGTGTTGGTTTCGACGTAGTTGGAGCTTCAGAATCGCGAAAGGTTGCGATTGAGGTGACACGAGGAATGCGGGTTTTCCGCATTGGTAATGGGTATTTCGAAGTCATTAGGGTGACTTCTCAGATTCTACCATGATTAATGATGGTAGATGATGTTGCTGATGTAGATGTTGTTGGTTGCCACTAGTACACCGGTCGTGTATTGGTTGGTGGACCCGTAGTTTATCTTGGGTCATCAGGTGGAGTGAGTATATCGAAGTTAGGTGACTGAGATTCCTCATTCTCTACTTGGTGGCAGACGATGTCAGGTTACATGACGTGGTGAGTGCATCGAGTTTTGCTTGCATTCACTTAGGATGGATATTGATGTCATTGTCTTGTATCATTCTTGGTTTTCCTAGGTTGAATGACAAGGATCGATACAAGGAAATCAGTGAGAACCCACAGTCTCGACGTGTCTCGTCGTTGACTGATCTGTTTAGATGTGGGAATTGGTTGATGAACGATATGACAATATGCAGATTCGTTGAGGGTGTAAGACCCTATGGTTTGGAATCTGGTAGTTAAACTGTGTGGATCCATCTAGGATTCGCAATGTGGATCGGGATTGTGATGTTGAGGACTTTGGGCATTGTGACGATCCTCGATCGTGATGTTTATGGTCGGGTGATGCAGTGATGAATCTTGATCGTGACGTCTATAGTCGATTGACGTAGTGATGGATCTGGATAGTGATTTTGATGATCCAGATAGTTGGAAAGTTTATCGCTTTTACTTGGATGTTGAGTTGAGGATGATGTGACTGAACTTCTTTTCGAGGTAAATCCCATATGGCTTGTTACTCGAGCGAGTAGGTGTTTGGCAAGGTTGGATTTTGTCAGACTTAGTGTTGTGTTGATGTTGGGATTGGCTTCCCTATGAAGTCAATCTAATGTATGTCGAGGTAATTGTTTAAGCAGGTTACCGAAAGGTTCGGTTTTGACGCGTCTCGGTAGACGAGAACGAGATTTCGGGTTTTGGAATCAGATTTCTGGATGACGATTCAGGATTTGATTTTGGAACTTGAAAGTGGATTTCTAGATTTGGGTTTTGGAATCGGATTCTGGGTGACGATTCAGGATTTGATTCTGGAGCTTGACAATGGATTTCCTTTTATGGATTTGGATTCGGAATGGTTATTCCTAATGCTAGCTTACGGAATGATGATTTCGGATTCGAATTTGGACATGATTATGGATATGATTTCTGGGTTTGAATTCGGGATTTCTTACGAAATTGCGGATTCGGATTCGAAATTGGAAATGGATGTTGGGTTGGAGTTTCGATTTGTCTAATGTTGGATTGGACAGATGAACTCCATTATAGAAATGTGTTTGGCAATGACCTAGGTGGTCGTGTTGTCGTGGTTGTTGTGGTTGTAAGCTGATTGATGGGTAGATGTACGTACCTTGTACGTTGTTCGAGGTACGATACTGGGCAGACTTGTCGTGCCTGGTGACGGTATATAGGTTATACCAGGGGTACATTGGTGAGTGTGTTGGTAGTCGGCTTAGTTCTGATACCATCAGATTAGTTGACATCGTGGATTGGACATTGGATACTATGCATTGGGTCATGGTATTTCTGATGGGTCTAGTTACACATAGGTCGGGTGAATTGTTGGTTAGTGTACACACAAGTTGAGTAAATTGGTGGTTAGTATAACCTAGTGTTAGTTTTCTACTGACGACTGTCAAGTGGTGACGATTTGTCGAAGGTGTCAGCATGAATCGATTAGTGAGATTTGGTGACTCCCTGTGGGAGCAGACGTCAGGATATATTGGTGCTTGAGAAAGAAACCATCGAGTTGTTATGTCAGCGAAATGGTAGATTTGACAAATAGTGTCAATTCGGAAGGTATGACTACTGTCATTCGACGTGGTCGAATGTAGTCGATACGACATGAGTATTAGTGGTACGTCTGGTTGTAGACGAGTATTGTTTTGGTTAGTGGGGTACGATTGTACACGAGTTGCGAGGTCGATTGTACTTTCCACGAGGTGGATGTGGAATCGAGATAGTTGGAGTTTCGAGAACGGAACTAATTAAGGAGGGAAGAACGGTTGGAATTAGGTCGATTGAAATTTCGAGGACGAAATTAATTAAGGAGAGAAGGTTGTAACGACCCGTCCCGAATTTCAGGATTAGATTAATGACTAATTACAATTAGTGAGGCTAATCGGTGATTAGTTAGGCGAAATCGGACGAACGATACAAAATGACCGTTTTGCCCCTAGTTATGGCAAAACGTTGACTTTTCATTCGGCCGGTCAAATAGACTTTGACCGATGACCGTGACATAGTTCGTGACGTCACGAGTTCATAGACAGGTGGTACGTTCAATTCCGACGTTCGAGGAAGAAGTTATGACGTTCGAGGAAGAAGTTATGACGTTCGGAAGTTTAAGGGCATTTTGGTAATTTTGGTTAAAAGGGGCAAATAGTTGACTTTTTGACTGGGAGGTCTAATCGCCATAGGTCGAAGACCATTACGTAGATCGGGACGATACGAATCCATAAACAGGCGGCATGTCGAATTCGGACGTTCGACGGCGAAGTTATGGTTCACGGACATTTTGGGGCACTATTGCACATTTTACGAAATGTCTTACCTTTTGTCCTTAAGTGGGCCATATATTTTACAAGGGCCCAATGGATGAGTGAAAAGTGTCACTCATCCATTGCTCATTATGTTCCCATACATGCATACCATCCCTTAGTCGTGCTAACCATCCCCCACAACACTCAAACTCGATCTCACCATTTTTCTCCATCTCTGTGCAACCCAAACCCATTCAACCCTTAACCTATGATCATGACTGAGACCAGAGATGGAAGGGAGGACAGGAGGAAGTGGTGTCCGACTAGAACCACCGTCCACGGCGGCGAGAGGAGGAGAAACCCGAGAGGTACTCGGTTTCACCATTTTCATTCTTATTTTGATTTCGCACGTTAAGGTTGATTCTAGGTGATTAGAATGATCTTAGGGGGTTATTAGGAACCTAATAAGATGATTTTGAGGATGGTTTGCTGGCTGCAAAGCCTGGGAACGGAAATGGAGGTTTGAACCGAAAAAGGGGAAATCGGTTTAATAGGTTTTTGTGAGTTTTGGATTGTTTTAATCACATGATTAGATTCATAGGGATGTAAGAAAAATTACAGGATTGATTTGGGGTTGAATCGGACTGAATTAGGGGAGGAAAAACCACTGAACCGGTCACGCCGATTCAGCATAGTAGAACCGATTCAGCACAGTAAAACCGGTTCAGCTGGAGCTTGATGACGATGAACAGTACACTGAGCCTTCTGGTGGCGCGTGGCCCATAATTTAGGAAAGTGTTCAACATACGAAATCATATATTCGATGTAACAAACATTTTGGGACTGGTTTCGTGTCAATCGGACATCGTTTCGATAGGTTTCTGGGTGTCCGAAGGTTTAGGGTCGGTTTAAAAATAGTTAAAAATATCAGAAAATTACGGGGCTTTGGTAGGAGGTTAATTAAGTAGTTAGTAACCTTCTATTATGATTTAGACAGGTTCGGGAGTCCCGGTGATGGTGATTGGCTCGGGAGAACTTATGGCACGCAAATCGAGGCGGCAGCTCGGACGGTCTGTGAGTGGACCTTGGTTTTCTAAATTGGTGCATGCATAAATGTTTATTATATGTTTTAATACATGTTTGGTAATGCCATGGGTGCATTTGTATGTGGTTACGTATAAGCACGTATTTCGAGGGCTCGACCTTATACGGTGCTTATACTGGTCTATATTTCTTTAATGGTTTAAATGATTTGGATTTGGATTTTCAAAAGGATAAACTCAGGTATGAGACCCATTTGGTTTTGTCTCGGGCATATGACCTCAGATATTGGGTACGGTGCCTAGTTGATGTCCTATGTTCGGGCACGAGACCCAGGTTACTTTACGATTTTGATTTCAGGTCAGGGAACCTTAAATGGATTTCCAGGTTCATGACTGTTTATGGGAACCGGCATGAACCCTTGTTATGGTATCGTGGTTTATGACGGGTTATGGGAACCGGCATGAACCCTGGTTATGTTATTATGGTACATGACGGTTTATGGGAACCGGCATGAATCCTAGTTATGTGATTGTGGTACATGAAGGTTTATGGGAACCGGACATGGAGGATGTTTTATATATATATATATATATATATGAATAGAATGGATATTATGGATGATGACGGTTCAGGGGAACCGGGCATGGATATTTGTGTTATGTATATATATGTTCATATACCTTCCTTTACTTCTATTATCTCCTCCGGGGAGGGTCGTTGGCCTGGGTGGACTCCGGAGTAGTCACGGAGTACCGACTGAGTGGAGTCACCCCCCAGTTGGGTTCCTTACTCTCAAGAAGGCTATGGTTACTATAACCTAGGGTAGGATCAGTGGTCTGCGGACATTGACCTTAACTTTGAGAAGACTCGGATTGAGACCCAGGTAGCACGCGCGTAGCTTTGGAAACCGTGAAAAGATTAGTTGTGTGAATTATATGTATATATATGGATTATGATATGTGATGTGTGGTTACACAGGATTTGAGCGGTGGCTCGTGTACTTGGTTTCATGATGGTTTTGGGCTGAGTCCCGTATGGTTTTGGGCAGTAGCCCGTATGGTTGAATCTTTATGATTCTTTGATATGTGGTGGGCACAGGATTTGAGTAGTGGCTCGTGTATTTAGTTTCAGTATGGTCATGGTTTTGGGCTAAGTCCTTTATTGGTTTCTTATGGATTTGGGCAGTGGCCCGTATATTTGATTTGATTATGGTTTTGGGCTTAGTTCCCACAGATGGTTCCATTTGGTTAAATGGTTTTCGAATGCATGCATGCTTTTTAGTGAAGGGTACAAATGTCTTCTTTATGGAAATGTTTTTATAAACTGCTTGTTTTGTCCACTTACAGCTTTTAATGTTTTGACTGCCCTTCAGGTTGACAGTGGATGTAGACTGTAGCAGAGACCGAGATATCACATGCCTCCTCCGAATCCTGGCATACTCTGATAGCCTGGGAGGGTAAAGGTCGGAAATATCTCTTGTCTGACACTTCATGTCAGACGGGAGCAGGGTCATCCCTTGTTAATCCCGAGGGGATTAGGATGGGTCCTGTCATTAGACCTGAGGTTCTATTGGTGGATTTGGTTTGTGTGTTATTGAGATGTGATATGAGTATGTGCTCTTGGTATTGATGATGTGAACTGTGGTGATGATTATGATTTGAACTTGAGTCGGTTATATGTGATGATTCTTATTGATTGGTTGGTTAGTCTCAGACGTCGCGTTGGCCTCAGAATCCTGAGACTGGTATTGTGTAGGGTTGTAATTATGGTACTTGATATGGTTTCATGTGGATATGTTTCTGTTATTGTGATGAGTATTCTCAGACATCAAGCAACACTCTGTATCCTGAGACTAGTATGTGATGACGACTCACACATCGAGTAGGGCCCTATATCCTGAGTCGGTTTTCATCCGGATGTCGAGTTGGACTCTGTATCCCGAGTGAGTGATATGCCTACTGGTAGTGTAATGGTTTTGATGATGATTGATGTTGTGCGTTATGTTGATTGATTATGTGTGATGTCTATGATGTTGTGGAATATGAATCGAGTATGTGATGTTGAGATGATAGGTCAATATGATGAACAATTGATGTGATTGATTTATGTAGCTTTTCATGCTTTTCGAGATCATGAGCTATTTCATATTTCAGTTGTTTTAATGATTTATATGCATGCATAATTTTAGAAAACGGAGGGTAAAATGTTATGTTTCGAACTGTGGTTTTAAAATATTATTTTTGTCCACTCACACAGTTTTCATGGCTTTTGTAACCCTCCAGAGCCGTAGCACGAAGTTTGGGGCTGAACACGAGGCGGAGGCATGAGTAGTAAAGGTGTATGAATATCCATTTTCTAACAAGTATGAGGTTAATTTCGATATTTCGAAGTTGCTTGTCAGACGGGAGTAGAGCCCGGGCACGGTTTACGAGGTATCTTCGAGGTGGGTCATGTCAGATTCTATTAAAAACTGACCTAGGGCCTTGATTTGTCAACTTCAAAAAAGTGTTAGATATCTCCCTAATAGGATTGCAAAAAAAAAAAATCAAATATTTTCGTCCGTAGAAAAGCCCACAGAAATTGTTGTTGGGTTTAGTCAAAAGGATATTGTTATGGAATTTGTTTGGATGGTCATAGTTGATGAGTTATCTTTTTCTTTTGGGGAGGGGAGAAGGGTTTCCTGATTTCATGGTGCTAGCCTATCTTAGGTAGAAATTTTCATGTCGTCAAACAATTGTTAAAAAAGTGCTTAGTAGGTATTATGCTAAGAGGGAGTCCTTTAAGGAATTATTGGAGTCTTATAGTGATAGGACCATCCCCGAAGGGACATTAATAACCAAGCCCGGTCCTACTCCCATCTAGCAAGTCGACTAAAGTTTCCAAATTACCCTTAGCACTTGCCAAACAAGGGATAATCATACGTGTGCCCATTCATGCCTCCACCTCTCGAATAGCCTCGACCATCGCGCCACGACCTGGAGGGTCAATAAAAACACAAAAGGTGTGAGTGGACGAAAATAAATCAGTTCTAAAATATGTTACAGAAAATACGTTTCTACCCTCCACATAAAATCAATGCATGCATTCGAAAATCATTTCATAATTCGTTTCATTTCCAATATAAGAAAATCGTGTATGAAAATCAAAATCATTTTCCTTTACTCAAACCTCGGCCTTAGCCTGAAACCATAAACACGGGGCCTCAGCCCAAAATCATGAATCAAAAGCCAAGTACATAACATAACCCAAAATCCATCAAGTCATATAAACCGGGCTATTGCCCAACACATCCGAAAACGTCAGAAATCAGCAGTAATTCACAAGTCAATCAATCTGATGGATCTCAAGTGCGCCCGAGTCTTTAAACTCAAAACCATGCGCATAATCAGGCCTTCCCGGGATATCAATGAGTCTTTAAACTCAAAGCATAATCAATAGGCCTCGAGGGATATCACAATAACCGAGTCTTTAAACTCAAAACATGTCAATCAAGGGCCCTCCCTCGTCATCAATCAACCGGGTCTTTAAACCCAAAACATGATCTAGTAAGAGTACCGGGTCTTTAAACCCAAAACATCATCCAGTAATAGTACCGGGTCTTTAAACCCAAAACCATTTGTAAATCACAACAAATCCAGAATCCATCGTAAACCAATTTCCCAAGTCAAATCCGAGATCACACTTAATCAAAATGGAACTCATGTCCGAATTTCACATTCAAATCCCCAATCATATCCGTCATCCATTCCCGAATCCGAATTCGCAATAATGATTCCGTAAGCCGGCATCGGAACCCTCATCCAGAACCCAAATCCGGAAATCTACCTTCAAGTTTCCGAAACCCAAAATCTTGTTCATCGAAATTACTTTTATGCCTTGGGCATCAAGCCCGAAATCACCTTTTCCAAAATTCGTTTTAAATCTTTGAAATCAAATCGTATTTCAAATACCAAATTCAAATCACCAAAATTACGGTCAAACCACAACATGCTCGAAATCTCGTAAAACGTGCAAATCCGTAATACTCTCGAAATACGTTCCAAAATCGTAAGGTATACTCACAATCACAATCGAAACATCATAAAAACATGATACGCACAAATTATATAAAAACATTCATTGAACCATCATCAAAGCATGTGTCAAACCATAGTCTCGAAAAACGTGCAATTACGTATTTCATATCAAAATACATATAAATACGAATATCGTAATTACTATAACTCATAATCATAATCATAGAAATCATAGAAACAGTTATGCATGCATTAAATTTTAGAAAGCAAAGTCCACTCACACACCGTTCATATCGCTCGCTTTTCGAGTTGCACACGTTTCCGTAATTTTCGAGATTTTCCAGGGATCTCGAATCCTGTCCGAAATCATTCTTTAGGGTCACTAAGGACTCAAATAACATCATACTAATTTCCCATAAATTTTTGGGAATTAAATATTAATTAAAAACGTAACATAAACCTTTGGACCCTCGAAACAATATCTAAACGGTGTTCAATTAACTCGAAATCAACGCCAAAATGTTCGTTACATTGCATAGGACAAAAGTCGTGTTGAACTGACCTCAATAATCGGGCCCACGCGCCCTTACGCGCCGCCGCAAGCGGCTGCGCGTGGGAGTCACACGCTGCTACAGTACCGGGTACTGTTCATCGTCTCCACCCGATCAACTGGTAAACGGGTCCGGTAACCCGCGAAGTGACCCGGCTGAATCTCCCTTAATTCCTGCTTGATTTCTATAGTTCAACTGTCCATTAGCCTCGTTATGGACCTAATTAAGGTTCCGTGAGATCAAATACATCTAGACTTACCTCAAACCATCAATTCGAGCTCAAGTTTCCGACGAACGTTTGCACACTGTTCCTGCATCAAAGTTCCTTGATCCTCATCGTCTTTCTTCAATTGATTCAGCCAGAAGCTTCGTAAGATCATCCTAGACTTGTTTCCAAACTCAATTTCAAGCTCTAATCCCTTTAACCATCTGAACTCCACCTTGAATTTTCCCAGGAACTGAAACTCCAGTTCGAGGTCAAAACACGACTGATTCCCTTCAATTTTTGGGTGGTTACAATTGACACAAGCTCAGGAAGCTATTTTCGATCTCTGTTTGGGCCCTCTCGACTCACAAATTAGCATTCAAAATTTTCCCCCCATTTTCCTAAAATTGCGATTTCTGGTCTCTTCCTCTTGATTTTCTTTCTAATTCGATCTCTCAAACTTTCCAGTGTCTCTCTGCTTCTCTCAATCCTTCCCAGGAATTGATTAAGCTACTTCACTCAATTAATCAAATGCAACCCGTGCTATGCTCAAACCACTCAATTGCATAAACAATTCACCAGTGCTCTGTTTTTCATTTCCACTAACACAGTTCAATTTCCAATTCAAACACACTAACACACACACACACACACACACACACACACACACACACACACACACACACACACACACACACACACACACACACACACACACACACACACACACACACACACACACACACACACACACACACACACACACACACACTCACTGTGCACTTGCCACCTCTCCACTAATCTGATCCTTCCTTAATGACAATTGTCACTTAATAGTTAAACAATTCCCTCAAAACCCACTCACGTCTGTTTCAAACTGCACCCTTGGAAATTACCATTTTGCCCCTCATTCACATAATTACCAAAATGCCCTTCCTCGTTCTAGAATCATAACTCATTCGTCCGAGGTCCGTTTTCAGCTTGCCGCCTGTCTATGAACTCGTGACATCCTGAACTACGTCACAGTCATCGGTCCAAGTTCGTTTGACCGCTCAAACCAAAAGTCAACCGTTCGCCCAATTCCAAGGGTAAAATCATCATTTTCTTCAAGTTTTCCCAAATTTACGATTTTCGAATGTCCGGGTCGTTACATATAGGAGTTTCATAACTCTTGATTGGGTATTGCATAAAAAAATTATCAACTTTTGTGTGATTTCAAACCATAAGGGGGAATCAATTTGGAGGATTTTGGAGGGTTGTTTGTGGGGTATTGAGAAACTTCTCACTATTAAAGTAGATAATGCTTCTTTGAATGTCGATGGGTTATTTTTTTTATTAAGAGAATGACTAAATGGAAATCTCAGGTGACTTTTGAATATGGGGAACATTTGCATGTTAGATATATTGCCCATATTCTTAACTTGATTGTCAATGATGGCTTGAATGAGTTGAATGATTCTATTCAAAGTATTGGAAATGTCGTTAGGTATGTAAGATCTTCCCTTAATAGGATAGACATGTTTAAGAAGTGTGTGAAGAAGGCTAAAGTGGATAGCAAAGGGTTTGTGGTATTATGTCAGGACCGGTCCCAAATCCCCCGGGATTAACGTGAGACCCGCCTGATCCCGTCTGACACGAAGTGTCAGACCAGGGAAATTTCCATTGCTAGCCCTTGTCGGGGCTATCAGAGTGCGCCAGGATCGTAGGAGGAGGAGTGTGATGTCTCGTCTCTATTACAGCCTGCATCCGCTATCAACCTGAAGGGCATTAAAACATCAAAAGTCGTTAGTGGACAAAATAATAATTTTATTTAAAACATTTCATAAGAGACCTTTATGCCCTTCATAAAAGCATATGCATGCATTCAAAGCCATTTATTAAATATTCATAAAAACCACTTGAAAATATTCTCAAAACCTTACAAGGGTTCATGCTCGGCCCCATAAACCGTCATGACCCATAAATCCATTTAGGCCCCTGACTCGAAATCACAATTCAAAACCCGTAGGTCAAATCAATAGGGACTCAGCCCAAATCACGTCACGTGGGTCTCAGCCCAAAACCATTCTCAAAATATCACAAACGGGGTCTCCGCCCCAAATCACTTTCACAACTTCAAATACGGGGGTCTCCGCCCCAAATCACTTTCTAAAACTTGGAACACAGGGCCTGCGCCCTAAAACCACTTTCCAAAGAACCTCATACGTACTCGTACGTATAACCCATCCTAGGCACTTCCGGAGAATATGCCAACTCGGGGCACACAGCCCCTAGGGAACACATCCCCGAAATAGTCACGATATCGGATCTATAACCTAGTGTGCACACTACTCGGGGTCTCACTCCGAGTCTTCTCCCAGGAATCTCCATCTGGGAGGCTCAATCACTGGATCTAGTCCGAGCGCTCTCTCTGGATCTAGTCCGAGCTCTCTCTCTGGATTTAGTCCACATATCTCAATCTGGTCCGGGATCACAACATAATAAGGAACCACCACTCCTGGAACGAGATTCCTATGGGGATACCCACTCTGGTCTGTGGATCGTGACTCTCCAGCTCGACGCTGGAGGAGACCATATAATCAATATAGAGGGTTCATTCATTTGAAATACTTTCTTTCTTTTCCTCTTTCTTTCTCAAAACTCATTTCTCAACTGGGTCTCCTACTCGATTCATTTCAACAGGATTCCTCGAATCCGATTCAATTCACTTTCACAGGCCTCGACCTAAATCCTCAATTCAACAGGGTCACATGCCCGAATACTCATTTCATAAACTGAACTGGGACTCAAGCCCGATGTTACATTCAACTGGGCCTCAAGCCCGATACCACAACTAACTGGGCCCTAAGCCCGAAACCATAATCTAACAGGACCTCACGTCCGATTACACAACCAACGGGGCCTTAGGCCCGATATCTCAACTAAATGGGTCTTAGGCCCGATCTCATAAATCAACGGGGCATCAAGCCCAATAGTACCACTAACTGGGCCTCAAACCTGAATAGTAAACCAACTGGGCCCCCGGCCCGATCGTATCACACAAATGGACCCTCGGTCCGATTCTTCGTCAATTCAAATGGACTTGAAGTCCGATAGTTCGTAAATCAAATGGGACTCGTGCCCGATTTCATATTCCTACATCCGAAATCCATTTATTAAACCCTCGTTGAAAATGTGATACGCAAAGGTACGACATAAAGCCGAAAACCTCGAAAAACGTGCAAATATGTCGATCCTAAGCTACCACAATCAAATGCACTCATGGCATCACAAAATGTATACTAAAAAATTATAAAACATTTATGCATGCATCGAATTCGAAATAAAGGTCCACTCACAGACCGCCCGAAGCCGCGCCTCGATACGCGCGCCATAATCGTCTCCCGGGTCAAACGTCACCTCCAGAATTCCCGAACCTATCTAAATCATAATAGAAGGTTATTAACTATTTAAATAACCTCTCACTAAAGTCCCGTAATTTTTCGGAATTTCTAACTATTTTTAAACTCGAACCTAAATCTTCGGACAGCCCGAACTATATCGAAACGATGTCCGATTGACACGAAACTAGTCCCAAAATGTTCGTTACATCGAATAGATGATTTCGTATGTTGAACACTTCCCCAAATTACTGTTCACACGCCCTCACGTGCCCCAAGAAGTCCCTATGCACTATTCATCATCTTCCCCACACAGCCGACCGGTTCGGCCGGTTCACCTGGTTTGGCCGGTCCAGTTGGACCGGCGTGACCGGTTCACGGCTCTAGACCCCCCATTTTCATCCTACTTCTTCCTTTTTGATACCAATCTTCCTATTTTGATGTTTTCTATCAATTCAAATCCCTAAACCCAATAGAAAACGTCTAAATTCCTTGGTTCAATCTTGAACCACACGACCCTGTTTTTCCCAGCCGTTCCCACAGCCTCCTCCACCGTGAACCAGCCCCCAAAACCTCCTAAAAACATCCTAGTAACCTAATAATCAATTCCTAATCATCTAATACTAACCATAACAACAAAACATAATTTTTGGATCCAAAAACCAAAACCGAGCCATAGCTTCAGGTTTGGGTCTCAGCCATGCACGGTGGCTCCATCCTGGCAGGCCACCATCATCCTCAGTCCTCATCTCACTCTCCTGGTTCCTCAGATGGCCATGGTTGAAGGTTTGGATTGGATTGGTTTGGGTTCAAAAGGGTGAGATCGGTTTGGTGGGTTTGGTTTGCACGAACAAAGAAATGGGGGATGCATGAATCAATTTGGGTGGGCAATGGATGGATGACAAGTGTCATTCATCCATTGGGCCTGCCCCAAAATATCTGGGCCCACTTAAGTCCAAAAGTCATCCGTTTCGTAAATCGTGCAATAGTACCTTCGTACTTCCGTGAACCGTAACTTTTTCGTCGAAAGTCTGAATTCGACGTGCCACCTGTCTACGGATTCGTATCATCTCGATCTACGTAACGATCTTTGGCCCTTGGCCATTGGACCTCTCGGGTCAACAGTCAACTTTTGGCCCAAATTACCAAAATGCCCTTGAACTTCTGAACGTCATAACTTCCTCCTCGAACGTCGGAATCGAGCGTGCCACCTGTCTATGAACTCGTGAAGTCTTGAACTACGTCACGATCATTGGTCAAAGTCCATTTGACCGCCTGAACGAAAAGTCAACGATTCATCCATTCTAGGGGCGAACTCGTCATTTCGCCCAAACGTTCGCTAATCCTTGTCTAATCTGTGATTAGTCTCGCTAATCCGTCATTAATTCTTAATTAATCTCATTAATTCGGGACGGGTCGTCACATATTAGATGCCCCAACTAGGTGGAATTCCACCTATTTCATGTTAGAATCTGCTCTAAAGTTTTGTGGAGCATTTGAGGATCTAGTGGAAGATGATCCTAATTATGCTGCTTACTTTGTAAGTGATAGAAGGATAGGACCACCCATTGAGTATGATTGTGAAGTAGCGAGTTCATTTTCTGCTTATTTGAAACCCTTCAATGAGGTAACTTTGAGAGTTTGTTGCTCATCTACACTCATAATCCAAAGTGCTTTACTTGATGTGTATAAGATTTTAAACTTTTTGCGTCGTGAACAGTAGAGTGTTTTGTTTCTTGGCAGTATGCAAGCCAAATTTGACAAATATTGGGGGAAAATAGAGCGTATGAATTGATATTATTTCATAGCTCTTGTTCTTGATCCCCGTCATAAATTGGAAGGTGTGGATGATTGTTTTTTTTTTGGGGGTGGGGGGAGGGGGGGTATTATCTGAGGATGATCATGTCAAGGTTGCAGAGGCTGTTTCTAGTTTGAAGCTTCTATTGACTAGTCTTCATAAACTCCATAAAGAGGGTGAAAGCGGGAAGTCTGCAAGAGAGGACAATACTGGTGGTAGCTATTCTGCGGTATCAAAAGATGAAGATGAGACTGAGAGAGATGCAGCAGGTGTGAAGATGAGACTGTGAGAAACGACAGACGATAGGTGTGAAGATGAGACAAATAGGGGTCGATGAGCGTGGCTCAATGTGGAAGAAATTGAAGTTATTAAACAACCCAAGTCGGGCAGTCGTGAAGATTCGTCAAGACTCAATTAGGTTAGGTTAGTGTAGGAAAAACTACGTAGTTTTACTTAACTAGGTTAGGTTAGTGTAGGTAAAATGACGTAGGTTTAGGGTTTAGGGTTAGTATACCGGTTTAGTGCAGCATAATCGGTTCGATTTGATTCGATTTTTTTTTTCAGTTTTCAATCATTGAAATTGAAACAGAACATATTCTGGTTTGGTCTTGATTTTTTTGTTTGGTTACGATTTTGTTTTGGTCCCATTTTTTTAGGTACGATACGGTTCAGTTCGGTAATTCGGTGCAATTTTTTCGAACGAGTTAACCGGGCTACCTCATAAAGACTGATGTAAATTGGAAATTGATGGTAGTAGCACAAGCCCTCTTGGGCTTATTAGTGCAGATGGATTGATCTGCAATCATGAGGGAAGATGGATCAAGAGCTTTTCTGCTAATCTTGGTTGAGTTAATAGTTTGGAAACTTAACTTTGGGGAATTTATATGGGTCTTTGGATGGCATAAGAGGCTGGCGTCAGAGCTGTAATGGTTGAAAGCGATTCTCTTGTCGCTGTTTCTCTTATATATTCTGAACTATATTGATTGTTGTCATCCTTTCCACACTCTGGTTTGCGATTGCAAAAGGATTATGAAGCCCTCTTGGAAGTGTGATCTCCACCATGTCTATCGTGGGATGAGCTACACCGTTGATTTCTTGGCTAACTGTGGCCATGGTCGTAAGTTTGGTCTCCATCTACTAGAAGCCCCCACACTTGCTGCTGCTGCCATTCTCTTCGTTGACTCTCTTTGCAAAGTCTATTAATGGATGTGCCCTATTAGTTTTCCTTTTTTTTTTACAGGGCTTTGCCCTCCAATTGTACTAAAAAAAATTCAAAATATGCATTTCGGTGAATGTTCAGATTTTGAATTCTTAATTGACAGTTTTCATGTGTGATAAATTTAAGGTGAGCAATTCTCATCAAACAAAATCTTTTTTCATCTCTAAAACCCCAATGTGTCTTAAACAACACTGTAACTCACTTGTTCAATTTGAGAGATTTTTAAATGTAATCAATTATATATTATCATATATATAATTATTGTCACGTAATACAAATAGACACATAATAATATACAACTGACTATTTGGAAAATTTTCGCTGCCAATGGCTCAATCATGATAAATTTAAAAGGTAGGACGTTTCCTTTTGTGGAACCCAAAATCACCAGAAGAATGTAGAGCTGCCACGTGGCCCATAATTCTCAGAATGACCAAATTGCCTCTGGCAATAATACTTGAAGCCCAAGCATCGGACATGGCCCAAGCCCACAACGCTTACATAGCCCAACATTGGGTCCAAATCAGGATGACATGTGGAAACCTCTCCACCCTCGATCTGTATAACACATGTTAGCATGCAAATTGAGGAGCATTTGTCCCATATCGAAACTATGGAAATTGAACATCTCACTCACTCCTATATAAGAGGTACACATTTCCCAATAAAGGTAAGTCGATTCTTCGTTTCGAAGTATATCCTTTTCCTCTCTCAAAGCTAACTTGGGCATCGAAGTGTTCTTGGTCGAACAACCCCCCGGGTAATCGATCGAGGCAACGATAGCTAATTGTTTGCTGTTTGCAGGAATTGCAAGAACTTTTCGCGGCAGATTTGATTTCTGTTTCAACAATTGGTACTTTCATTAAGAGCCGATTGAGAAGTACTCAAGGGGAGCTCTCACGATCGTTCATCGTTCATCATCCTTCGTTCGTCGTTCATCGACAATGTTCGAAATTCTTGAACGTTGTTCATCGTTCTTCAGCCATGTTCATCGTTCATCGTACTTCATTCGTCGTTTATCGACTATGTTTGGAAGTCCTTGAACGTTGTTCATCAGTCACATTCATCGTTCATCGTACTTCATTCATCATTTATCGACTATGTTTAGAAGTCATTGAACTTTGTTCATCAATCATGTTCATCGTTCATTATACTTCGTTCGTCGTTCATCGACTATGTTCGAAGTTCTTGAACGTTGTTCATCGTTCGTTGGAACTTTCCATCAATCCTCGCGATTCAACATGGTTAGGGTGCGACGATTTATTCGATCATTTGAATGTAGCGTTTCAGCCTTTGCAGCTCGAAAAGGAAGCAGAGAATACATTGTGTCTTTAGAAGAGCATTAAAGTCTTCGCTCCTGCGAAGCACCAAAGCCTTCACTCTTGCGAAGCACCAAAACCTTCACTCCTGCGAAGCACCAATGCTGAAAGTATTTTTAACTCAACTTCAATATAAATTTCAAATCTGTTGTTGAACATTTTACGACTATTAAGCACCCTTATAACGGTAAGTTCCTAGTTACAAGAACATAGCAAAAAAGTGTAGTACGAAAAAACCATTCCTCAATCCAAAATCTAGTGTAGCACTTGGGCTTGGGCCCTTTTTTTTGTAATATGTTTTGGTCGAACCCGATCTACCTGCTTACCAGACATACACAAGCCCGGAAAATCTACCATTTACCAATTGTCTCC
Organism: Prinsepia uniflora; assembly: GCA_032719365.1. Classification (NCBI taxonomy): domain Eukaryota; kingdom Viridiplantae; phylum Streptophyta; class Magnoliopsida; order Rosales; family Rosaceae; genus Prinsepia; species Prinsepia uniflora. Next base: position 89,783,884 of record CM064861.1, read on the forward strand.
TCTGTCTCGCTTTTTGCTGAGACTCAACTCGACGAGGGCTCTATCGCATTCAATCCCTCTCCATTTTCAGGGTTCAAATCTCTCTGTTATAGATTTTGATGACTATTTCGCTAATTTCTTATATGGTTTTCGTTAGATTGAACTCACTCTCTTGTTTATGATGTCTCTGCCAAAAAAAAAGCTTATCATTTATTTGCTATTTGTTCGATTGAAGGAAATTCATGAACTGGGCCTTTTTTTTCACAGAGATTATATATGGGTTCTGTTAGGACTTAGGCGTATATGATCTGACAATGTTTGAAAATCTTGTTTTCTTCGACTTGTTTATATATTTTGCATTTATGTTTACTTGAAGCGTGAGATTGTTCTTGGATTACAAGTACTCCAATTTTTGTTTGTTGTAGGTGATTATTGGCTTATTGAATACAATCATGTGTGTGGAATTAAGACTCTAACTTGAATGGTGGTTTGGAATTACATAAGCTTTGGTTTCTTAAAACGAAAGTTAGATGATTTTGTTATGACATTTTATTGCCTGGTTTGTGGATTCGATTAGTACCAATGGCGGATTTAGAATTTTTTTTTTTCAAGATGGTCGGCACTTAAAATGATATTAGCTACTATTAATATTCTAATTTTATATGGTAAGTAAACGAACAACTCAATAAAAAATAGTTACCGATTTTTCTGATTATTCCGATTACTTACTTCTCTATTATTTGTAAGAAAATGTGCTCTTAATATGAATTGTGGTATGAAAACTTTGTATAGCTATTATTTTGTTTGATTAGGGTCTGTTGATGTGCGTTGAATTAAGTGCAAGGTTATTATACATCCACCGACGTACATGTACCACTTAACAAAAGTGATAAATAAATGACACATGTTGTAAGACCCGTGTCTTGGGAAGAACCGTGAACAATCACACATCGGTCGGGGAGAAAAATGTGAAATGTCTTATATACATGGACACGTATCTATCTAACATAAGGCTTTTTGTGAGCTCACTGACTTTAAGAGCTCATCGGTGAAGTGTCTTACATTTTCACCGATTATTTACTTCCTCATTGTTTGTAAATAAGCATATACTCTTTCACTGATTACCTACTTACCGATGTATACCGATGTATATGTACCACTTAACAAAAGTGATAAATAAAAGACACATGCTAGTATTTAAAATAATTAGTAAATGTCCGAATGTTAAATGGTTATTAAATGTATGTATCAACGAGAATAATTGTCTAATTTTGGGTACATTTTTACCGATTATTTACTTCCTCATTATTTGTTAGTAAACATGTATTCTTTCATCGATTACCTACTATCCATTATTTGTAAGTACAAAATATAAAATTTGGCATAAAACTTGGTGCACCTGTTATTATGTTTGATTATGGCCAGTTGAATTGAAGCATATTTCATGGCATATCCACTGATGTAGAAGTGTCACATAATAAAGTGGTTAGTAAGAAAAAAATACTTACTAGATACCAAATTTACCGATGCATTAATTTCTATTTTAGGACCTAACATATTCATGATCCAACTAAATATGGGTGCGAGCTCAAATTTTCCAGTTCTTCAATGATGACCTTAAACAGTAGTTCAACTTATGATATTCGACTATAATAACTAGGGTGGGCACGGATCCGTTAAAACCGCTAACCGATTCGATTCAAACCGTTATTTATCCAACGATTTAAGTTTGACCGGATAAAAGTCAAACGGTTTGAGAATCCAAACCGTTCCGTTATTAACGGTTTGGATTTGGATTTTCATTTTGAAAATCCGTTAAATCCAAACCGAACCGTTAAGGAATATATTATTTTTTATTAATATGTAAATCTATTATTAATACAAAGTAAAAATAATAAAAATAAAAGGATACCTAGATATACCCATATAAGTATATATATATATATATACTTATCTAAGAGTATAATAAAATATTATTAAATAGTTTGTGTATTTGATAAATCTTAGTATAATGATAATGTTTGCAATTCAATATTTAGCAAGCTTAATATGTAAAATTTTGAATATTGAGTATTGATTTTTTTTTTGTATCGTTATTTTTCTATATCCTTATTTTTTTTTATTCCTTAACGGTTTTAAACCGTTTCGATCCAAACCGAACCGTTAATAACGGTTTGGATTGAAACGGTTTAATTTCTAATTTTAGAAAATCCAAACCGTATCGAATCGTTAAGATTTTAACGGTTTGGATTTGGATATTTCCAATATCCGTATCGAACCGTACCGTGCCTACCCTTAATAATAACTGACTATATTTGACGTGACACTTAATACGTTATGATATGTTAATAAATTAAATTATATTCTATATATTTTAGTTAATTTTTTTTTTCTTTTAGGAAAAATGTCACATAAGTGAATTAAATAAAATGATCAATTAATATGTTCAAATAAAATCATTCTAATTGATAATTGATAGGCATTGAATTAATTTATTCTTATTAATCAACTTTGTTAATATGGGAAGATATTTTTTGATTCATATGATATAAATGTGAATTGTGATGTACTAATATATTGAGTTCAATATTAAATTTTGAAAAATGGATTATATGATTTGCACCAAATTCACCTAATTAAATATTATGCAATAAAAAACTAGACATTTTTAACTCGAAACTAATAATATTACATATTAATTTATTGCAAGTTAAAATGGGTCAGTCATGTAGGTTTAATTTAGTTGGTTTTACTGTTAATTTATAGGTAATTAGTCTCAAATTTGAACTCGGATGACATACTATATGAAAAAAATTTAAAAAATTCTTGCCTCCACTATAATTAAAAAAAAAAAGTTAAAATGGGCCGGGATAAAAGAGTTAAAATGGGCTGGGATTCGAAAAAAGTATTAAATGGGCCGGATTCTAAAAGAGTTAAAATGGGCCAGAAAGCTAAAATCGTGCTTACAACCCAAACTTAGATCCGAACCCGCTTTCGAAGACGGAGTCGAGTGTTGAGGTTCAAGAGCGGTGTAATTGCCTCAGAGGTGGAGCGCAGAGGCAGTGCGCGAGCAGAACTCAACGCAAAAGCAAGGGGGAGTTAGAGGGAACACAAAGGTAAGCAATTACTTATTGAAGCACTTAGAGGGCAAGATGCTAGATGTTTTTGGCTTGAATATGGAAGCTTTAATCGAGGTTTTCAGGAGTAGGGGTGGTCAATTGACCACCCTTGCCCCTTAATAGATCCGCCTCTGATTAGTACCCAGATGATTCATTTCCCAAAGCAATAGGAATCGGTCTTTGTTTTTGAAATTTCTATTGCCCCGATTTCAATTGGAATATTTGGGTTGTGGTCTATGGGGAAATTGGAATATAGTTGGCTGAGATTGGTATTTGATCTTTTTTTGTACTCTTTTATAGATCACAGTCTGATGCTGAAGTATAATGTTGTAGGGGTAAAGTTATGGCTATGAATCATGTCAAATCGCTTAGAACCACTATCAACAACAGTGAAGCCTTTGGGATAGTGTCACGGCGGACATTGGCTGTCGGGGGTGGCAAATCAAAGAAGGGTGCTAAAGGCGGTGCTCAAGGGGATGCACCAAAAGCTTCAATTCTGGACAAACAAGTCAAGTCTACAACTGTGGTCGGAGCCAATATCCTCAAGGACGGAGCAGATCCTAAGATCTTGCCGGATTCTGAGTACCCTGATTGGTTGTGGCATCTACTTGATAAACGCTCGGCATTGAGTGAATTAAGTAGGAAGAACGTTGAAACTCTCAATTACGATGATCTCAAACGCTTTGTTAAGCTGGATAATCGAGCAAGGATCAAGGAGAACAACTCTCTCAAGGCCAAGAACTAGTTTTTCTATATCTCTAATAAATAGACCCAATATCACTCTTAGCATTATGCGAAGGCTGCTTCTCACTTCCTGTATGAATCTACGGCAGGTTAGAAGTACTTTCTCTGCTAATGATCTTCTGTAGGTTTTGGTTGTAAAAATTTTCTTGACTGTTGACTGAACAATTGGGAAGAATTTCAGGCTTCGTTATTGTTCTAGTTTCAACCTATAAATCTCAAATCTCACGGATGAACTGGGAATTCGTTGCATGCTAAAGTAGAGATAGTAGATGTTAATTATAGCTGGTTAGAAACTGCCTTTTCGTTGCATGCTAAAGTAGAGATAGTAGATGTTGATTATAGCTGGTTAGAAACTGCCTTTGCGATATGTCATTCTGCCAGAGTTGAAATTTTGTTATGGAAAATGACTCCAAAACTGTCTTAAGCTATTAGAAGTCTGATGAATTTGATCTGAAACAAGTTATAAGCATGATTATAGTGAAAAATGTGTTTTCTTGATCTTCTGGTAAATGAATTTGTTGTGCCGAAACCCTGTAATATGAATCTTTAGTTCCATGCCACAATGCTGATCCAACCGCAGTTTTAATGACGATATTATTCCATTGCAGCGGTGTTATACAAGTCCCGATTTCGTTCTGTTGATGTTATACAAGCGCAAAAAAATTAAATTAGTAACTTATAAAGCAATTTGTTGACCAGTTTTTTTGTTTAAGATATGAACCAGCAAGCGTTATGTAACTTACGTTTTTGGTCGAATGAATGCCAAAAAAACTATGGTAGAATTTTTAAACTACGAGAATTTGTCTTCCCTTTTGAGTTAGCAAATCAAGACAAGCCCTGGCCTATTTCTCTTTACCTTTGATTGTCTTCACTTTTAGATTAGGCGAAATTAGAGAAGTTCTGGTCTAATGATATGATATTTCTCTTTTAGCTTTAATTGTCATCATTTTTGGATCAGATGATCTAATGTATTTCTCTTCGCATTTAATTGTCGTCACTTTTAGATGAACCGAAATAACAGAAGCTCTAATCCAATGGCATTTCTCTTCACTTCCAATTTGACAATCACCCGTACGGTTCCAATACAGAAATGGCGGCGGAGTTCCAAGTTTGAATTCTCCAAGAATTTGGACGATTAAACCAACTTACAGATGCGAAATTGAGTAACCATCCGAGCCTCTTATCTCCTTCGGAAAACAGATCGAACCCTAGCTTCGACTCGAGCTCTTCCTCGGCGGTGCGCATAACCTTCTGCTTCTTGGAGCTCCATGAGCCTCCCCGGTCCCGTTTTCGGGTCTGGAAGCCGCTCATTATTTTGGTTCGTCAAATGAAAATGGAAATCCGTGTGAGAATTAGGTTCAGAGTTGAGAAGATGAGTTGAGTGAGCGAGGATTTGGAGGGATCAAAGCATTTTCCCGCGCTTTGTATCTACAGAGTTCTCTGGTATTTATTTCGCACAATGACTTAAATGGCCCTTATCTATAGCAAAACTCCGACAAATACCACTGTGTTTTTTGTATTTGTTTTTTGAGACGAGACCACTGTTTTAAATCACTGATAGTCTCATATACCATAAATGGACCAAGTTTGGTCTGAATAATTAACTTCACCTTTTGAGGCCTGGCCCGATTCGAGTCAGGCTAATAGAGTCGTAGGCATTAACTAGTCACGTATTTTCTTTACTGTACTCAATCTGACAGTTAAAAATACCATTTCCCTTAAATATCTCCGATCACTCAATTCTAGCCTATGGTCCATTATTGGTCGTGATCATGCCACTTTTGTATTTCAACCTTTTTCAAATTCCAGCCGTTCATATGTCAATTTTGATATAATATTTTCATTAAAAATAAATTGGTTTCGAATCAGCTCTCTTTCTTAAATTTCATTCTTTACTTGACTCATATAAGAAGATTTCAAATCAAATTCTACAAAATGGTAATTAGTTTTCTACCAGATATTTGGCTGCTAAAAATCCCCCAAAAATATACTTCACAAGTATTATCTGTAATATTCTCTTGAATTCAATTCCAAGATGTGTGTACCACTCAATTTTCTATAGGATAATCTCAATTTCCAAAGAATTTTTTTTTTTTGCGTGAAAATTCAGAATATCCATAATCCATATATATGGAGGGACCATAAACAGAAAATGACATACACTAATTTGACAAATAAAAAAGAATGACATACACTGCGTCTCACCATCCTAGAAGCCAATTTCAGCAAAAACACAAACTCAGCCCCATCGTTAATTAAATAAATGATCCCCACCGTTGATTGAGGGGTCACCATAAACCACTTGCAGTAGCAACAATACAAAGCCCACTTGACAAGATTCTGAAAGCTCTGAAAGAAGCTGCTTAGCTGCATGTCTATAAAATGCCATGCACGACCACCATATTAATCTCAACTTCAAGCACATACACCTTAATTTCTTCATCGATCCTTCATTGGTTCGAGTAGCTAGCACAAATTATGGCTCAAATTGCGAAGCTCGAGGCCCAAACCGAGATAAAAACATCGGCAGATAAGTTTTACGGTTTTTTCAAGAATAATATGAGCTCGTTTGTGCAGATGTTCCCTCAAATTTTTAAGAGCTTTCAGGTACAAAGAGGAGGAGTGGTCCAAACCGGAGCCGTCACCAATTGGACATATGACCTTGGTAGGAGAAATAACCATGTTCCATTTTTTAATCAATAGTGTCTTGTTATCTTTAAATTTAATAGAAATATCATTGAGTAAGTATCAAAATCTCACTTGTCGGATTTGAAATAAAAATAGGTGTTACTATACCAAATAATCATATTAAACAATCTACAAATTTCCATTGTTTTTTTCTTTTTTTGGGTGATGGCTTTCCGTTGTTTTGCTTGGTAACAAATTGTATGCTTTCAACTTCATATATATATATATTTTACTGCCTGGTTAATTGAAACAGGAAAGGGTCCAATTACGGCAAAAATAAAAATCCAAGCTGCAGATGATGAAAATACGTTATTCTTGATGGAGACATTTTGAAGCTGTACAAGAGTTTCAAGGCAAAGCTTGAAGTTATCAAGGCAGGAAATGGTGGGAGTATAGTCAAATGGACATTGGAATTCGAGAAGGCAAATTCAAATGCCCCTAATCCAAATGACTATGCTGATAAGGCTATCCAAGTGTCCAAAGGCATTGATGCTTACCTTGGCAGGGCTTAATGCAGTTTCTTCTTGCCTTGAAATTTAAGAAAGTTCCGTATGTGTTATTAAAAGAAAAAATTGTGATAAAGATGCGATTTACTTTTATGCAATCTTCTTTATATCCCCATATATAACGTTCTAATATGAATTAATAATTTTATGGACTCTGAATTATACACATGCATAGTTAGATTAAGATACATAATAATTGGTTTGCCCTTCAATTAAGTTGTGCGTGGCACTCGTTTTTATTAATCTTGTCAATGTTTTCAAATAAATTTAAGGATAAATCGGAAATTTGAATTTCAAAGTCAATATGGTTACCTTTGGTCTAATCACCTGAATTTCTTTTCCATTATTTTATAGGTTGATTTTTCGACTTATTTAAGAGTTTGATCTGAATTCTTAAATTTGTACTTAAATTTAATACAAATTTGCAATCTCTCCATACAAATTTGTGTGTTATAAATCTTATGATATGCAATCTCTCCATGCACTCTCTCCATGTACTCTCTCCATATAATCGTCTCTGGTCTCACTCTATTCTCCTTTCATGATGGGTCGAGAGGCCTTATATAGACATTGGGAGTCTTCGACTCCAAGTCCCACATTCCCTCATTCTAGGGTGTGCCTTAGATAAGAAAGTTGGAGCAGCAAGATCCAAACAATAGGAGAAGGTTGTCCATGAACCCCTTGGTTTCATTCATGTGTAATCACGGCAAGAAATTGGGAAAATACGTTGGTTAATTTCCTTCTTCTACTTTCCCAAGTTTAGAGCCCTAGTAGAGATTTTTACCAGAGTAATTATTTTTGCACTCACACCTTGAATTTCTTTTCAATTTTTCTAAGTTTCTTTTCTTATTCTAATTATTTATATACATTTTATAATGATTTGAGCTGAATTCTCAAGTTCACCCTTTAACATAAGTTCAGAAAACTCGAAATAGTTAATGAAAATAAACAAGAGTGCAACATAATAACAATTTTTAGTATTCAGAGACCATAGTGTAACCGAGTCACCAAAATCAAGTGCCATAACAGCAATTAAGTTCTTTTTATTACAATGATATAAGGAAATATTTGATATCAACCTCACTATTTACAAGAGTCGAATCCGAGACCCCTCACATAACGTATAGAGAGGAACATCACTATTTGATCTCCCAAAATGCAACACAAACTAGTGAAATAAGAAATAGATCAAATGGTGAAACTGTTACGAGGATAAACCAAGAACTTCAATTGCCTAACGAGCACTTCGTCTAGTAATAATACACAAACTTCAACACAAGCAAGCTACCTCAAGTCAACTCAATTAGACAATTCAAAAATGATTCAATCCCTATGACCCCTTACATATATCTAAAGAAAGTTTTAGAGATCTAAACCCACATCCAACTACAAATGGAAACTTAACATAAGATAGCTATAATGAAGATGTGAAGTCTTAATACGAGGGATGCCTTCAATGAAAATCTCTTAATCAAAAAGGCTGAAACCCATGTCCTGCACAAAATTGACAATAGAAATTAGAACACAAGCTCGCAGATAAAGAGCAATTTAGGTAAAAACTAAGGCAACGTTTATACGAGAACAAACTTACGTCATCTGACTCTTCCTTCTCTTCTACCTTCTCCTCCTTCTTCGGCTCAGCAGTGGCAGGAGATGCAGCACCGCCTCCACAACCAGCGGTGCAGAATAAGCAACTGCACCACCAGCAGAGTGAACAGATGCCAATTTCTCCCTTCCGGTTGCAATTAGCTCTGTAATATCTTTACCCTTGACTTCAGACAAACAGCAACTCGATTTTGTCACCATCAGCTTCGGCTCCAACTGTAAATAACAAACCATTAATTTATCACATAAAAATTTAGATAATGAGTTCTATGGACAACTCAATGTTAAGACTATTTTCCATGCAATCATTACTTTGTCAAGATTAGTCACAACATATGAATCAAAAAGAACAGAAAATGCGGGTCGTAACCAGGCCCTCAAATCAGAAATCATCAGAGAGAGCAGACATGTGGACCCAAAGTGTTAGTGTTTAAGCAAATCACTGAGAAGTGACTTGGCACAATGCGAAGTGGATTGCCAAGTGGCAGGTGACAAGTGCAATGTGTGTGAGTGAGTGAATTCAATGTAATTGTGTGAGTGTGTGTGTGCATTCTGTTAGTGAATGCAAGTGTGTGAGAGTGGTGCATTGAATGAAAAACAGCAAAGAAAGTGGGAGTGTGTGAGCTGCAAAGGTGCTGAGGTATGCTCCAGTCGAGAAAAAGAAGCAAATCCATGAGAGAAAGAAGAATAAAAAAGTCTACTTCGCACCTTCGTGCTCAACATGTTCTGATCCCGCTCCAAGAGTGATCAGTCCCGCTAGAATGTATTTCCAGAAAGACTTCGTTAGTTTTCAGGATTAGCAAGAACACTTGCACGCCAAAATCCAGCGGGAAAGTCAAAGAAAAGTCAAAGAAAAGGCACGAGACCCACCCAAAAAAATGAAGGGATTTGGCGAAGGGCTTAACAACAAACAAACAAAGTTACAGTCTCTATTTTTCATGATTCGAGGTCACACTCAATCTCTAACCGTTTCACAGTGAGTGTGTGAGTGTGAAATGCACGGGTATATGAGTATGTTGATGCTCAATACAATCTAATGAGAAAAACAGAGAATAGAACTCAGGGGTAGTGTTATTCTACACTGAGAATTCACAAAAGAAATGCATCATCTCATTCACACAAATTCACAAACACTTGGTGTGCACAATTGTCCATTACATTCATCATCACCTTTTCACAATCCAATTCACTAGAATTACAGAGAAGGAAGATTCCTATCTATTTTAGCCTAAACCAATCGAGCTAATCTCGATACATCAGCTAGGGAGTTTAGGAGCTACAAGAGTGTACCTGTTAAGTGGTTGAGTGAACTTTCGAAATCCTTCTCTGTGGTCTTGATCGTTTGGTGCGATCTGCAAGTCCTTCTGCATCCTCTGGTGTGCCATTGCTAACACAAAGCTGTTCAATTTCCGTGCACATTACTATGATTCCTTCATTTTTTTCCAATCCAGAGCATCGGCTTATTGTGCACAGATCTAATTTACCCCAATCAATCAAACAACAGCATAAAACGAAGGACGCACAAGACTACTTTGGATGAATTGCATGCCTTGCATCCAAACATTCAAATTCTAAAATACAAAAGGAGAACAATCACAAGCAGAAAACAGTATAGCCAAGAAATGAGCAGATCGAAGGAGGCTCAGCCCCAAGACTTACCACAATAAAGCATCCCCATTCCGATGATAGAGAAGTCCAACAACTGACACGCATATAGACAGTAAGACAGCCAAAATAGAAGCCCAAAATAAAATTAAGTACCAACAGGAGGAAAGAGTATTAAATGACCAAAGTGAACCTTTCCAATATTGCATTAATGAATATCTGAATCATATTTTGATTCACAAAAGGATGTGGCTCGAACTCTTGCATGGGAGCAGGAAGCTCCACATCAAAATCGTATGAGTTCACTAATTTAAGCTAATAGAGCGAAAATAGAATTTAACCACACAATTGAACAACACACAAACCATTTAAACTATCAAACCAAACCGAACCCACAAATGGCAATCCAAAATTAATACAAACAATTGAATGAACCAAATAATAATTTTAACTTGAGCGTACATTTTCTAAAAGGGTTGATCACAAGTTCACAATCAAAGTTACCTGAACCAAGGATGTCCTTTAAATCAGCAGCAGAGGGGCTGGTGTTGCCCCCCAAAACAGCGAGCAAATATGCAGCAACAACCTTCATCTTTGCCAAAACAATAAGGTATCACAATGAATAAGATCAACATATAGGAAATAGTATTTGAAATTAGAAAGAGGACTTGTCTCCTATGTAGATTTCATAACCCGAATTTCATACAAGAGCTAAGAATATTCGGATACTATTCACTGAGCTACGAATGGAATCTCAGGGAGCTACAGCAGCTGAGAATTCCAGGAATCAAGCAAGCATCAGAAATGAAACTGAAAGCACTAATCCAGAAATTGAGACTTAAGTCACATTCTTGTAGGCCATCACTATAATGCAAAGCGAATTATTACCGTGGCACTAATCTGCCCCTATTCTAACCCTTCACAATATTAAACCCAACCCCTGCGAAATAGGGAAAATAACAAAGCTTTGAAAAATAAAAGACAAAATTTAGACTCAAAATCATTTATTTAATATTGATAAAAAAACATTTATTTAATTGATAAATATATAAACAGACAGAATGTTCCAGCTGTGGCAGTGGTGTACTACTAGGACAGTATAGGACCACGTGGGCGGTACATATTGCCCGTTTCTTCTTTTATATGTGAAGTGGAGAAGAGCTCCCAGAAAGTACAACATTCTAAATTAAAACCTCATATACGGTATACCCAATAATGGCTCTCATATGGCTTCTCTTCATCCTCCCTTTGTTTTTTTTACTAAAAAGGAAGAAAAAAACTGGGCACTTCCCACCAAGCCCTCCCACGCTTCCACTGTTAGGCAACTTACACCAAGTTGGCCCATCACCTGACCACCAGCTTCTCACCCAACTCTCCAAAAAATACGGCCCCGTCATGCTCCTCCACCTCGGCCGCGTCCCGACACTCGTAATCTCCTCTGCCGAAGCCGCCAAGGACGTCTTAAAAACCTATGACCTCCACTGCTGCAGTAGACCCACCTACACCGGCTCCCGCCGCCTCACCTACAACTATCTGGACATGGCCTTTTCACCTTACGGCGAATACTGGAGAGAGGTCAGAAAAATCTGCGTGATTGAGCTCTTCAGCGTCAAGAGAGTGACATCATATAGGTCACTGAGAGAAGAAGAGGTGGCTAAAGTGATGGCCTCGATCTCAGAGTCCGCTGGTGAGCCAGTGGATCTTACTGACAAGCTATTTGGTCTGGTTGCAAGCACGATTTTTCGGATCGGGTTTGGGGTAAGCTTAGAGCAAACTAAGTACAAGACTGGACGGCACATTCATCACTTGCTTCATGATATTGAGGCCATGATTGGAGGCAGGTCTTGCGGAGAGTACTTTCCGGCCTGGATCGGATGGATCGTGGACAGGCTCACCGGCGTGCATACCCATTTTGATAAGCTTTCCAGAGAGTTGGATCAGTTTTTCCAGCAACTCATTGATGACCATCTCAAGGCAGGGAGGAAAGAACAAGAACACCAAGACATAATTGATGTGCTGCTTGAAACTGCGAGGGAGGAAACTGGCGTGGTTGGCGCAGCTAAACTTGGCCATGATAGCGTCAAGGCTGTTCTCTTGGTACCTAGATTCATTCGCGTACATGCTTTAATAAAAATGTTCCATAATCAATACTTTAATTACGAATACGTACTTAATTTGAATTTGACTTATTAGTCCTGATAAGAACCCTAAAAGGAATTTATTTGTATGATCAGAATCTCGTGTTGGGTGGAATCGATGCAAGTTCAGTAACCATGGGGTGGGCAATGGCGGAGCTAGCAAAGAACCCTAAAATGATGAAGAGAGCACAAGAAGAGGTGAGACGATGCGTGGGAAGCAAAGGAAAGGTAACAGAGAGCGACATCGACCAGCTTCATTACTTGAAGATGGTGATCAAGGAAACCCTAAGGCTACACCCTCCAGTGCCACTCATGCTTCCGAGAGAAACCATGTCCCACTTCAAACTCCAAGGCTACGATATCGAGCCAAAAACACAAGTGTTCGTCAACGACTGGGCGATCGCACGTGACCCCGAGTTTTGGAAGGACCCCGACCAGTTTATCCCCGAGAGGTTTGATGGCAGCTCCGTGGACTACAAAGGGAACCACTTTGAGTTTCTGCCGTTCGGTGGCGGTAGGAGAATTTGCCCCGGCATTTATTTGGGCACGACATCGGTGGAGCTTGCTCTATCCAATCTTCTTTTCTGGTTTGATTGGAATTTGCCGGAGGGGATGACGGAGGAGGACATCACCATCACTAAGAGAACTCCTCTGCATCTGGTTCCCGTCAAGGTTTCTGAAAAATAAGAGGCTCATTTCACTTCAAGTGCTTTAAGATTCCTAAACATTCTGGATCGTGTTGGGATTTTTAATTATTACTATAATATAATTTATGACGTGGTCGATTAAATAATTACTATAATATAATTTATGATTTGGACTTGTGCTGTGTTTATTGATCGAGTATAATTTGAAAATTAAATAAAGGTTATTACTCAAAATGATATTCTAATTAAACACTTAATCTCAATTTGCATTCACAATTCAAAATTATTGCAATGTATTATCTCTGTTGCTCCAAATTGTTATGCCATGTTAGTAATGGCATCAGTTGTGCTTATATGACACCTACGTGGCAATACTTCAATGAGAAGGAAAGAGGCTGAATTTTGGGGTTGGATTTGGGCGCCAAAATCAGCCCCAATTGAGGCGCAACCCTAGAGAGAGAATTTTGAAAATTTTATTTCTTATCCCACCAAAATCGTGCGAATTGGGGCTTTATAAAGGTTTGTGAACCACAAGACTTCAACATTTTCAATCAATTTGCAGTTAAAATCAAGTATGGAGGAGAGCGAGAGTGGAAATTACCACCCGCATAAATGTTTTTGTGGGGAGATGGGAAGTATGAAAACGTCATGGATATATGGATGAAAATCCAGGAAAAAGGTTTGTTGTCTATCCAGATGCTAAGGTAATTGGTAATGAGTTTCAATTTTCTTTTATCTTTCTTTTGTTTCTGGGTTTTGTTTGTGGCTTTAGGATTATGTTTCCGGGTTTGATTGAAGGCTTCGTTTCTGGCTACGGTTTGGCTGTGTTCATTGCTTCGTTTTTCGGCTTCATTTCTAGGTTCGTTCATGAGCTGAGTTATAGGCTTCTATAGGTTTCAGTTTATGAAAATATTATGAAACTCATTTTCTTTCTCCACTTGTTGTTTTGATGGATTGGTGATTTTTATGAATTTGTAATGTGTTTGTAGGTTGGAGAAGGTATAGGTAAAAGAAGAGCTATGGGTTGTGATTTTTAGGAGTGGCTGATGTGATGACCCAAAAATTTGAGGAAAGATAAATTTGGGAACTTCTATGGAAATGACGATTTTGCTCTTGGAATTTTCAAATGTTGACTTTTTGACTGAGACATTTGTTGGACACTCTGTAAGGACCATTACGAAGGTCTCGGACTCCTGAGTCCGTAGACAGGTAGTATGTCAAAATCGGATTTGGGAAGGATTCCATATGAGTCAAAATCGGCTAAGGGCAAAATGGTAATTAGGCACCAAGAGCATTTTGGTCTTTTTACTTGGAAGATTATTTGGGTGTGACACTTGTCCGTAAAATTTTGAACCATTCTTTCCTCTGCACCCCACCGACTTACAACCTATTTATATTTGTGCTGGGTGTGTTTGGTGGTTTTTAGTAATGTGGAACCGAATGGAAGAAACTCCATGCAAAGAAAACCGTGAGGGGGAACCAAGAAGAGATGAAACCATGGGAAGGAAAGGAGAGGGAAAGGAGTGGAAAGAGAGGAAGAATGAGGGGAAAAAAGAAAGAGAAAATGAGGGAGAAGGATGGTAAAAGAAATAGTAACCTGAGAAATCTAATCTTGGTAGTGAAGTGAAGTTATCTTTTAGTCTTGAAAGCTTGAAACCAAGCCTTCTAACAGACTCTACACGTCCATGCAAATCGAAAGAGTGAGTAACACGATGGTTTGGGCGCTAGAATTGCCCAATTAGGGTGGTTCGACAGTGGCCGCACATTATGGAATCGAACATGGATTTTGGAGGTAAGTTTCTCTGTTTTTTAATATGTAGATCCCTTTCCGAGTTAGTGTAGAGAAGATTGAACGAAAAAAAAGCTAGAAAATATTGAAAAAATAAGGATTTAACGACTGGGTCGGGTTACCGAGTCGGGCAACCCGAAAACCAGCTAAATGGGCGAAGAATACGATGAATAGTGCCCTATGCATGAAGCCCATGCGCAAGGACTTTGTTTGGCGAGTGTGGGTGCATGAGATTCTGTTTGAGACTTCGGTCAACTTGAAAGTTCATGTTTCCGACGATACGAGTCCAATGTTATGGTTTTCGAGACAATCAAGTATCGTCTCGGGGCAGTTTTGATTGTCCGAAGGTTTAGGAATTATTTTAAATTCGTTTAAAATTTCAGAAAATTAAGGTATTGAAATATGAGTTAATTGGCATGATTAGTGACCTTAAAGGTGATTGTTGACAAGTGGGAATGATTTCGCGAATTACAAAAAGGCGGTCTTGGACTACGCGGACCGAATGTGAGTGGACTTTCTTTTCCCTAAACTCCTATGAATGATTTATTATGTGATTTGAATATTGGTGATTTGAGTATACTTTTATATGATTTTCGGTGATTTTACGGACATTGTTTTATTGCACGTTCATGAGGAATTATTTTGGCTTTATATCAGACTTTGGATTTAATTTTAGAATCTATATGAATTTCCTACATGCTTTTGGTGATATTGATTGATTGGGATTGCATACAAGTTTTGATGAATTTATGAATTTTATTAATGACACGAATTACGAGGTTTTAATATAACTTGTGTTTTGGGCTTTGACTCGGATTTCAAGGTGTAAATTTGGGTTATGAAATGGATATGAGTCATGAGTATGTATTTTCTTGATTACTGTGATGTGATTATGGTTATATATGGATTGTGATGATTGGACAACCCTCATCGGGATGCAGTATGTTTGATGCTCAGACGTCCAGAGCCGAACTTTGTTTTCCGGAGTGGCCGAAATGGTGAAAGACATAAAAAAAAAACCACCCATGAGGAAGCACCATGAAATGAGAACCCAACGAGAGAAAAAGAAAGAGAAGGAAGGGGAGTCAGAAAGAGGGAAGGAACAGAAATTACTAAGAAGGAGGAGCTACCCCAAGACCCGCAGACCCAAAGTTAAACCCAAAGCTTGAAAATCTACCCTTGAGTTTCTGATTGGGGAGCTTGTAACTAAGCTTCGTAATAGCTTCTACGTGTCCTTAAGACTCTAAGGAGTCATTTAAACGATAGTTTGGATGCGGGGATTTCTTGGACATCAAGGGATAACAAATGTCGTGAGGCTATGATCGATCATCATGAATTCAAGGTGGGAATGATTTGGGGAAAAACAAAAAGGCATGCAAGTCAGCATCGAATAACATGGACTGAGTGTAAGTGGACCCTTTCTTTCTTAAAATTTTTATGCATGCATATTTAATTGTTTTAAATGGTTTTTATGTGATGTTGATGATATTTAATGGATTGAGATTTTTTTATGATTTTTTAAAATTTTATGAATTATTTTAATGGCATGTTTTACGAGTTTGTGCTTGAGTTGTGTTTTGGGCTTACGCCCGGATTTCGAACTGTGGTTCTAGTTGGAAATGTTAAGTACGTGTTATAAAAGTATGTTTCTCGATAATTTTGATTTTTGGGTTATTGACGAAAATTTTTGTAAAGCACGTTTTACAATAGATTTGCATATTTCGTGTTGTGAATTTATACTGGATTTTGAATTTGGTTTTAGAATTGAGATGAATTATAAGAATATGTTTTCTTGTTATTTTTTATGCGTCATATATTATGTTGTAGATAACCCTCCTCGGAATGCCGATTTGGTTGATTAGTCTCGGATATCGAGGTAAAGCTCATTTTCCCAAGACTGGTATTGTTATGGTTAGTCTTAGTCGTCAAGGTAACGTACATTTTCATGAGACTAGTGTTGGACGACTCAGACATCGAGGTAAAACTTCTTTTCTTGAGTCGATCCTCACTCAGATGGCGAGGTAAAGCTCATTTTCTCGAGTGGTTGGCCTATCAGTAGTGTAGTTGTGATATGATGATTTGGCTTGCATGCATCGAGGATGGGTTGATCATGTGTGACCTTGGTTGTGATATTTGATATGGTTTTATATGATTAACTTGCCTTATGATATTACTGGATTTTCTATAAATTATCTGTTTGTCAAGATTTAGTGGGTTCTTATAACTGAACGTATTTTGGGATTGTTGTTTTAATGATTTATCTTATGCATGCATAGATTTTCTAAAATGGAGGGTAATTACATATGTTTTACAAACTATATTTTTAAAATATTTCTTTTATGTCCACTCACACGTTTTTTGGTTTTAATAACCCTCATGAACCATGGCACGGAGTACGAGGCAACTTAAGAGGTGGAGGCATGAATTGAGAGGAGTACAAGTATCCCTTGTCTAACAAGGTTCGAGGGTAAATTTGGTATTTTAAGGTTACTTGTCAGACGGGAGTAGAGCTAGCTATGACTTTCGAGGTGTTTAAGGGTCGGTTCCTGTCATTCCATACCTCCAAGTCAACCATTTAACATTGGCATGTACGTTTTTAGTCCCTATACCAAAGATGTGATGCATATACTGTAAACTCACATCCACTCCTACTGCAAACCACCCTCTACTTGGTTGATTGCGTTTGAATGTTACTTGCATTCTAGTATTTACCGAATATGTAACACCCCATATCATCGAGGAAAAAAATAGGCAAAATGAAAATTTTACCCATAGAGAAGTCAAAATGTTGACTTTTTGATCGGGACATTTTTTGTGACCTTCGAGAGAACCATTATGAAGGTCTTGGTCTCCTGAGTTTATAGACAGGTAGCGAGCCAAAAATGGAGTTCAAATAGGTTCGATATAGGTCTAAAATGGCTAAGGGTATTTTGGTAATTATGTGATGAGGGGTAAAATGGTAATTTGACATTAGGCATGTGATTCGTATGTTTGTGTCTAAAAACATCTCAAATTTTCCCCAAAATTTCCTCCACCGTCATACACAAGTATATATATATACATGTGTGTATATGTGTTTGAAAGAGAAAGGGTTCGGGGGTGGAAGGTCGAATTAGGAGAGTTTGATGAACACACCGCCATGACGGAGGAAAAGAGGAACTGAGGAGAGAAAGAAAGAGAGAAATACGAAGCAGAGAGAATGAAGAAGAAGATGGTGGAGTCTCGAAGGGAGAAGAGATGGCATCTTGAAAGGTCCAAAGGAACCCGTGAGGTTCCAATTTTGAAATCAAGTTTCTAAGCTTGGAAACATATAACTGAATACCACAGAGGGTTCATATAGGTTATACAGACTATCCAGACTAAAAAAACAAGGGAAGTTGGTCTTGGGAAGGGCTGGAAAGCCTCTGGACACCATGGCCGAAAGACTTAGGTTCTTGGGCAGCTTATTCCAGGTACGTTTTCGATATTTTAAGGACAAATATCTTTTCCTGACTAGATTACGAGGAGATTAATCGAAGAACGGTTGAAAACGGGTAAGGGATGAGGGATTTAGAGTAGGGTCAGGTCGTTGGGTCGGGCAACCCGACTTGCAGACCCGACGAGAGGTTAATGATAAAGAATGGAGCCCTGGCGCGTGAGGGCGTCTGGATTTCCGACCAACATGAAATATTTTTATTTTTATTTTTTGAATTTATTGGTATAATTTCTACATTTATTGGACCTTGTTTGGACATAGTTTCGAACATCCACTATCTTTGTTTATAAATCAACTATTTTTAGGTTATTCCTAAATTGTGATAAATTGGATATTTACTATGCTGATCAAGGTTGTTATTTAAGTGTGTAAGTGATGTGGTAAGAGGTGGTGGACATCATGTTACAAATAATCTTGGTTTTGCTTATGATTAAGTTATTTAAGTATTGTGATTTGGTAATTTCTTGGGTTTAATTAATAAGTATTATCTTTTGAGCGCATCATTAATTATAGTGGAAGTATAGAGTTGAATATAACTAAAATTTAGTACGTTAAGATGCATACCCTTAATAGCAAAACAAAGGAGTAAGTTGAGGTATTACATTATTCACCTTGTCGGGAAGTGGGTGGATGTGGGTGACAAACCCGCAAGGTGGAAATTTATTTGGGAGATTGAATCGTTTTAAGAGTCGTAAAATCCCTGGTCTAACGAGAGGTCACCAAATGGGAGCAGGATTGATCCGGTTCGTTGTAATTGGGAACAGGTGACAGGACCCATCCCAATCCCCCCGGGATTACCGTGGAATGTGCCCTGCTCCTGTCCAACAAGAGGTGTCAGACAAGGGATAACCAAGAGCCACTGCCCAATGGGGCATCCAGAGTGCGCAAGGATCGATGGAGGAGGTGTGCAATGTCCCAGTCTCTGCTGCAATCGTATCCGTAATCAACCTGAAGGGCATTAAAACCAAAAGTTGTGAGTGGACAAAAACCAATAAGTTCATCAAATACATTTATAAGACATTTATGCCCTCCAATAAAAACGTATGCATGCCACGAAAACCAGTAACCAAAACGTTTGCTCAACCGAGCCATTAGGGCCTTAGCCCAAAAACCGTTAACCAAAAACCAAGTGTGGGAACTCAGCCCAAAACTGTGGAATACCACCACCAGACATATTAAAACCATGTGGGCCACCGCCCAAAGCCATAAATATAAATTCATAAATCCAAAACCATTTAGGGTCCCTGACCCGACATACCATTTCATAACCAATAATCCATTTTTACCACATAACACATATCCAACCGAAAAGCCATTTCATAGATCCATTAATCCATATTTTACCATTACCATCACCAGCATCCCAGATGCTTAGCGTCCCAGACGCTTGACGTCCCTGACGTCATATCTCACAGTTTCATAAGCTACGCGTGCTGCCCGGGGTCTCTCCGGGTCCATATATCTGACATCCCTGATGTCTGACGTCCCTGACGTCAATCATAGCAATCCTGCTCCTGAATCATCATACGGTCCGGCTGCTCCGTATAATGACCCCTCGCAGGCAATGCACCGTGACTTCCCCAGTGTCCCAGACATCTGGAGGAGACCATCATATATCCTTGTATCCAGATGGTATATGGAAAACAGTTTTATTAAATCCTTTTTTTTCACATCATTATCATTGGGCCCTGCCCGAAATTTCCATAAAACCATGTAATTCCATTTAGGGTCCCTTACCCAAAATCACAATTATTAAACATAGGGTCCCTGACCCGAAATCACATTTATAATCTAACTGGGCCTCATGCCCGATTTTATGAACCATTGGGCCCACGACCCGATTTGTAAACCAACTAGACCCGCAGCCCGCAGCCCGACTTATAAACCCACTGGGCCCACGGCCCGAATTCATAAATCAACTGGGCCCCTGGTCCGATAACATAACTCAAATGGGTCTCAGCCCGATTTCATACCAACTGGGCCCCTGGCCCGATTTCATTAACCAATTAGGCCCCCGGCCCGATTCTCAAATGGACTCCAAGTCCGAAATTTCCAAAACAAGTGGGCCTCAAGCCCGAGTTCATATTTCCAATTTCAAAACCATTTCATCACATTATATCCAAGTCATAAATATGGAAAATCCATGTAAAACCTGAAAACCTCGATTTACGTGCAAGCACGTAAATCGCCTCGAAATACGTGAAACCGTACAATTTACCAACAACCAAATCAACATCATACAATCACAACCATAATCCATATAAAACATTTAAGAATGCATAGAATTTATAAAACCAAAGTCCACTCACAGACCGTTTAACCGTGTGCCTCGATACGCGTGCCACCGGCCCTCCCGGGCCACACCACTATCACCGGGACTCCCAATCCTGTCCAAATCACATTAGAGGGTCACTAACCTCATCATTAACATCCTATCAAAGTCCCGTATTTTTCCCGAATTTTTAACTATTTTTAAACTTGTTTTAAAACCTTCGGACATCCCGAACACTATCGAGACGGTGTCCGATCGACACGAAACCAATCCCAAAATGTCCGTTACATCGAATAGATTAAAAGTCATGTTTGAAGTTTCCCTAAAATACCCTTCACGCGCCCCCACGTGCCAGGTCAACACTCAGGTCAATAATGATGACGTCATGCTACAGTAACCGGGTTCTGAAACCGGGTCGTCGTCGACCCACGGCTTGACCCGATCACAGATCGAGTTCCAGACCACCATTTTTGATGCGGTTTGATCCTATGGACTCGTCATAACCTCCTCTACGGTTCTGTGACATCCAAACTCATTTTTAGGTTGATTAAACTACCTGAAATCTGACAGGAAAATCGGCTGAGAACTCAGGTCATCATCTCCGGCGACTCGTCGAGATTCCAGCCGTGGTTCATGGTCCAACATGGTTGTCTAGGTTCCTAGGACATGTTTCAGAAGTAAGCAAACAATCCCTACGTCTAAAACCAGTGTTTCGAAACAGGGAAGAAAATCAAACCTTCTCGGGTTTCCTAGCATATCGCCGCCGTGCCGCCGCCGTGGACTGCCCAGTCCAGTCCTGCGTCGTCCTAAGGTTACACTGATCCTAACCCAACGTTGGTTCGAGTCCAGGTATGAAGGTTTGGACGGTTGGATCGATTTGGGTTGATCGGGTTGTTTGGTTTCCTTCTCGGGTCTGGGAGGTTTCCGGCCGTGCAGGGTGGCCGTGAGGCGGTGGCTGTCGCCTGGAGGTGGCTGGTGGTTGTCTGGTGCCGTCTGGTGTGTGAGGCTGGGCTGTGAGGTGATGATGTGCATGATCAAGGAAGGAAACCGTGCTCACGGTTTTGAGGGAGAATGAAAATGAGAGGATGTGTGGTCTGATCAAATAAAGAGAGAAGGAATGAGATCAACGGCCCAGATTCAACCTCCATATAAAATGAAGGGTGAGGATTTGAGGAGAGGGGATAATTAATTAACCCAAATGGCCAGCAAAGATCACTGATTTAGGGAATGAAGGGGATGATGACATGTGTCATACATCAAGGGTCCAGATTGGTTTGAGATTAGGGTAATCAGATTTTATTATTATATTATTATTTTATTTCGAGTCTCGGTTAATCGCGTTTTACGTCCTTGACCATAACTTCGTCGTCGAATCTCCGATTTCGGCATGCCGCCTGTCGTTGGATTCGTATTGACGATACCTACGTAACGGTCCTTGGCCCTCGTCCATCGGACCACCCGGTCAAAAAGTCAACATTTGACCCCTAATAAGCCAAATTACCAAAATACCCCTCAACTTCCGAACCTCATAACTTTCTCTACGAATGTCGGAATCGAACGTGCCACCTGTCTATGAACTCGTGACGTCCCGACCTACGTCACGGTCATTGGTCAAAGTCCGTTTGACCGCCCGATCAAAAAGTCAATATTTTGCCCACGACCAAGGGCAAAACGGTCATTTTGCACATTTTGTCCGATTCCGCCCTACTAAGCACCGTTCAACCTCACTAAATGAGATTAGTGACTAATTTAATCCCGGAATTCGGGACGGGTCGTTACAATCTTCCCTCCTTAATAAATTTCGTCCTCGAAATTCCAACCGATCTAAACTCAAACGTACTTCCCTCCTTAATTAGTTTCGCTCTCGAAACTCGACTATCCTGATTCCACAAACACCCCGTGGAAAGTGGAATCGACCCTGTAACACGTGTACACCCGTACACCAACTAATCAGACAAAACTTGTCTGCACCCAAACGTACCACTAGTACTCAAAACGCAACAACTACATTCGACCCCGTCGAATGACTGAAACTACTTGTTTCGAATTTGACACCACTTGTCAAATCAACCCTCTCGTTGACGCAACAACTCGACGGTTCCTTTCCCACTCCCACTAGGAGTCAGCTGACCCCACTCAACAATCTATGTTGACACATCCTGACAATCTGTCGCCACACAGTTGTTGTCAGTCAAAAACTGACACTAGACTCACTCGTGGCTACACATGCCACCAACGTATTTGACTTAGTAAACATTTACCGACCTTTCACACGATCTGTGTGTAATTAGACTCATCGGAAATACCATGACCCATTGCATAGTATCCAATGTCCGATTCTTGACCTCGACTAATCCATTGGTATCGGAACCAATCCGGCTACCAACACGCTCACTGACACACCTCGGGTATATCTCGTATACCATAACTAGACACCACAGGTCTACAAAGTATTGTACCTCGAACCATGTACGAAGTACACACATCTACCTAATAACCAGACTACAACCACCTAGGTCATAGCCGAACGCGTTCCAATAATGGAGTACGTTTGCCCAATCCAGCATGAAACAAATCGAAACTCCACCCAACATCTAGTTCCAATTCCGAATCTGAATCCGCAATTTCGTAAGAAATCCCGGATCCAAGCCCAGACATCATATTTTAATTCATATCCAAATCCGAATCCGAAATCATTATCCCGTAAGCTAGCATTTGGAATAATCATTCCGTACCCAAATCCGGAAATATACTTTCAAGTTCCAAAATCGAATCCTGAATCGTCACTCCGAAATTCGATTCCAAATCCCGAAATCTCGTTCACATTTACCAAGACACACCAAAACCGAACCTACCGGTTACCTGCTCAATACACCTGATTGACTTCATAGGGAAGCCAATCCAACCTCCACACGTCTAAGGTCGACAAAACCTGACCACATCGAAAACCTACTCACCCGAGTAGAATACCGTACGGGCCCCACTTCGAAAAGAAGTTCGGTCCCGTCATTTACGACTCACATACCCAAGTTCGTATCGATCCTTGTTATTCCACCTAGGAAAAACCAAGGATGATCCAAAATGATGACTCCAATACTCATCCTACGTGGATGCAACCTAAACTCGCTGCACTCACAACATCCTCTGCCACCAAGCAGAAAATGAGAAATCTCGTTTACCTAATTTTGAATATGCAACTCCCCCTGATGACCCCACAACACACATGGGCTCACCAACCAATACACGCTCAACGTACTGGTAACTACAGTCAATGTCTGCCAGGGCAGAAAGCAAGAAGTCAACCCCAATGACTTCGGAATACCAATCACCAAAAACGAACACCACTCTCGTTCCCCAATCACAACTTTCCTCAAAACTAAGGTTCCAACCATGTTGGAAACAGACATGCTCCCAACAAGACGTCAAGTCTAACCACTAGACTTCCTACCTCCTCAATTCACTGGGACAACCCCGTGTCCACAATCAATCCGTTATTGTTCCGTTCGCACATCCCAACCTTTACAGGTTCAACACTCAGTTTTCCAAGTTCTCAATTATACCTTTTTAATCCACTCCTTACTGGTTATCTCACCACCATTGGGACTTATCCCAACACATCACAATCTTAACTGGATCCCATCCAGTCCATCACTCAACCACTACCGAATCTCGAAGACTGAACATATGTTCATCATGACGGAGTCACACCCCGACTTGTGGCTCATCGTCAACACCATTACCGAAACTAGCACCAGCGCTAGTACCAGCACCAACATACTATCAACAACACTAGTATCAGCACACAGGCATCCATACTAGCATCAGTACAAAAGTACCAACCCGCAACCATTCATACTTGCACACCGTGTGCAAATACGACAACCCGGATCTCCGTTCATACCGAACGACGATCCCGTACCTCACGACTATGGGTACCACTATTCTGACAATCCACATCAGGAAAATGAACGTTCCCTGAACGTCCCCTGATCCCCAAGTATTATAACCACACTAAGTACCCTCGATAGCCAGTCATCTCCATATGACTTCCGACTAACTGTCATTGCTATCGAGATCCGCATCCATACCTCACACTAATACCCGATCCAACACGGGATTCCATAATTTATCTCAGAACCGTATCCGTAAATCGAATCCCATAGTTCTGAATAGACTCACCAGAGCCATCCACATGGTCATCCATGACTTCAGCCGCTCGTCGCAGCACAAGTTCTTATCCACTAATGACACGACCCATCCCAATCCCCCCGGGATTACCACAGGATGTGACGTGCTCCCGTCTGACACGAAGTGCCAGACAAGGGATAACCCAACGCCGCTGCCCCTACGGGCATCCAGAGTGTGCAAGGATCGATGGAGGAGGCATGCAATGTCCCGGTCCCCTGCTGCAGTCGCATCCACGCTCAACCTGAAGGGCGTTAAAAACCAAAAGCTGTGAGTGGACGAAAATAAGCAAGTTCGTAAAATACATTTTATAAGACATTTATGCCCCTCAGTAAAAACATATGCATGCATCAAAAACCAATAGTCAAATATTTATATGAAATAACCCTTAGGGCCTTAGCCCGGAAACCGCAAACATAGTTTCAATCCAAAAATCAATCCAAAAGTTATTTCATAAATCCAGTGGCACATGTTTATTACTTTACCATCTCCGGCATCCCAGATGCCTAGCGTCCTAGACGCTTGACGTCCCAGACGTCATATCTCACGGTATTAAGCGACGCGTGCTGCCCGGGGTCTCACCGGGTCCATATCTCTGACATCCCAGATGTCTGACGTCCCAGACGTCTAATCATAGCAATCCTGCTCCTGAGTCACTATACGGTCCGGCCGCTCCGTACAACGACCCCTCGCAGGCAATGCACCGTGACTTCCCCAGTGTCCCAGACACCTGGAGGAGACCAATATATATCCTCGTATCGAGATGGTTTTATGGAACACATTTTATTATTCGTTTTCAAAATATCACAAGGGCCCTGCCCCGAAATTCCATAAAACCGTCATAAGTCCAATTATTTGATTATTAAATCCAAAATCATTTATTCAATTCCATTTTAGGGTCCCTGACCCGAAATCACATATATAAATTAACTGGGCCCCTGGCCCGATTTCTTAAATCAACTGGGCCTCTGGCCCGAATTTACTTTATCAAATCCGTAACTGTTTCATAAAATCATATTCGAACCACAATCATGGAAATCAGTGCAAATCCGGAAAATCTCGATTTACGCGCAAAACCGTAAATCGCCTCGAAATGCGTGAAACCACATAAATTCACCGATATTCAAATCAAAGCATATAAAAGCAAATACCACAATCACGAAACAGTTATGCATGCATAGAATTTATCAAAACCAATGTCCACTCACAGACCATTTAACCGAGCGCCTCGATACGCGTGCCACCCGCCTTCCCGGGCCTCGTCGCTAACACCGGGACTCCCGAACCTGTTCATATCACATTAGAGGGTTACTAACCTCCACAATAACGTCCTAATCAAGTCCCGTAATTTTCCCGAATTTTTAAGTATTTTTAAACCCGACTTAAAACCTTCGGACATTCCGAACAATGTCGAAACGGGGTCCGATCGACACGAAACCAACGCTAAAATGTCCGTTACATTGTGTAGATTATTTCCCATGTTGGACACTTCCCCATTGGACTCCCCACGCGCCCCCACGCGCCGCCGCAAGCGGCTGCGCGTGAAGCCCACGCGCCGCTATAGTGTCATCGTCTATCTCTGGTGAACCCGATTCACCAGGTTCAGACCGGCGTTCACGGTTCTCTGGTTATTCTAGGTGGTTATCAGTCCTAATTTGTCCATTATATTCGTCCAATCATAATCTATTGATTTAGCTAATTGAATCACGAAGATTGAGCCCGTTTCTACCCTTCCAAACTTCGAATTTACAGCCCGTCAAAGCCCTGTTTTGACTCTCCGCCACCAGAGGTTCCCCCCATCACGGCGTCACAACCACAAGGTTCCTAGGGACCTAAGGAGTCCAACCGAACCGACAGAAACCTTCGACTTGCGCCCAAACCTCACGACTTAACGATTGAACCAAAACGGTAAAACAGAGCACCCAGAGGGAAAATGAGGATTACCTGCCTGCCGTCCGCCACCGTGCTCTCCGCCGCATCCTACTGGGTTCCAGAGTCGTCCTAGCCTCCCCTCGGACCAAATTGGTTCCACTCGATTACTCCTGGCTGCACACCCAGTCAACACCTCTCGGTTTTTCCTGAGAGCACACTCACACACAGTGGCTTGCCCTCACACGATACTCAGCCAACATCACTCACCAGTCTGCCTGGCCGCTCACCCTTGATCGCAGAATCACACAGAACTCTCACAGACACGCAAGGACGATCAATTGCTCACGGTTCCCATCTCTCTGTTTTCCAGTTCAGACACAGTCCGCCAACGCTCCAAATCTCTCACTCAGTCCTTATCCAAAGTGAATCCCCTCAGCTCACAACTCAGCTAATACGCACAATGAGGACGACAACTCGTGGAAACAATCTCAGACCCACTGGAATTTGCTTTCCGCAAACTGAACCTCACCGGAATTTGAAACCACCCGTGCACTGTGCACGACTGATCCTCCCAGTTCCACTCAACCACGATTCCACTTCCTCAATCCTATTTAACAATTAATGGACACATTAAACCATACCCCACTTCAATTTCAAGGTTAAACAATGCCCCCGTGCACTGGTCGTGTTTCCCCATTCACGGTGCTACAGTGCCCGTGCAGCAGCCCCCGTGAAATTACCATTCTGCCCTTGTGCAGAAAACAACCAAAATGCCCCTCACGCATCCATGCCCGTAACTCGGTCATTCGGACTCCGATTGATGCGTGCCGCCTGTCTACGAACTCAGGGCATCGAGACCTTCCTAACGGTCCTCGGTCATCGGCCATCGGACCACCCGATCAAAAAGTCAACATTTCCCCTTATTTCGACCAAATTACGAAAGTGCCCTTGAACTTCCGTACATCATAACTTCCACCACGAACGTCGGAATCGAACGTGCCACCTGTCTATGAACTCGTGACGTCCCAACCTACGTCACGGGCATTGGTCAAAGTCCATTTGACCGTCCGAATAAAAGTCAACGTTTTGCCCACGACCAGGGGAAAACGGTCATTTTGCACCGTTCGTCCCAGTTCGCCCAGCTAATCACCGATTAACCCTGTTAATCATGATTAGTCCGTAATCTAATCCCGAATTCCAGGACGGGTAGTTACAACCTTCCCCCCTTAAATATTTTCGTCCTCGAAATTGCCAAATATCCTTATTCCATACCAGCTCGTGGAAGACATTTCGATCTCACACCTGTGTACACTTGTACCCCCACCAAACTTGTCTGTACTCAGACGTCCCATCATGGTTCCTCACCGGACCGACCACACTCGAACACCGCAAGTGAAATTGATCAGCTGATCCCTGTGAATATTACCCTGTCCAACTGTCACTCCCAAGCTTACCACCCAAAATACCGCTCCATCCATCAGTCAATCGGTAGCGACACCTC
This sequence comes from Prinsepia uniflora, assembly GCA_032719365.1. Lineage (NCBI taxonomy): Eukaryota > Viridiplantae > Streptophyta > Magnoliopsida > Rosales > Rosaceae > Prinsepia > Prinsepia uniflora. Next base: position 89,812,009 of record CM064861.1, read on the forward strand.
ATACTGCTACTCGCTCAAGTAGCGTCAGATCAAACACATGACCTCATCTCGCAGGGCAACCCAATCTTGCGACATATATCCATCTCAAGTCCATAACTGTCAGTTCCCTCAGCGAACCATAACGCTGGAATCACCTCGGTGTGATAACATCACGCAAGGTCACACGTAGTGACGCAGTCACCAACTCACTCATCCTAAGTGTACGTATACCGTCATCATACTCAATCAGGTGGTGCAACTGACACACATTGAATACCAGCCAATCAGTGATCGCACATCTCCACACTAGGGTTCACTAGCCATCCGTGGTTAAGAGCGCCTGCTCACAAAATTACAGAACCCAACAAAAAATAGCTCAGCCCAGTGCATAGTATTCAATGTTCAGTTCACACCCACCACCAAGTCCAATGGTGTCGGAACTAAGCCGACCACCACACGCAAAACCACACACCACTGGTACATCACATGTACCGTCACTAGATGCCACTCGGTCCGTCCAGTACCGATCCTCGTACACCGTATAGGATACGTACGTCCATCCGCCAATAAGCCCACTACATGGCCCACAGTCAATCGTAATCCAATATTGGGGTTCTCTTGTCCAGTCCTAGACTAGACAAATCGTTCAACCCAACTCAACACCCAGTCCCAAAACCAAACCCGAGTTCGAATCCACAATTTCATAAGAAATCCCGGATCCAAACCCAGGCATCATACCTTAACCCATTTCCGAATCCGAATCCGAAATCATTATTCTGTAAGCTAGCATCTGGAATAATCATTCCGTACCCAAATCCAGAAATCCAGTTTCAAGTTCCGAAATCGAATCCTGAATCGTCACCCAGAAATCCGATTCCAAAACCCGAAATCTCAACCACGTCTACCCAGACGCACCAAAACCGAACCTATCGGTTACCTGTTCAATCCATTCGATTGACTTCATAAGGAAGCCAATCCTAACATCCACATATCTCAAAACCGACCAACTAGACCTCGTGGAAAAACCACACACTCACAGGCCGAATCCTCGAGTCAATGCGTAAGCATTCCAACACACTCGAGTACTGATTAACTTCGAGAAGAAGTTCAGTCCAATTATTCCCGTATCCAAACATGTGACAGAGCGATAAGCTCTTCACCTAACCTTACCCAAACGGTCACACTTCAAATCCATCACCAGGTCACCAGATGGGTACCATTACGATCCCAGATCGTCACCATGTCCAACGTCCATTACAATCCAGATCCGTCTCGGATCCACACACGCTCATGTGGCTAGGAATCCACCTGGAATCCGATCGTAGGGTCCTACACCCTCAAGAGTCCTGGTCCACCACACAACACTTCTCCAATTATTTCCACATACAATCATACATTTACCATGGGACACAACAACATTGTGGGTCATACCCAATTACTTCGTCTCAATCCTTGTCGTTCCACCCAGGAAGATCAAGGATAATCCAAATACATGAAATCATCATCCGTCCTATTGTGAGTGCAAACACAACTCACAGCACTCACCATACCGAGCGATCCAACACTGTCTGCTACTAAGCGGAACATAAGAAATCTCATTTACCCAACTTCGAATTATACAACTCCTCCTGGTGACCCAAAACCACACATGGGTCCACCAACCCATACACACTCAACATACCAATAACCACAACAGCGTCTGCCAGGGCAGCAAATAAGAAGTCAAACCCAATGACTTCAAGGTACCTATTACCAATACGAAAACGAGCACTCCTCTCGTCCGCAATCACAACTCTTCTCGAAACCAACGTTCCAACCCTGTTGGGAACAGACATACTCCCAATGAGATGTCAAGTCCAACCACTGGACCCACAACGTCCTCAACTCACTTGGACAACCACGTGTTCGCAATCAATCCAATCCTCAGTCCTCACGTCCGATAATAACCATTTATGCACACATCCCGATTCCGAACGGGAATTACTCCACTCTTTTGAACGTGCATACAATACTGTCTTCACCTCACATCCATACCACCAATGGTTTCCTCGTCTTTCCCAATTCCAGTCATTTCCTTGTACTTTCTGGGGATATCAACAACACCTAATCATACCAATCTCGGAGTTGACAACAACTCCCCAAATCCACCAATTCTCCTGGCGTAGGGAACATCATCCCTAGATTCCTCCTGCCTCAACATACCGTTGAATCCACCCATCACTTGTCGTCTCGACACTGTTGGGACCCTATCACAACACCTCACAACCTCCACTAGATCCTATCCAGTCCATGACTCAACCACCACTGAGTCGCAGTTACCGATCATATGTCCATCGGGACAGAGTCACATCCCATCTCGTGGCTCACCACAATCTCAATCACCAACACTAGCGCCAATGCTAGTATCATCAACACTTGCCTCAACACACAGGCATCCTAACATCCACACTCACACACGAACACCCACACTAGTAAAGATGTGCAAAGTTGATACCCTGGATCTCCGTTCATACCGAACGACGATCCCGTATCAACACTCGTACCCCACAACTATGGGTACCTCCAATTTGACCATCCGCACATCAGTATAATGAACGTTCCCTGAACGTCCCCCGATCCTCAAGTGTTAAAACCACACTAAACACCCTCGATAGCTAGTCATCTCGACACAACTGTCGACCAACAGTCATCACTTGTCGAGATCCGTATCCACACCTCACACTAGTATTCGATCCAACACGTAATTCCACATCTTATCCCATAACCGTACCCGTGGATCGAATCCCAAAATCCTGACTAGACTCATTAGAGTCATCCACATGGTCATCCATGACCTCAGCTGCTCGTCACAGCACAAGTTCTCATTTAAAGTTCACCTTTCCAGCCCATCAATTATAACTTAGGGTTCCAAAATCACACCCCAGGGTTCCACCGAACCCAACTGCCTTTTGCAGTAAAATCCACAACATGACCGACCCCGCGGTCCCGACATCGTATAGACGTCAAATCCAACCCAATCATCAATTCATCGTGGGTTCCACCACGAAGGTCATCGGCCAATTCCGATGCACCAACACCCTGTACACTAGCCAATACTACCAGGGTCCATAATTTAGACCATTACTTAACCGAGTTCCGTATTTCCCAAATTTACCACTCAAATGGGGTTTCTCGAACCCAGTTGTGCCCAGCAGCACCACAATACATTACCACATGACCGAACCTACGGTCCCACGTTACGAGTTCATCGTACACAACCCCGCTTGGGTTGAATCGCATTAACGCACGGCGTATCAGGCCAATCGCACACTATCCACTGACCGGGATCCAATCCCGCCAACCATCCATCCGACTACCCTAACCATCAGGTTGATGACGAACTGCAGCCAACAAGGGACACCACATCCTCGACCTGCGCGCACAAAAGAGCAACCCTGCTCTGATACCAAGCTAACACGACCCATCCCAATCCCCCCAGAATTACCACAGGATGTGACGTGCTCCCGTCTGACACGAAGTGCCAGACAAGGGATAACCCAACGCCGCTGCCCCTACGGGCATCCAGAGTGCGCAAGGATCGATGGAGGAGGCATGCAATGTCCCGGTCCCCTGCTGCAGTCGCATCCGCGCTCAACCTGAAGGGCGTTAAAAACCAAAAGCTGTGAGTGGACGAAAATAAGCAAGTTCGTAAAATACATTTTATAAGCCATTTATGCCCCTCAGTAAAAACATATGCATGCATCAAAAACCAATAGTCAAATATTTATTTGAAATAACCCTTAGGGCCTTGGCCCGGAAACCGCAAACATAGTTTCAATCCAAAAATCAATCCAAAAGTTATTTCATAAATCCAGTGGCACATGTTTATTACTTTACCATCTCCGGCATCCCAGATGCCTAGCATCCTAGACGCTTGACGTCCCAGACATCATATCTCACCGTATTAAGAGACGCGTGCTGCCCGGGGTCTCACCGGGTCCATATCTCTGACATCCCAGATGTCTGACGTCCCAGACGTCTAATCATAGCAATCCTGCTCCTGAGTCACTATACGGTCCGGCCGCTCCGTACAATGACCCCTCGCAGGCAATGCACCGTGACTTCCCCAGTGTCCCAGACACCTGGAGGAGACCAATATATATCCTCGTATCGAGATGGTTTTATGGAACACATTTTATTATTCGTTTTCAAAATATCACAAGGGCCCTGCCCCGAAATTCCATAAAACCGTCATAAGTCCAATTATTTGATTATTAAATCCAAAATCATTTATTCAATTCCATTTTAGGGTCCCTGACCCGAAATCACATATATAAATTAACTGGGCCCCTGGCCCGATTTCTTAAATCAACTGGGCCCCTGGCCCGAATTTACTTTATCAAATCCGTAACTGTTTCATAAAATCATATTCGAACCACAATCATGGAAATCAGTGCAAATCCGGAAAACCTCGATTTACGCGCAAAATCGTAAATCGCCTCGAAATGCGTGAAACCACATAAATTCACCGATATTCAAATCAAAGCATATAAAAGCAAATACCACAATCACGAAACAGTTATGCATGCATAGAATTTATCAAAACCAATGTCCACTCACAGACCATTTAACCGAGCGCCTCGATACGCATGCCACCCGCCTTCCCGGGCCTCGTCGCTAACACCGGGACTCCCGAACCTGTTCATATCACATTAGAGGGTTACTAACCTCCACAATAACGTCCTAATCAAGTCCCGTAATTTTCCCGAATTTTTAAGTATTTTTAAACCCGACTTAAAACCTTCGGACATTCCGAACAATGTCGAAACGGGGTCCGATCGACACGAAACCAACGCTAAAATGTCCGTTACATTGTGTAGATTATTTCCCATGTTGGACACTTCCCCATTGGACTCCCCACACGCCCCCACGCGCCGCCGCAAGCGGCTGCGCGTGAAGCCCACGCGCCGCTATAGTGTCATCGTCTATCTCTAGTGAACCCGGTTCACCAGGTTCAGACCGGCGTTCACGGTTCTCTGGTTATTCTAGGTGGTTTTCAGTCCTAATTAGTCCATTAGATTCGTCCAATCATAATCTATTGATTTAGCTAATTGAATCACGAATATTGAGCCCGTTTCTACCCTTCCAAACTTCGAATTTACAGCCCGTCAAAGCCCTGTTTCGACTCTCCGCCACCAGAGGTTCCCCCCATCACGGCGTCACAACCACAAGGTTCCTAGGGACCTAAGGAGTCCAACCGAACCGACAGAAACCTTCGACTTGCGCCCAAACCTCACGACTTAACGATTGAACCAAAACGGTAAAACAGAGCACCCAGTGGGAAAATGAGGATTACCTGCCTGCCGTCCGCCACCGTGCTCTCCGCCGCATCCTACTGGGTTCCAAAGTCGTCCTAGCCTCCCCTCGGACCAAATTGGTTCCACTCAATTACTCCTGGCTGCACCACCCAGTCAACACCTCTCGGTTTTTCCTGAGAGCACACTCACACACAGAGGCTTGCCCTCACACGATACTCAGCCAACATCACTCACCAGTCTGCCTGGTCGCTCACCCTTGATCGCAGAATCACACAGAACTCTCACAGACACGCAAGGACGATCAATTGCTCACGGTTCCCATCTCTCTGTTTTCCAGTTCAGACACAGTCCGCCAACGCTCCAAATCTCTCACTCAGTCCTTATCCAAAGTGAATCCCCTCAGCTCACAACTCAGCTAATACGCACAATGAGGACGACAACTCGTGGAAACAATCTCAGACCCACTGGGAATTTGCTTCCCGCAAACTGAACCTCACCGGAATTTGAAACCACACGTGCACTGTGCACGACTGATCCTCCCAGTTCCACTCAACCACGATTCCACTTCCTCAATCCTATATAACAATTAATGGACACATTAAACCATACCCCACTTCAATTTCAAGGTTAAACAATGCCCCCCGTGCACTGGTCGTGTTTCCCCATTCACGGTGCTACAGTGCCCGTGCAGCAGCCCCCGTGAAATTACAATTCTGCCCTTGTGCAGAAAATTACCAAAATGCCCCTCACGCATCCATGCCCGTAACTCGGTCATTCAGACTCCGATTGATGCGTGCCGCCTGTCTACGAACTCAGGGCATCGAGACCTTCCTAACGGTCCTCGGTCCTCGGCCATCGCACCACCCGATCAAAAAGTCAACATTTCCCCTTATTTCGACCAAATTACGAAAGTGCCCTTGAACTTCCGTACATCATAACTTCCACCACGAGCGTCGGAATCGAACGTGCCACCTGTCTATGAACTCGTGACGTCCCAACCTACGTCACGGGCATTGGTCAAAGTCCATTTGACCGTTCGAATAAAAGTCAACGTTTTGCCCACGACCAGGGGCAAACGATCATTTTGCGCCGTTCGTCCGAGTTCGCCCAACTAATCACCGATTAACCCTGCTAATCATGATTAGTCCGTAATCTAATCCCGAATTCCGGGACGGGTCGTTACAACTAATCACAATTAAGGTTTACCTTTTTAATACTAGGGTTCCACAATCACACCCTATGGTTCAACCGAACCAAACAGCTTTTCGTAATATAAAATCCACAACCTGACCGACCCCGTGGTCCTGACATTGAATAGACGTCAAATCCAATCCTACCATCAACTCAATGTGGGTTCCACCACTAAGGTCACCGGCCAACTCCGATGAACCAACATCTCTCACACCAACAACCACCACTAGGGTTCACATTTTAGACCATTACTCAAATGAGGTTCCCCGAACCTGGCTGCACCTTGCAGCACAACAATTTAATATTAAATGACCGAACCGTCGGTCCCACAATACCAGTTCATCACAATCAACCCCACTTGGGTCGAATCACATTAACGCACAGCGTATCGGGCCAATCACACTCCATCCACTATCCAAACCCAAAAACTATCTATCAGGTTGATAACGAATTGTAGTCCAATGAGACATCACACCCTCGACCTGCGCGCACAAAAAGAGGTGTCAGACAAGGGATAACCAAGAGCCACTGCCCAACGAGGCATCCAGAGTGCGCAAGGATCGATGGAGGAGGTGTGCAATGTCCCAGTCTCTGCTGCAATCGCATCCGTAATCAACCTGAAGGGCATTAAAACCAAAAGCTGTGAGTGGACAAAAACCAATAAGTTCATCAAATACATTTATAAGACATTTATGCCCTCCAATAAAAACGTATGCATGCCACGAAAACTAGTAACCAAAATGTTTGCTCAACCGAGCCATTAGGGCCTTAGCCCAAAAACCGTTAACCAAAAACCAAGTGTGGGAACTCAGCCCAAAACTGTGGAATACCACCACCAGACATATTAAAACCATGTGGGCCACCGCCCAAAGCCATAAATATAAATTCATAAATCCAAAACCATTTAGGGTCCCTGACCCGACATACCATTTCATAACCAATAATCCATTTTTACCACATAACACATATCCAACCGAAAAGCCATTTCATAGATCCATTAATCCATATTTTACCATTACCATCACCAGCATCCCAGATGCTTAGCGTCCCAGACGCTTGACGTCCCTGACGTCATATCTCACGGTTTCATAAGCTACGCGTGCTGCCCGGGGTCTCTCCGGGTCCATATATCTGACATCCCTGATGTCTGACGTCCCTGACGTCAATCATAGCAATCCTGCTCCTGAATCATCATACGGTCCGGCTGCTCCGTATAATGACCCCTCGCAGGCAATGTACCGTGACTTCCCCAGTGTCCCAGACATCTGGAGGAGACCATCATATATCCTTGTATCCAGATGGTATATGGAAAGCAGTTTTATTAAATCCTTTTTTTCACATCATTACCATTGGGCCCTGGCCGAAATTTCCATAAAACCATGTAATTCCATTTAGGGTCCCTGACCCAAAATCACAATTATTAAACATAGGGTCCCTGACCCGAAATCACATTTATAATCCAACTGGGCCTCATGCCCGATTTTATGAACCACTGGGGCCACGACCCGATTTGTAAACCAACTGGGCCCGCAGCCCGACTTATAAACCCACTGGGCCCACGACCCGAATTCATAAATCAACTGGGCCCCTGGCCCGATAACACAACTCAAATGGGTCTCAGCCCGATTTCATACCAACTGGGCCCCTGGCCCGATTTCATTAACCAACTGCGCCCCTGACCCGATTCTCAAATGGACTCCAAGTCCGAAATTTCCAAAACAAGTGGGCCTCAAGCCCGAGTTCATATTTCCAATTTCAAAACCATTTCATCACATTATATCCAAGTCATAAATATGGAAAATCCATGTAAAATAGAAAACCTCGATTTACGTGCAAGCACGTAAATCGCCTCGAAATACGTGAAACCGTACAATTTACCAACAACCAAATCAACATCATACAATCACAACCATAATCCATATAAAACATTTAAGCATGCATAGAATTTATAAAACCAAAGTCCACTCACAGACCGTTTAACTGTGTGCCTCGATACGCGTGCCACCGGCCCTCTAGGGCCACACCACTATCACCGGGACTCCCAATCCTGTCCAAATCACATTAGAGGGTCACTAACCTCATCATTAACATCCAATCAAAGTCCCGTAATTTTCCCGAATTTTTAACTATTTTTAAACTTGTTTTAAAACTTTCGGACATCCCGAACACTATCGAGACGGTGTCCGATCGACACGAAACCAATCCCAAAATGTCCGTTACATCGAATAGATTAAAATTCATGTTTGAAGTTTCCCTAAAATACCCTTCATGTGCCCCCACGCGCCAGGTCAACACTCAGGTCAATAATGATGACGTCATGCTACAGTAACCGGGTTCTGAAACCGGGTCTGTAACTGGGTCGCCGTCGACCCACGGCTTGACCCGATCACAGATCGAGTTCCAGACCACCATTTTTGATGCGGTTTGATCCTATGGACTCGTCATAACCTCCTCTACGGTTTTGTGACATCCAAACTCATTTTTAGGTTGATTAAACTACCTGAAATCTGACAGGAAAATCGGCTGAGAACTCAGGTCATCATCTCCGGCGACTCGTCGAGATTCCGGCCGTGGTTCATGGTCCAACATGGTTGTCTAGGTTCCTAGGACATGTTTCAGAAGTAAGCAAACAATCCCAACGTCTAAAACCAGTGTTTCGAAACAGGGAAGAAAATCAAACCTTCTCGGGTTTCCTAGCATATCGCCGCCGTGCCGCCGCCGTGGACTGCCCAGTCCAGTCCTGCGTCGTCCTAAGGTTACACTGATCCTAACCCAACGTTGGTTCGAGTCCAGGTATGAAGGTTTGGACGGTTGGATCGATTTGGGTTGATCGGGTTGTTTGGTTTCCTTCTCGAGTCTGGGAGGTTTCCGGCCGTGCAGGGCGGCCGTGAGGTGGTGGCTGTCGCCTGGAGGTGGCTGGTGGTTGTCTGGTGCCGTCTGGTGTGTGAGGCTGGGCTGTGAGGTGATGATGCGCATGATCAAGGAAGGAAACCGTGCTCACGGTTTTGAGGGAGAATGAAAATGAGAGGATGTGTGGTCTGATCAAATAAAGAGAGAAGGAATGAGATCAACGGCCCAGATTCAATCTCCATATAAAATGAAAGGTGAGGATTTGAGGAGAGGGAATAATTAATTAACCCAAATGGCCAGCAAGGATCACTGATTTAGGGAATGAAGGGGATGATGACATGTGTCATACATCAAGGGTCCAGATTGGTTTGGGATATGGGTAATCAGATTTTATTATTATATTATTATTTTATTCCGAGTCTCGGTTAATCGCGTTTTACGTCCTTGACCATAACTTCGTCGTCGAATCTCCGATTTCGGCATGCCGCCTGTCGTTGGATTCGTATCGACGATACCTACGTAACGGTCCTTGGCCCTCGTCCATCGGACCTCCCGGTCAAAAAGTCAACATTTGACCCCTAATAAGCCAAATTACCAAAATACCCCTCAACTTCCGAACCTCATAACTTTCTCTACGAATGTCGGAATCGAACGTGCCACCTGTCTATGAACTCGTGACGTCCCGACCTACGTCACGGTCATCGGTCAAAGTCCGTTTGACCGCCCGATCAAAAAGTCAACATTTTGCCCACGACCAAGGGCAAAACGGCCATTTTGCACATTTTGTCCGATTCCGCCCTACTAAGCACCGTTCAACCTCACTAAACGAGATTAGTGACTAATCTAATCCCGGAATTCGGGACGGGTCGTTACAACAGGTCCTGTCAGAATAGACCCTGAAAGCTTCCCTAAAAAATGGCAGATGATTCAAACTTCGGCCCAAGCTAAAACTGAAGATCCTTCATCTCCATTTCTGTAACAAATTCCCTTGCCTTTAGTATATGCATCACAGTTGTAATAAACTCCCTTGTTTTTTTTTCTTTTCCAAGTCATCATATAATTCTCCAGTAGTTGTAGTAATCCCATGTGATAATAGAACATCTATTTCTTCAAAGTCATGCTCGTCTTATGAAGAAGGAGGAACTACCCCTTCTTCATTCGTCAGGAATATGTCATCATCATCACTTAGACATATTTCACGTGCATCCCTTTCACCATAACCATCATTTTCAAAATGCTCATGCTTGGATTGCTCACTATTATCATCATCAGTATCATTTTCCTTCACTTCTTGCACTCTATGTCTTTGAGTATGCTGACCACTACTTGATTACACTATAGGTTCACTCAATTCAGGTTCATCATCAGTATCTCTTTCCTCCACTTCTTGCACTCTAGGTCTCTAACTACGATGGCCATAACTTGATTTCATTACATGTTCCCTCAATTCAGTTTCATCCTCTTCTTCTAATTCTTCATCTTCATCCACTTCTTCACTACTTTTATCTTCCACTCGAACTTCAACAATTCATCATGATAGGACCAGTCCCAATAACCGGGGAGATCCTGCTTGTTAGGACCCACCCCGGTTTCACCCCGAAACCCGAGGTAAATCCTGCTCCCGTCTGACACCCCGACACAAAACAGTCAGACGCAGGAGAAAGCACTCAATAACACCCAAAGTTAAAGTTTTACAGAGCATGGTACGAATGACAAGGAAATAAAAACCGATGATAATTACACGCACGTGGAAGAAAAACTTAAACACTTTGGGATCCCGCTCGTCACTTCAATGCCTCAGACACTGCCTCGACGTCAAGACCCCGCGTTAGCTCCACAACCTGGAGGGCAATTTAAAACAGAAGATGTGAGTGGACCATAAGAAAAGAAAAGGTCTAAAACCATTTATCAGAAAACCGAGTTTAACCCTCCGTTTTGAAACCACATGCATAACCCAGTTATCAAAACAGTAGGATGCAATACTCAGAAAACATCATGAGAAACAGAAACACTATAAAACAGTTATAGAAGTCATAGCATAGGAATCATAAAACCGTAACAGAAACCATGAACTTCAAATCATTATTTTCCGATCAAACCTGCTGGACCTATCCGAGTCTTTAAACTCCCGAGTCTTTAAACTCAACATGCCTCAATAATATCCGAGTCATTAAACTCCCGAGTCTTTAAACTCAATAGGCCTACGGGGGAAATATCAATATATCCAAGTCTTTAAACTCCCGAGTCTTTAAACTCAATCTGGGTCTTTAAACCCAATCCGGGCCCGTCCCCCGTCAATCAATATCCGGGTCTTTAAACCCAATAACCAGATCCATCAAATCCAATTCAAAACCATTTGAAAACTTTTTCCAAATCCACATCCAAACCCGAATCCGAAATCACTGGTCCGATGCTCTTTCGGCATCCAAAACCGTCATTCCAAACCCAAATCCGGAAATTCACTTTTCAACTTTAAAACCAAAGTCCGCTTTCCGAAATCCGATTCTAAAACCGAAAACCTTGATTATCGAAATCATTTTCCAAGATCCCTTTATAATCATTGAAATCATTTATCATTTGAAATCCCGAAACTATAACATTATATAATCAGAAATCAACCTTTTATCGTAAAACGTGCCAAATACCGTATTTTCTCGAAAAACATGCAATTATGTAAAATCACATAATAAATCCAACAATCATGAAATCACATATATAAAACAAGTATAGAAGACAGTTATGCATGTTCGAGTTTAAGGAAAGGGTCCACTCACAGTACGGAGCCCTCAATCGCGTCCCGAACGTCCTGCACTTTCCTCGGCTTCCTCGGGAAATCCCGATCTTGTCAACAACCACTAAATTACGTCACTAGCACGTCCACGAGTATCCACCTAAATTCCCCAAAAAATCCCCGGTTCCTGAACGTAACGAACCGGAACCCTAAACCTTCACCCTCACGGAACTAAACTCAAACGACGTCCGAGTAACTCGAAACCAATTCCAATGGACTCAACACACCTCCTAGACCAAAACCATAGTTGACCGTTTTCCCCAGAACTGCCGCACGCGCCCCCACGCGCCGCCCAAAGTGGCTGCGCGTGGCCCTCACGCGCCTGCTACAGTGCATCGGCTACCTTGAGCAGACCCGGTTCGCACCAGTGGTCTGCACCCTGAACCGGCGAGAGCGGTTCTTCTCATCCCGTCCACCAAAACGACTCCTCTCTTCTCCAACAGCATCGTCCCATCCTAGGCTACCCATTCCCGTACTTCACTCACCTCGACTCACCCTAAAACTCGTCGACTGAAACTCGAAACAAAACCCGATCTCTGCTCTGTTTTCCTTCCCGGCCACCCAAGCCACCTCCCGTCACGGTGGCAACGCCAGACGGTTCCTAGGACCCTTCTAAACCTAACCCAACTCACCTGGAACGTCGACTCTACGCCAATCTTCACGACTTTCGGTTTGAAAGTCACGGCTAAAACAGAGCACGCAGAGCACCTGCCGTCGTGCTAACCGCCACCGTATACCCCCGTCACGGCAGCACAACCAGGAGATACCCAGGCCTCCCCTGAGTCACCTAGGCCACCCTAGACTCAAAGATTCTACCTCTAAGGCTACGACTTCCATTTTGAACTTCTACGGATAAATAGAGCATCGAAATGGGGATGAGGGAATTACCTGCCTTTCGTCACCATCGTGAGCTCCGCTGGGGCCGGTGGACTCCTCGCACCCCTCACGACACCGCCACGATCTTCGTAGCACCGTACACGGCCGCCACCGCCACGATTTCTCACAAACTCCCTGGTTTCCTTCCTGTTTTCCCCCTGATTTTCCCGCAGCTCTCGACACCCTCACACACAGCCACCACACCGTCAGCCTCTCTCACTGCTTCCCTCTTACTCCCTGCTCACTCTCACACACTCACAACTCACCAGCACCCTCGATCAACCCTCAATTCTTCCTCACAATCTCCCTCTGTTTCACTCTGGTTGAAGAACACGAACACACACACTTGCACGGGTGCACCGCAATTATTTGGGCCGTGCACACACAAGAACTCCCCAGAAGCCACTACACACCTGCCACATGTCACCATCCACTCCAGACTCTCCCACATGGCTCAATCCCAGGCGTCCATCTGCCTTCTCTCTCTGCACAATTTCCAGAGCACAAAAGACCAAACTGCCCCTCATTTTAACCCAATTTTTACACTTTTGCCACTAGCTTTCTAGACCCGTAACTCACTCATCGTAAGTCCGATGAATACGTTCCGCCTGTCATCGAACTCAGGACAACGAGATCCACGTAACCATCCTCGGTCAACGTACCAAAACCCGATCGTCCAAAAAGTCAACGTTTCCCCTTCTTTTAACCAAATTACGGTTATGCCCTCAACCTTCCGAACATCATAACTTCCTCCTCGGATGTCGGAATCAGGCATGCCACCTGCCTATGGATTCGTGACATCCTAAACTATGTCCTGATCACTGGTCAACACCTAATTGACCACCCGAACTAAAGTCAACATTTTTGCCCAAGTCAGGGGTAAAATCATCATTCTAAACTTACGGACCTATCGGGACCGCCTAACCACCGATAAACCTCACTAATCCCACCGTAATCACTATCTTAATCCGGGCTCTCGGGACGGGTTGTTACACTGCTCCCATATGACAGTAAATACCGAAGAGTCCAAAACAACACTAAGGTATACTATTATTCCAAAGGATCCATCAAAATACATGTTGGCCGTAAACCCGAAACCCATGCCACTACCCCACACATCGCCAGAAATGGATGCGCATAGGTTCACGCGCTGCTACAGTATCTATGTCACTGTTCATCATCTTCGCCCGTTTCCTTTGCAATTCAGGTAATACAACCCATGACTTGACCCGACCATATCTAACTCATTTCTCAACCTTTTAACGTTCTATTTTGCCGAACATATTTTAATTCATCTAACTAATGGATCTGTAATCTCAAAACTCAAAAAGGACGACAAAAATTGAGGAACCATACCTCTAGTGACAGGACCCGTCCCAACTGGACCTCGACAACCGTGCCCGGTCTTGCTCCCGTCTGACAAGTCAACTGAAGTCCCAAAACTATCCTTCATCACCTATCAGACAAGGGATAATTGCACTGACTTCCGCTCATGCCTCCGCCTCGTGATCAGCCCCGAACGTTGTGCCACGGCCTGGAGGGTCATCAAAAACAGAAAAGTGTGAGTGGACAAAAATATATTCGTTAAAACACATTTTAAAGGACATCATTTACCCTCCAGTTTATCAAACCTGCATGCATAGGGAAAAACATATGAAACACAACCACTGGCTTTCCAGCCAAATCACATAACAAGTTAAATTTCTGGCTCTCAGGCCAAATATACGAAAACATAGTCACCTGGCCACACATACTCAATACCAGTACGTAATCACAATCAACAACAAACAATACTATGCACAAGTTCACAAGCAATTACTCAAGAAATCAATCAATCAATCAGCACTATTACAAGTGCACAAACCATCACATTGTCACGTCTGCACTACGTGTAGGCCAACCTCGGGAACTGCATTCAGGCACCATCCGAGTCATATCCATCATGTATGGGAACTGCACACGCATCCTCTAGACGTCTCATACCCGGGAACTGCACTCACGCAACATCCGAGGCAAGTCTAGGCACTGCACTCGCATCATCCAGTATGATCCAGTATCTAGTATCCACAATCACAAACACAATCCATACCACAACACATATCAATCATATCCATGACCTCAAATCAAGTCATAAGCATTCCCGACAGAGTTTCAGGCTTAAATACCAATTATACGTAAATCCGTGAAATTATAATGAAATCATTAAAAATAATCCAGAAATCATCCTTGACTTACCAATTCATCAAAATATCCATTTTGAAATCATTTTAACTCCGGGCCTAGCCCAAAATACCATTTGCACATTTCCTCGAAAAACGTGCCCGAAAGATCGATTAAAATATTCATTAAATCATAAATAACCATCCAAACAAATCATAACATCATTGCAAACCAAATCATGCAATCAATCATGTAAAAAATTTAACTATGCATGCATATCAATCGTGTAAAACAAACGTCCACTCACACACCGTCCAAACCGCTCGCTTCTAAAGCTGCACGCATTTCCGTAATTTCCGACACTTGCCAGGAATCCCGAATCCTACCCAAAATCATTACTCAGGGTCACTAAGGACTCAATTTACATCCTACTAATTTCTCATAATTTTCTGGGAATTTAATATTAATTAAATACGTAACATAAACCTTCGGACCCTCGAAACATTATCGAGACAGTGTCCGATCGACTCGAAACCAAAGCCAAAATATTCGTTACATTAAATAGGACAAGTTGCATGTTGACCTCACCTTGAAATCCCCCCGCACGCGCCCCCACGCACCGCCGTGAGTGGCTGCGCATGGAAGCCACGCGCCAGCTACAGTACCGTGAACAGTCGTCGTTCCAACCCGTTTGACTGGTAAACGGGTCCTGCGACCCGCGAGGTGACCCGGTTCGATTGCCATCAATTCGACATCATTTTCTTCAATTCAAACGTCTGTTAGCATCGTTGTCACCGAAATTAGGGTTCTGTGGCATCAATTATAGCCATAGTTGGCCTAAACTAATCCAACTGAATACAAATGTTCGAAAGCTGTTCGTCGTCTGAGTTCCTCAAGTCAGCATTCAATCCTTCAATTGAGGAGTCAGACAGCATCGTGGCCTTATTGTAAAGATGTTTTTGTACTCAATTACAAAAGATTGGACCTCTAATTACTTGAACTCAGCCGAGGTATGTCCGAACTGTCGCGGGTCCAGTTCATGAGCAATTCGTGGCCAACTCTCTTCAATTTTGATCGCAGTTGACTCGTCTCAGGTCCAGTAAGCTCACTCAAACGTTTATTTCCATAAATTAAGCCTCCAACACAACAGTCAATCCTAATTTATAAATTCACATTTTCGGGTATTTTTCGGGTTTCAGCTGGGTTCGAAATCCCTCACTCAGCTTTCAATAGTCTCTCTCAATTGTCTCTTGAAGTTCACTTCATTCCCCACAAACCCAGCCAACGAATTTCATGTTTCCCCTGAGATCAAGTATGGTTTCCTGCTCTGTTTTTCCTAAAACACACATTCTTCAGTTTTAAAACTACTACACCGCCCAATTCGATTTGCATCATTAATTTAAGCCACTAATCCTCATTTAATTGTGACAGATGTCACTCCAGAAATGAACCAACCCACCAAATTGGCTGAATCAGCCTTTTAAACCATATCTTGCACCGTTTAATTAACCCCCTGCCTGAAAATTACCATTTTACCCCTACGTTGAAAATTTACCAAAATGCCCCTAATAGTTCTAGACCCATAACTTTTTCGTTGGGACTCTGATTGACGCATGCCGCCTGTCTACGGATTCAGCGTCCCGAGACCTATCCAACGGTCTTCCTAGAAAGTCCAAACAATGTCCCGATCAAAAAGTCAACTTTCGGCCCCTTTTGACCAATTTACCAACTTACCCTCAAACTTCCGCACGTCATAACTTTTTCCTCGAATGTCGAAATCGAGCGTGCCACTTGTTTATGAACTCGTGACGTCCCGAACTACGTCACAGTCATCGGTCAAAGTTCGTTTGACCGCTCGAATAAAAAGTCAACCGTTCGCCCAAGTCCAAGGGCAAAATCGTCATTTTCCTTCAAAATTTTCGAATTTTCCCATTTTTGAATTTCCGGGTCATTACAACCTTCCCCCCTTAAGGAATTTCGCCGCTGAAATTCAAACAACCTCTCCAACAATAACCATGGAGACTCAAGTCACATCTAGTTTAATACCTCGGGTTCCCACGTGAACCCTCACTCGTTATGTACCACCATAACCACTCTTTCTATCTTCCCGGCTCATCCGGAGCCCTCATAGCACATCATGACTCATTCCGAGTCCTAAACCAACTCTTGACTCCTGTTGAGTCCAAATTCAATGTCGCGACTCCTCTCGAGTCCAAAATCAGCATGTACTAGCATCACTGCCACCACTGGCATATCTGGTCACCTAGCACACATCCCTAGGTGAACCACATCCTATTCAGGATCTCCCACGTACACTAAATCAATTCCGGACTCCCTCTGAGTCCCCTTACCCACTATCCTCAGGTCAAGTTTGATCATGGGCCTAACATGCCCACCATACACCATATCGTTATCGTAAACGACCATCTGGACTAGCACAAGTCCGACACAACTAAAACACATGATACCACACTCGACCCCCAATCCAGGGCCCTAATCACGCCAGGGATTTCCGACACCCTCATATCTCGTCTAATCACCAGGCCATGCACAGGGCTCACATCTCGGAGGCATGGCAGATCCGTAACCAAATGCTCTGATACCACTTTGACAGGACCCGTCCCAACTGGATCTCGATAACCATGCCCGATCCTGCTCCCTTCTGACAAGTCAACTGAAGTCCCGAAACTATCCTTCAGCATCTATCATACAAGGGATAATTGCACTGACTTCCGCACATGCCACCGCCTCGTGATCAGCCCCAAACGTTGTGCCACGGCCTGGAGGGTCATCAAAAACAGAAAAGTGTGAGTGGACAAAAATATATTCGTTAAAACACATTTTAAAAGACATCATTTACCCTCAAGTTTATCAAACCTGCATGCATAGGGAAAAACATATGAAACACAACCACTGGCTTTCCAGCCAAATCACATAACAAGTTAAATTCCTGGCTCTCAGGCCAAATATACGAAAACATAGTCACCTGGCCACACATACTCAATACCAGTACGTAATCACAATCAACAACAAACAATACTATGCACAAGTTCACAAGCAATTACTCAAGAAATCAATCAATCAATCCGCACTATTCACAAGTGCACAAACCATCACATTGTCACATCTGCACTACGCGTAGGCCAACCTCGGGAACTGCACTCAGGCACCATTTGAGTCATATCCATCACTTCTGGGAACTGCACACGCATCCTCTAGACGTCTCATACCCGGGAACTGCACTCACCCAACATCCGAGGCAAGTCTAGGCACTACACTCGCATCATCCAGCATGATCCAGTATCCAGTATCCACAATCACAAACAAAATCCATACCACAATACATATCAATCATATCCATGACCTCAAATCAAGTCATAAGCATTCCCGACAGAGTTTTAGGCTTAAATACCAATTATACATAAATCCGTGAAATTACAATGAAATCATTAAAAATAATCCAGAAATCATCCTTGACTTACCAATTCATCAAAATATCCATTTTGAAATCATTTTGACTCCGGGCCTAGCCCAAAATACCATTTGCACATTTCCTCGAAAAACGTGCCCGAAAGACCGATTAAAATATTCATTAAATCATAAATAAGCATCCAAACAAATCATAACATCATTGCAAACCAAATCATGCAATCAATCATGTAAAACATTTAACTATGCATGCATATCAATCGTGTAAAACAAACGTCCACTCACACACCGTCCAAACCGCTCGCTTCCAGAGCTGCACGCGTTTCCATAATTTCCGACACTTGCCAGGAATCCCGAATCCTGCCCAAAATCATTACTCAGGGTCACTAAGGACTCAATTTACATCCTACTAATTTCTCATAATTTTCCGTGAATTTAATATTAATTAAATACGTAACATAAACCTTCCGACCCTCGAAACATTATCGAGACGGTGTCCGATCGACTCGAAATCAAAGCCAAAATATTCGTTACATTAAATAAGACAAGTTGCATGTTGACCTCACCTTGAAATTCCACCGCACGCGCCCCCACGAGCCGCCGTGTGTGGCTGCGCGTGGAAGCCACGTGCCAGCTACAGTACCGTGAACAGTCGTCGTTCCAACCCGTCTGACTGGTAAACGGGTCCTACGACCCGCGAGGTGACCCGGTTCGATTGCCATCAATTCGACATCATTTCCTTCAATTCAAACCTCTGTTAGCATCGTTGTCACCGAAATTAGGGTTCTGTGGCATCAATTATAGCCATAGTTGGCCTAAACTAATCCAACTGAATACAAATGTTCGAAAGCTGTTCATCATCTTAGTTCCTCAAGCCAGCATTCAATCCTTCAATTGAGGAGTCAGACAGCATCGTGGCCTTATTGTAAAGATGTTTTTGCACTCAATTACAAAATATTGGACCTCTAATTACTTGAACTCAGCCGAGGTATGTCCGAACTGTCGCGGGTCCAGTTTATGAGCAATTCGTGGCCAACTCTCTTCAATTTTGATCGTAGTCGACTCGTCTCAGGTCCAGTAAGCTCACTCATACGTTTATTTCCATCAATTAAGCCTCCAACACAACAGTCAATCCTAATTTATAAATTCATAGTTTCGGGTATTTTTCGGGTTTCAGCTGGGTTCGAAATCCCTCACTCCGCTTTCAATAGTCTCTCTAAATTGTCTCTTGAAGTTCACTTCATTCCCCACAAACCCAGCCAACGAATTTCATGTTTCCCCTGAGATCAAGTATGGTTTCCTGCTCTGTTTTTCCTAAAACACACACTCTTCAGTTTTAAAACTCTACACCGCCCAATTCGATTTGCATCATTAATTTAAGCCACTAATCCTCATTTACTTGTGACAGATGTCACTCCAGAAATGAACCAACCCACCAAATTGGCTGAATCAGCCTTTTAAACCATATCTTGCACCGTTTAATTAACCCCTGCCTGAAAATTACCATTTTACCCCTACGTTGAAAATTTACCAAAATGCCCCTCATAGTTCTAAACCCATAACTTTTTCGTTGGGACTCCGATTAACGCATGCCGCCTCTCTACGGATTCAGCGTCCCGAGACCTATCCAACGGTCTTCCCGAAAAGTCCAAACAATGTCCCGATCAAAAAGTCAACTTTCGGCCCCTTTTGACCAATTTACCAACTTACCCTCAAACTTCCGCACGTCATAACTTTTTCCTCGAATGTCGGAATCGGGCGTGCCACCTGTCTATGAACTCGTGACGTCCCGAACTACGTCACAGTCATCGGTCAAAGTCCGTTTGACCGCTCGAATAAAATGTCAACCGTTTGCGCAAGTCTAGGGGCAAAATCGTCATTTTCCTTCAAAATTTCCGAATTTTCCCCTTTTTGAATTTCCGGGTCATTACATCTAGTTTCAACCAGAATTTTGTTCTCCAGTTCAGGGCGTTTTCGACATCCAACTCACGAGCTAAGGGCTGAATTAACACTGCAGGTACTCTAGAAGAATAACCACACCCTCGATTCCAACGTTCCAAGTAAAAAATGAAGTCGTGACCCTAGAACCCGAACTTCCTTCATGGGTTCACCGTCGATCTTCTATCTCTCACAGTCTACGCTCAGTATCTACATTTGGGAGCATACAGTATATACTGGTAGTACGAGAATTTCTTGAGGTGTTTCCCGGGGAGTTACCTAGTTTACCACCTCATAGGGAAGTTGATTTTACGATTGCGTTACTTCCATGTACTCGTCTGATATCCCAGACACCATATAGAATGGCTGCAACGGAGTTGAGGGAACTTAAGACCCAGTTGCTAGAATTGATAGATATGAGATTCATTCGACCGAGCACTTCATCTTGGGGAGCCCGGTGTTGTTTGTGAGAAAGAAGGATGGCAGTTTACGTTTGTGTATTGATTACATGCAGCTTAATAATATTACTGTGGGAAATAAGTATCTACTGCGTCAAACTGATGACTTATTTAACTAGTTAAGAGGGGCTAAGCCAACCTACCAATAAAACTCTCTAAGAGTATGATACATCTTAGTTTCACCCAGGTGCATCTCATATGCTAAACTATGGGCCTAATCTAGGATTTCCCTCTTTAGTTCATCATCCTCTGGTACACATAATCGACTCAGTTTTCGTAAAGCTCCGTCACCAGTAAGTGTATAATCTTGCATGCCCCATGCTCCCACATCTATCTGAATCCATAAACAATTTAGCAAACTGCTCCAACCCATAGTTTTCCTATACAAGAAGAAAATGGAATGATTTATTTAATCTATTCACGACCACCCACACTCCATCAAACCGCCTCTGTATCCTCAGAAGCTTAAATACAAAATCCATCGTCAAATAATCTCATTTCTTCTCGGGAATCAGAAGTGATTGTAAAAAACCACTCTCCTATTGACCTGTAGACTGCACTGAAATCCCACTAGACTAGGTGGACATCTGAGGTCTCAACCCAGAACGTTGAGTACTACTCGATCTAGCACCTCTACCACCAGAACCCAAACGGTAACTGCTTGAAAATCCAGAACCTAGCACATCCCCTCCCCAAGGCTCTCTGACCAAAGGTGCCAGTATACAAGCGCTCTCGTCTCTGATCAGTACCCTGTCGTTAAGCTAAAAAACTGGACTTCACTCAGATGGTTGTATCAAACAATTCTCTTAAAGTATCAAAAGAACCCACCATTACTGCAGCTCGAACCTCATCCCGTAAGGCCATCTCAAACCGACGACACTTGTCTGCCTCAGTTGACACAACGACTTGGGCGTAGCGAGACAAACTCAGAAACTTCTGTTCAAATTGAGCCATTGTTAGGCTCCCTTGTTGCAACCGCAAGAACTCTATTTCTCTATCATCCATGTAAGATCGAGGGCAAAATTGGTGCAAGAACCTCTCTTTAAAGAAATCCCAAGTAACCTCCTGGGCATTCCAACTTATCATCTGTAGCCCCTGTTATCACGACCCAGCCCATCTTGCATTATATTGTCCGTTTTGAGCCCAGCCCTCACAGTTTTGTTTCTGAGAACTCACGTGCAACTTCCCAGTAGGTCACCCATTCTAAGATTGCACCAGCCCAAACTCACTTTGATAGGTCGTTAATTAAGCATTATTTTATATTATTTTATACCCTTTATACTTGAATTTGAATATTAAAATAATAAACAATTGGAAAAAATAAAATATTTTGTGATATTTTTGTAGAAATAAATAAAGTTTGGAATTTGGAACGTTTTGGCGAAAGAATCGCCTCGATCGGAATTATAACGAAGAAATTATGGATGAAATTCGGTGAAATTATTGAAATCCATTTAGAATTTTGAATTTCATTTGCAGAAGCCCAAGACCAAATCAGATCAGCCCACTTTTTTTTTATTGCAGCACAAACCCATTCCATAATTCCAGCCCAACTTATTTGGGATGCAGCCAAGCACACATGTGCAACCTAGTCAAGCCAAGCCCACTACTCGCGCTAGCAAGCAACTGCCGAATTGCTTTCAACACGTCGGAGCGTGTTTGCCGAACATTGTATCTCCATCTCAGCAGATATGAACTGATCGTCAGGCTCTTGTTAGCGCCCCAGCCACCGGCCTACCTACTCTCCGTCAACCATACCTCACGGGAATTATCACTTGCAAATCAGCATGTCCCTGTCGAAAAGACCATGCCCTGCTCCTCTAAATTCCAACTCCTCCCACCTGCCCCAATTGCCATAATTTCAATAGAAATCAACCCTAATTTTTATCATTTTCATTGTAACGACCCATCCCGGAATTCAGGATTAGGTTGGTAACTAACCATGATTAATGGGGGTTAATCGGTGATTAGTTGGGTGGAATTGGACGAACGTGGCAAAATGACCGTTTTGCCCCTAGTCGTGGGTGAAACGTTGACTTTTTATTCGGGCGGTCAGATGGACCTTGCCCGATGACCGTGACGTAGTTTGGGACGTCACGAGTTCATAGACAGGTGGCACGTCCGATTCGGGCGAACAGAGAGAAAGTTATGACGTGCGGAAGTCCAGGGGCATTATCGTAAATTGGATGTTATAAGGGAAAAAGTTGACTTTTTGTTTGACAATTGATATCCATATGACTCGAAGACCGTTATGTTCGTCTCGACGCCCCGAGTACAACGACAGGCGGCACGCGTCGATCAGAGTTCGAATGACCAAGTTACGGGTCTAGGACGCGCGAGGGGCATTTTGGTAAATTGCCATGAGAGGGCAAAATGGTAATTTTGGCTGTGGGTTTTGGGACAGCCGTGTATGGCACTGTGGGGTTCCTTCCAGGCGGCAGAGCACGGGTGAATTAGTTTATGGGACACCTGCTTGGACTTTGTGTTGGCAATTGTTAATGTTTTGAGTGGGTTGATCAGTGCACGGGTGCAAATGTGGGTTGAGTAGGCTGCTGGTGTGTCCGAAAACTGGGAGGAAAGAAACTGAGATTGTCCCCCACGCGTGATCGATTTCCCAAGGCCATTGGAGGGGTGAGTGTCGGTAAATTCTTTAGGGGAGTGCGGACAGAGGGACAGAAGAGAGTACACGCTGTGATGGTGGTGGTGTGGGGACTGTAAACTGGGCGGTGAGTTTGAATTGAAAAAAAAAAACAGAAAACAGAGCACTTGAACTTCTTTTCACACTGAGCAGAGCACGGGTCGTGTTGATCGATTAATTGGAAGGTTTTGGATCAGTCTCTGGGTGGTGAGTGAGATGGGGAGAGAATGAGTTGAGAGTGAGGGGGTGGAAGGCAATTTGAAACCCGAAAAACTACAATTTCGAGTCTCGTTTTCAAATTTTGATTTGGGCGGCCAATTGATGGAATTGGAGCTGAGCTCGAGTTCTAGATGTTCAAACGAGTCGAACGGGATCGGCAGCGAGGGAATTGGTGAGGATGTGAGCCCAGACGGCTTGTGAGTTCAGCTTTTGGAATCCCAGTTGGGTTGGAATGGTTCGAGGGATCCTAGCTCACAATTGAGATCGAATGTTGGTTCCTGGTAGTCCCGCGATGCTGCTGGTCCGACCAATTGCAGAAGAATGATGAGGATCAATGGATTCCAGGGAAAATCAGTGTGTGGTCGTTCATCGGGAAATTGAGCACAATTAGATGGTCTGAGGTGAGTCGGACTTGCTTGATCTCACAGAACCTTGATTAAGTCCAAAGCGAGGTTAATGGATGGTTTAATTTTAGGAAACAAGCCGGAATTAAGGGAGACGCAGCCGGGTCGCTTCGCGGGTTACCGGACCCGTTTATCAGAGGAACGGGTGAAGGAGGAGATGAACAGTGTCTGTTACTGTAGCCAGCGCGTGGGTGTCACGCGCAGCCACTCACGGCGGCGCGTGACGGCGCGTGGACCCGAATTTCAAGGTGAGTTCAACACGACTTTTGTTCTATACAATGTAACGAACATTTTAGCGTTGGTTTTGAATTTATCGGACGCCGTTTCGATGTGGTTCGAGGGTCCGAAGGTTTAGGCTACGTTTTTAATTAACGATTAAATTCCCGGAAAATTATTGGAAATTAGTATGTTGTTATTTAAGCCCTTAGTGACACTAAAGTATGTTTGCAGACAGGATTTGGAATTTCTGGAAATATCAGAAATTACGGGCATGCTTGCGGCGCAAAACCGAGCCTTAAGGATGGTGTGTGAGTGGACGTTGCTTTCTAAATTTAATGCATGCATAAATTATTTCTATGATTTATGATTATGATTATAAGTGGTGATTGATTTGATTTCGTATTTATACGTATTCGATTTCCGTATTTATACATATTTTTACTATACGTGTGAAATTACTCATATTTCGAGACTATGGTCACTCGTGTGCTTAATGATGGTTTAATGAAAGAAGTTATATGAAATGGGTATAAAATGATTTAAGAAGGTTGTTTATGATTTGCGAGTGTGACCTACGATTTTGACACGTTTTTCGAGGACGTTCCGGATTTGCACGTTTTACGAGATTTCGAGTTATTGTGATTTGATCACTGTTGATGTTTGAATTGGGGAATTTAAATGAGACTTGTGATTTTGAGGATTTTAAATGAGGGTTTTGAGTATGTTTTGCTTGGATCGTGATTTTGGTAATTATGATTGTGGTTCGGATGTTTTGATAATGAGATTTGAGAAATGAAGTGATTTCAAGGAATTAAAATGGATTTTGGAAAATACGATTTTGGGCTTGATGCTCGGGGCATAAAAGTAATTTTAACGAACGAGATTACGGTTTTCGGAAATGTTGAGTGGATTCTTGGTTTGGGTTCGGGATGATGCTTCCGGATGCCGGCTTACGGAATCATTATCGCAAATTCGAATTCGGGAATGAAAAAGGATTTAATAAAGTGATTTGGTCTGTTTTTGCATGCCCCGTGTTTTATGATGATTTGATTATGTTTGTAAGTATGATTTGGGGGAAATGAATGTGGAATTTCGGACCATGGGTCCTGTTGTGAAAAATGTGATTTTGGGATGGATCCCACGTGGTCGTGATTGATGAACTGTTTTGGGGTTTAAAGACCTGCTGAATACTGCTTTGGGTTTGAAGACCCGTTGTTGTGTTTGAAAACTGTTTTGGGTTTAAAAACCCGGTGCTATTGCTGGAGCACGTTTTGAGTTTAAAGACTCAGTTAATTGATGACGGGGGAGGGCCCTTAATGAGTTTAAAGACTCGTGAGTTTAAAGACTCGGTTACTATAATACCCCCGAGGCCTATTGATTATGTTCTGAGTTTAAAGACTCGTTGATATCCCGGGAAGGCCTGTTTATGCGCATGTTTTTGAGTTTAAAGACTCGGGCGCACTTGATACCCAGCAAAATGATTGACTTGTGATTTATTGATGATTTCTGATGTTTCAGTTGAGTTGGGCAGTGGCCCGGTATATGGTTGTTGGTTTTGGATCATGTTGTGCATTTGGTTTGATTCGTGGTTTTGGGCTGCGGCCCGGTGATTACGATTGCGGGCTAAGACCCGATGGTTGAGAAAGGAAAAATGATTTTGAGATTCATACGAGTTTTCCCTTATGTTGAAATTTGATACCCAGTTTTTCTTATGTGGAAATCTTAACCGATTGCGAAATGATTTTTTTTGTACGCATGCGTTCGTTTTTACGCGGAGGGTAAAAACGCTTGTTGTAACTGTTTTGCTAAACTGATTTATTTTTGTCCACTCACACCTTTTGTTTTTTTTATTGACCCTCCAGGTCGTGGCGCGTTGTTCGAGGCTGTACGAGGGGCGGAGGCATGAGTAAGCACATGTGGCTATCCCTGGTCTGGCACGTACTGAGGGTAAACTTGGGTATTTCAGTCGACTTGCCAGACGGGAGCAGGACCGGGCGCGGTTTTCGATGCCTCTTCCGGGGGCGGTCCTGTCAATTTGGTATCAGAGCGCTAGGTTACTGATTCTGTTGCCACATCATGCCTCCGGAGCGTAAGCCTCGTGCGCGACCTGGAAGTGAGACGAGTAGGCTAGGGTATTTGGGACCTCGTGTTAGATCTCAGGTGAGATTGACCCTGGTTTGAGGGTCAGATGTCGGGTAGTGGACGCCGAGAACTGCGATTGGTTAGACGTAGAATTGGTGTAGTGGTAATAGTTGGGGATTATGGGGCGTTCAGGGAACGTCCATCTATCCTGATGTGGATTGTCGGGATGGTGGTACTCATGGTTGCGGGTTACGAGTAGTGATGCGGGATCGTCGCTCGGTATGAGCGGAGATCCAGGGCTACCCACTTTGCACACGGTGTTCTTGTGTGGATGATTGTACGTTGGTGCGGGTACTAGTGCAGGTGCTAGAGTCAGCGAGTGAGATTGTGTTGAGCCACGAGTTGTGGTGTGACTCTGTCATGATGAGAGTGCGTTGGTATTTGAGATTCAGTAGTGGTCGACTCATGGACTTGATAGGATCCAGCGGAGATTATGAGGTATTGGGGTAAGTCCCAACAGTGACGAGGTGACAAGAGTTGAGTAATTCCCTGTCGGAATCAGTGTATGTGCATAGTTAGTCATTAATTCACGTGAGGTCTGAGTATTGGGCTGATGGTGGACGCGTGGTTGTCCAAGTGAGTTACGGATGTAGGGAGTTCGGCGGTTGGACTTGACATCATTGTGGATCATCCTTGGTCTCTCCTAGGTGGAGTGGCAGGGATCGATATGAGGTAAATGGAGGGGATCCACATAGTGGATGTGTTACGTTGTTGAGTGATTGATTGGGGGAGAAAATAGTTGAGGAATGTTGGGCGATTGACAAGAAATCTAGTGGGTGTGAGACCCTATTATCGGGTTTCAGGTGGATTGCCAGCTGTGAGCATGGGTGGATCCTAGGTGGATCTGGATTATGAGGTTGTGGGCCTTGGGCGTGGTGACGATCCAGGATCGTGGTGTTACCAGTCGGGTGACGCGGTAACGGACTCGAATTGTGATCGCCTTGATCAGGCTAGGTGAAGAGCTTATCGCTCTGTCGTAAATGCTTAGATAGGAGGATTGTTGGATTGAACTTCTTTTCGAAGTTAATCCGTGCTCGAGCGAGTGGGGACGGTTATGAGTTGAACTCGAGGCTCGACTTGTGGATGAGTGGATACCCAACAGGGTCTAATTGGTCAGTGATAGATATGTACGATTGGGATTGGCTTCTTTTCGAAGTCAATCAGAGGTGATGTGGTAACCGTTTGAGCGGGTATCCGATAGATTCTGAGTTGGTGTGCCTTGGTATTTATGAATGAGATTATATGCCCATTCGGCATGACTGTACGCGCCTTGGCGAGCGTGCTTGGATTGGTACATCTTGGATGACGTGGTTGGGGGTTGATTTTGTGTTACTGGTCGGGTGACCATGGGATCCAGAATGGATGATGAGTGGAATGATCGATTTGTCTAGTATGAGATTGGACAAGAAACCCCAGTGTCAGGTTGTGATTGACTGTGAACCTTGTGGTGGACTTGTTGAGAGTTGGGTGTACGTATCTTGCACGGTGTACAAGGATCGGTATTGGACTGGCCGTGTGGTGCATGGTGACGGCACATGTGAGGCACCAGTGGCGTATGGTTATACGTGTTGATGGCCGGCTTAGTTCCGACACCATTGGATTTGGTGGTGGGTGTGAACTGGACATTGAGTACTATGCACTGGGCAGAGTTAATTTTGTTGGGTTCAGTGAATTCATGAGCATGCGCTCTTAGCCACGGATGGCTAGAGAACCCCAGTGTGGAGTTGGGCGAACACGGATGGGCTAGTATTCACTGTGTGTCAGTTACGCCACCTGATTGAGTATGATGACGGTATACATACACTCAGGTTGAGTGAGTTGGTGACTGCACCACTACGTGTGGCCTTGCGTGATGTTATCACACTAAACTGATTCCAGCGTTGTGGTGCGCTGAGGGAATTGACAGTTATGGACTTGAGTTGGATATAGGTCGCAGGATTGGGTTGCCCTGCGAGGTGAGATCACGTGGTTGATCTTACGCTACTTGAGCGAGTAGCAGGATGAGGTGTTATCACCGACTGGCTGATGGTTGGTGCCTTGGCAGGGAGGTGAAGCTTGGGGGTGACCGTTTGGCGGGCAGCGTCAGCACGTACTGACAAGTGAGATTTAGTGACTCCCAGTGGGAGCAGTCATTAAGTGATCATCTTCACTCGAGGAGGTCGAGTGTGGTCGGTACGACATAAGACTATGATGGGGCCTCTGAGTACGGATGAGTTTAACTGGTGTACGGGGGTACACGTGTTGTGGGGCCAAATGTTTTAAACGTGGTGGAGGTGGAATGAGCGTAATTGGAATTTCGAGAACGAAACTGGTTTTAGAGGGATGATCGATTGAGTTTTGGTAGGTTGGAATTTCGGGGACGAAATTCTTTAAAGGGGGGAAGATTGTAACGACCCATCCCGGAATTCGGGATTAGGTTGGTAACTAACCATGATTAATGGGGGTTAATCGGTGATTAGTTGGGTGGAATTGGACGAACGTGGCAAAATGACCGTTTTGCCCCTAGTCGTGGGTGAAACGTTGACTTTTTATTCGGGCGGTCAGATGGACCTTGCTCGATGACCGTGACGTAGTTTGGGACGTCGCGAGTTCATAGACAGGTAGCACGTCCGATTCGGGCGAACAGGGTGAAAGTTATGACGTGCGGAAGTCCAGGGGCATTATCGTAAATTGGACGTTATAAGGGAAAAAGTTGACTTTTGTTTGACAATTGATATCCATATGACTCGAAGACCGTTATGTTCGTCTCGACGCCCCGAGTACAATGACAGGCGGCACGCGTCGATCGGAGTTCGAATGAACGAGTTACGGGTCTAGGACACGCGAGGGGCATTTTGGTAAATTGTCATGAGAGGGAAAAATGGTAATTTTGGCTGTGGGTTTTGGGACAGCCGTGTATAGCACTGTGAGGTTCCTTCCAGGCGGCAGAGCACGGGTGAATTAGTTTATGGGACACCTGCTTGGACTTTGTGTTGGCAATTGTTAATGTTTTGAGTGGGTTGATCAGTGCACGGGTGCAAATGTGGGTTGAGCAGGCTGCTGGTGTGTCCGAAAACTGGGAGGAAAGAAACTGAGATTGTCCCCCACGCGTGATCGATTTCCCAAGGCCATTGGAGGGGGTAAGTGTCGGTAAATTCTTTAGGGGAGTGCGGACAGATGGACAGAAGAGAGTACACGCTGTGATGGTGGTGGTGTGGGGACTGTAAACTGGGCGGTGAGTTTGAATTGAAAAAAAAAAAACAGAAAACAGAGCACTTGAACTTCTTTTCACACTGAGCAGAGCACGGGTCGTGTTGATCGATTAATTGGAAGGTTTGGATCAGTCTCTGGGTGGTGAGTGAGATGGGGAGAGAATGAGTTGAGAGTGAGGGGGT
Source organism: Prinsepia uniflora (assembly GCA_032719365.1). Lineage (NCBI taxonomy): Eukaryota > Viridiplantae > Streptophyta > Magnoliopsida > Rosales > Rosaceae > Prinsepia > Prinsepia uniflora. The sequence goes on from CM064861.1 coordinate 89,841,974, forward strand.
GGAAGGCAATCTGAAACCCGAAAAACTACAATTTCGAGTCTCGTTTTCAAATTTTGATTTGGGCGGCCAATTGATGGAATTGGAGCTGAGCTCGAGTTCTAGATGTTCAAACGAGTCGAACGGGATCGGCAGCGAGGGAATTGGTGAGGATGTGAGCCCAGACGGCTTGTGAGTTCAGCTTTTGGAATCCCAGTTGGGTTGGAATGGTTCGAGGGATCCTAGCTCACAATTGAGATCGAATGTTGGTTCCTGGTAGTCCCGCGATGCTGCTGGTCCGACCAATTGCAGAAGAATGATGAGGATCAATGGATACCAGGGAAAATCAGTGTGTGGTCGTTCATCGGGAAATTGAGCACAATTAGATGGTCTGAGGTGAGTCGGACTTGCTTGATCTCACAGAACCTTGATTAAGTCCAAAGCGAGGTTAATAGATGGTTTAATTTTAGGAAACAAGCCGGAATTAAGGGAGAGGCAGCCGGGTCGCTTCGCGGGTTACCGGACCCGTTTATCAGAGAAACGGGTGAAGGAGGAGATGAACAGTGCCTGTTACTGTAGCCAGCGCGTGGGTGTCACGCACAGCCACTCACGGCGGCGCGTGACAGCGCGTGGACCCGAATTTCAAGGTGAGTTCAACACGACTTTTGTTCTATACAATGTAACGAACATTTTAGCGTTGGTTTTGAATTTATCGGACGCCGTTTCGATGTGGTTCGAGGGTCCGAAGGTTTAGGCTACGTTTTTAATTAACGATTAAATTCCCGGAAAATTATGGGAAATTAGTATGTTGTTATTCAAGCCCTTAGTGACACTAAAGTATGTTTGCAGACAAGATTTGGAATTTCTGGAAATATCAGAAATTACGGGCATGCGTGCGGCGCAAAACCGAGCCTTAAGGATGGTGTGTGAGTGGACGTTGCTTTCTAAATTTAATGCATGCATAAATTATTTCTATGATTTATGATTATGATTATAAGTGGTGATTGATTTGATTTCGTATTTATACGTATTCGATTTCCATATTTATACGTATTTTTACTATACGTGTGAAATTACTCGTATTTCGAGACTATGGTCACTCGTGTGCTTAATGATGGTTTAATGAAAGAAGTTATATGAAATGGGTATAAAATGATTTAAGAAGGTTGTTTATGATTTGCGAGTGTGACCTACGATTTTGACACGTTTTTCGAGGACGTTCCGGATTTGCACGTTTTACGAGATTTCGAGTTATTGTGATTTGATCACTGTTGATGTTTGAATTGGGGAATTTAAATGAGACTTGTGATTTTGAGGATTTTAAATGAGGGTTTTGAGTATGTTTTGCTTGGATCGTGATTTTGGTAATTATGATTGTGGTTCGGATGTTTTGATAATGAGATTTGAGAAATGAAGTGATTTCAAGGAATTAAAATGGATTTTGGAAAATACGATTTCGGGCTTGATGCTCGGGGCATAAAAGTAATTTTAACGAACGAGATTACGGTTTTCGGAAATGTTGAGTGGATTCTTGGTTTGGGTTCGGGATGATGCTTCCGGATGCCGGCTTACGGAATTATTATCGCAAATTCGAATTCGGGAATGAAAAAGGATTTAATAAAGTGATTTGGTCTGTTTTTGCATGCCCCGTGTTTTATGATGATTTGATTATGTTTGTAAGTATGATTTGGGGAAAATGAATGTGGAATTTCGGACCATGGGTCCTGTTGTGAAAAATGTGATTTTGGGATGGATCCCACGTGGTCGTGATTGATGAACTGTTTTGGGGTTTAAAGACCCGCTGAATACTGCTTTGGGTTTGAAGACCCGTTGTTGTGTTTGAAAACTGTTTTGGGTTTAAAAACCCGGTGCTATTGCTGGAGCACGTTTTGAGTTTAAAGACTCGGTTAATTGATGACGGGGGAGGGCCCTTAATGAGTTTAAAGACTCGTGAGTTTAAAGACTCGGTTACTATAATACCCCCGAGGCCTATTGATTATGTTCTGAGCTTAAAGACTCGTTGATATCCCGGGAAGGCCTGTTTATGCGCATGTTTTTGAGTTTAAAGACTCGGGCGCACTTGATACCCAGCAAAATGATTGACTTTTGATTTATTGATGATTTCTGATGTTTCAGTTGAGTTGGGCAGTGGCCCGGTATATGGTTGTTGGTTTTGGATCATGTTGTGCATTTGGTTTGATTCGTGGTTTTGGGCTGCGGCCCGGTGATTACGATTGCGGGCTAAGACCCGATGGTTGAGAAAGGAAAAATGATTTTGAGATTCATACGAGTTTTCCCTTATGTTGAAATTTGATACCCAGTTTTTCTTATGTGGAAATCTTAACCGATTGCAAAATGATTTTTTTTGTACGCATGCATTCGTTTTTACGCGGAGGGTAAAAACGCTTGTTGTAACTGTTTTGCTAAACTGATTTATTTTTGTCCACTCACACCTTTTGTTTTTTTATTGACCCTCCAGGTCGTGGCGCGTTGTTCGAGACTGTACGAGGGGCGGAGGCATGAGTAAGCACATGTGGCTATCCCTGGTCTGGCACGTACTGAGGGTAAACTTGGGTATTTCAGTCGACTTGCCAGACGGGAGCAGGACCGGGCGCGGTTTTCGATGCCTCTTCCGGGGGCGGTCCTGTCATTCATCATTTCTTCATGTACTATATTATTATTATTTTTATATTTTATCTTGTATTTTATTTTAAGTTCTTTTTGGCACTTCCTTTATAAATAGGGAGGCCATTTCATTTGAAAATAGTCCCCAATTATCCTAATTTTTAGTAGTTATTCTCTCTTTTTTTAGTTATTATTTTTTTTTGTAGATTTAATTTGGGACCATTTGTAACACCTTTTAATTAGTTATTTTAGTTTCATTTTCTTTATTTTTGTTCTTAGAATTTCTTAAACTTCTCTTTAATTACATTTTTATGTTTTTCTTAAGAAAAACCTAAGGCTAGGTAATTTTAAGGCAATTCAAGAGTTTTTAAGAACGTATTCCTCGTATTTCTTTTTCCATCTTCACAAGTTTCTTGTTGTTGTTCAGCGATTCTTGTGAAAAACCATTTTTTTATACTTAAATTCTTGTTATTGTTTTAGTTTTACTTATAATTCCATATATGTGTGGGTATTTTCTTTCTAACATTCGTAAGTATGAATACAATCTCCATGTGTTTTACTTTCTGAATTTTTTTTACTTCATATGTTTTAATGCTCAAATTTCAATTCGAAGCTAAATGTTGATCCGTTGTTCGGGACATTTAGAATAAGGTTGAAGAGATTTAATGTTTGACCGTTGTTCGGCGCATTAAATCACAAACTTAAAGTAGATCATATTGTAGGCAATAATCTATTCTTTGATGCATTTATAATATGAAAAATGTATGCATGTAATGGAGATGATGAAAGTAGGATTTCGTGATTTGTTCAATATAAGTATGATGTTAGAGTGTTGGTAAAAATTGTGTTTAAAGAAAGTTTATTTTAGGAGTAGTTTTAAATAATGTAATTGTTAATTTGAATTTAATTCTTAGTTTGGTTAAAATGTAGTTTATATTACAATCTTTCAAAACCCTCCATTTCATTTTTTTATTCTTTATTCTTTATTCTTTATTCTTTTATTCTTTAATTGTTTTATTGTTTTATTCATTTAATTTTTTTTTCGTTTATTCTTTATTCATTTAATTTTTTTTATTCTTTTATTCTTTATTCATTAATTCTTTTAATTTTTCATTCGTTAATTAATTCATTATTCTTTTATTAATTATTTTTTCTCGCTAACAAATTATTAATGTTCCCTAATTTTCCCGGTTAAGAACGATCCCTATTTACCAATACTATATCTACACAAAAAGAGTTTTAATTGCATAATACTCGAATTACGTGTTTAATTTAATGCGTAGTTTGTGCGTTATCACGCTTAACTTTGGAGTTTTCGGGCCCTCTCTCACCCGGTCTACCTCGTCCTCCATCCGTGCACGGGGATCTCTTCGTGGAGGCATAATGGTAACTTAATTCTCTAAAACAAACACATTTTAGTTCATACCCTGCACCCGCAAGTGCAGTTAAGAATACTAAACCTATGCTCTGATATCACGTTGACAAGACCCATCTCGATAACCGCGGAGATCCTGCTCCCGTCTGACAGTTAATACCAAAGAGTCCAAAACAACACTAAAGCATACTATCATTCAAAAGGATCCATCAACTGTCAGACAAAATACATGTCTACACTACAGTTACAGAGCAAAAGTATTAGTTACAGTACAACTTAACATTTTGTCCTACCCTTACTAACTGACGAGTGCGCAGAATCTAGAAGAAGCCTTCATCCACCAGGTAGAACCCTGTTCTCTTGTCACGGCCTAGAGAGTAAATGAAAACCGATAAAACTTGTGAGTGGACTAAAAAAAATATTTAAAAAACATAATTTGACAAAACAAGTATAGTACCCTACGTATTGATGCTTCAGAATCCCATGTAGCTTCTTCCACGTTTTGATTCCTCCACAACACCTTAACTAGGGGAATAATTTTTCGTCGAGGCACCTTTTGTTTTTGGTCTAGAATTTTCACATGCTGTTCTTCAAAACTGGGGTCCTCTTGAAGCTCAATAGGATGCCGTTCCAACACGTGTATGCATTAAGGAGCTATTTTCAACGCATTGAAATATGGAACACATCATGAACTCAAGATAATTCTGGGGGTAATGCTAACCAGTATGCAACTAGACCAATTTTCCAAGTGATCTCGTAAGGTCCAATGACAGGACCCCTCCCAAATCCCCCCGGGATTAGTGCGGGACGCGCCTGCTCCTGTCTGACATGAAATGTCAGACAAGGGATCGTTCCGACTTTAGCCCTACTGAGCTTCCAGAGTGCGCTAGGATCTGGAGGAGGAGTGTGGTGTCTCGGTCTCCGCTACAGTCTGCATCCGCGATCAAGCTGAAGGACATTAAAAACATTGAAAAGCTGTGAGTGGACAAAACCAATTATTTAATAAAAACAATTTCACGAAAAGAAGATATTTACGTCCTTCATTAAAAAGTATGCATGCATTTGAAAACCGTTTATCAATCCATTTAAATCATTAGGGCCTTGCCCAAAACCGTGAATCAAACCATCTGGGAACTCAGCCCAAAACCATAAATCCGAGTATGTGGGTCATTACCCAAATCCATTTACTATTCACAAAACACAATTTCACAAATCCAAGAAATCATGTTTACCAATATATATCATATAACCAATCCTGTCACGGTTTTCAAAGTTACGCACGTGCTACCCGGGATCTCAAATCCTAAGTCTCCCTAGAGTCCACCCAAGTCAATGTTCGCAGATCATTGATTAGGGGTGGCAATGGGTCGTGTCGTGTCATGAATTCTGTTTTACCCATTTATACCCAATCCAAATCTGACCCGTTTAATAATCGTGTCAAGAATGTCCAACCCGAACCCGACCTGTTAATGACCCGTGTAACTCGTGTAACCCGTTTAACCCATTTAATAAACAGGTCATACTCAAAACCCAATTAACCTATGACCCGTTTGATCCGTTTAACTCGTTTAACATGTTTAACCTATTTAAATTATAAGATTTAATAGATACCTAGGTAGGTAAATGGGTAGATATATGGGTTAGTAATGACACGTTTATTAAATTGGTCAATATATAAGCCAATATACGGGTTAACCTGTTAATCCGAAATCTACCCATTTATTAAACAGGTTAACATGTTATTACACGGGTTAACAGGTTGACCCGAAACCTACCCGTTTAATAAACGGGTCATAACGGGTTGACCCGAAGATGACCCGAAATTTTAATCGTGCGGGTTTCGAGTCGTGTATTGAGTCGTGTCAAAAATTGCCACCCTTATCATTGACCCTCCCTAGGGGTTATAATCCATAAGCCTTCCTGAGAGTAAGGTACCCAACGGGAGCGACTCCACTCAGTTAGTGCTCCGTGACTACTTCGGGGTCCACCCAGGCCAACGACCATCCCCGGAGGAGACAATCCATAAATAAAGGACGGTATATGAAATTCATTTCGAAATCATTCTCAAAACCTTTTAAACCTTTCAAAGAATCCATGTCTGGTCCCCATAAACCGTCATGAAACCAGAAATTCATTTATAGGTCCCCGACCCGAAATCACAATCGTAAACCATAACTGGGCCTCAAACCCGATTTCATAAACAAACTAGACCTCGTGCCCGATTCATAAACCAACTAGGCCTCCGGTTCAATGCCTTATTAAATCAAATGGACTCAAAGTCCGAGAGTTCGTAAATCAAATGGGTCTCATGCCCGATTCTATATTTCCAAATCCGAGACCAATTCACGAACCAATTGGGCCTCTGGCCCGATAACGTAACTAAATGGACTTCAAGTCTGGGGGTTTCCAAAATAAATGCGTCTCGTGCTCGAGGTTACCTTTTCAAATCCAAAACTATTTCATTAAACTATTATCAAAACCATAAGCACGTATAACCACAACATAAAAATTGAAAATCTCGAAATACGTGCAAATACGGCAAACCACAAACATATGCACTCAAGGCATCACGAAACATGTTCATAAAGCATATAAAAAAGTTATGCATGCATCAATTTAGAAATCAAGGTCCATTCGCAGACCGTCCGAGTTGTGCCTCGATAAGCGCGCCATAAGCCTTCCGAGGCCAATCACCATCTCTGGGACTCCAAACCTGTCCAAATCATACTAGAGGGTTACTAACTACCTTATTAACCTCTCATTGAAGCCCCATAATTTTCCAGAATTTTTAACTATTTTTAGACCCAATCCTAAATCTTCGGACATCCTGAACTATATCGAAACGATGTCCGATCGACACGAAACTAGTCCCAAAATGTTCGTTACATCGAATAGATTAAAAGTCATGTTGAACACTTTCCCAAACTACCCTCCACGTGCCCTCACGCACCGCCCAAAGGGGCTGCGCGTGAAGCCCACACGCCAAACAGTGTCATCCCTGTCCTCTCGATGAACCCTGTCCAGACCGATTTAGACCAGCCCGATCCAACCGAACTGGCGTTCATGGTTCAACTCCTTTTCTCACTCATTTCTCATCCATTTTCAAACATTCTAATCCCTATAGACTTGTCTCAATCCTAGGAACCTATTCTTGTGATTAAAACCACAAAAAAGGGCACGAAATATTACCTTCTCGATCGAGGAACTCACAGACAACTTCCACCGTCGTATCCTCCCGTCTCCTGCCATCTCCAGTCGTGCCATCACGCCTGTGAGCCTCCCTTGAACCTCCAGAACCTCATCCAAGTAACCAGATCGATCATCAGTACGTAATACACAAACTGCCATTTTTGAATCAAAATCGGTCCTCATGGTTTCTTACCTCTCATCTCCGTCGTGGGCCACCGTCGTTGTAACTCCCCGGAAATTCAGAAAATGTAATTTTGTAAAATAAGGAATAAAATGACATTTTTACCCCTGCGAATAGTGTGGTCAATTTGTTAACTTTTTTATTGGAAGGTCGAACGGACGTTGACCGATGATCGCGACGTAGTTCGGGGCGTCACGAGTTCATAGACAGGTGGCACGTTCGATTCGGACGCTCGAGGTGAAAGTTATGACATTCGGAAGTCTAAGGGTATTTTCGTAATTTGGACGAAATGGGGAAAAAGTTGACTTTTTGAAATACAATGGATTTTCACACGATTCGAAGACCGTTAGGTAGGTCTTGATGCCCCGAGTACAACGACAGGCGGCACGCTGAAAACGGACGTCGAACGACCAAGTTACGGGTCTGGAAAGTTGAAGGGTATTTTGGTAATTATTGAATTGAGGGCATTTTAGTCATTTTCACCATGGGTTACTGTAGCAGCCGTGGGAGACAATTTGCTGCACCACCGTGTGTGGTGGTTCTACACAATCCATTGTTTAATCTAGTAGTGGACTGTCTCAGTGGTATTGTTTATGTATTTTGAGGGTATTGGAAACAAGGTTGAATGGCATAAACTGAATGCAGAGCACGGGAGGAATTTTTAAAATTGCTTGTTGGGGTCTGTTGTGGGAAACAAATTTCACAGAGGAATCAGATGGATTCCCACGAGTTGCCATCCATTTTGATCGATTACCTGAGTGATTGTGATTTGAGAGTTCATTTCGAATCAGTCTGAGGGCTGAGAGCTAGAGAGAAACCATGAGGAAACCATTTCGGATTTTTGGAGGGAAAATTCAGAGTTTAATCTCTGAGGAGTGTTGGACCAAACCAAGGATGGTTTGAGTCTTTTTGGAGTGACTGGAACTCAGCCATATCGAAATCGAAGGGAACCAGCCACGATTGAGCTGAGACTGAGGCTACCGTTTTCAGGGAAGTTGCAGAGCTTGGGACGGCGACTTCCAGGTACTGTCTTGTTCAATTGATCACGTATTGTGGTTCGTTTTAGCCCTAGGATACTTACAATGAAGTTAATTTGGTTATGGTTCTGAAATCAGTAAGTTATGGGGATCGACCCGTTTGGTTGATCACGGGCTGAAGGGTTGTTTGTGGGCTGGTTAAGGTTAATCAAGGACACAGAACTGAAATTAAATGGTTAGAGAAGATGTTAGGATAAAAAACGAAGGGAATCGAGTTAGAATTGAGGGTTAATTGGCCGGGTCAAGCCGCGGGTAGCAGACCCGTTTAGCAGGCCAGTCGGGTGAATGAGACGACACTGTAGCAGACGCATGGCATTCACGCGTAGCCACTTTGGGCGACGCGTGACGGCGCGTGTGACCTCATCTCCGGCCACGGTCAACTGGAGTTTTCATCCTTTTAATGTTTTGAACATTTTTGATTTAGAGTTCGAGTTGATCGGGTGTCGTTCGGGATAGTTTCGAGGGTTCGGAAGATTAGGGCCTTAAGTTTAATTATGTCGAAAAATCCCGAAAAATTAGGGAAATTAATACGAGCTTTTTGGGGATGTTTGTAACCCTTCTTGTACCTTTTTACAGGCCCGAACATTCCCGAGGCTACCGAGGATTACACGGGGCGCGATTGACGCGTCCGAAAACCGTAAGTGGACTTTTGATTTTCAAACCGTGCATGCATGCCTATTTTACTCATTTATCTTGTGTTTTCATATATGATTTTATGTTGATAATCATGATATTTTGGTTTTATGCATTTTCACGCTTTTCGAGGTAATTATCGTATTTTACGCATTTCGAGGTTACGGTTTTCTCCTATGCATAAATGATGGTTTGATGAAGTAATTCGAGATGATTATGCATGTTACGTATTTATGATGTTTTGATTATATTTGTGAAGTAATTTTCGGAAATTGCATGTGAAATCCGGACATAAGTCCTATTATGACGATATATGCTTTCGGAATGATTTTTGGAAAACGGATCACGAGGGATCCTTTTATTGTGCTTTATAAAATGGTTTTGGGTTTAAAGATCTGGTATGATTGTTGGATCTGGTTTTGGGTTTAAAGACCCGGTTAATTGATGACGGGGGCGGGCCCGGAATTGGGTTTAAAGACCCGGATTGAGTTTAAAGACTCGTGAGTTTAAAGACTCGGTTACTGTGACACCCCGAGACCTATTAATTATGTTTTGAGTTTAAAGACTCGTTGATATCCCGGGAAGGCCTGATATTGAGTTTAAAGACTCGGATAGATCCAACGGCTTGATTGTGATTGTGGATTCAGTTTTACATGATTTTGGTTTGATTGATGTTTCGAAATGACAGTTTCTGGTTTTTGGTAATATTATATTATACGAGTTTATGACGGTTTGCTGTAATTTTTTTTCCATATGATATGAAAAAGGGATTTCGAATGTTTAGTATGCAGTTTTTGAATATCTGGTTATGCATGCGTATTATAAAACTGGAGGGCGAACCCCGATTTCATTAAACTGTTTTTCTGTAAACTTTTGTTTTAGTCCACTCACACTTTTCTATTTTAAATACCCTCCAGGTCGTGGTACAAGTTCGGGGGCCAGCGCCGAGGTAGAGGCAGAGGCAGAGGCATAAAGTTTTCCGTTGCGGAGTAGTTAGTTCACAGAGTAACATTTGAACTTATCTTGTTTTGTAATATTATGGCTCTGTGAAACTATGGACTTGAAGTCCAGTCGGTTGTATTATTTAATCTCCCTGGTCTGACAGTAGGTGTGATGTAATTTTATTTGGTTTTCTAGTCTTTTGTGTTCGACTGTCAGACGGTAGCAGGATGCTTCCCTATTATAGAGGCGATAATCGGGGCGGGTCCTGTCAATTGGTATCAGAGCCTAGGTTTACGGTTCGTGTCTGGCACTTGGGTGTGCCTCGATTATTGTACTAACTTATGCCTCTTTTAGAAAAGGACGATCGGCCATGCCTCCGCGATGTGAACCCCCTCCACGACCTGCAGATGACGTCATTAATGATGCCGAGAGCGCTTTGATCGAGCGAGCCCAGCGTCTTGGGGCTACGGTGTTTAGTGGTGGGGCAGATCCCGAGGATGCCCACCGTTGGATTTCTCGGTTTGAGCGGATTTTTGATGTGATGTACTGTCCTCCTGAGGAGCGAGTGGTGTTGGCCACTTTTCTGCTAGATGGATCTGCTTATGAGTGGTGGTATACTCTGGAGTTATCGGGTTGGAATGCTCATACAGTAACCTGAGAGACCTTTCGTGAACGGTTTCTGGACCAGTACTATCCTCGTTCATTCCGTGATGCCAGGGAGACAGAGTTTCTGCAGCTCCAACCGGGGAGAATGTCTGTAGCAGAGTATGAGCAGAAATTTCAGATGCTAGCTCGTTTTGCTCCTACCTTTGTGTCTACTGAGGCTGAGAAATGTCGTAGGTTTGAGCTTGGCCTACGAGGTGAGATACGGGCCATTGTGACTGCCGGAGCTTTTACTACTCTCAGAGAGTTATCTGATGCCGCAGTGCGGGTTGAGGCTAGTCTCCCGACACGTCCATAGTTCTCAGGTGGTGGACAACGTCGAGAGCGTTCATTTCCTAGATCGTATGGTCAGAGAACCCCGAAGAAGGGACGTTATGGTGGAGCTTCGTCCACAGGCAATGATCGTTTTGGTAGGCCTGGTAACCTTCAAAGTTCCAGATTCAGAGTGCCTAGGGCACAGCCGGCTCTGCAGGCAAGTACGACCTCTGTTGCTTCCACGGGACGACAGGGTGGTGGTTATGCTCGAGATGCTTCCAGTGATTTCTATTTCTTCTGTGGCGAGCGGGAGCGGGGCCACTACCGGAGAGAGTGTTCATCTTTTCCACAGGGTAGTGGCGCAGGTCGTGGTGCAGCAGAGCAGGGACGGAACACAACTGCAGTTTCTGGGACTGGGAATACTAGAGGAGGATGAGGTGCTGGAGTGACGAGTAGACTGAGGAGCAGGGGCCGTGGGCGGGCAGCTGAACCATAGGCCTGAGTTTTTGCGGTTACGCAGTAGGAGGCCCGGGCAGCGCCTAGTGTTGTGATAGGTACACTTACGATCTTTGGACATAGTGTTTGTGCTTTAATTGATTCCGGGGCTACTCACTCGTTTATATCATGGGATTGTGATTTGTTGGAGGATAGAGAGGTGTCCGCACTGGACTGTGACATGGGTGTGAGTACGCCCACAGGAGATGTATTTGTGGTAAACCAAGTGTTGAGGGAGTGTCCCGTAATGGTAGGCAATGTTGGATTGGTAGCTGACCTGATACTCTTGGACTTACATGATTTTGATGTCATTTTGGGAACGGATTGGTTGACACTCTATCATGCTTCTATCGAATGTGTCGATAAGAAGGTTACTTTTCGGAGTCCGGGGTTACCTGAAACCACCTTTCAGGGAGTACAGCGAGTAACTCATGTTGGAGTAATTTCAGCCCTGAAGGCGAGTAAATTGTTGAGGAATGGGTGCCAAGGATACTTAGCTCACGTGATGGACGCACGTGCTGCACCGCTGAAGGTAGAGGATATACCGATAGTACGGGAGTTCCCGGATGTCTTTCCGGAGGATCTACCGGGATTGCCACCTCACCAAGATGTCGAGTTCACCATCGATCTGGTTCCAGGTATGCAACTTATATCTCAGACTCCGTACCGTATGATGCCAACTAAGTTGAAAGAAATGAAGGCGCAGTTGCAAGAGTTGCTTGAGATGGGATTTATTAGACCGAGTGTGTCCCCCTGGGGAGCCCCGGTGTTTTTTGTACGGAAAAAGGATAGGAGTTTGAGACTCTGCATCGATTACAGGAAACTGAACAAAGTAACAGTAAGGAACAAATACCATTTACCTCGGATCGATGACTTGTTCGATCAGCTGAGGGGAGCACAGTACTTCTCCAAAATCGATCTTTGTTCTGGGTATCATCAATTGCGGGTTAAGGATGAGGAAGTGCCCAAGACGGCCTTTAGAACCCGATATGGTCATTATGAGTTCCTTGTAATGCCGTTCGGTTTGACCAACGCACCCGCAGCATTTATGGACTTGATGAACCGACTGTTGCAGCCATACTTGGATCACTTTGTCATCGTGTTCATTGACGACATTCTGGTCTACTCGAAAAGTGAGGAAGCGCATGAAGAGCACTTAAGGATGGTGCTAGGTACCCTGAGGGAAAACCAGTTGTATGCCAAGCTCAGTAAGGGTTAGTTTTGGTTGACGAGCGTGAGTTTCTTGGGGCATGTGATCTCAACTGACGGAATCAGTGTGGATTCTCAGAAAATTGAAGCAGTGGCGAAGTGGGAACAACCAAAGACTGTCACTGAAGTAAGAAGTTTATTGGGTTTGGCTGGCTATTACAGGAGGTTTGTAGAGGGTTTCTCTACCATTTCGGTTCCCGTTGACACCATTGACGAGGAAGGGAGTCAAATTTGTCTAGGATGACGATTGTGAGCGTAGTTTTCGAGAGTTGAAGGAAAGGTTGACATCTGCTCCTATACTGACCCCTCCAGACGATAGTGGGGAATTCGAGGTGTACAGTGATGCATCCTTACAGGGATTGGGATGTGTGCTAATGCAGCATGGGAAAGTGATTGCCTATGCTTCGCGCCAGTTGAAGCCGCATGAGCGCAACTATCCCACGCACGACTTGGAACTAGCTGATGTCGTGCATGCGCTGAAAATTTGGAGACACCACTTGTATGGTGCGACTTACAGGCTGTTCACGGATCATAAGAGCCTGAAGTACTTGTTCACCCAAAAGGACTTAAATGTGAGGCAACGACGGTGGCTGGAGCTAATTAAGGATTATGATTGCACAATTGAGTACCACCTTGGAAAAGCCAATGTGGTAGCTGATGCTCTAAGCCGGAAGTCAACGCATTCTGTGGCGCACCTACAGATGGTTCATTTGCCGCTATTGGTTGAACTCCGCAAGACTAGCATTGATTTGGGACTGGATAGCCAAGGTGTCTTGCTGGCTAGTTTTTAGGTGAGACCACTCCTAATCGATTGGATCGTTTATGCTCAATCTCAAGCTCCTGTCTCGTGTGTACTTCGGATTGAAGTGGAAGCCGGAGAACGGCAAGATTTTACAGTCAGAGAGGATGGAGCCTTACTAAAAGAAGGACGGCTGTGTGTGCTGGACGATGAGGCACTGAAGAAGGAGATTCTGGATGAGGCTCACAGTTCGGCCTACGCGATGCATCCTGGTGGGACCAAGATGTATCGTACATTGCGAGAACATTATTGGTGGCCAGGTATGAAACGGGAGATCGCTGAGTTTGTTAGCATGTGTCTGATTTGTCAGCAAGTGAAGGCTGAGAGACAAAGACCTTATGGAGCCTTGCAACCACTACCTATTCCGGAATGGAAATGGGATCACATAACGATGGATTTTGTGTTTGGACTTCCTAGGACACCCAGAGGCCACGATGGAGTTTGGGTGATTGTGGACAGGCTTACGAAATCACCTCATTTCTTTCCGGTGCGAGAAAACTTCAGGATGACACAGTTTGCGCAGCTGTTTATCGATGAGATCATCTGTTTGCACGGTACCCCAGAATCAATAGTTTTTTACAGAGACCCGAGGTTTACTTCTCGGTTTTGGCAAAGTCTACAAGAAGCTTTTGGGACGAAACTTCGTTTTAGCACTGCATTTCATCCTCAGACTGACGGTCAGTCTGAGCGGACCATCCAGATATTGGAGGACATGATGCGAGCCTGCATTTTGAAATTTCAAGGCACTTGGGAATCACATCTAGCCTTGATGGAATTTGCTTATAACAACAGCTATCAGGCGAGCATTGGGATGGCCCCCTTACAAAGCTTTGTACGGACGGCAGTGCAGAACCCCGTTGTGTTGGACGGACGTGGGTGAAAGGAAGCTGACTAAATCCAAATTGGTGGAATTGACAACAGCGAAGGTCAAACTCATCAGAGATAGGCTCAAGGCAACCCAAGACAGACAAAAGAGCTATGTGGACCATCGGATTAGAGATCTTGAGTTTGCGGTCGGAGATCGGGTACTTCTGAAACTGTCCCCTTGGAAAGGTGTGGTGAGATTTGGCAGGCGGGGAAATTTGAGCCCTCGTTTTATTGGACCATATGAAATTATTGAGAGGATTGGCCAGGTTGCCTATCGGTTAGCACTACCTCCAGAACTTTCGAAAGTCCACAATGTTTTCCACGTGTCGATGCTGCGGAAATATGTGTTTGATGCATCTCATGTACAGGAGGAGCAACCCATTGAACTCCGAGAGGACTTGAGTTTCGAAGAATAGCCGGTACAGATTTTGGACCGAAAGGATAAGGTGCTACGTCGGAAGACCGTTCCCTTGGTTAAGGTTCTCTAGAGAAACCAGAATGTGGAGGAAGTCACATGGGAACCCGAGGCGCAGATGCGGGAGCAGTTTTCTTATTTGTTTCCTTGAAATTTCGGGACGAAATTACTTAGGGGGGGGGGGGGGGGAGATTGTAACGCCCCGGAAATTCGGAAAATGTAATTTTGTAAAATAAGGAATAAAATGACTTTTTTACCCCTGCGAATAGTGTGGTCAATTTATCGACTTTTTGATTGGAAGGTTGAACGGACGTTGACCGATGACCGTGACATAGTTCGGGACGTCACAAGTTCATAGACAGGTGGCACGTTCGATTCGGACGCTCGAGGTGAAAGTTATGACGTTCGAAAGTCCAAAGACATTTTCGTAATTTGGACGAAATGGGGGAAAGGTTGACTTTTTGAAATACAATGGATTTTCACACGATTCAAAGACCGTTAAGTAGGTCTCGATGCCCCGAGTACAACGACAGGCGGCACGCTGAAAACGGACGTCGAACGACCAAGTTACGGGTTTGGAAAGTTGAAGGGTATTTTGGTAATTATTGAACTGAGGGCATTTTAGTCATTTTCACCACGAGTTACTGTAGCATCCGTGGGAGACAATTTGCAGCACCACCATGTGTGGTGGTTCTGCACAATCCATTGTTTAATCTAGTAGTGGACTGTCTCAATGGTCTTGTTTATGTATTTTGAGGGTATTGGAAACAAGGTTGAATGGCATAGACTGAATGCAGAGCACGAGAGGAATTTTTAAAATTTCCTGTTGGGGTCTTTTGTGGGAAACAAATTTCACAGAGGAATCAGATGGATTGCCACGAGTTTCCGTCCATTTTGATCGATTACCTGAGTGATTGTGAGTTGAGAGTTCATTTCGAACCAGTCTGAGGGCTGAGAGCTAGAGAGAAACCGTGAGGAAACCATTTCGGATTTTTGGAGGGAAAATTCAGAGTTTAATCTCTGAGGAGTGTTGGACCAAACCAAGGACGGTTTGAGTCTTCTGGGAGTGACTAGAACCCAGCCGTATCGAAATCAAAGGGAACCAGCCACGGTTGAGCTGGGACTGAGGCTACCGTTTTCAGGGAAGTTGCAGAGCTTGAGACGGCGACTTACAGGTACTGTCTTGTTCAATTGATCACGTATTGTGGTTCGTTTTAGCCCTAGGATACTTACTGTGAAGTTAATTTGGTTATGGTTCTGAAATCAGTAAGTTATGGGGATCGACCTGTTTGGTTGATCACGGGCTGAAAGGTTGTTTGAGGGCTGGTTAAGGTTAATCAAGGACACATAACTGAAATTAAATGGTTACACAAGATGTTAGGATAAAAAACGAAGGTAATCAAGTTAGAATTGAGGGTTAATTGGCCGGGTCAAGCCGTGGGTAGCAGACCCATTTAGCAGGCCAGTCGGGTGAAGGAGACGACATTGTAGCAGGCGCGTGGGCTTCACGCGCAGCCACTTTGGGCGGAGCGTGACGGCGCGTGTGACCTCATCTCCGGCCACGGTCAACTGGAGTTTTCATCCTTTTACTGTTTTGAACATTTTTTATTTAGAGTTCGAGTTGATCGGGTGTCGTTCGGGATAGTTTCGAGGGTTCGGAAGATTAGGGACTTAAGTTTAATTACGTCGAAAAATCCCGAAAAATTAGAGAAATTAATACGAGCTTTTTGGGGATGTTTGTAACCCTTCTTGTACCTTTTTACAGGCCCGAACATTCCCGAAGCTACCGAGGAGCACACGGGGCGCGATTGACGCGTCCGAAAACCGTGAGTGGACTTTTGATTTTCAAACCGTGCATGCATGACTATTTTACTCATTTATCTTGTGTTTTCCTATATGATTTTATGTTGATAATCATGATATTTCGGTTTTACGTAATTTCACGCTTTTCGAGGTAATTATCGTATTTTACGCATTTCGAGGTTACGATTTTCTCCTATGCATGAATGATGGTTTGATGAAGTAATTCGAGATGATTATGCATGTTACGTATTTATGATGTTTTGATTATATTTGTGAGGTAATTTTCGGAAATTGCATGTGAAATCCGGACATAAGTCCTATTATGACCATATATGCTTTCAGAATGATTTTTGGAAAACGGATCACGAGGGATCCTTTTATTGTGCTTTATAAAATGGTTTTGGGTTTAAAGACCCGGTATGATTGTTGGATCTGGTTTTGGGTTTAAAGACCCGGTTAATTAATGACGGGGGCGGGCCCAGAATTGGGTTTAAAGACCCGGATTGAGTTTAAAGACTCGTGAGTTTAAAGACTCGGTTACTGTGACACCCCCGAGGTTTATTAATTATGTTTTGAGTTTAAAGACTCGTTGATATCCCGGGAAGGCCTGATATTGAGTTTAAAGACTCGGATAGATCCAACGGCTTGATTGTGATTGTGGATTCAGTTTTACATGATTTTGGTTTGATTGATGTTTCGAAATGACGGTTTCTGGTTTTTGGTAATATTATATTATACGAGTTTATGATGGTTTGCTGTAATGTTTTTTCCGTATGATACGAAAAAGGGATTTCGAATGTTTAGTATGCAGTTTTTGAATATCTGGTTATGCATGCGTATTATAAATGATGAGCAATTTTCCAATATCTGGTTATGCAGTTTTCGAATATCTGGCCACCGTTGAACTCGCCTCAGTCTCCACTTCCTTTCTTATTCATATAGCATGAGCAATAGGTGAGGTTTGAGAGGGTTGGGTTCATGATCACACGCACACACTCTGTTTTTCACTCCACCCTTCCATTTTCATTCATGTCACAAATATAAATGATGAGGATTTAAGGAGTTATAGTAAGGTGGGTATTCGGGTTTGGATGAGAGAAATAAAGAAGAAGATGGAGTCTGATGCGCGGGGGAAGAAGAGAGAGAAATGAGAGGGAAATAATTAAAATAATAAAACCTAAATAAAATACTATTTTATTTCATTAGATCCACATTTTGGGGAAAGCCACCAATGGGATGAGTGACACTTGTCACTCATCCAAGGGCCCCACAATTAACTAATCTCCCAATCAGAATTAAAAAATATTTTATTCGAATCCCGAGACGTAAATTCCCGACTTCAATCTCATGACTATAACTTCTCCGTTGGACGTCCGATTTCGACGTGCCGCATGTCTACGGACTCGTGACATCCCGATCTACGTCACGGTCATCGGTTCTCGTACGTTTGACTCCCTGAGTCAAAATTCAACATTGGCCACGACCAGGGGTACAATGGTCATTTTACACCGTTCGTCCGATTTCGCTCAACTAATCACCTATTAACTTCACTAATCCTCCATTAGTCACTAATCTAATCTTAGAATTCGGGACGGGTAGTTACATCAAATGTATCGAGAACTCAGCTTTCCATGCCTGCAAAAGCGTATAATCCCTTTCCAACAAGATAACTTAAGGAAAACTCGATCCCCCACTGAAAATTGTAACTTCCTAGTCTAAATATCTGCATAACACTTCTGGTGATCGTGCACTGCTTTCAACTGTTCTCGAACAATTCTCACTTTTTCTTCTAATTCATCAACGTCTTCTAGTTTCAACAACTTCCTATCGCCCACTTTGGCCCAACAGAGGTGTGTTCTGCATTGTCTACCATATAGGGCCTCGTACAAAGCCATTCCAATGCTGGAATGATAACTATTATTATAAGCGAACTCCATCAATGACAAGTAGCCTAGAAATCTTGACCTACGAAATAGGAAGCACATAAGTACGTACAAACATCTAAAATCCAATAGGTAATAGAAAACAACTCAATACAAGAACCACATCAAGGTCACAACTCAACCATACACAATCAACTCTGTCTCAATGCATGGATATCAAGTCATCACATCATATCACATCACATCTGCACGACTGGTAGGCTGAGCACTCGGGGAAAGGAGTTTTACCTCAATGTCTTAGTGGGGACTGACCCAGGAAAAGGAGCTTTACCTCGACGTCTGCAAGTTGTCCCTAGTCTAGGAAAATGAGGTTTATCTCGACGTCTGAGACTACCCATCACAATAACGGTCTCGGGAAAATGAGTTTTACCTCTACATCCAAGACTAACCAATCAAATCAGCATCACGAGAATGGTTATCCACAACACAATCACATCACACGCATATATACACCCAAAATCTCGTCTCAAATACCAAGGGAAGCTAATCTCATAACACACATTAATTCCAAAGTCAACCTCAGAATTCCTCAAAACACGTTCACCAAGCACTTATTGTGAAATCATTAAAAAAACCACCAACACCGAGAAAACACACTTTATAATCCATATACGACATTTCCAATCTAAATCATAATCCAAAACCTCAGGTCAAAGCCCGAAAATCAATCGACACCATCTAGTAAAACGTGTCGTTAAAATACTAATTAAATTATAATAAAATCACCAGGAAATCCAACCAACCAAATATCATCGCAATCATGTAAGCAAGACATATCATCAACTCCAAAATGTGGTATGAGACCAAAATATGAACTATACTGACTTCTCGGTAAACATGCAATTAATAATAATTAAATATTCTCATATTCACCAAAACTCACCAAAATTCACATAATATTCCAATAGTTCAGCCATTATTAAAATTTCTTTGAAAAAAATTTAAAAAGGAGATATATGCATGCACAATATTTTTTTTAAATAAAGTACACTCACAATGCTTTTTGCACAGTTCTTCTCGATTTGTACAAGTCCTAAGTCCCAAGGATTAATTACAAATTTTTATGAATTTTTAAATACAAAACATACAATTAAAATCCTTAAAACTACCCTGAGACGATGTCCGAGCAACTCGAAATCTGTGCCAATATTTTTGTAACATTGAAACAATAAAAAAACATGTTGGCCGTAAACTAAAAATCCATGCCATGTGCCCCCACAAGCCGCCAGAAGTGGCTGCTCGTGAGTTCACTTGCCTGCTACAGTACCCACGTCAGTGTTCATCGTCCTCGCCCATTTCCTCTGTGATTCGGGTCATACGACCCGCCACTTGACACGACCATATCTAACTTATTTCTCAACCTTTTTCCATTGTATTTTGACCAACAACTTTTAATTCATCTAACTAATGGATATGTAATCTCAAAACTCAAAAGGGATGATAATAAATTGAGGAACTGACACGGCCCATCCCAATCCCCCCGGGATTAACAAGGGATGTGTCATACTCCCGTCTAATCCACGTGTGACACGAAGGGTCAGACAAGGGATAACTTACAATCTCAGCCCAAACGGGCCTTCCAGAGAGAGCCAGGATCAGTGGAAGAGTGTGATGTCTCAGTCTCTGCTACAGCCCCCATCTGCGATCAACTTGAAAGGCATTAAAAACCATAAAAGCTGTGAGTTGACAAAATAAATGATTTAATAAAACACAATTTCACAATAAGACATTTATGCCCTTCACTAAAAAGCATGCATGCATTCGAAAACCAGTAATCAAACCATTTACTGTAATTAAATTATTAGGGCTTTAGCCCAAAACCAATCATGTGGGAACTCAGCCCAAAACCAATCATGTGGGAACTGAGCTCAAAACCATCAATATTAATAACCAGTTTATCGAAATACAACTTAACCAATCCTCGGCATCCCAAATGCCTAATCAATACTATTATCACGGTCTCTAAGGCTACGTGTGCCACTCGGAGTCTCAATCCCAAGTCTCCCCAGGGTCCACCCAGGTCAATGACCCACAGATCAATGACCCTCCCTAAGGGGTATTATCCATAATTGCACTCTTGATCATGAGCTACGCCTCGGGGCAACGCCTCTTAGGTGGTGCGTCGTGACTACTCCAAGATACTACGAGACGTCCGGAGGAGACAATCCACACATAAGGATGGTATATGGAAAATATGTTATAAATCATCTCAAAACCTTTCAAAGGGGCCTAGGCCCGAGATATAGTGTTTAACCATTTATTCCATAAACCATCGTAAATCCACAAATGGGTCTTGTGCCTGAAGTATAACTTTCTTAAACCATTTCCACAAATCCAATTTCCAAATTCAAGGGACACAGTCCGAAATTCCATTTCATAACCCAACTGGGTCTCAAGCCCGATATCATAAACAACTGGACATTAAGCCCGATAGTATAGACCAAATGGGTCTCCGGCCTGATGCCTCATTAAATCAAATGGACATCAAGTCCGATAGTTTAAAAATCAAATGGGTCTCGTGCTCGATTCCATATTTCCAAATCCGAAATCATACCATTGAACCATAATTGGAAACACAAGCAAGTCCAACACTGTATAAAACCATAAACCTCGAAATACGTGCAAATACGTGAATACTAAATACCACAATAATGTTCATCATAAATTACATATTTAAAACATATAAAACAGTTATGCATGCAACATATTTAGAAACCAATGTCCACTCACAAACCGTCCTAGCAGTCGCCTCGATACGTGTGCCATAAGCCTTTCGGGACTAACTCACCATCACCGGAACATCCGGACCTGTCCAAATCACACCAATGGTCACTAACGGACTCAATAAGGTCATACCTAAGACCTATGAATAGTACCAACCTGGGAACGTATCGTGAACACACTTCTCGAGACTAAAAACCTCGATTTGACCAATCTAATGATCTCCGATCGACATGAAACCACCATCATTAGATCCGGATCATCGAAATCTTTAAAATGACACTGGTTCCACCTCGAAATTTGTGCCCACGTTCCCCCACGCACGTGGTCAACGTAGATATCAACTTTGAAAAAAGTCAACGGATAAAAAACGCAACGGGTTAACTCGCTGGTCAACGGGTCAACTCTCCGATCAACGAGTCAACTCGCCGGAAAACTCCATTGTTACCCAAACTTCAAACTTCGATATCTCACTCATTTCTCAACCAAATTTGGCCTTCTACCTATGTAAATTCATCTCCTCGAGCCAAGGATTCCAAATCTAAACCTAGAAATTGAAGAAAGTACCTGGTTTGAAAGTTATGGCCTCTCCAAGTTTCGGCCAAACTTCTGATCATCATTCCGCCCACCTCTGATGTCCAAAACTTCCCAAACTTGGCTCAACAGACTTCTCTCACCTCAAGGAACATGAATATAAGCTTAGACTCATTCCAAACCATCAAAATCAAAAAGCCAAATTTGAATCCCATGGTTTACCTTTTGAAACTCCGACCACCGTGCACGATGGTCCTTGTCGTGGCCACTATTTGGTTCATCACAACGTCCCCTCTAACTTTCCTTCACACGCCACACGCAGAGGATGAAGATCGAAGGTTGTTTGTGTAGTTGTTTTTGTGTGTTTGTTTAGGGAGAAAATGAAGATGATGATACACGGGTGGGAGAGAAAGATGGGTGAAAAATATTAAAATGAACCTCACCCAATAGGCATAGATACACAAATTAGGGAAAGCCACCAATGGGATGAATGATTATTGTCACTCATCCAAGGTCCAACATTAATTTAATCAACCAATCAGATTTAAGTATTAATTAATTCAAATTCCAAGGCGTAAAAATAACCGATTTTGATCCCGTGACCATAACTTTCCCGTTCGACGTCCGATTTCGATGTGCCACCTGTCTACGGACTTGCGACGTCCCGATCTACGTCACGGTCATAGGTCAAAGTTCAAAAAAGAATTATTGTTGAAAAGTCAACGTTTCCCCCACTACGATAATCCTAATTTAATTAATAAATTAATCCCAAAATTCGGGATGGGTTGTTACACCATACCTCTGGTTTCAGCCATAATTTTGTTCTCCAGTTCAGGGCATTTTCGACGTCCAAATCACGAGCTAAGGTCGGAATTAACACTGCAGGGACTCCAGAAGAGTAATCACACCCTCAATTCCAAAGTTCCAAGTCAGATAACCCAAACTTCCTTCACGGGTTCACTGTCTATCTTCTCTCTCTCTCGCAGTCTAAGCTCAGTATCTCACACTTCTTTCACCTATTTACTTCGTTTTTCTCCTACCTCTCCTATCTTTCCTCCTTTCTCTTTTTCCCTTCAGTTTTCTTTTTCTTGTTTTTCATTCCGTTTCTTTGTTCTCTACCGAAACTCGTCTCCCACACCCACATAAATCAAAAGACATACACACCTCACTAGCACCAAAGTCGGCACAAACAACTCAAGAGTCATGACACTTGTCATCGCCCTAAGTGATCCAAGAAAAATCTCCCCATAATGAAATTACCAAATTACCGTTGTGAACCAATTACCCAAAATTCCCTTACCAAAGAAACCCCGTAAAAAAAGCGAGCAACCTTTATTCCATGTATACTCACCATCTATGAATTCTAAATTCATGATCTACCTAATGATGCGTTCAAAAAGTCCAAACAACATGCCGGATCAAAAGTCAACCAAAATCTTAATAAAGGCATAATAGTCATTTCAGATCTGAATTACTATATTTACATATTTTGATGGTTCAGGGCGTTACACATCATCATTATCATCCTCAACACTGCTTTCTTCTTCACGATTGTCAAAATTTGGCACATCTTCCTCATGAGCTGTGTTTAGACAAGCCTATGTGCTTGGACCAGCCTCTGTGTTTGGACCAGCATATGTGTTTGGACTAGCCTCTGTGCTTGGACTAGCCTCTCTAGTGCTTGAACCAGCCTCTTATGTATACACCAGATCCTTATATGTAACTTAGTCCACAGGATGGGAAGCATACACATGCACGTCCTTCTTAAATGTCCTTGAAGACTTTCTAATAAGTACCAACGGATGCTGATGTATGGATAACTTGAAATTTGTTTTACTAACTTCATCTTATATGGAGAAATCCACGCTATCCTCAATGTAACCTTCATGCTTCACTAGTGCATTCAATTTTACTAAGGATGAGTACTCCAAACAACACCAATCAAACCATTTCAATGTCCTCTTTGCATATCTCCACTCTCTTTCTTTATGTATTATCTTTTCACTGTGGTGTAAGGCGATGGAGACAATGACAGGACCCATCCCAAATCCCCCCGGGATTAACGCGGGATGCACTTGATCCTGTCTAACACGAAGTGTCAGACAAGGGATAATTCCAACCTTAGCTCTACCGGGGCTTCCAGAGTGCGTCAGGATAAGAGGAGGAGTGTGATGTCTCGGTCCCTGCTATAGCCTGCATCCGCGATCAACCTGAAGGGCATTAAAACCACGAAAATCTGTGAGTGGACAAAACAACAGTTTATAAAAATAATTTCATAAAAAGAAGATATTTATGCCCTTCACTAAAAAAACATGCATGCATTCGAAAACTAGTTATTTCAATAATTAAACCATTAGGGCCTTAGCCCAAAATCTTAAATGAAACTAATCATACGAGCCACTGCCCAAATCCATGTGAGGCTTAGCCCAAAACCAATCAAGTGGGAACTCAGCCCAAAACCAAATCCGTAGGGACTCATCCCAAATCAATACTAGTGGGTCTCAACCCAAAACCATTACCAGTGGGACTCAGCCCAAAACCAATCCTCGGCATCCCTGATGCCTGACATCCGAGATATCGCAAACAATTCCACTGTCACGGTTCCAAGCTATGCGTGCTACTCAGGGTCTCAAATCCCAAGTCTCCCCAGGGTCCACCCAGGTTAATGATCCGCAGATCAATAACCCTCCCTGGGGGAGGTTTTAACCTCTGACAATTCTGCTTCTGAGTCACTATACAGACCGGTCGCTCCGTGCAATGACCCATCACAGGCAATGCCCCGTGACTACTCCAAGATACTACGAGACATCTAGAGAGACAACCCGCCACTCCAGGATACTACGGGACGTCTGGAAGACATCCGTTCGTGAGGATGGTATACGAAAAACCATTTTACAAATCATTTCGAAACCATTCAAAGGGCCACGCCCGACTTTTCCATAAAACCATCACCAATCCAAATATGGGTCCCCGACTCGAAATCATGTTTAGAAACCAGAACTGGGCCTCATGCCTGATATCATAACCAACTGGGCCTCAAGCCCGAATTCGTAAACCAACTGGCCCCCGGCCTAATCATATAACTCAAATGGTCCTCTAGCTTGATTTCTCATTAAGTCAAATGGACTATAAGTCCGATGGTTTCCAATCAAATGGGTATCATGCCCGATTTCATATTTCTAAATCCAAAACCTTTCATCAAATTATCATAGAAATACTAGCACGTATAAGCACCGTATAAAACCAAAAACCTCGAAATACGTGCAAATACGTAAATGCTAAAACACCCCATTCAAATGCACTCATGGCATCACAAAACATGTTCATTAAAGCATACAAAACATTTATGCATGCATCAATTTAGAAAAAAAGGTCCACTCACAGCCCGTCCTTGTTGCGCCTCGATACGCGCGCCATAAGCCTCTCCTGGGCCAATCACCATCTTTGGGACTCCCGAACCTATCCAAATCATTTTAGAGAGTTACTAACTACCTTACTAACCTCTCATTGAAGCCCCGTAATTTTTTCAAATTTTTAACTATTTTTAAACTCGATCCTAAACCTTCGGACATCCCGAACTATATTGAAACGATGTCCGATCGACTCGAAACCAGTCCCAAAATGTTCGTTACAATGAATAGATGATTTCAAATTTAGAAACATCCTCAAAGGATGGCCCACGCGCCCTCACGCGCCGCCTAAAAGGGTTGCGCATCGGAGCCACGCTCTTGCAACTGTGCTTCTTCTTCTTTTGGCAGACCGGGTACGAACTGGTCTGCTAATTTTTGGTCTGACCGGATCGGCGAAACCAGTCCAGTCCATTTCCTCTCTCATTTTTTGTCCAATTTCGATCCTTCCAATTCCAGTTTTCTCATCTTTTCAATTCCTATCCTCCTATGTCCTCAAAACACACAAAAAGAAGCTAAAACTCATTGGTTAAGGAAACCAATTTGAACCCAAACTTCCTATCCATGTTTTGGGCACTTCTAGGGGTCAAACCTTCATCCAAAGGATCCCATTTTGTCCCTAGGGTCCCTAAAAATGGGTTTGAAGGTTCGATTTAGGGTTAACTTAGCCGGAAACCAATTTCGGTGGCTAGCCACCGAAATTCCTCTCGGTCGTCAGTCTGGCCGCTCAGCCGTCCTCCACCACTCAAAACCATTCCCTAATCATCCTATCAACCCCCTTAACACATCCTAATTAATATATATCCTCCCTAAGGTCCCAATCACGAAATCGAAATTTGAATAACAAAGGGGGTTTCTGGGGTTTACTTGTTTCCTGGCCATCGCCGCCGTCCATAACGGTCTTGTCCTCACTCAGCCACTATCAGTCTCTCCCTCACTCTACCTCTCACCCTCAATCCAGAAGCAAAGGATTGAATTGGTTTGGGTGAGATCGGGTGAATGAAGAAGAAAGGGGAAAATAGATGCATGTATGCAATCATAATGGGCAATGGATGAGTGACACTTGTCACTCATCTATTGGGCCTGCACAAACATCTGGGCCTACACTCAGGACAAAAGTCCACTTTTGCCTCGTAAAACGTGTCACTCTAAATAGTACCTCGGAATTTCCGTGTACCATAACTTTCTCATCGAATGTCCGATTTCGATGTGCCGCCTATCTACGGACTCGTATCGACCCGATCTACGTAATGGTCCTCGACCCTAGGGCATCGGACCTCCCGGGTCAAAAGTCAATTATTTACCCTCGTTTATGAAATATCACACAATCAAATCCTTAACCATAACCCTAACACTAACCCTAAACCTAAACCTAAACTTATAGCCTAAAGCCTAAACCTACAGGCTAAACCTAAAGCCTAAACCTACAATGTCAGGACCCGTCCCAATCCCCCCAGGATTAACGAGGAACGTTCCTGATCCCGTCTGACACGGAGTGTCAGACCAGGGAAAATTAAAACCTTTAGCCTTCCGTCTTCAAGAGTACACTAGGATCCGGAGAAGGTATGTGATGTCTCGGTCTCTACTACAGTCTGCACCGTATTCAACCTGAAGGGCATTGAAAACAAAAAGACTGTGAGTGGAGGAAAAGTAATAAGTTTAGTAAAACACATTTATAAAATACCTTTATGCCCTTCAATAAAAAGCATGCATGCATAGGAAAACCATTTATCAACCCACATATGTTTCAATAACCAAATCCATACGGGCCCCTGCCCAAAACCATTTACAGAAATACGTAACATAGTAAACATATGTGGGATCTCAGCCCAAATCCATTTATTATCCATAAAACACAATTTCGCAAAACCAAGAAATCATGTTTATCTTATATTTCACATAACCAATCTTGTCACGGTATCTAGAGCTACGCGCGTGCTACCCGGGGTCTCAAAGCCCAAGTCTCCCCAGGGTCCACCCAGGTCAATGTCCGTAGATTAATGACCCTCCGTGGGGGTTATAATCCATAGCCTTTTTGAGAGTAAGGAACCCAACGGGGGCGACACTACCCAGTCAGTGCTCCGTGACTACTCTGGGGTCCACCCAGGCCAACGACCCTCCCCGGAGGAGACAATCCATATATAAAGGATGGTATACAAAAAACCTTTTTGAAATCATTCTTAAAACCTTTCAAGGGTCCATGTCTGATCCCCATAAACCGTCATGAACCATAAAACCTTTTAAGGGTTCATGCCCGGTCCCCATAAACCTTCGTGAACCATAAAAACCATTTATGGGTCCCTGACCCGAAATCACGATCTTAAAACATAACTGGGCTTTAAGCCCGAATTCACAAACCAATGGGGCCTCGTGCCCTATTTCGTAAACCAAATGGGCCCTCTGCCCGATACGTAAGTTAATAGGGCCTCGAGTCCGATACATAAATCAACTGGGCCTCCGGCCCGATGCCTTGTTAAATCAAATGGACTTCAGGTCCGAGAGTTCGTAAATCAAATGGGCCTTGTGCCCGATTCTATATTTTCAAATCCGAAATCGATTCAAGAACCAATTGGGCCTCTGGCCCGAAAACATAACTAAATGGACTGCGAGTCCTAGAGTTTCCAAAACAAATGGGTCTCGAACCTGGGTTTACCCTTTCAAATCCAAAACCATTTCATGAAATCATTTCCAAAACTATAAGTACGGAAAATCAGTGTAAAACCGAAAACTTTGATTTACGTGCAAGCACGTAAATCGCCTCGAAATGCGTAAAATGACAGGACCCATCCCAATCCCCCCGGGATTACCGTGGAATGTGCCCTGCTCCCGTCCAACAAGGGGTGTCAGACAAGGGATGACCAAGAGCTACTGCCCAACGGGGCATCCAGAGTGCGCAAGGATCGATGGAGGAGGTGTGCAATGTCCCAGTCTCTACTGCAATCGCATCTGTAATCAACCTGAAGGGCATTAAAACCAAAAGCTGTGAGTGGACAAAAACCAATAAATTTACCAAATACATTTATAAGACATTTATGCCCTCCAATAAAAACGTATGCATGCCACCAAAACCAGTAACCAAAACGTTTGCTCAACCGAGCCCTTAGGGTCTTAGCCCAAAAACCGTTAACCAAAAACCAAGTGTGGGAACTCAGCCCAAAACTGTGGAATATCACCACCATACATATTAAAACCATGTGGGTCACCACCCACGACCATAAATGAACATCATTCCATAAATCCAAAACCATTTAGGGTCCCTGACCCGACATACCATTTCATAACCAATAATCCATTTTTACCACATAACACATATCCAACCAATAAGCCATTTTATTCATTAATCCATATTTTACCATTACCATCACCAGCATCCCAGATGCTTAGCGTCCCAGACGCTAGACGTCCCTGACGTCATATCTCACGGTTTCATAAGCTACGCGTGCTGCCCGGGGTCTCTCCGGGTCCATATATCTGACATCCCTGATGTCTGACGTCCCTGACGTCAATCATAGCAATCCTGCTCCTGAGTCATCATACAGTCCGGTTGCTCCGTATAATGACCCCTCGCAGGCAATGCACCGTGACTTCCCCAGTGTCCCAGACATCTGGAGGAGACCATCATATATCCTTGTATCCAGATGGTATATGGAAAAACAGTTTTATTAAATCTTTTTATCATATCATTACCATTGGGCCCTGCCCGAAATTTCCATAAAACCACATAATTCCATTTAGGGTCCCTGACCCAAAATCACAATTATTAAATATAGGGTCCCTGACCCGAAATCACCATTATAATCCAATTGGGCCTCATGCCCGATTTTATGAACCATTGGGCCCACGGCCCGATTTGTAAACCAACTGGGCCCACAGCCCGAATTCATAAATCAACTGGGCCCCTGGCCCGATAACATAACTCAAATGGGTCTCAGCCCGATTTCATACCAACTGGGCCCCTGGCCCGATTTCATTAACCAACTGGGCCCCCGGCCCAATTCTCAAATGGACTCCAAGTCCGAAATTTCCAACATAATTGGGCCTCAAGCCCGAGTTCATATTTCCAATTTCAAAACCATTTTATCATATTATATCCAAGTCATAAATATGGAAAATCCATGTAAAACCGGAAAACCTCGATTTACGTGCAAGCACGTAAATCGCCTCGAAATACGTGAAACCGTATAATTTACCAACAACCAAACCAACATCATACAATCACAATCATAATCCATGTAAAACATTTAAGCATGCATAGAATTTATAAAACCAAAGTCCACTCACGGACCGTTTTAACCGTGTGCCTCGATACGCGTGCCACCGGCCCTCCCGGGCCACACCACTAACACCGGGACTCCCAATCCTGTCCAAATCACATTAGAGGGTTACTAACCTCAACATTAACATCCTATCAAAGTCCCGTAATTTTCCCGAATTTTTACTTATTTTTAAACTTAATTTAAAACCTTCGGACATCCCGAACAATATCGAGACGGTGTCCGATCGACACGAAACCAATTCCAAAATGTCTGTTACATTAAATAGGACAGAAGTCATGTTGACCTCACCTCGAGATTCGCGCCCACGCGCCGTCACGCGCCGCCGTGAGTGGCTGCGCGTGAAACCCACGCGCCTGCTACAGTGTCACCATCTAACCCGTATGTCTGGTAAACGGGTCCAGTTTACCCGCGATACGACCCGGTTCCAATCCTATCAATTCAGCCTTAATTACATCAATTGATCATTCCATTAGCTTCGTTTTAAGTTTAATTTAAGTTCTGTAACATTGATTACACAAATCATTACCTACAATTCCACGATTCGATGATGAACACCAAGAACACCCGTCCATTGTTCATCCTTCGAACCCCATCCATTTCGATCGATATCCTTAAATTGATTCAACTAGAAGCTTCCATGTACTCCATAAATCATTTCCCCCAACCCAATTGCTTCAATCCAGTGTTCAATCGTCACGACTCAAGCTCGATGGCCGTCACTGTGCAACCATGGAAGTCTGTCGATCACACCCGTTTTCCTTCAATTGATGAACCCAGAAGCATCGTGGGATCATGAGAAGTAGTTTCCCCACCTCAATTGTATCCAACGAAGCCTCCAATTCCACGACTCAGCTTCGAAATTCCTCCTCTGTCACCAAGTGTGATCAGAGCCAATTGGTGGCCAAATCCCTTCGTTCCTTCGACAAAACTGATCGTTGTGATCCCAGGAAGCTGATTGTAAGCTCAATTGCGATCCTCACGGCCTAATTCCCAGTATTCGAATTTTCCCCCCAATTTTCCCGAAATCCAAAATCCAAAATTCGACATCCTCACAACCCCTCGTGTTTCCCCGTTAATTCAATCATCAAAGTCTCCCAGTTTTCTCTCAGGAACGGCAGAGAGAGGGAGCCAATTCTCCCAGTTCATACTCTCCCCAAATCGTGCACGGTTTGAAAGAAAAACAAAGGAAAAGGAAGGAAAATGATGGATAAGGAATGATGATGTTGTAATGATAGTGTTGGGAGGGAAACATGGATCAGAATTCAGGGGATGGGTGACACTTGTCACTCATCCAGATGTGCACAGTCAACGGTCACTATTCAATATTATATTATTATTTTAATCCCGGCCTCGGTTCGTTAGTTCGTTTCCTTGACCATAACGTCGTCGTCGGATCTCCGATTTCGGCATGCCGCCTGTCGTTGGATTCGTATCGACGATACCTACGTAACGGTCCTTGGCCCTCGCCCATCGGACCTCCCGGTTAAAAAGTCAACATTTGGCCCTAAACATGCTAAATTACCAAAATACCCCTCAACTTCCGAACACCATAACTTTCTCTACGAATGTCGGAATCGAACGTGCCACCTGTCTATGAACTCGTGACGTCCCGAACTACGTCACGGTCATCGGCCAAAGTCCGTTTGACCGCCCGATCAAAAAGTCAACATTTTGCCCACGGCTAGGGGCAAAACGGTCATTTTGCACATTTTGTCCGATTCCGCCCTACTAACCACCGTTCATCCTCACTAATCAAGATTAGTGACTAAACTAATCCCGGAATTCGGGACGGGTCGTTACAACCTTCCCTCCTTAATAAATTTCGTCCTCGAAATTCCAACCGATCTAATCTCAACGTACTTCCCTCCTTAATAAGTTTCGTTCTCGAAACTCGACTATCCTGATTCCACAAACACTCCGTGGAAAGTGGAATCGACCACACAACACGTGTACACCCGTACACCAACTAACCAGGCAAAACTTGTCTGCACTCTACGTACCACTAATACTCAAAACGCAACGACTACATTCGACCCCGTCGAATGACTGAAACTACTTGTTTCGAATTTGACACCACTTGTCAAATCAACCCTCTCGTTGACGCAACAACTCGACGGTTCCTTTCCCACTCCCACTAGGAGTCAGCTGACCCCACTCAACGATCTATGTTGACACATCCTGACAAACTGTCACCACACAGTTGTTGTCAGTCGAAAACTGACACTAGACTCACTCGTGGCTACACATGCCACCAACGTACTCGACTCACCAATACCCTTACCGACATTTCACACGACCTGTGTGTAATTAAACATATCAGAATTACCATGACCCATTGCATAGTAATGTCCGGTCCACAACCAATCCCATGGTATCGGAACCAATCCGACTACCAACACGTTCACCGACACACCTCAGGTATATCCCTTATACCGTAACTAGACATCACAAGTCTACACGGTATTGTACCTCGACCCAAGTACGAAGTACACACATCTATCTAATAACCAGACTACAACCACCTAGGTCATAGCCGAACACGTTCCAATAATGGAGTACGTTTGCCCAATCCAGCATGAGACAAATCGAAACTCCACCCAACATCTAGTTCCACTTCCGAATCTGAATTCCGCAACTTCGTAAGAAATCCCGGATCCAAACCCAGACATCACATTTTAATTCATATCCAAATCCGAATCCGAAATCATTATTCCGTAAGCTAGCATTTGGAATAACCATTCCGTACCCAAACCCGGAAATATATACTTTCAAGTTCCAAAATCGAATCCTGAATCGTCACCCAGAAATTCGATTCCAAATCCCGAAATCTCGTTCACATTTACCAAGACACACCAAAATCGAACCTATCGGTTACCCGTTCAATACACTTGATTGACTTCATAGGGAAGCCAATCCAACCTCCACACGTCTAAGGTTGACAAAATGCAACTACCTTGAAAACCTACTCACCCGAGTAGAATACCATACGGGCCCCACTTCGAAAAGAAGTTCAACCCCGCCGTTTACGACTCACATACCCAAGTTCGTATCGATCCTTGTCATTCCACCTAGGAAAAACCAAGGATGATCCAACACAATGACGCCAAAACTCATCCTACGTGGATGCAACAAAACTCACTGCACTCACCACGCCATGTACCCCAACATCGTCTGCCACCAAGCAGAAAATGAGAAATCTTGTTTACCTAATTTCGAACACGTAGCTCCTCCTAATGACCTCACAACACACATGGGCCCACCAACCAATACACGCTCAACGTACTGGTAACTACAGTCAAAGTCTGCCAGGGCAGAAAGCAAGAAGTCAACCCCAATGACTTCGGAATACCAATCACCAAAAACGAGCACCACTCTCGTTCCCCAATCACAACTTCCTCGACACTAAGGTTCCAACCACGTTGGAAACAGACATGCTCCCAACAAGACGTCAAGTCTAACCACTAGACTTCCTACCTCCCCAACTCACTTGGACAACCCCGTGTCCACAATCAATCCGTTATCGTTCCGTTCGCACATCCTAACTTTTACAGGTTCAACACTCGGTTTTCCAAGTTCTCAATTACAAATTCCTACCTTTATACCACTAATGGTTTTTCCTCGTCTTTTCCAGTTTTAATCATTTCCACGTACATTTTAGGGATATTAAAAAACATAAAATCGCACAAATTTTGGAGTTGCCAACAACTCCCCCAAATCCACCAATTATCATGACGTAGGGGACGTCATCCCAAGATTACTCAAGTCTCAATTATACCCTTTTTAATCCACTCCTTACTGGTTATCTCACCACTATTGGAACTTATCCCAACACAGCACAATCTTAACTGGATCCCATCCAGTCCATCACTCAACCTCTACCGAATCTCAAAGACCGAACATATGTTCATCATGACGGAGTCACACCCCGACTTGTGGCTCATCGTCAACACCATTACCGACACTAGCACCAGCGCTAGTACCAGCACCAACACACTATCAACAACACTAGTATCAGCACAAAAGTATCAACCCGCAAACATCCATACTTGCACACCGTGTGCAAATACGACAATCCTGGATCTCCGTTCATACCGAACGACGATCCCGTACCTCACGACTATGGGTACCACCACTCTGACAATCCACATTAGGAAAATGAACGTTCCCTGAACGTCCCCTGATCCCCAAGTATTATAACCACACCAATTACCCTCGATTGCTAGTCATCTCCATATGACTTCCGACTAACTGTCATTGCTATCGAGATCCGCATCCACACATCACACCAATACCCGATCCAACACGGGATTCCACAATTTATCTCAGAACCGTATCCGTAAATCGGATCCCATAGTTCTGCCTAGACTCACCAGAACCATCCACATGGTCATCCATGACCTCAGCCACTCGTCGCAGCACAAGTTCTCACCCGCTAATCACAATTAAGGTTTACCTTTTAACACTAGGGTTCCACAATCACACCCTATGGTTCAACCGAACCAAACAGCTCTCCGTAATATAAAATCCACAACCTGACCGACCCCGCGGTCTAGACATCGAATAGACGTCAAATCCAATCCTACCATCCCATCAACGTGGGTTCCACCACTAGGTCATCGGCCAACTCCGATGGACCAACATACCTCACACTAGAAACCACCACAAGGGTTCACATTTTAGACCATTACTCATATGAGGTTCCCCGAAC
Source organism: Prinsepia uniflora (assembly GCA_032719365.1). Taxonomy (NCBI): domain Eukaryota; kingdom Viridiplantae; phylum Streptophyta; class Magnoliopsida; order Rosales; family Rosaceae; genus Prinsepia; species Prinsepia uniflora. Next base: position 89,876,028 of record CM064861.1, read on the forward strand.
CTGGCTGCACCTAGCAGCACAACAATCCAATATCACATGACCGAACCGACGGTCCCACTATACCAGTTCACCACAATCAACCCCACTTGGGTCGAATCACATTAACGCACGGCGTATCGGGCCAATCACACTCCATCCACTATCCAAACCCAAAAACTATCTATCAGGTTGATAACGAATTGCAGCCCAAAGAGACATCACACCCTCGACCTGCGCACACAAAAGAGCAACCGTGCTCTGATACCAAGTTGACAGGACCCATCCCAATCCCCCCGGGATTACCGTGGAATGTGCCCTGCTCCCGTCCAACAAGGGGTGTCAGACAAGGGATGACCAAGAGCTACTGCCCAACGGGGCATCCAGAGTGCGCAAGGATCGATGGAGGAGGTGTGCAATGTCCCAGTCTCTGCTGCAATCGCATCCGTAATCAACCTGAAGGGCATTAAAACCAAAAGCTGTGAGTGGACAAAAACCAATAAATTTACCAAATACATTTATAAGACATTTATGCCCTCCAATAAAAACGTATGCATGCCACCAAAACCAGTAACCAAAACGTTTGCTCAACCGAGCCCTTAGGGTCTTAGCCCAAAAACCGTTAACCAAAAACCAAGTGTGGGAACTCAGCCCAAAACTGTGGAATATCACCACCATACATATTAAAACCATGTGGGTCACCACCCACGACCATAAATTAACATCATTCCATAAATCCAAAACCATTTAGGGTCCCTGACCCGACATACCATTTCATAACCAATAATCCATTTTTACCACATAACACATATCCAACCAATAAGCCATTTTATTCATTAATCCATATTTTATCATTACCATCACCAGCATCCCAGATGCTTAGCGTCCCAGAAGCTAGACGTCCCTGACGTCATATCTCACGGTTTCATAAGCTACGCGTGCTGCCCGGGGTCTCTCCGGGTCCATATATCTGACATCCCTGATGTCTGACGTCCCTGACGTCAATCATAGCAATCCTGCTCCTGAGTCATCATACGGTCCGGTTGCTCCATATAATGACCCCTCGCAGGCAATGCACCGTGACTTCCCTAGTGTCCCAGACATCTGGAGGAGACCATCATATATCCTTGTATCCAGATGGTATATGGAAAAACAGTTTTATTAAATATTTTTATCATATCATTACCATTGGGCCCTGCCTGAAATTTCCATAAAACCACATAATTCCATTTAGGGTCCCTGACCCAAAATCACAATTATTAAATATAGGGTCCCTGACCCGAAATCACCATTATAATCCAATTGGGCCTCATGCCCGATTTTATGAACCATTGGGCCCACGGCCCGATTTGTAAACCAACTGGGCCCACGGCCCGAATTCATAAATCAACTGGGCCCCTGGCCCGATAACATAACTCAAATGGGTCTCAGCCCGATTTCATACCAACTGGGCCCCTGGCCCGATTTCATTAACCAACTGGGCCCCCGGCCCAATTCTCAAATGGACTCCAAGTCCGAAATTTCCAACATAATTGGGCCTCAAGCCCGAGTTCATATTTCCAATTTCAAAACCATTTTATCATATTATATCCAAGTCATAAATATGGAAAATCCATGTAAAACCGGAAAACCTCGATTTACGTGCAAGCACGTAAATCGCCTCGAAATACGTGAAACCGTACAATTTACCAACAACCAAACCAACATCATACAATCACAATCATAATCCATGTAAAACATTTAAGAATGCATAGAATTTATAAAACCAAAGTCCACTCACAGACCGTTTTAACCGTGTGCCTCGATACGCGTGCCACTGGCCCTCCCGGGCCACACCACTAACACCGGGACTCCCAATCCTGTCCAAATCACATTAGAGGGTTACTAACCTCAACATTAACATCCTATCAAAGTCCCGTAATTTTCCCGAATTTTTACTTATTTTTAAACTTAATTTAAAACCTTCGGACATCCCGAACAATATCGAGACGGTGTCCGATCGACACGAAACCAATTCCAAAATGTCCGTTACATTAAATAGGACAGAAGTCATGTTGACCTCACCTCGAGATTCGCGCCCACGCGCCGTCACGCGCCGCCGTGAGTGGCTGCGCGTGAAACCCACGCGCCTGCTACAGTGTCACCATCTAACCCGTATGTCTGGTAAACGGGTCCAGTTTACCCGCGATACGACCCGGTTCCAATCCTATCAATTCAGCCTTAATTACTGATAGGACGTTAAAAAGACATTATTTTATATTATTTTATACCCTTTATACTTGATTTTTAGTATTAAAATATTAAATAAATTGATAAAATAAATTATTTTGTGATTTTTATGCTTAGATAAATAAAGTTTGTAATCTGGTGCATTTTGGCGAAAGAATCGTTTCGATCGGAATTATAACGAATAAATTATGGACGAAATTCGATGAATTAATTAATTTAGTTAAATTAATTAATTTCTGCAGCCCAAAACCCAATTGTACAAACCAGCCCGCAAGCCCAAGGCGCGCAGCCCAGGCCCGCGTAACCAGCTGCCCAGCCCAAAATCCGCACGGCCCGCAGGCCCAGCCACGAGCAGCCCACACGGCCCAAACGCGCGCGGCCTGCTTCAGCTGTCCAGAAGGAGTTCGGCGCGCGCCTACCGAAGACAGCTTCTCCTTTCCAGCTCACGCCTGCCGACCGGCCGCCACCTTTCCAGCACAGCTTTGCCGACCAGCCGCCTCCTTTCCAGCTTGCAGCCACCGAAAATTCTTTCAGCAGCAATTTAGTGAATTTTCTTGCTGTTTTTCAAGCTTTTTCCTTTGTTTTGTTTAAATTCTCTTCCCCCAAAAACCACCCATACTCATCATTTCACTTTTGAATATTTTTATTATAATTTTTGTTTAGTTTTTATTTATTTTTTAGGGTTTAATTTGTGTTTCTCCACCTATAAATAGGAGTTGATTTCACTTGTTGAAATCACTTCCAAGTAGCACAAAAATTGAGCTTCTTTTAGGAGAAATCTTGGCAAAATAGTTCCAATACAATTTTGAGAGTTCAAGTCCGAATTTCCTTGTTTAATCTTCTTCCATCTTCATAAGGTTCCAGCCGCTGTTCGGTGTTCCTTGTGAAAAACAATCCATTGTTCTCATCCAATCTGAAAAGTGTAACATTTGCTCTCCATTCTCTTAAACTCTTTTATTTGTTATTGGTTCTAATTATAATGCAATATATGTATTGGTTTCTCCTTCCTATCTTTTGTGAAAATTGAGTATAATCTCCATGTGTTTTACTTTCTAAAAATCATTTACTTCTTACATTTTAGAGCTTAAACTTCATTTCGAAACTAAATGTTGATCCGCTGTTCGGGGCATTTAGAGTAGATTTGGAGAGATTTAATGTATGACCGCTGTTCGGCGCATTAAATCACAAACTTAAGGTAATTATATTATAAGTAAAAATCCGCTGTTCGGTGCATTTATAATATGAATAATGTATGAAGAAATATGAGTTTGTGAAGGTATAATTTCGTGATTAATTCAAATTTTTGCAATTGTAGTATGTTGTTGAAGTTTGTGTTTACGGGAAGTCAACTTTGTGCATAAGTTAGAATAGAAATAGAATGAGTTTATCTATGCTTTTACTTATTTACATAATTACAAACCTCTTCAAAACCCCCCTTGTTTATTCTTTATTCTTTTATTCTTTATTCTTTTATTCTTTGATGCTTTTATTCTTTCATTCCTTTATTATTTAATTTATTGATTCTTTGATTAATTAATTCCTTTATTCTTTGATTAACTAAGTCCTTTATTCTTCTATTATTTCATTCTTTAATTCGTTAATTTATTAATTCTTTGTAATTCATTAATTTATTATTATCTTGTTCATCTATTCTTTACTTTATTAATTCTTTGATTGTTTAATTCTTTTATTATTTAATTCTCTAATTCATTATTCTTTTATTCATAATCCACTAACATATTATTAATGTTCCCTAATTTCCCCGGTTAAGAACGATCCCTATTTATCAATACTACATCTACACAAAAAGGGTTTAAATTGCATAACACTCGAATTACATGTTTAATTTAATGCGTAGTTTGAGCGTAGTCAATTTTTGGCGCCGTTGCCGGGGAAATTGAAAATCATTTTAATTTGTTAGTGTATGTATATAAATTGTGCATATTATACTTGTTTATAAATTTTATTTTTAATATTATATTTGTTTATAACATTTACTTACTTGTTTATATTTTATTTATCCATCTTATTATTGTTCTTATTATGTTTGTTTATAATGCTCATACTTTACTTTTTCTTAATTTCTAATTTATACTTGTTCATAAATGTTCATAATTTTTTTTTATATATATATTTGTTCATAATAAATTTGATACTTGTTCATAAATGCATATTTTATATGTTCACTTTTCTTTACTTTTACTTTTATTTATTCCATTATACTTTATTCCATTAACTTAATATTCACACTTTTTCTTTATTCCCTTAACTTAATATTCACACTTTTTCTTTATTCCCTTAACTTTAATTATATTACATTAACTTTATTCCATTAACTTTCTTTTAATTTTATTACATAACCTTTATGTTCCACTAACTTTATGTTTACACTTATTTTATTTTTTATGTAATCAATTATTTGTTTATGTCTTGTTAAACTTTAAATCTGAAATGAAAAAAAAAAAAAAAATTTCCTATTAATTGTTTTAGAGTTGCATGAATCTCTTAGTCCCTTTTTCTTCAAAATCTTACTTTCGGGAACAGGTAGTGCCCCTCTTATTTACTTTCTCCTTAACCCTTCATGATGTGTGGATTTCATCACCACATACCATAGACTCGAATCTATGGACATGAGGTTGGGGCGGAGTTTGTAAACACTAGGGTTTGGTAATTCTCTACGTCATCATTTGGATTAATTATGGTGTCTAGGAGAGTTATGACTGGTGACAAGTTTTGGATTAAGAAAGGGAACACCAATGGAGTATATGCCAAGCTAGCCTCGGGGTGCTCTTAAAATTATCCTTGCTTCTCGCGTTACATCTATCTCAACTGGCCATGATTAATGTTGAATGGTGGAATGGTGGTTATCAGTACGCGCAGGCCGTACGCCCAGGAAAGTACTATGAGAAGCGGAAGGGGAAAGTTATTCATGACACTCTAAAACTCTACTTATTGCATTATTAGTTTGCATTTGAAACTTGTGTATTTTCTTTCCATTAACGTAACTTTTTGGTAATTCCGGTTTCTATTTATGAGCTATTTTATGCAAATCTCTACTATCTTACACTTATTATCTTTTCTTGTGTATACTTGCCTTCTAACTTAGAGTTTTGTTTTCATAGAGGTACGAACTTATGAATGCGTGCTCATCAATCTAAGCTTGATCGGCTGAGAAGACAACTTGACATCTCACCAAGCAACGCCACATTCAGAGACGCACTTAAGCAAACCAGTTCGTTCGAACCTCCATCCCCAATATTTGGTGAGTCCAAAAGCGAGAAGAGTAATTCAGAAGAAGAACAGATTTTCGGAACACCGATAACCATGGCACGAAACCTGAGTATCCGGGAGCAGACATGTGCAAACACAAATGGCACTACAGACTTCTGCATCCAGTATCCAGAGCCTCGAACCAACAAGAAAGATATTGAGCTTAAGAGTGGAGTTCTTCATCAACTACCCAAGTTCCGTGGAATCAGAAATGAAGATCCACACAAACACTTAACGGAGTTCCAATTCATCATTAGTAGTATGTGTCCGGATGATGCGGACTTGGAAATCATGAAGCTGAAAGCTTTCCCATTGTCCTTGGAAGAAAGAGCACGGGTATGGCTTTTAAGTCTCCCACCCAATCATATTGACTCTTGGGAGAAGTTGGTTCAGGAGTTTCTTACCAAGTACTTCCCTGCCTCAAAGATTACGGTCTTAAGAAAGGAGATCACTGGAATCAAGCAGAAAGAACATGATGAGAATTTCAGCCAGTACTATGAGAGGTTTAAGGAACTTTGTGCTTCATGCCCTACTCACGGGATCACAGAAGGCTATCTTTTAACCTACTTTTATGAAGGACTCAAAGGTTGGGATAGAGGACTGCTCGATGCTGCAGCTAATGGAAGTTTCTTAGCTCGGAGCCTAGTAGATGGTCGTGCACTACTTGAAAGCCGTGCACTCAATGATGCACAATACGAAGGTGCCGATCCCATTTCTAGAAAGGTACATGAGGTAAGTTCCCATGCTATAAATGATTCAAAGTTAGATAAAATCACCTCTATGCTTTCGAATATGCTTGAGCTAAAGAAACAGGTAGCTCCAGTTTGTTCCATATGCTCTCAAGGCCATCTTGAGGAACAATGTCCCTACACTGCAAGGGAAGAAGACTCCGGAACTGAAATGGCACACGCCATTGGAGGCTATCAAGGAGGGCCAAGGACCCAAGGTTACAGTTGGAGAGATCCGAACAACGTCCTAAACCCTCAGCACATGTCGACCGGGCCAAACCGTGTCCCAGACCAGTTCCCAAGGCCCACATGGCAACCAAGGCCCACATGGCAACCAAGGCCCCCGGTCCCATTTTCTAACTTTTCTCATAATCATGCAAATAATCATACTTCTTCATCTTCTAATCCTGATTATGATAAAATGCTGGCTGCTCTTTCCCAAGGGCAGCAAACACTAATGGCGTCAACTCAGGCTCTTGTCACAGGTCAGCAAAATCAACAAAAAGACATCGCTGATCTCAAGGACCAAATGGGCAAGGTCGTGGACTTCATGGGTAAGATCCAAGCTAGCGGGGTGCTTCCACCTCAACCTACACCCAACCCAAATGTAAGACCTGAAGCCAATGCAATCACCACTCGAAGTGGTAAAGTGCTCGGAGAAATAGAACCAGATCCAGCCGTTTCTGAGGCTGAAAAGCACAAGGTGGCAACTAAGACCACCATGACACAACCGCCAGTTCAACCTACCCACACACAAGGTAATAACCCAATCCCTTCAAGTTCGGTTGTTACTAATTCCCCGTTTGTGCATGCACCATTTCCAAGTAGGCTTGCCAAATCTAAGAAGAATGAATCCGATGAGGAAATCTTGGAGATCTTCAAAAGGGTGCAAATCAACATGCCCTTGATCGAGTGCATCAAACAAGTGCCGAAATACGCAAAATTTCTGAAAGAGTTATGCACTCCAAGGCGCCAGACGAGGGAGAAGGAGGTTGTGATGGTGAGTGAAACAGTTTCTGCTGTAATCCAGCGTCGGCTACCCCCAAAGTTGAAGGATCCAGGGAGTTTTTCTGTTCCCTGCGTGATTGGTAACAAGTCATTTGATAAAGTCATGCTAGACTTAGGAGCATCCATTAATGTTATGCCATATTCACTATATGTTGCCCTAGGTCTAGGTAAATTACAGCATGACGATATTATCATTCAGTTAGCCGATCGCTCTAATGTGTATCCTAAGGGATACATAGAAGATGTTCTTGTGCAGGTTAACCAGCTCATCTTCCCAGCTGACTTTTATGTCCTAGACATGGAGGATTCCCCTACGAATCAAGCTCCACTAATGCTGTTGGGAAGACCATTCATGAGAACTGCCAAGACAAAGATTGATGTGTTCAATGGAACATTAACTATGGAAGTAGACGGAGAGGAGATTGGCTTCAACATTTTTGATGCCATGAGGTACCCTAGTTCCGCAACTCATACTACTTTTTCTGTTGACGTGTGCACTTCTCTCGCAGAGAAACATTTTGATTCAATTCGAGAAGACACACTCAACATGATAATCCAGAAAGGAGTTGGCCTAACGCAATCAGGGGACGCCTTGGTTGAGGATACGGATTACGAACTAGAACCTCGAATTTGGGATGAAGTCATGACCCTAAATGAGACCCCCAGAATGGTGAATCATCAGGTACCCTCGTCATTTCCAATTAGTACTAATGCCATTCCTCCTTCAGTGATTCAGGCCCCAGTTCTCGAGCTCAAAGTTTTGCCTGACCACCTGAAGTATGCCTATCTTGGCTCGGACGACACTCTGCCCGTCATAGTGTCTTCTGCACTAACCGAGTCACAGGAAGATAGACTGGTACAGGTCTTGACAAAGTACAAGACAGCCATTGGATGGACTCTGTCAGATATTAAGGGAATCAGCCCTACAACTTGTGTGCATCGAATCTTACTGGAAGATGATGCAAAACCCTCTCGCGAAGCCCAACGTCGCCTCCATCCTCCGATGATGGAAGTTGTGAAACAAGAGGTCATCAAACTCTTGGACTGTGGTGTCATCTACCCAATTTCAGACAGTAAATGGGTCTCACCAGTCCAAGTAGTCCCAAAGAAAAGTGGAGTCACAGTTGTTGCGAACAGTGAAGGAGAGCTAGTGCCCCAGCGAACAGTGACCGGATACAGAGTCTGCATCGACTATCGACGCCTGAACAAAGCAACTAGGAAGGATCACTTCCCTTTACCCTTCATTGATCAAATGCTTGAAAGGTTAGCAGGTCACTCCTATTATTGCTTTCTTGATGGTTATTCCGGGTACAATCAAATCTGTATCGCTCAAAATGACCAAGATAAAACGACTTTCACTTGTCCTTTTGGCACTTTTGCCTACCGAAGAATGCCTTTCGGTTTATGTAACGCCCCAGGTACTTTCCAAAGATGCATGCTTTCTATTTTCTCTGAATACGTCGAAAAAATAATTGAAGTATTTATGGACGATTTTAGTGTCTTTGGGGATAGTTTTGATGCATGCTTAGAACACTTAGCACTTATCTTACAAAGGTGTGTCGAAACTAATCTGGTACTTAACTGGGAGAAATGCCATTTCATGGTTAGACAAGGGATAGTCTTGGGCCATATTGTCTCTGAAAGAGGAATTGAAGTCGATAAATCTAAAGTTGATACTGTGCGCCACTTACCCTCTCCCACTTCGGTGAGAGGAATCCGTTCATTTCTTGGTCACGCAGGATTTTACAGAAGATTTATCCAAGACTTCTCCCACATTGCAAGGCCCTTGTGCCGACTGCTTCAGAAAGAGACACCCTTCGTCTTTGATGCAGACTGTCAGGAAGCTTTTGAGAAGCTTAAAAATCTCTTAACCACTGCCCCCATTCTTTGTGCCCCTGATTGGTCCTTACCCTTTGAACTAATGTGCGATGCCTCTGATTATGCAGTTGGAGCCGTACTCGGACAAAGGCGGGATAAGAAGCCCTACGCCATCTACTATGCATCCAGAACCTTAAATGATGCCCAGATGAACTACACCACTACAGAAAAGGAGTTGCTTGCTGTTGTATTTGCTTTAGATAAATTTCGTTCTTATCTACTTCGAACTAAAGTCATTATTTACACTGATCATGCAGCACTGAAGTATCTCCTAGCCAAGAAGGAAGCGAAACCAAGATTGATCCGATGGATTCTTCTTCTTCAAGAGTTTGACATCGAGATTAAAGATAAGAAAGGCGTAGAGAACGTGGTGGCGGATCATTTGAGTCGCATTGCACATGAGCGAGATCCTGTGGCGATTCAAGAGATGTTTCCAGACGAACAACTCTTCAGAATCGAGGGAGGTACTCCTTGGTATGCTGATATTGTCAATTATTTAGTCACCAAGCAGTTGCCCACCACCCTCTCCCGTGCACAAAAAGATAAACTTAAGAAGCATGCTAGGCACTATATTTGGGATGAACCTTATTTGTGGAAACACTGTGCAGATTTATTGATTAGGAGATGTGTCCCTGATATTGAACATAGGTCAGTCCTAGAGTTCTGCCATAGCCATGCTTGTGGAGGCCACTTTGGATCTAGAAAAACTGCACTCAAAATCTTAGAATCTGGACTATATTGGCCCACACTTTTTAAAGATGCACATTCATTTTGCTTAGCCTGTGATAAATGTCAGAGATCAGGAAACTTAGGACGCAGGGATGAAATGCCACAACATTATGTTCTTACTGTTGAAATATTTGATGTTTGGGGTATCGATTTTATGGGTCCGTTTCCTCAATCTAATGGCTATCTCTATATCTTACTTGCCGTTGATTATGTATCAAAATGGGTGGAAGCTAAGGCCACCAGGACTAATGACTCTAAAACTGTTGCAGAATTCCTCAGAACTAACATTCTTTCCAGGTTTGGGATCCCGCGGGTCCTAATAAGTGATGGAGGAAGTCATTTCTGCAACAAGACCATTGAAGCTTTACTGAAACGGTATGGTGTCACTCATCGAGTATCTACACCTTACCATCCTCAAACGAGTGGAATGGCGGAAGTCAGTAATAGAGAGATCAAGAAGATACTAGAGCGAACTGTGGGTCCTAATCGAAAGGATTGGAGCCAACGGTTGGATGATGCACTTTGGGCATACAGGACGGCCTACAAATCACCTATAGGAATGTCTCCCTATAGGTTGGTGTACGGAAAAGCATGTCACCTTCCGGTGGAACTAGAGCATAAAGCATGGTGGGCCGTCAAAACGTTCAACATCAAGCTAGATGACGCCGGTCTGCATCGGAAGCTCCAGCTGAGTGAGCTTGAGGAAATAAGAAATGATGCATTTGAAAGCACTCTGATCTACAAGGAAAAGGCAAAGGCATTTCATGACAAACAGATCAGGAGTAAAGCATTTGACATTGGCCAGAAAGTTTTGCTTTTCAACTCTCGACTCAGACTCTTTCCTGGTAAGTTATGTTCTAGATGGGTAGGACCTTTTGTTATCACTAATATTTTTGCCCATGGAGCCATACAGATAAAACACGTTGGAACTGGAAAAGAGTTCAAGGTCAATGGCCATAGATTGAAGCCTTATATCGAGGCAATTGGCGAACACGATGTGGAGTCAGAAAGAGTGCTACGACGTCCCATCAGATGAACTAAATTTGGTCTAGGCTGGATGGACGTTAAACTTCAAGCGCTTGTTGGGAGGCAACCCAATGTGTTCGCGAGTGTGAAGGAGTCATCAACACAGATTTGCTTTCTTTCAACCCTTCACTCTCTTTTATGTTTTTCTTTCTTATTTCATTTTCTTAAATCATCTTCCTTACTTTGATTCTATTACTTCGTATTTTCCTACATTGAGGACAATGTAGAATTTAAGTGTGGGGGAATGGTTTACAAATTTATTTGTGTTAATTTTCAATTGTTTCTTTCTTATTTGTGTTAATTTTCAATTGTTTTATTTCTTTCTTCAAAAAAAAAAAAAAATTTGAGTCTTTTTGTTTTAAACGTAGCGTTTTTACGAGTCATCAAGTTGCCCTTTAACTTGTCAATGATATAAGTGAATGGAAATGATTATGTTATGGCCATAAAGATAATCACTACAACTTGAATTTGTTTGTTAATATTTTGTGATTAAGTGTTACTACTTGAAGATAATGCATGTAAATTGGTACATAAATAAGCATGATATGATAAGTATGAATCATTTGAACCTTATGTGAGCTTTAGAACTTATATACATCTTTGATGAGTGATTCATAAGTTCTTTGTTTAAATTGATATACATATGCCTCATAACTGCTTGCCATAGCTTTTAATGAACTCTAGAGCACTAGAACTTATTCTATGTGATTTTCAAAGCTTTTAAGTCAATAAATTCTCTGATTTTGGAAATGATTAAGGCATTAGGGTTAACACCACAAATTCAAACATCCATGTTCCCTATTTTGTGCGCACAAGTTGCGACCCCCTTAGTTTTACCCCTTTTGAGCCCACATTAAGCCTTTCTTTCCTCACCATGATTATCTAAACACTTGAGCTTAGTATAGACATCTTTTACCTTTGTTCCAAGGACTCGGTTGAAGACATAATGATTATGTAAAGAGAAAATGATGATGTTGAAAGACTTTTATGTGTATTTTGTGGATTTACTTACTCAAACATTGTTGTATTTTTGACACATGTTATTACCTTGATATATGAGGAAAAAAAAAATGATGAAAAAATAAAAAATAAAAAAAAAAAGAGAAGAAAAAAAAAAAAAAAAGAGAAAGATATATTTATCAAGGTAATAAGGTTTGATTATGAATATTTGAGTTAAGTCCTTTACATTTGTAAATCTGGCACAAAAAAATGAATTCGAGGCCCAACAAGATGAAATTAGGCCTATGTTCGAAGGGATGGATTACTGACATCATTGCACTAAGGTTGGGAAGTTATGATACGTTTTGGGAGTCTATTGAGTCTTGGAACGAATTTGAGCACCACTTGTCCTATATATTCCTTGCCTCTAAACTTAGCCCCATTACAACCTTCGTAAAGACCTTATGATCCTTAAGATGGTAAATTTTGATTAGTTGAGTCAATCACTTGAGTAAGCTTATGGTTTTGGTTCATTTGTGCAAGTATGTTTTGTTTTTTGAGGTGTTTGTTTGAAATTTTGCAAAAGTACTTCATTTCGATTATGTGAGCATCTCTCACATACTTTGAGTGCAAACACAAACCCTCACAAAATTGAGTGAATTTATGAGTGCATATCCTTGTGAGTTGATTCATACTTGTCTTATTCATGCAGAGATCCATTTCACCATATTTACTCATTATCTTACTTGTCGAAACATTTTGTTACCATGTATTAACTCTTGAATTCCATTTGCTTAAATGTTTTAAGTGACAATCTTTTATGCCATGATTATAACAATGAAATTTGAGACAAATGGTTAAGGGTCTACTTGTTTTGAATTCGTAATTTGATTTTAGTATTTGCTAGGGACTAGCAAAGTTTAAGTGTGGGGGTATTTGATAGGACGTTAAAAAGACATTATTTTATATTATTTTATACCCTTTATACTTGATTTTTAGTATTAAAATATTAAATAAATTGATAAAATAAATTATTTTGTGATTTTTATGCTTAGATAAATAAAGTTTGTAATCTGGTGCATTTTGGCGAAAGAATCGTTTCGATCGGAATTATAACGAATAAATTATGGACGAAATTCGATGAATTAATTAATTTAGTTAAATTAATTAATTTCTGCAGCCCAAAACCCAATTGTACAAACCAGCCCGCAAGCCCAAGGCGCGCAGCCCAGGCCCGCGTAACCAGCTGCCCAGCCCAAAATCCGCACGGCCCGCAGGCCCAGCCACGAGCAGCCCACACGGCCCAAACGCGCGCGGCCTGCTTCAGCTGTCCAGAAGGAGTTCGGCGCGCGCCTACCGAAAACAGCTTCTCCTTTCCAGCTCACGCCTGCCGACCGGCCGCCACCTTTCCAGCACAGCTTTGCCGACCAGCCGCCTCCTTTCCAGCTTGCAGCCACCGAAAATTCTTTCAGCAGCAATTTAGTGAATTTTCTTGCTGTTTTTCAAGCTTTTTCCTTTGTTTTGTTTAAATTCTCTTCCCCAAAAACCACCCATACTCATCATTTCACTTTTGAATATTTTTATTATAATTTTTGTTTAGTTTTTATTTATTTTTTAGGGTTTAATTTGTGTTTCTCCACCTATAAATAGGAGTTGATTTCACTTGTTGAAATCACTTCCAAGTAGCACAAAAATTGAGCTTCTTTTAGGAGAAATCTTGGCAAAATAGTTCCAATACAATTTTGAGAGTTCAAGTCCGAATTTCCTTGTTTAATCTTCTTCCATCTTCATAAGGTTCCAGCCGCTGTTCGGTGTTCCTTGTGAAAAACAATCCATTGTTCTCATCCAATCTGAAAAGTGTAACATTTGCTCTCCATTCTCTTAAACTCTTTTATTTGTTATTGGTTCTAATTATAATGCAATATATGTATTGGTTTCTCCTTCCTATCTTTTGTGAAAATTGAGTATAATCTCCATGTGTTTTACTTTCTAAAAATCATTTACTTCTTACATTTTAGAGCTTAAACTTCATTTCGAAACTAAATGTTGATCCGCTGTTCGGGGCATTTAGAGTAGATTTGGAGAGATTTAATGTATGACCGCTGTTCGGCGCATTAAATCACAAACTTAAGGTAATTATATTATAAGTAAAAATCCGCTGTTCGGTGCATTTATAATATGAATAATGTATGAAGAAATATGAGTTTGTGAAGGTATAATTTCGTGATTAATTCAAATTTTTGCAATTGTAGTATGTTGTTGAAGTTTGTGTTTACGGGAAGTCAACTTTGTGCATAAGTTAGAATAGAAATAGAATGAGTTTATCTATGCTTTTACTTATTTACATAATTACAAACCTCTTCAAAACCCCCCTTGTTTATTCTTTATTCTTTTATTCTTTATTCTTTTATTCTTTGATGCTTTTATTCTTTCATTCCTTTATTATTTAATTTATTGATTCTTTGATTAATTAATTCCTTTATTCTTTGATTAACTAAGTCCTTTATTCTTCTATTATTTCATTCTTTAATTCGTTAATTTATTAATTCTTTGTAATTCATTAATTTATTATTATCTTGTTCATCTATTCTTTACTTTATTAATTCTTTGATTGTTTAATTCTTTTATTATTTAATTCTCTAATTCATTATTCTTTTATTCATAATCCACTAACATATTATTAATGTTCCCTAATTTCCCCGGTTAAGAACGATCCCTATTTATCAATACTACATCTACACAAAAAGGGTTTAAATTGCATAACACTCGAATTACATGTTTAATTTAATGCGTAGTTTGAGCGTAGTCAATTACATCAATTGATCATTCCATTAGCTTCGTTTTAAGTTTAATTTAAGTTCTGTAACATTGATTACACAAATCATTACCTACAATTCCACGATTCGATGATGAACACCAAGAACACCCGTCCATTGTTCATCCTTCGAACCCCATCCATTTCGATCGATATCCTTAAATTGATTCAACTAGAAGCTTCCATGTACTCCGTAAATCATTTCCCCCAGCCCAATTGCTTCAATCCAGTGTTCAATCGTCACGACTCAAGCTCGATGGCCGTCACTGTGCAACCATGGAAGTCTGTCGATCACACCCGTTTTCCTTCAATTGATGAACCCAGAAGCATCGTGGGATCATGAGAAGTAGTTTCCCCACCTCAATTGCATCCAACGAAGCCTCCAATTCCACGACTCAGCTTCGAAATTCCTCCTCTGTCACCAAGTGTGATCAGAGCCAATTGGTGGCCAAATCCCTTCGTTCCTTCGACAAAACTGATCGTTGTGATCCCAGGAAGCTGAATGTAAGCTCAATTGCGATCCTCATGGCCTAATTCCCAGTATTCGAATTTTCCCCCCAATTTTCCCGAAATCCAAAATCCAAAATTCGACATCCTCACAACCCCTCGTGTTTCCCCGTTAATTCAATCATCATAGTCTCCCAGTTTTCTCTCAGGAACGGCAGAGAGAGGGAGCCAATTCTCCCAGTTCATACTCTCCCCAAATCGTGCACGGTTTGAAAGAAAAACAAAGGAAAAGGAAGGAAAATGATGGATAAGGAATGATGATGTTGTAATGATAGTGTTGGGAGGGAAACATGGATCAGAATTCAGGGGATGGGTGACACTTGTCACTCATCCAGATGTGCACAGTCAACGGTCACTATTCAATATTATATTATTATTTTAATCCCGGCCTCGGTTCGTTAGTTCGTTTCCTTGACCATAACGTCGTCGTCGGATCTCCGATTTCGGCATGCCGCCTGTCGTTGGATTCGTATCGACGATACCTACGTAACGGTCCTTGGCCCTCGCCCATCGGACCTCCCGGTTAAAAAGTCAACATTTGGCCCTAAACATGCCAAATTACCAAAATACCCCTCAACTTCCGAACACCATAACTTTCTCTACGAATGTCGGAATCGAACGTGCCACCTGTCTATGAACTCGTGACGTCCCGAACTACGTCGCGGTCATCGGTCAAAGTCCGTTTGACCGCCCGATCAAAAAGTCAACATTTTGCCCACGACTAGGGGCAAAACGGTCATTTTGCACATTTTGTCCGATTCCGCCCTACTAACCACCGTTCAACCTCACTAATCAAGATTAGTGACTAAACTAATCCCGGAATTTGGGACGGGTCGTTACATAAAATCATATAAATCACAATGATCCAATTCATCATCATAGAATCATATCTATAAACCATATAAAACATTTATGCATGCATCACAGTTTAGAAATCAAGGTCCACTCACAGACCGTCCTAAGCTGCCGCCTCAGTTTACGTGCTGTAAGCCTCACCGGGCTAATCGTTGTCACCGGGACTCCCAAACTTGTCCAAATCAATCTAGAGGGTTACTAAATACCTTATTAACCTCTCATTGAAGCCCCGTAATTTGTAACTATTTTTAATTTCGATCCTAAACCTTCGGATGTCCCGAACAATATCGAGACAGTGTCCGATCGATACGAAACCAATCCCAAAATGTTTGTTACATCGAATAGAATAAAAGTCATGTTGAATTCATCCTCATCAGACTCCCCACGCGCCCTCAAGCGTCGCCCAAAGGGGCTGCGGGTGAAAGCCACACGCCCAACACTATTCATCTTCTACCTTGCGACGGACCGGGTTCGCTGGTTTGAACTAGACCGGACCGGTATGGACCGATCCAGGACCTAATCTCATCCATTTTCGGTCCATTCTTGTCCATTTTGATTCCTAAAGCTTCCCCTTCCTATTTCCTATCTATTTAACCATTAAACGTATAAGAAAACCCACGAAAACCGTACCTCCTTGATCGACAATGGCGATGGCGACTTCCTCCGCCGTTCACCATCATTCCCACACGTCCCAGCTTCCATTTTCAATCCTAAATAGTCCCTACGCCCTCCAGAAAACCATTTCCATTAATAGAATCGACCAAGACCCTTTAAAACTCAGTTTCCAAATTTCAAAATGCTTACCTCACGGTTTCAGGTTCTCCCCGCCGTGGACCGCCGACGTGGCCCGTCATCACCGTTTAGTCCTCCTATTTCCACTAGCCTCACACTCTCCCTCAGTCACACTCAATGTAGCTCACACACAAGATGGATGATGGTGGTGGTGATATGTGTGTTCAGGTTGCTTAGAGAGAAAATGAAGAATAGTGTTTGGTTTAAGGGAAAGAAAATGAAGATAATATCTGATGATGATCAGATGAGAGAGAGAAGGAAATAGACAGTTGGGATTTAGAGACTAGATGAGATGGATGGTTAGGATGAGAGATGGGTGGGTTTAATTATAAAATAAGTAAGATAATATTATTTAATTAAAATAGATCCACTTTTTGGGGAAGCCACCAATGGGATGAGTGACACTTGTCACTCATCCATGGGTCCCACTTAAAAATTCAACCAATCAGATTTTTCCACCTAATCACTGCCTCGTAATACGTGCATAGTGCAATCGAACTTCCGTGAACCATAACTTTCCAGATCGAAGTCTGATTTTGGCGTGTCGCCTGTCTATGAATTCGTGTCAACCCGATCTACGTAACGGTCCTTGGCCCTCGGCCATCGGACCTCTCAGGTCAAAAGTCAACTATTTACCCCTTTTAACCAAATTACCAAAATAACCATGAACTTCCGAACGTCATATCTTTTTTCTCGAATGTCGGAATCAGACGTGCCACCTGTCTATGAACTCATGACATCCCGAACTACGTCACGGTCATCGGCCAAAGTCCATTTGACCGCCAGAACGAAAATGGTCATTTTGCATCGTTCGTCCGATTTCGCTCAACTAGAGGCAAAATGGTCATTTTGCATCGTTCGTTCCGATTTCGCTCAACTAATCACCAATTAACCTCACT
This sequence comes from Prinsepia uniflora, assembly GCA_032719365.1. Taxonomy (NCBI): domain Eukaryota; kingdom Viridiplantae; phylum Streptophyta; class Magnoliopsida; order Rosales; family Rosaceae; genus Prinsepia; species Prinsepia uniflora. Next base: position 89,893,679 of record CM064861.1, read on the forward strand.
AATCCTGATTAGTCACTAACCTAATCCCAAAATTAGGGACGGGTCGTTACATACAACCTATAGCTAAAGCCTAAACCTACAGCCTAAAAATAACGACCCGTCCCGAATTTCATGATTAGATTAGTGACTAATCACGATTAGTGAGGCTAATCCGTGATTAGTAGAGCGAAATCGGACGAACGATGCGAAATGACCGTTTTGCCCCTAGTGATGGCAAAATGTTGACTTTTCAATCGGGCGGTCAAATGGACTTTGACCGATGACTGTGACGTAGTTCGTGACGTCACGAGTTCATAGACAGGTGGCACGTTCAATTCCGACGTTCGAGGAAGAAGTTATGACGTTCGGAAGTTTAGGGGCATTTTGGTAATTTGGGTGAATAGGAGGTCAAAAGTTGACTTTTTGATCGGGATGTCCGATGGCCGAGGGCCGAAGACCGTTACGTAGATAAGGACGATACGAATCCGTAGACAGGCGGCACGTCGAATTCGGACGTTCGACGGCGAAGTTACGGTTCACGGAAGTTCCCGGTTACTATTCACGATGGCACGTTTTACGAGACAAAAAGTGCAGTTTGTCTCTAGTGGGCCCAGATATTTACTAGAGGCCCAATGGATGAGTGACAAGTGTCACCCATCCACTGGCTCTTAGCTTTCATTCATGCACCTCCCACCTGCCTCGATCATTCATTTTCTTTGTTTCCAAACAACCCAACCCGTGTAAACCATCACCCAAATCCAACCCAACCTTATTTGATCATGACTAAGAGGACCAGAGAGTGAGGAGAGGATGTGTGGATGCTGGTGGCCGGCCAAGGGCACGCCGCCGTGGACGGTGGAGCCGTGAAGCCCGAAAGGTATCGGTTTTAACCGATTTCAATCCATTTTTCATTTCTGTGGTTATGGGTCGATTTGGATGATTAGGATGGATTATTTAGGTTGCTAGGGGGTGATTAGTGAGGTTTTGGTGGTTAGGGACGGCTGGGAAGCCGTGGGGAGAAAAGGAGAAGTTTGAACCGTGAGGTTCAAACTTGGACCGTGTGATTTTGTAGGTTGTGATGGGTTTCGTTAATTGGGATGGATAGGAAACACAAAAATAGGAATTTAGGAATTAAAATGGAAGAAAACGGATGAAAAATGAGGGTTGTAGGACCCTGGACCGGTTACGCCGGTCCAGTTGCAGGAACGAACCGGACCGGTCGGTCTGAACCGGCCGTCGAGAGGTTGAAGGAGCACTGTTCACAGGCGCGTGGCTCCCACGCGCAGCCACTTCAGGCGACGCGTGTGGGCGCGTGCTAGGGTTTTTGGGGATGTGTTCAACATACGAAATCATCTATTCGATGTAACGAACATTTTGGGACTGGTTTCGTGTCAATCGGACACCGTCTCGATATGTTTCGGGGCATCGGAAGGTTTAGGTTCGGGATTAAAAATAGTTAAAAATACGGGAAAATTACGGGGCTTTAGTGAGGGGTTATATAAGTAGTTAGTAACCCTCTAAATTAATTTGGACAGGTTTGGAAGTCCCGGTGACGGTGATCGGCTCGGGGAGCCGTATGGCACGCGTATCGAGACGCGGCTTCGGACGGTCTGTGAGTGGACCTTGTTTTCTAAATTGGTGCATGCATAAATGTTTATTATATGTTTTAAATACTTGTTTGTGTTGCCATGAGTGCATTTGGATGTGTGGTTACGTATATGCACGTATTTCGAGGTTTCGGCCCTATACGGTTCCTATACGGGCCTGTATGTCTTTATTGGTCTAAATAAAAATGGTTTTGGATTTCCAAATGGATTATGAATATGATTTTATGATGTTGATTTGGATGCTTGTGAATTATATGGTTTCACGTATTTCGAGGCGATTTACGTGCTTGCACGTAAATCGAGGTTTTCCGATTTTATACTGATTTTCCGTACTTATGGTTTTGGATATGATTTCATGAAATGATTTTGGATTTGAAAAGGTAACTCTCGGACTTGAGGTCCATTTGATTTACGGAATCGGGCCAGAGGCCCAATTGGTTTACGATTCGGACCGAGGGTCCAGTTTGTATGTGGATTCGGGCCTAGGGCCCAGTTATGTATTACAAATGGTTTTTACGGGTCATGACGTTTATGGGAACCGGCATGAACCCCTGAAATGGATTTACGGGTCATGACGGTTTATGGGAACCGGCATGAACCCATGAAAGGATTTTATGGTTCATGACGACTTATGGGGGCTGGGCATGAATTCTTGAAAGGTTTCAAGAATGATTTCAAAAGGTTTTTCATACTCCATCCTTTATATATGATTGTCTCCTCCGGGGAGGGTCGTTGGCCTGGGTGGACCCCGGAGTAGTCACGGAGCACTGACTGAGTGGAGTCGCCCCCCAGTTGGGTTCTTACTCTCAGGATGGGCATGGTTCGTTACCTCCAGGGAGGGTCATTGATCTACGGACATTGACCTGGGTGGACCCTGGAGAGACTTGGGTTTGAGACCCCGGTTAGCACACGTGTAGCTTTATTTTACCGTGACAGGTTCTGGATATGAATATATTGGATAAACATGGTTTCAATTGGTTTGGGAAAACTGTGTTTTATGATGATAAATGGATTTGGGCTGAGATCCCACATATGTTTACTATGTTATGGTTTTCTGTAAATGGTTTTGGGCAGGAGCCCGTAGAACTTGTATTTATAGAATTTGGGGCTGAGACCCTAATTATGGATGTTTTAACATATGTGTTTGGATAAAGGGTTTTACTATGCATGCATGCTTTTTAGTGGAGGGTATAAAGGTCTTTGAGGAAATGTTTTTATAAACTCTTTATTTTTGTCCACTCACAGTCTTTCTGTTTTTAATACCCTTCAGGTTGACAGCGGATGTGGACTGTAGTAGAGATCGAGATATCACATGCCTCCTCCGGATCCTGGCGTACTCTGATAGCCCGGGAGGGCAAAGGTCGAAAATATCCCTTGTCTGACACTTCGTGTCAGACGGGAGCTGGGTCATCCCGCACTAATCCCGGGGGGATTGGGATGGGTCCTGTCATACAGCCTAAAATTATAGCATAAATCTAAAGCCTAAACCTAAAGCTAACATCATAGTCGAATGCATTATCACAAGATCAATTCTAATCCAAAATACCTATATCAAGTCTCTGTTTCAAACAACCCAATCCTAAACTCTTTAATCTTCAATGCCCAATCTGAAATCCTTAGCTCTAATCTAAAATGCCTATCCCTTAACCCCACACATTGTCATAATCACAACTCATAGCTTTCCAAAGACAACATCACAACCGATTATATTCACATCTACCCAATGATTGAAATATAGATATCGACGGATACATCGCTAGTCAAATTTATGAATATCTCGCTCTAAATACTGATATCGTTTACGCTCAATAGAAATGACGAATATTTAGTCTAAAAGTTGGAAATTTTTAATGAAACTTTGGGAAAAACTTAAATACCCAATAATTGTTATATATGACTAATAAATATATAATAACTTTGTTATAATAAATATATGATGAATAATATGATGCAATATGGTTTTGACGATGACTAATAATATAAAATTCTAAACATAAATATAAATTGAAGAGAATTACTATAATTGAATGTTAATATAGTCAAAAATATAACAATAAGCATAATAATGGAGTTTATATTTACATAATAATTTAGAAAATTGAGAAGTTTATATTTACATAATTATATTAATTACTTAGTTTTTCGAATGTAAACAATGTAAAAAAATAAAAAATAAAATGAATAATTAGTTATTTATTTATTTTTTGCACCATATTAATACAAATACAAATACAAATACAAAGTAGTAATAATAACAATAATACTAATAATAATAATAATAATAATAATAATAATAATAATAATAATAATAATAATAATAATAATAATAATAATAAGTATCTTAATAATAATAGTTGAGATTGATAATGTTGTACCAATATTTAATTAAAAACATTTACAAATTGAAAATATATTAGTATTCTAACTTAATAATAAAACTAGTAATTAGTAATATTCAAAACATGAGAACCGTGTAGAAAAAAATAATAAATTAATAGTAAGCAATAAATTAATAATAACTAATAAATTAATAAAATGTAATAATAATAATAATAAGTATCTTGATAACATTGAATTTTTTGTTCGTGTAGAAGAGTCTCTCATCTTCTTCATTTAATTAGAAGCTCTGGGTTGCCTAGTCTCTGTTGAGCACTTAGCGTCCTTGAGAAACAGAGAGGAAGAGACTTATACTTCAGTCGTCTAGACTTGACTCAAGACACTGAGAAAGATAAAGATTGTGAAGCAAAATAGGGGATGATGAAGGCTTGGACTGAAGACGACCTCCCATTCCTCTGACCATGCAACTGTCGCTACTGTCGTGATGCCGCTGCTCGCGGCTGCTGTCGTGATGCCGCTGCTCGCGACTGCTGTTTGCTGCTTTGTTGAAGAATTCAAGGAATGAGTCTGCAAAGGTGAGTGTTTAGGTCTCCAATTTGTTGATTGTATTGTTTTTATTTGAGATTTCGTTAAAATATCAGTTATATCGGAAAATTTCTTTGATATTCTTCGAAATTGGACAAAAGCTTCGATTTTGGGGGAAAACAATTTCTTTCCCCCTGTTTAGATGTCGAACCCTGCAATTCCCGATATATCTGTCCACATTTCACTGATATTTAATTCAATGCATCCACCAACAACCAAGAAAATTTAAACAATTTGAAGTGGAAAACATTGTACATTGCACACAAACACCAACTAAATGAATTCATCTTTTAATCACATATGCCCCTTAACTTCTAATTCGACCCCATATTTCAAATTTATAGGGATTGTCATCTTCAGCAATCGAACTCAATCTCTTATGTGATTTACACCCTAAACAGTAATTGACTTGATTAAACTCGCTTTACTTTTGTCTTCCTCTTCCCTCTTCTCCAAAAACCCTTGAAATCACTCTGTTCTAGAATTTTCCCAATCTGCAAAATAGTTTTCCACGTTGGATTTCCATATCGCTATAGTGAGAATTACAAATGGGCCTGCTAGTGAGAATTACAAATGGGCCTGCTTATTGCCACATATGTGCCACATAAACACAAATAATATCGTTATTACTATGACATAACGATTGGAGCAATGGAGGTAATAGAACGAGAATTCGGACGGTATAAAGCAATGATTTTAGATTATGAGAGTAAATTGAGTTTAATTATATAGTTAAGAGAATATTTTGAGTAATAAATGTTAAATAAAATAAAATATGTTAGTAAGATGGTAGGTGGAAGTTTGCTGGAAGCAATGGAGGTACGTGGCACTTGGATTTCCTATTTAATGCTTTTTCTTTTGGGTACATCTCATCTAATTGCTTACTTGTACCCATCTAGTTGCTAACTTCACGTATGTACGTGGCTCTACAACATTAGAAACGTGGCTTTCTACAACATAGAAACGTGGCTTCCTATTACATTAGAAATGTAGCTTCCTATTAGCATAGTCCATTACATTATTACATTATTGCTAACCTCAGTTCACTCTGCTTTTAACCATATTCCCTCAATACCCTTCCGCTCTTGGCCTTGGGCGAGCGACTCGACAAGATGGGCTTATTAAAATGGATTGGTTAATTAACTAATAGGTTTTTACTAAAAAAATATTATTTTTATTGAGATATAAAAGGAATTCTCAATAACTTGCGCATTCTCTTTATTAAGATATAAAATAGTAGATGTGTAATTTATTACTTATAAATTCTGTTAAGGGACTTCTGAATAAAAAATGTTTGAGGTATGGTTTTATTTTGTTTAATATACAAACATTAAAGGTTTTAAATATAAATAAAAATTATTAAGGATGTAACAATGATTTACTCAAATACCAATCATTTCAATTTACGAATTAAGGGTGCCATATTACGTATAACTAGTTTACTTCTGGCCGCGTTCCACCTACGTTAGATTTTTTGAAGCACTCCGTGAGTTTTTTTTTTATATACTATTTATTATTTATATTTTTCTAATATGAATATTAACACATTATATAATAAAATTTAATATTGTACAAGTTTAATTTTCCATAAAAAGATGCTTAGTTAGGGAGATTTTGATTTTTTTCTTTTTGATATAGACATTTTTTTATGTAAAAGAAAATTCAAAACCTCTCTAGTTTGGCATCTTTTTTTTATATATAATTAAATTTATACAATATAAAATTTTATTATATTATGCATTAATATTCATATTAGAGAAATATAAATAATAAATAGTATAATCTCGAATAACGCAATATGACGCACGAAATGTGCCGAAAAGTTTCACGTAAGCACAGAGCCGCCTGAAGTGATAACAATAATAATATTGGTTTGAATTTGAAGTGTCTAATTTTCAGTACACAATATTTTATAAATGTTGTAGGCATTAAGTAAAATCCCAAATTTCCTATTCTAGCGCATGTAGCACTCAATGTGATATCAACATCATATTTTTTAATTAATAACACTTAATTCTCTCATGGATTCTTTCCGTACCAATTGACTGCACACCCTCCAATTCCAAATTCCTTCGAACCAATTGAAAAAAAACAGGGATCTTAGCCATCGAGAGTCCAAAAAACCGACTTATTTTTCAAGGTTGCGGCAAATATTTTTGCAGTTGAAGCATAAAACTCCACCTCACATGATCCCTATCCCATATGCTCCCACTAAAAATGCTAAATATGCCAAAAAGACCAAAGATGGGATTAGCCCAGCAAAAGATACCAAAGGCTCATTGAGTTTCTCCATTATTAATGACGAATACATACCCACTCTGACATGGTATTTGTTCAGTGAATTGATTAATGGACGGATTATATATATATATATAAACAAAATTGTAAAATGAAGATACAAAAGGAATCTAGAATGAAAGTAAAGGATCTTGTGAAGTTACACAAAACTAAGTATATGTTTTATGTCATTTTTTCATTTAAAAAAACCATTATCTTATTGGTCAAGTGAAAATCACACGAATAATATATGTGTTGGCGAAAAATTTGTTCGTCAATATAATTTCACCATCGCTATATTAACAATGAGATTTTATTATTTATTTAAGTTCGACCCATTCAAGATAAAAACGTATTTTAATTGCAACCTTTTTGTGTAAAAGGAAAACCCTTTGATTCGAAAATACAGAAACATAGTAACAAGTATTTGGCCATGGTGGTATTTGGATTGAATTTATAAATGAGGTGATTGTGGTGAATTTGGTTAGGGCAAATCAGGTATTTTATTTAGACTTGCGGTTGTATCTAGATTGACTCTCTAGATTGTCTACATAGGAATCAAACCAACGTAGTTCTTGAATTTTTTTTTTTTTATAAGTTTGGACTTTGATAATGGAATTTTGAGCCCCATAAATTTTAGAGTGAATTTTGGCCTTTATAATAATCAGAGCTTAATTAACAAGTATTTTGATGAATTCTTATCTGTTTATCCTTATCCCTTTATGAGATTAGCTCAACATCAAATCAACAAGGACCTGGAAAAACGTCCATAAAAGAAATGGACTAATCCTTTATTTGTTGCCCTATGTTTCTCTACTCTGCTCCTTGCTTCACAATCTCACCATGTGTTGGCCACATGCACCATGTTCTCTGATGCTTTTCTTTTGCTTTTGACAATTCAGCATGGTCTGTAGCACATCTAACAATTGAAACAATCAAAGGGACCCCCAATCAAGTGGCTGAAATTGATTAGAGGAGACCTTGCTCACTTCTCCATCTCTTCCCTTTGCCTATAGCGATGTGTAACGCATCATTTTCTTTTTATCAATGTGATGCGTGTAGCCCTTGGCATTGGGTCGGGCCAAGCAAGCCCGGCCCAATTTTTTTGGGTTTCGGCTGGGTTAGGTCGAGCTTATTAAATAATTTTTAAATTTGTGGGCCGGTTCGAGCGGGCTTAATGACATAAAAAAGAGCCAACGGGCTTTTATCGGGCTGGATTTATATCGGGTTTTTCGGGTTGGGCTTATTAAGCCCACTTAGATCGGGCTTACATGGGCTTTTGCAATAAATTATGTCTCAAATTTTAAAATTACAAAAAAATATATGCATGAAAAAAAAATATTAATAATGAAAAAAATACTCAAGGGTGCAAAAACGTGGCCTCGTTAAAATAAAATACTTATGGGTGCAAAAACGTTGGGCCTATTAAGTAGGTAGAAGAGTGGTTAGGGTTTGTATTGGGTATTGAGTATTAGGTATTGGGTATTGGGTATTGAGTATTGGGCTTTTTAAAATAAATTAGGTGGGCTTGGGGCTGAGATTTGAGCTTGAGTTGAAATATTAGTATTAATAATGGGTTGAGTATTAATTTTTAAATAATAAGTATTTTATATTTTCGGGCTTATGGGCCGGGTTTATTAAGGGCGGGTCGGGCTGGGCTTATCGGGCTTTATCGGACTCGGGCCTATCGGGTTTGAACACCATAAGCCCAAGCCCAGCCTGCTAACTCTCGGGCCGGGCTGGCCCACGACCCATAACGGGTCGGGCCGGGCTTTTGTCCATCGGGCTTATCGGGCCCCTATAAGCCCATGGACTTTTGGGCCAAATGGTGAGGGCTAGATGTGTGAGCATCCTAAACATCCCTTATTTTTACCACAATTGACTTATCCTAATGAATTTTGGACCTTGGTTGTTGCCCTTGCTCACTTCTCCATCTCTTCCCTTTTTTTGCCTATAGCGATGTGTGACGCATCATTTTCTTTTATCAATGTGATGCGTGAGCATCCTAAACATCCCTTCTTTTTACCACCATTAACTTATCCTAATGACTTTTGGACCTTGGTTGTTGCCTTGCATCAAGCATCCTAAACATCCCTTCATTTTACCACTATTGACTTATCGGCACGGATCCATAAGGTTTTAGATTGGACTTCAGTCTATCTTAAATGTGAAAAAATATCAAAAAATCAAAGAATTTTTTTACTAAATTTCTAGTAAATGTTATTTTACTAAGCTAATTGACTATAAATTAGTCATTTTCTATTCTTAATTAAGAATTCAACTCACCCCTATTTTCAATCCCGAGTTCGTGCTTGTAATAACTTTTGTTTGTTGCCTTGCATCACATTTCAATGACTTTTTTGTTCTCATTGTTCGCCTATTATATACTGTTAGAACATTGACGTCTCTTCCTATTTCTCCTGACTCACTTCCTGATTTTTCTAACTTCTCCTTTTTTTCCTTCCTAGCCGTTCCCTCCTTCGTGCCTTTACATAGGCTTCACTCGGGTTTAAAATATGAACGTGAGAGATACTCCCTTATCAGCTAGTGTCTAATCCTTGTTAAAATGTTCTAAGAGATGGATCTTAACAAGGACCTCATTTTGCCTAATAAGAGTCTATTTAGACTCCTCCGCGAGACATAACTAAGTCACCTTATTGCTACTATCTCCTATTAATTAGGAGTTTTGATTTTATCTTTTTTTTTTGTATTTTTTGTTTTTTTTATATAAATTTTTTTTGCTTCAACAATGTGGTTTACATAAAACTGGTTCAAAAATCAGCCTACAGTTCTGTTGATTACAACAAAAACCCAAGTTAAGAAAATTGTAAGGTAAAAAAGAACAAAGAGCAAATTAAGAAATGAAATCACATCACAATATATAAATTATTAGATTTGCTACATTTTTAAACACGTTAATTATTGAAATGTAATTATGCAATAAAAATTTAAATATTAGAGCAACAGAAAAAAAAAACAGTATTAAACACAGGCTGATTATTAAAATAAGTTTCCAGGGTCCAAAAAACCCACTTATCTTTCAAGGTTTCGGCAAATAAGTTTCCAGTTGAAGCATAAAACTCCACCTCACATGATCCCTCTCCCACCCGCTCCCATTGAAACTGCTAAAGATGCCAAAAAGACCAAAGATAGGCAGAATCGGTCCAAATATTTAGAGACCTAGAGTAAAATTAAAAAATAGGTCCTCAATTCGTATACTTAATTATTAAAATGTAAAATTTATAAATTGATTATATTATATTTTTACTAAGAAGCACGGTTAAAATTTTTGTTATGAGAAAACTCATATTTTAGGACAAAACCTCAAACAAAGAAAAAAAAGTACATCATATCCAAAACATTACATTTATTTTTTTTTTATACAAATCTTATTCTTTTTTTGTAAAATCAGTAAGCAATTTGCAACTATATACAAATTTTCATATTCAAAATAAGAATGTAATTAAATACTATTGAATTAAGAACTTTTGTATCAGTAACCTTATCAATTTATGTGAGTTTTTTGAAGTTTTTCTGGCATGCGAAAAATACGTAATTAAGGATTCAAATGCACACAAAAAAAACTAAAGAGACATAATTTCTAATTTTTAACAAAGAGCAAGAACTGACCTGCTATTTGTAATGCTAGATTTGTGGCTTAGATCCATAACATTGGTCCTTTGATTATATAAAGGGGACTTCCCGTCGTCAAAAACTACAATATCTATAAGGGAAAGTTGTCAAATGGAAATGTTTAATTAGAGAAACTGTAATATGAATTCTATTAAATTAAATTAACTCTTTTTGAAGTTTGTAACTTAGGAATATTTCGGATATGGCTTTTAGAAAGGGAGGTGAAAATGTCTGGATGTCTTCGACTGGAAAAGCAAATTGTTGAGAAATTGAGGTTAAGGTTTGAGAGTTTGAATGAGATTGCAAAAAAATAAAAAATTTAGAATAATTGAGAAGTTGAGATTGAATGAGATTGATATTTAACCTTGGAACATTGAATTAGAATATTGAAACACTACGTTTTCTTCATGGAACTTTGAAGGAGACTCTCCTTCCATTTCCCGCTCACTTGTATCCCCCATCTAAATTATCATATATCTTACTATATTTTTTTAAATATAACAAAAAAAAACTTAATTTTGGACCCTTCAATATTTTTGGGCCTGGAGCTCAGGCCCCTCTCGCCCTCCCTATTAGCCGGCCCTGAAGATAGGAAGACTACGTGCCACAAAAGATACCAAAGGCTCATTGAGTTTCTCCACACGCTCGAATATAGTGTTTGTTCGGTGAATTGATTAGTATAATTGTACAAATAGGAAAAGGAAAAATATAATAAAATTGTAAAATGAAGATAACAAAAGGATGAAAGTAAAAGATATTGTGAAGTTACCCAAAACTAAGTATGTACATATTTTATGTCATTTTTTCAGTTAAAAAAGCCATTATCTTATTGGTCAAGCGAAAATCAATGGAATAATATATGTGTTTACATAAAACTGATTCAAAAATCAGCCTACGGTTTCTGTTCATTACAACAAAAATCCAAGTTAAGAAAAGCGTAAAGGATAAAAAAGAACAAAAAGTAAATTCAGAAATGAAATCACATCACAATACATAAATTATTAGATTTGCTACATTTTTAAACACGTTAATTATTGAAATGTAATAGCTATTCAATCACTGGAACAACAATGTAAAAATTACACAATAAAAACTTAAATATTAGAGCAACATGAAAAAAAAAAAAGAGTATTAAACATAGGTGGTAACAAAAAGTGTGCAGTTATGCTCAGAAAGAGACATCAATACCATTAGAAGTAATTTTCGGAGTACTCTAGGGGTGGGCAAATAGAACCGAAAAATCGAAATCATACCATTCTAGATAAGATCAAACTGAAAAAAAAAATACCGAATAGTAAAACTGATGTGATAATTGGTACGGTACCAAATCGTATTGATTCAAGTCGATACAGTTTCAGTTTTGAGGTTTTGAAAAACCGTCCCGTACCGATAACGAACCAAATTAGCATTTTTATTTTTTTTAAAATACCTAACACTATTTTCCTATTAGTTGATATAGCAACCATATACTAAAATTATAATGAGTTCTTTGTGGCCTAATGATAATAAATTTATTAATTTACGTAGTTTAATATTAATAATAAATTTTTTTTCTAATGTCCAGGTCAAATCAAATGCAAACAAGACGAACTGGGAAAAGAAGAAATTTGAGCACCATGGGGGATCGCGCTCTTTGTTGGCTCGACATGAGGCACGTCGTGCTGCTGGGTCCTTGTTCCCGAAGGTTGAAGACTCGGGGGGGGGGGGGGGGGGGGGGTTTATGATGGGCGAGGCATTGAGGCAGCTGACGCTATTCACATAAGTGTAGTGTTTGCGGTTATTAAATATTTAATTATTTTTAATTACGTAAGTTTTAAATTATTTTTTTATTCAATTTTGTAGGCCGCCATGGTGGAGGACGTGCAACAGACTCAGGAACAGTTGACCCAGAAACAACCTGAGGTCTCGATACAAGACCAACTACCGGATCCTGGGACGTCGATTGGCATCATGGAGCGCCATCTTGGTCGACGACCCATGAAAGTTGTCCTGGGCACCGATGTAGGGCTATTTCGAGATGTCTCGAGCCGATACTCAAGCTCGTCTCGGGGACTCAATCCCAAAGAAGTCACTGAGATGCGGGGCAACTTGGAGGGCCTTCAAGCGGAAAATACCGAGCTTAAGGCTGGGCATACGCGCTTGGAGGCCCAACAGGCACTTATGTAGGCCCAGTTTGCAATGATATTCAACCAAATGGGTCAGCGTATGTCTGATGTCAATGCCTCACAGTCCGAGTTGGATCCTAGTCAGCAGCCTCCCCAAGATGGTGCTCACCCACCATCGAACATTTAGTTTTATTAGGTTTTTTTTAATTATGTAAAATTATTACATTTATTTTATATATATATATTAGAATTAATTTTCATTTAATTATATTTTTTTGTTTTAATACTATTTCCATTTATTTATATATATTATTATATAAATGTAATTATTCAAATATTAAAGTAATTTTAAAAAAACAAATTAACATTTAGCTCGGCGCATAAGTCCGCTGGGTGAAGATACTTATATTAGGCTTGTTCGACGTACCCCCACCAGGCAAGGTAATCTTGCTCGGTGCATGCCACATCGAGCCAACTCTAAGTGCTTGCTCAGAATCGTTTTTTTTTTACCATGTTGCTCGGTGAAGACGGCACCGGGCAAACAACGTTAACTGGCATTTAGCTCGGCAGATGACCATCATCCGCCGGGCTTTATGTTTGCCCGAAGAGTCCTGCTCGACGCAGTTGGCCCGGCGGGGACGTGCCGGACAAACCGTAGATCGGCGCATGTGGAAGTTGGCTCGGCAAAGCCCATCCACCGGGCAAACTGCATTTTATTGTAGTAATTGGGTTAAATTGAATTTAGGATTTTGAAACTTCATGTGAGATTTATGGGGCACCTGAAGGATGAGCACGTTCAGATCACTTCCTGCCAATCTAACAATTGTTTTAGAATCCCATCCAATCTCTCCGCCTCTCGTCGAAGCCAATTTTCTCCTAGTGAAACTTCTTGGAAACCAGACGACTGCAGGTATGAATCTCTTTACTAGCTCAACACGCACACACTAGCCGGATTGATTGAATCGGGAGTAGCCCGTGACTAGATTAGGATGATGAATGAGCTGATTAAACTCTGTTTGAATTGTTGTTTGGATTGTGAATCAATGATGAATATGAATGATGATCAGTGCACGATGCAATGCACTCAAAGTGTTTGTAAAAATGCTTAGCACAGATTTTCTTCAAGATCAATCACATTCATAGCTCTGAGAGGAACTTCATATATTTTGATTACATTCACAAATAATGACTGATATGAATCACAGAGAGTATATCACATTACTCTCACACTTGAATTCAGTTACACACACAAAGCATGACTCAATTCTAACCACTCACATTAGGACACTTGTCATTACTAGAATCTAGACTACACTCTTGTAGCCTACGTAATCTAACACACACACTGAGAGGATGGATCTGTTATCCACCTCAGCACACACACTCTCTCTGCTTTCTATCCTCCATGTGCTACTAGCTGAGTCATACCAGCTTAGCAGCTTAGTCATCAACACTCCCCTCTAAGCTAGAAGCTGGTTTGACACCTAGAAGTAGTCTTAGCTTCCCAAGCCTGTCTTTAGGTAAAGCTTTTGTGAAGATATCAGCAAGTTGATCTTCAGTCCTGCAATATAACAAAGTGATTTTGTTTTCCTACAAAGCCTCTCTGATAAAATGATACCTCCTAGAGATGTGTTTTGTCTTCTGATGAAACACATGATTCTTTGCAATTGCAATGGCCGACATATTATCACAAAGTAGAGTAGTAGGCTCCCCTTGCTCTTCTCCAAAATCCTTTAGAACAAATCTTAGCCAAATTGCCTGTGTAGTAGCTTCTGCTGCACTGATATATTCTGCCTCTGCTGTGGACAAAGCAACACTGCTTTGTTTCACAGATGCCCAAGAGAACACCCCACTTCCCATGGTGAAAGCATATCCTGAAGTGCTTCTTGAATCATCCTCAGATCCTCCCCAGTCACTGTCACAAAATCCAACCAGAGTAGAAACTTTGGCTTTGACATACTCAATTCCATAGGAAATTGTTCCTTGAACATATCTTAGAACCCTCTTTGTTGTTCCAAGCTGCTTGCTTGTTGGACCATGCATATATCTTGATAGCACACTTGCTGCATACATAATATCTAGTCTGGTTGCTGTTAGATACAGCAAACTCCCTACTAGTTTCCTGTAGAGATGTTCATCTGTAGGCTCACTCCCATCATCCTTCTTCAATTTATCTCCTGGAACCAGTGGTGTACCCATAGGTTTACAGTCTTTTAATCCAAATCTCTCAAGTAGAGTGGCTGCATACTTTCTTTGGTGTATGAAGATGCTTTTATCTGTCTGAATTACACTCATTCCCATAAAATGATGCAACAACCCCAAATCAGTCATCTCATACTTCCCCATCATTGCAGATTTGAATTCCTGCATCAGAATCTCACTGGATCCTGTGTAGACCATATCATCTACATAAATTGAGACAATGAGAATCCCTCCATTGCTTGCTGTTTTCACATACAGAGTAGCCTCACTAACACTCTTGACATAACCACACTGAGATAGAAATGAGTCTATCTCACCATACCAAGCCCTAGGAGCCTGCTTCAAACCATACAATGCCTTCTTGAGTCTATACACCTTCCCTTCTTCCTCTTGGACTGCATAACCTTCAAGTTGTTCAGTGTAGACTTCTTCTTCAAGATTTCCATTTAGAAATGCAGACTTCACATCAAGTTGGTATAACTTCCAACTCTTTTGTGCTGCAAGTGCAATCAGAGTTCTTATTGTGTCTAGTCTTGCTACTAGGGCAAAAGTTTCATTAAAATCAATTCCAGTCTTTTGTGCATACCCTTTTGAAACAAGCCTTGCTTTGTGTTTTTGAACTGACTCATCCAAGTTCAGCTTGGTTTTATACACCCATTTTACTCCAATAATGGGTTTATCCACTGGTCTGTCAACTAGGTCCCAAGTATCATTCTTGTTGATCATGTTGAGTTCAGTTTCCATAGCTGCTTTCCATACTTTATCTTTTTCAGCCTCTTCATAAGTTTCTGGTTCTATGAAACTCATATGACATCGTGCATAGATATCATCAATACTCCTATATTTCACAGGAGTTTGACTTGAGGACTCAGATCCTGAATGTGTATCCTCAGTCTGTATCTGGTTTTCTTGTTCAATCCCTGCTGGTCCTTCATCTTGAGGATCAGATACAGAACCACTGAACTCCAGACTATATCCTGCACCATTTCTCATAGAACTTGATCCTGTAGTACATCCATTTGCATCACTCCAATCCCACTGAGCATTTTCATCAAACACAACACTTCTAGATATAATCATCTTCTCAGTTTGCAAATTGTACAATCTGTAGCCCTTCTCACAACTTCCATATCCCATGAACACGCATTTTGAACTCTTCTCATCCAGCTTCTGTCTAAGCTGACTAGGGACATGAGCATAGCATAGAGCACCAAAACACTCTTAGATGCTTCACTCCTAGTCTCCTCCCACAAAACTTCTCAAATGGTGTTTTCTCAGCAACTGCCTTAGTAGGACATCGATTCTGTAGATACACTGCTGTGTAAACAGCTTCTCCCCAGAACTTGTAAGGAATCCTCTTAGCATGCATCATGGTCGTGGCCATTTCAGCAATGGTCATGTTCTTCCTTTCAGCCACCCCATTTTGTTGGGGAGAATAGGCCACTGTCAATTGTCTCTTGATTCCACTGAAGTCACAAAACTCTTCAAATTCCTTTGAGAGATACTCACCTCCCCTATCACTTCTTATTTGCTTTATCTTATATCCACTTTGCAATTCCACCATTGCTTTAAACTTTTTAAACACATGTAATGCACCTGACTTGTTCAAAAGAAAGTACACCCAACACATTCTTGTGCAATCATCAATAAAAGTCAAGAAATACCTGTTTCCACCTGCAGTTTTCTCCTGCATTGGTCCACAAATATCTGTGTGAATCAGATCCAAAGGAATAGTGGCTCTCCATGCTTTCTCCTTGTCAAACATTTCCACATGTTGCTTACCAATCTCACACAACCTTCACATACTACACTTCCTTGAGCTGTTAGTCTAGGTAATCCCACAACAAGACTTTTCTGTTGCAAAATCTTCAGACTAGCATAGTTCAGATGTCCATAACGTTTGTGCCATAGTTCTGCATCCTCTAGCACAACAGTCTTCATTGCTATAGGATTGATGTTTTTCAATGTAAGTGGAAAACATCGATTCTTTGTCATAGGTACTCTAGCAATCTTATCCTTCATCTCCTTGTCTCCAAATATATCCACTATGCCATCACCAAAAACCAGATAATAGCCATGTTCTAACATTTGTCCCACACTGAGTAGGTTTTCTTCTAGGCCTGGCAGCAACATGACATCTCTGATTTGTCTTTCACCTTGCTTGGTTTGTATGACAAGTGTTCCCTTTCCTGCAGCTCTTACAAGCTCACCATTTCCCATCTTCACCTTCACTGTTACATCTCTATCAATGTCTCTCAGCATTGATTCCTGTGCAGTCATGTGATTACTGCATGCACTGTCCACATACCACACCTGATCATCTTCTTTCACAGATGCAGCATTACATGCATAGAACAGGGTCTCTGTGGTTTCTGTCACCTCCTTTGCTAGGTTTACTGTGGCAGACTTTCCTGCTTTGTTTGGTTCAGGACACTCCCTCGACATATGTCCAAAACGTTGACAATTATAGCATTTCACTTTAGGCACTGATTTGTCCTTGTGCCAGCATTCACCAAAGTGATATCTATCACATGGTTTACAGAACATCCTTTTCCCCGTCTTTTCTCTCCTTGTGAAGTTTGAGCTCTGATGATGATGATAAGGTTTCCATGAATTGGATTTCTGATTCCAATTTCTGTTTCCTTTTGAAAACTGATGAGTTGAACCCTGTGATCCGTCATTTCTAGCACTGCTTTGCTTGTTACTTACTGTCAAGCTTGCAAAAGCTTTCTCATCTACACTTGAGTGTCTCTCCAGTCTCTGATCATAAGCTCTTATTGCGGTAACAACATCCTCAACAATAATAGTATCCAGGTCTATGGTTTCTTCAATGATCGACACAATCGAATCATAGTTTTTAGTTAGACTAATCAAAATCTTTTGTGCTATGCTTCTCTCAGAAATGTTTTCACCGTAAGTTTTCATTTCATTTACAGTGTCAAAGAGTCTAGACAGATAAGTACTTAAGAGTTCATCTTCTTTCATCCGGGTGTATTCAAAATTGCGTCTAAGGGACTGGAGTTTAACGGCTCTCACCTTCAAATCACCTCTGTACTCTCGTCTTAACATATCCCAGGCACCCTTAGCAGATCCTTCATTCCTGATCTTAGAGAAGATAGAGTCTGCTACTGACATTTGAATCAGTCCGAGAGCTTTGGCATCTCTGATATAATCAACCCGCATTGGATGATTCAACACCACTCCTGCTTCATCTCTTTCTTCACTCAGTCCAACATCGACATACTCCCATAGATCATGAGCTCGAAGAATCGTCTTCATCTTGATGCTCCAGAACTCGTAATTGCCACCATCGAAGATCGGTGCTCGGAACTCTCCTCCAGCCATACTTGCTTCACAGAAAAACGTCCCAGTGTTCACAGTGATCTCACCGCTCTGATACCATCTTGGAAACCAGACGACTGCAGGTATGAATCTCTTTGCTAGCTCAACACGCACACACTAGCTGGATTGATTGAATCGGGAGTAGCCCGTGACTAGATTAGAATGATGAATGAGCTGATTAAACTCTGTTTGAATTGTTGTTTGGATTGTGAATCAATGATGAATATGAATGATGATCAGTGCACGATGCAATGAACTCAAAGTGTTTGTAAAAATGCTTAGCACAGATTTTCTTCAAGATCAATCACATTCATAGCTCTGAGAGGAACTTCATATATTTTGATTACATTCACAAATAATGACTGATATGAATCACAGAGAGTATATCACATTACTCTCACACTTGAATTCAGTTACACACACAAAGCATGACTCAATTCTAACCACTCACATTAGGACACTTGTCATTACTAGAATCTAGACTACACTCTTGCTGCCTACGTAATCTAACACACACACTGAGAGGATGGATCTGTTATCCACCTCAGCACACACACTCTCTCTGCTTTCTATCCTCCACGTGCTACTAGCTGAGTCATACCAGCTTAGTCATCAACAAAACTTGGAGCTTCCTGAAGAAGCAGCAATTGACTAATCGAGGGTTGTATCCAAGTATGGCTAAGCTAGAGCTGTCTGCTTATTGGGTGGCAAGGGAAAGAACGAAAATGGTTATGAGGTCAGGGACCCTTCTGCCAATTATATTGCTTACGATATCTTTAAAGTTTCTACTTTTTCTCATTGGTATTGGTTCAAATGGGCAGTTGCTGCATTTTGTTTCATTTACTGATCATGTGACCGAGTGTTTTCCAAGTTTGCGCCTTTTTTCATTGATATTGGACAAAATGGGTCATAGCTGATAGCTATCTGAATTTTGTTTCTTTTACTGAGACGGGGGTTTCTTCCCCTGGAATTGATGGAATGTTCTGCTCGGGGTCAGTTTTGTGCCTCTCAAATGCCTCATTGATTGCATAGTTTTATTTTCTCATCAAACTTGTCCTACTCTTAAACATTTGCCTTTCAACACGAACACTAATCTGTTTATTTTCTAATCAATCACATAATGAGTAATTTTCACCGATGAGCCCCTAATTCAACATTGATCTATTTTGTCAAATGGTAATTTTTGCGTAATTTGTTCTTCCTGGCGTTTGTGGGAGGTGATTTCTACACTCTGTTTCTCTAATTCTGCAGTCCTCAGCTTGTTCGAGATGTATTAAAAGTTTAAGACATGGTCCTATTTGTAAATTAAGAAGAGTTGTGAACAATGTTTTCTCATTAACTTGGGCAAGTTTCTTTGCGAATATCCAAGCATGTCAGTGACACTATATTATGACTGCACTTCTTAATGCAGTGAGGATATAGGGGATGTATAGAGGAAATGTCGTACGTCATCAGAATGAAAAGAACGAGTACTTTGAAGAGGGAGGCAGTATGGTGGCAGCAGCGGCAGAGGGGGCGGAAGTGGCTCTGAGGATGAAGGCCTTTCTGGAATCATGGATGAAACACTGCAAGTTATTCTAGCAACCCTTGGATTTCTTTTTCGGGTAATAATTCCACTGTCCGTAAGTGCATGATTATTTTGTCTTTCCTTTCTTGATCAGGAATTTTCAAATTCTCGTGTGTGCAGATTTTGTAGCTTTGATCCACTGTTTCTGCTAACTTAAGCTTGTCTTAAAAGCGTGATATGAAAGACAAGACAAGCATCACACTAAATGGAAGACTTGTTGCTCAAAAGTCTTTTTCTAGGGTGTTTAAAAAAATATGTCTTCCCTTTCAGCTTTCAGATTAAGCCACAAGATAATCCAACTGCCGAAAGGTGGCATCCTGAATTTAATAAAAACCGAATGTCTGCTGTAGAGAAATGGTGCTGGCTAATGCTCTACTTGATTGTAGCTTTGTAAATGAATTCTAGCCTGCAAGAGGCTTCTCCACTAACATTCGCTGGAAATTTAGTTCTCCTTCAGCCTTTGGGCGTCGTTCAAAAAGCTTTGAAATTTAGTATACATTTCAAAAATCATATGCTTTCTTATTGTACCTTGCTTGTGTAAATTGATGAAAGCCACCCCATACTTTGTTGCTATAAAATATTTACTTACATGTCAAACTCCTTTTGATTGTTGAAGTAGTTTTACATCATCAGTGGTGAGGAGTTCACTCGGGTAGTAAACGACAACATCAAGTTTCTGTTTTCAGGGTCCAAGACTATTCGATTGAAGGGTTCCATGTACAATCGGAGCATCAGATGCAGATCGAGAGTGATCAAGGTACGTTGCATATAACTCTTCCTCTGCATTGAACCGGCTATTGATTTTGGAGGATGATATATAAGCTTTTTAAGAGTTGAGAATTGATATCATCCTTAACATGCTTTGGCACATACATTGCCATTCAAGCAGATTTGAAGTCAATATATGTAATATAAATACAATGTTTTTGCCATATAAATGTTCACTCAATTTGAACTTAAATTTTATCCAGATTAATTAGGGTTTTACATAGTTAAAGAATTAAAACATTCAACAATGTTCACTTGAGTATGAACTTATTATAGGTTTTTAATTAACAAGTGTTCACTTAAAGTGAACTTATTATCTTCCAGAACAATGCATTCTCTACTGATTGCGTCTTTTGACCTCGTTTTCGTACATTGCCCGTTCCAACTATACATAAACATTAGATCATGTTTACTGAGGTATATATATTTCAGAATAATATTACTACGCTTTGTTATGAATACTTAAATTAAAACTGGGAAGGACGGATCAAAATTTTGGTATAACTTATTACCTCGGCAATGTGAAGCAGATTCTCCCGCAAGACAAGAAACTCACGGGTCATAAGGTCATGGACAAGAATGCACCTACAGGCATCGATGATCAAAAGAAATATTTAAGTAAGAAATAATCTATTTGGGTATTAGTTTTAGGGTTTTTAGGATCATAATGTTACCGTTGGTTGTCATTTGCTTCACTTGCTTCATAGAGATCTTTAGAGACCAATGCAAGCCTGCAACCACCGATACTGCAACTCCAGAATGCAGTTATAAATCGTAAGCGTAAAAAAGCGCAAGATTAATGTTAGGGATATATATACATACATATATTTAGGTAATTACGTACATTGTGCAGCTTTGTTGGAAATTGAAGGCGAGAAATGATATGCGCCGAAAGTTGACACCGAACAAAGGAAGCCTAAAATTGAATTCGATCTCCACACTCAAAATGTCAATAAATATATATGGTACATATAGTAGATATGAGTAAGCTGTCAATTTCGGAAATTATTGATCATTAATAATATTTTAAAAAAAATTTAGCTGAAATAAAAATTCATGAAAGAAATTGACGAAAAAGGCTAAATATATAAAATAATGTACATTAAAATGCAGTTACTTAATTAAGGAAATTAATAAGAGTTAGATGATATCGATGAAGAAAATTACAGATAGTCTAGAAGTTGTCCGATGCAACTTTCAGCTTCACTTAAGAAGGCGGTTATCATGTCGACAACCCAGGTGGGTCTTTCTTCACTCTGCACAAGTTTCACCTCATCAAACTTGTGGTCTAGAATACCCTGCCAACACAAATTAATTAATTCATTAATTAACTAATTAAATGTAATATCACCGCTATTTTTCAGGTTAAAATAAAATATCACTAATCTGATATTTGCGTTAAAAAAAAATTTGAAAACTAAATTAAGGATCTGAAAAGGATCGACTTGTTCTTGCAAGGAGATGACGAGTTCCTTGAGCTCTTGGGCAAGTGTCCTTCCAGGCATTTTCTTCTTTGAAATTAAATTAATTAATTATGCATGGTATTTCTTTTGCTTTTTGAGGAATATTGGTCTTATTTATAGGCTGTGTGAGTGTTGTTTTTCATGCAATAGTTGAGGCCAATGGTTTTCCCATGTAGTACTAAATAGAAATATCATGGGTGTGTGTCACTGCTAAGTGGCATGACTTTTCCATGCGTTTGAGATTTTCAGAACCTCTCGTGGGATTCATCATGGTGGTCTTTTTATTTTCACAAAAAGGGGAATATGCTAGTGGGACCATATTTGTAAACTAAAGTAAATAAACTTAATAAATACTAAAACATTGGATTAGCCTTAAATGCAAATGCAAATGTCACGACTCGACTTCCCTAAAATGATATAGTCTGTTTTGCACCCAACTTTCACGGTTTTGTTTCTAGGAATTCACACATAACTTTCACCATGAGATTGCTCCAGCCCAATCTCGCTTAACTTTGGAGTTCCCATGGAATCCACATCTAGTGAGCTCCTAAAAGGGCTCGTGATAGGAATGTAAGTGCCCACACATATAAGGCACTTCACATTTCCCTCCCCGAGCGATGTAGGATTGCTCACTGTTCTTGCTTAATTTCCAAGCTCAGTGATCTTATAATCCACCCACCTTGGGGCCCAATGTCCTTGCTGATACACTTCCAGTCGGGGTACAGCTCTGATACCATTATGTCACAACCTGACTCCCCTAGCATGATATTGTTCGCTTTGGGTACAGCCCTCATGACTTTATTTCTGGGAACTCACGCGTAACTTTCCAGTGGGTCACCCATCTTGGGATTGCTTCAGCCCAATTGCGCTTAACTTTGGAGTTCCCATGGAATTCACAGCCAATGAGCTACTAAAAGATCTCGTGCTAGTAAGATACTAGCCCAAACATATAAGGCACTTCACGGATGGGCTATGTTTATTACTATTAACTCTTTGAATATGACTGGGACGGTGCCTACTGTAGTTCCCGAGGTTGTTTATGCAGATTAATAATCAAGGTTGACATCTGAGCATTAAGGATGAGTTGGCTGATATGTTGATTTTAATATTGGCCACTTAGTTGACTTGATGTTACTGTGGATAAATTAATCAGATAGCTCATTTCTTATCGATAAGAAAAGATCTTTGCATGGAAAAATATGTGAAACTATTTGTTCTTAAGAGTATTAGATTACACAGGATCCCGGAGCCATTCAGATCTAAATGAAATTGTAGTATTACTTATCATCCTTCAACAAATGATCAGCCCGAGAAAAACTATTTAGATCTTGAAGGATATTGGTAAGTACAGGAATTATGGAAGTGTTCTAAGCAGAGTTACCGGGCTTACCCCCTTCCAAGGAGATTGACTTTATTGTTGAATTACTTTTGGACTCTTAACTAGTATCACTTGTTATTTATATTTTGAGGATGAAATTTCTTTTAAGGAGGGTAGGTTGTAACAGCTCGGAAATTCGAGAAAAGTAAATTTAGGAAAAATAAAATAAAAATGATAGTTTTGCCCTTATGTAGTCAAATGTTGACTTTTTGACATGAACATTTTTGGACATTTCGTGAAGACCGTTACGTGGGCCTTAGAATTCTGAATTCTTAGACAGGCGTTATGCCAAAATTGGAGATCGAATGAGTTCAATATGGGTCAAAAATTACTAGGGGCATTTTGGTAATATTGGACATAAGGGTATTTTGGTAATTTTTCAAGAGGGGTCTAAGGTAGGCTAGAGTCTTCTTATATTTTTCCTCCCTTATTCCCTTCTTTTGTGTGTGTGTGTGTGTGGTGTTGGGTGAAGGAGAAACGAAAAGAAAAAATATAAGGCAAGGAGGAAAGAAATAGCAAGGGAGAGAAGGAAGGAAGAAGAAGAGATAAGAAAGAATGAGAGAAGAAGGAGAGAAACTAGGAGAAAACTGTGAAGGATATAAGGAAAAATAGTGAAGAAAATTGATGAAACCGTGTGTGTTCTTAATTCAGATTTTAATTCTGGGTTTGGGAAACTTGGAAACAAGTATTATGATACCTTTCCTGGAGTTTCAACGATCGATTAGAGTTAGAAATCGGGAAGTTCGGACGCAAGAAATTGCCCAGGATGAAGTTTGAACCATGACCGAAACTTTGGAGGATTAACCAACTGTAAGAAATTGAGGTTCCACCCCAAAATCAATTGGCAATTGGGGGAGTAGCCCAAGATCTTATAAGGCACAAATTGTAGTTGTGTTTTTCCAATGTGGGACATTTTCCTCACATCTCAACACGCCCCCTCACGTGTGGCGGATTTTTCAGCCTATCACGTGACGATTTGATTGGGTACGTGTGACACGTGTGACGGTTAAGCCAATCACGTGAGATAACCCCGCTCTGATACCATGTAAGAAATTGAGGTTCCACCCCAAAACCAATTGGCAATGGGGGGAGTAGCCCAAGATCTTATAAGGCACAAATTGTAGTTGTGCTTTTCCAATGTGGGACATTTTCCTCACATCTCAACACCAACCAGTTCAGGCGATAAGGTTCTTGGAAATTACGGAAGATCGAGTAACTCGGAATTCGACTGCATGGACGGGCTGTTGCACAGAATTCAAGGATGTTCAAGAGACAGAGGCATGAATTGAAGAAGGTACGAGTATCCCTGTCTGACAAGTGTTGAATCTTAGGTTGTTTGTCAAACGGGAGCAGAACTAGAGACGGATAAAAAAGTGATTTAGGAATGAGTTGTCATCTAACAATAATAGAATTTTATACTCAAATTTTGAAAAAGTAGAGACATGCAAGCTCATGCTAGCCAATGTTAGCCAGCTGATACCCATTTTTTAAAATTATAAAGGGAAGGGTGAGAATTTTTTGAATTGAGAAAAATTCTGAAAATAAAAAACTAAACAGGTTTGTATTTCAGGGACAAAATTCTTTAAAGGGGGTAGATTGTAACGATTCAAAAATTTGAAAAGGATATTGACTATTTTATCCTCTTTGCTAATTGAAGGTCAAAGTTGACTCTCTAGATGGAGAACTTTTTGCACATTTACCTAGGACCGTTACGTAGGTCTTGGAACTCTGAATCTGTAAACAGGTGGAGGCATGAATGGGACATTAATAACGTTATCTATTGTCTAACAGGTGTTCAAGGTATGTTTAGAACTTTTATTAATTTGTCATACATGAACATGACCTAACATAATTATCAAAGCGTTTTTGGAGAGAATAATGATGGATTTGGAAGATAGGGACTAAGAAGGAATCCGGCACAAGGTTTTTATTTATTTATTTTTAATGCGACGGGATGATATATGATTTTGGGTTTGAATTTCACTCATATTAATAGATAAAACTTGATGGATATAAGAAATGTACGTAATAATAAGACTTTTCTCGCTCCAAAAAAATTATATTTCGACATAAAAATTTAATCAATTCATTTATTTTTCTCAACAAGCTAATTTGTACTCTTAAGGATTTTATTGGCAATCGGACACGTACCGTATGTGATAAATTACACAATTAAAATCCCCAAAAATAAAATTACGGATCAGATCAAACCTTTAACATTTCCTCATGATGAATTCATGATGAAACAAAAACATTCAGAACTCATGCCAAGATTATTAACAAATTAAGCTCATGATGATATTCACGCATATATATATTTCTATTATTCTAATTTTTGTCATCTCGTTCTCTCACGCAGACGAAAATGGCAGCTGAGGAAGAGCTCAAGCAACTCATTCAGTCCTTGCACGACCAAGTCAGTTCACCCAATTAATTCATTCTTTCAATTATTAATTCATCTCCTCAATCTAAATTAAATAGTTGGTCAAGTAAATTAATATCATAGCTACTTATTATATGTATTCTCCGGCAGGAAATTTTGGACGAGAAGTTTGGTGAAATGATGAAAGAGTTGAAAACTCCACAAAATCCTCATTTCGCTGTTGAAACTTTTAACAAGTTCAAAAGTAACGTTGGCACGTTGATAGAGGATCTCGCACATAATCTGTACGTATTTTTATTCTCTTTCTTGTCTTCGATCTTAACTGGTTTATAATTTTTTTAAGATACATTATATATACTTTTACATATTGATTTTTTAGGCTCCAGAATGCTGAGGAAACTCTCATTCGCGGTCTCGAGTCCAAATTCGACTATTCTTACGTGACCAAAGTCGCCTTGGAGCTAAGGGAAACTTGCTCAAGGTACGTATTTGCCAATTACTTTAAAAGCTTTTGTTTTAAAGTTTTAGGATTTGCATCTTTGTGTATGATAATATTGATCCCATATGCAAATAATCATGATAATAAATAATAATAATAATAATAATATTGATCCTATTTGCTGCATCATTGGAATTACGTACAGACATGGTTGTTGCCGGTTGGCTCTTGCCTGCGTTGATCTTGGAGATGCAAGTGGAGCAGCAGACTTCGAAGGGTAATATTGCAGGTGATCTTCATAAAGTTTTCAATCCTAAACCCTAAACCCTAACCCTTATATATATATATATATATGTATATATATGTTGCAGGTGTGTTATGGTGTTTCAAAAGGTTCGTAGTGAATACATGATCTTGGAGGAGAATCTGAATCGCATTGCTCAGGTAATTCATAATCATAACCTCTTGCAAATTTTCAATCTTTCTCAGCCTCACATGATTTATTTAAATTTAGCACTTTTTTTCTTACCACCCGGCCTATTATATATATATATATATATATATATATATATGATGATGACGAAGTTATAATTATACATATGATTTTTATATATTTGATTATACGTTAAAGAAAACAAAAATAAAAGAAACAATTTCCATTCCCCAAAATTGTTGTAAATTAATACTCTATTGTTTCTTAATTCTTGAATTAATACAACGTACAGCTAGACCGCCGAATTTATGACAAAGAAATTGCGAGGAGCCATTTCACTATCCATTTATAGGTGGACAACAATCAACTTCTTCGCTGCTCGTTATGTTCGAGCTCTCTCTCAGATCGAGGACCAGATTTCTGGATTATATGTTTTCTTATGTTATTTAATTATCGAATTATTAAGTTATTGGTTACAATTTAACGTTGATATTTATGACTTCTTTCGCTAATTAAGGTTGTATTTGATGATATATATTTAACTTATGAATAATAAGTTCAGTTAAGTAATAAACAAAACATTTCTATGCTGGTTTTGATTCTTAATTTTCATCCTTAGTTTATATATAAAAGGAAGCTAGCTAATGGCTAGGTTGGAGGGATAGTTTCATTTTGATCGAAGCTGATATATACCAATTGTATAATTAATCGACCTATTTTTGTAATAATTTGTAATAATTACTATTATATATAATTTGTAATAATTTATGAAATTATAAATTATAATTGCCACGACCTATTTTTAGCGTAAAAATATTACATTATATTTATATGTTAATATCATTAATATATATATATACACGTGGAAAATAGAAAGAGCAAGGTGAATCTCATGAAGTTAATTTTGAAAATCAGAGACATCCAAAGCTCATGCTAGTCAACACTAGCTATAGTACATGAAAAACAACAACACTCAATTCATGAAAAAGAAAAAAGAAAAATCATTCAACTCTCAACTATTGTCTTCTATTTAATTTGTGAACATATATTCTCTCTCGGTCTCGATATATCGACGTTGACCTCGATCCACAAAGAAAATGGCTGGGAAGGAACAAGTAATTAGTGACTATCTTGACATGCAATTAATTGATATTTCTAGATTAATTAAAAAACTGTCTTGGATTAATCACATTTTCACATGCATAATTAATTAATTAATTACTATATATATATGTATTACATATGTTTCTGGGCATGGAGGGAATTTTGGATGACCAGTTTGATGAAGTGAAAATGTTACAGGATGAAACAGATCCTTGCTTCCTTACTGAGTTGATCCCTCTCTTTTTAATTTCCTTGTTAAATTTAAGATTTGAAAGTACGAGTATGACTCTATGGTTTGGTATGAACTACAGCGTAGTAAGTATTATTGCTCTATAATATATTATTTTCAATAGGAATTATAAGTAATTAACTAATATTTACATGAATATATATATATATATATATATTGTTTGAAGAAAAACAAGGGAAAAAAAAGTATTTCAAAGACAGCATGATTCCAGGAGGAATTTTAGCCTCTCAATCTCGTATTGGTCATTCAAAGTTTTATATTTTTTAAAATTGTAATATTATGTATTGTCAAAAAAAAATTGTAATATGTTATATATTATTTTATTTTATTTTAGAGAGAAAAAATTTAGTATGGATATATAATCATATTTTGGTTATATAATTAATAGAAAACTACTCTCAAATTATATAACTCAATATCATTTTCTACAAAAGTTTATGAAAACCAATAAATTTATACAACTTAATCACTTCAAAGAAATTCTGCAATTACCTGTATAAATTTAAATTCAATACCCTCCAAATTTTTATACAACCATGCTGCTTTATAATGAATTATTCTCTATCGATAAATGCTTTATAATGAATTATTCTCTATCGATAAATAAGCTAAGTTTTATGTTTTGTTTCGAACAATAAATGTAGATGTCTTGCGATTCTTGAGAACCTCAAATATGAGTATCTTTTCACAGAGGAAAGTCTGAATCGCATTGTTAAGGTAATAATACTTGAGTGTATATTCCCTTGTTAATTGTCTCTTGTATATATATATGCCGTATGATAAACAAATATATACATATATATACACGAGAAATTAAAATTAAAAAACATTGGTTGCTAAAGTTAAATCTGATTTTTTTTCTCTCTACTCATGTCGAATGAACTCAACCTCCCTCTTATCACAGTAAAACTGAGGATGAAACTGTTGCATGAAGAGTTCCTTAAACAACTCCCAGGTCACTGTAGCATCATCCAATCCCATTGAGAATGTGGACTGCCACCACCTCTCAACATACTCAGTTAGGCAGAAGGTAACTACCATTACCCTGAATTCCGGAGGGTAATTCATCACCCGAAAGATCTGATCAAAATGGGCAATACACACCTCAGATGTCGTTGGATCCATAGTACCAGTAAAGTCAATGGCTCCAAGCCGTTGGGCCCTCTCATTATATGGCCCCCAGTTGTTTCCCATATCCTGAAATACGGCATCCAATGCTTGGCCAAATCGATCCTTGGTATGGCCCCGTCGAGATTCTCAACCCTCGTCATCGCTATCAGGCTGTGGAAGAGGTTTTCGTCGTGGAGGCATGATGTCTAAAAAGAGGCACACATTAGCAACAAAACGATTTTGCACAATGAGTGTGTGACCCACTAGAAAGTAGTCTAGTGCTTTGATACCAAATTGACAGGACCCTCCATGAAAATACCTCGATTAACCAGAAAGGGTCTGCTCCCGTCTGACACAACTTAACATACTGAAAATACCCTTAGTCCAAAATAAACATGCATATAAGGTCAAGCAAGGGATAAGTCTACATGTCAAAAATTAACGAGGTTTAAAGACGGTTATACATAGCACAATAAAATGATAACAAAACTAGAATCCTACTATGGTTCAAAATGAGTGTGCAGCCTAAGGATAGTGATGCATCAGCCTCAAATCAGCCCTCATCCCCAAAATAGCCTGGAGGGTAAGAAAAACCATTAAAACTGTGAGTGGACAAAAATAAAGCCTTTTTAAAACCGTTTAACGAAACCATCAATATTCCCTCCGTTTTATAAAAACATGTATGCATAGTAAGGAAATAGAAGTAGTGATTAAACTCGAGTCAAATATGCATAGATCTGAGATTCAATAAAAATCATGCAACATAAATAATCCCGAGCACAACCACTAAGAATAGGAAACCCCGTCCTGCTGGTCCAACCAGCATTTCCACAGTACTACCAGTAGACAAACATGGGTCCTACGGAGTCCAACGTCGTCGGCACTCGTCGAGTCGAACTCTAACCACATTTGTGCCCGTCCCTGGGAATCCTTTGAGTCCAACTCCAGAAAAGCGATCCAATCGCCGGGGTTGACTCAACCAGAAACATAATATAATCAAATCAAAATACCATTTGACCCGGGCACCAGCCCAAAATTTCTACCTCCCGAGCACCAGCCCAAAATACGGTTTCCAAAATCTCCAGTAAAACCTGTGTCCATTTATCCATATAAAAACATATATATATATATATATATATATATATATATACCAAAACCAGCAGATTTCTAGAAATCATTTACCATCATTAAACCAAATCATTTTAGTTCAAAACATGCCATAAGAATCATAATAATAGTTAAATATACATGCATCAAATTGATGAACACAAATGTCCACTCACAGCCGAACCGGTAGCTCAATCCTGAGCCAGGCGCTCCTCAGAAATCCCTAGAACGTTCTCGCCTGTCAAAGTAATACTTGGGGATTACCACAATCCATATACCTATAAACCCTGGAACAGTAAACCCATCCCAAGCACGTTTTTCAAGGAGAAAATACCTAAAACTACCCCTAAAAAAATTACGATTGGCCTAAAATCACCACCATTGGATTCAGCTTATCAAAACTTTCGAACAAGCCTAGCCTCACCTCGAGATTTGTGCCCACGCACCCTCACGTGTTGGTCAAAGTCTAGGTCAACGCACACGCACTGTCGTGACGTTAGCATCTGATGTCACCTGCTGACGTCAGTTACTGATGTCAGCCCTAACTTAATGTGGCCCTACCACGTGTCATTGAAAACTTGACACATCCTACCATATGGCACCAATCAACACGTGCTATGTGGTACCAACAACAACCAGCCACGTCGCACCCTTGCCACGTGGCTCAACCACCTGACACGATCTAACATATCTTCCATGTGGCACCCATCGTCCCTTGCCATGGGGCACCGTCGCCATGCAGAACTTGCCACGTGTCAGTTGACGTCATTATGATGTCACCTGGTGACATCATTATGACATCAGGCTAACGTCATTTTCTCACTGGAGAAGATGTTTGGATCGTCGTGGTCGCCGTCGCGGCCGCGACCATCTCCCAGTCGGAAACCACCATTTTTTGCTCAAAAATTCAAACCTTCTTAACTTCTTCAAAACTCAACCAAATTTAACGTTCTAATAGTCAAAATCCATCTACTAAATCCTAGGAACTCAAGTCCAAGCCCAGAATTGCAAGATGTTACCTGGATTTTACGATATGAAGCTTGAAAGTTTTGAGTTTCCTTTTTAGGCGAGTTCCTGCTGGTTTCACGTCCTTCCTCTTTCAAACTTAGGTCCTTATTGATCATGAGGGTCTAAGGATCACGATCCACACCTTGTTTTGAGCTAAAACAAGCTAGAAATGAAAGTTTTCAAAATTTAAGATTATGCGTTTTGGGTTGCACGGTGAGGTAGATGGTGGGGAGAGTATGTGTAGTCCAATTTGATCCAATAAGGAAGAAGATGGTGGGCCCCTAGCTACCACATGTCAACCCTTCCCCAAAATATCATACATTTCAGTTTTTCAAAGCACCTATTCCTTAAATAGTATGTAGGCTAAAACCCTAGGGGCAAAATCGTCCAAACCTTCCTAAAATCCCGAAAAATTATCGTAAATAACAATTTAAAAAATTCGGGTCGTTACATTATTTTTGTCCACTCACAGCTTTTATTGGTTTTTTACACCCTCCAGCTTTTAGTTAACCAGAATAGGTTATGGTAATTATTTATATTCGTGTCTAGTGCTCTGCGTATGTTTACTATTTTCTAAATTACGTTTGTACTTGACACGGGGAGTTTATTTCTTGTCTGACACGGGTGTTGTAATATAATCGAATTGAGGGTTATTTGGTAATTGAGTGTGTTTGTGCCAGACGGGAGCAAACACTCTCACTAGAATCGAGGGTGATCTCGGCGAGAGTCATGTCACCAGTAAACAAATCATCACAGTGTTGATTGAATTTTACTGTGTTTTTTTCTACTTCATGAATGATATATTGTGATGTGCTTCAACGTGAATTTTAATTGAATGTAGGGTATGCAAACTAATAATTCAGAAAATAAACCACCAAAACATCGTCTTCGTACACAATGTGGATTGCATCAATGGCTTCGATATGTTAGGCTGCAACAGCTGAAACAAACTTCAGCTGTATTAAGTGACACTTGTCACAGTCTCCTTGAAGCAAGGAATACACCTTAAGCTGTTATAACCGTTTCTAGTTGAATATGGTTTACTTAGTTCCTAAGCTAGTATGAGATACTAAGTATAGAATAGAGTATATATAGCTAAAACGATTGTATTCTCATTAGTGCAGTTCAATCCGTAGCATTCAATATACAATTCTCTCTAATTCCTCTTCTTCTTCTCATCATCTTGCTTCTTCTCTGCACACTGTCATCATCTTCAAGATGGTATCAGAGCTATTCAATGGCTAACCCCAAATCGATCCTTCTTCCGCTGCTTTCTTCTTCAATCTACTAAGTCTTCTTCTTCTACTTCTTCTGTTCTATTCTAAATCACAGTGTATCAAGAAATCTGTCAAGAGCTCAAAGAAGTCAATAAAGTGTTTTTCAAAAGTTCTAAATCAAACAGATCAAGAATTTCTGATCTCTTCTGCTACAACCAAATTTCTACGAATAATGGTGAATGTTACTCAGCTTCAAATCATGCAATCCCCAATTGCAAGTCTCATTCCAACCGTGGGAAACTCAGTTCAAGTAAAGCTTGATGGCCTCAATTACATGACTTGGAAGTTTCAAATGGAGCTGCTACTTAGTGTGCATGATTTGATCGGGTTTGTGGATGGCTCATATTCCTGTCCAGAGACTACTGAAGAATCAATCACTCAATCTGCACAGATTTGGAAGATGCATGATCGTGCCCTTATGCAGTTGATCACAGCAACCTTGTCTACCACGACAATGTCTTGTGTTCTTGGTTGCAAAACCTCTCGAGAAATGTGGACAAATCTCAAGGACAGGTTTGCCTCTATAACCAAAGCCTCAATTTTCCAAATGAAAACTAATTTACAAAACATTAAAAAGGGATCAGAAACCATGGTTCAATACTTGCAAAGAATTAAAGATGCTAGAGATATGTTGGAGTCTTGTGGTGTCCATTTTGAAATTGGTGATATCGTGATGCTTGCCTTAAGAGGCCTTCCTGCTAAGTATAACACTCTAAGGTGTGTGATAAGAGGAAAGGAAAACACAATTACTCTGAAAGATTTTCGAGCTCAGCTTCTTGCTGAAGAAGTGATCATAGAACAGTCTAGTGATCAACCTTCCTTTCTTTCTGCTATGACCGCCACCAGAAGTACCACACCTATGTCTCAGACCTCAACCTTTGACCCTGAAAGTGCAAGCTCCTCAGGGAATACTTCATCACAAGTTTTTCCAGCTCATGAAAATATCACAGCACAGTTCTCATCATCAAATTCTAACAATTACAAGAACACTGGACAGCAAATGGGAAGTTTTCAGCAAGTTAATATCAACTTGCAACAGTATGGATATAATGGTGGTTTTGATGTTCCTTTCACAAATCAATATAGAGGTAATAACAATGGTTATAGAGGAAAGAAAAGGTTCTACAATCAAAATGGAGGTGGCAAGTTTAACAGATAAGTAAGAGGTCAACATTACTCTTCTGCACCAGACATTCTTGGGCAGTACTCTCAACAGCAGTACTTTCAAGGTACCCCTTCACTTCCTACTTTTCAGATCTGTGGAAAGAGAGGCCACTCTGCTGCTGACTGCTATCACAGACATCAGTCTCAGCCATCTCTAGGACCTGAACAATGCCAGATATGTTGGAAGTATGGTCACAATGCTATGAATTGCTATCATAGAGCAAATTACTCCTATCAGGGTGCATCTCCATCTCCTGTCTTAAATGCAAATCTTCAAGCCATGACTGCCTCAGTGCCACTCTTTTCACAGAATCAACAAGCAAATTCTCAGACTCAGGAGTTCTGGATTGCAGATACTAGTGCGACAGCCCATATGACTGCTGATCTCTCTCAACTCTCCATGGTTTCTCCTAATGGTGGATCAGAAACTGTCAATACGGCTAGTGGATCAGGTTTGCAAGTTGCTAATATTGGCAAGTCTACTCTTGTTACAAATCATCCTACATCTCAATGTTTTAAATTGAACCAAGTATT
Organism: Prinsepia uniflora; assembly: GCA_032719365.1. Lineage (NCBI taxonomy): Eukaryota > Viridiplantae > Streptophyta > Magnoliopsida > Rosales > Rosaceae > Prinsepia > Prinsepia uniflora. The sequence goes on from CM064861.1 coordinate 89,927,731, forward strand.
ACATGTCCCACACATTACTCAAAATCTGCTTTCTGTCAACCAATTTTTCAAAGATAATCAGTGCAGATTTATCCTGGATGATGTTTGCTTTGTGATTCAGGATAGGAAAACAGGAAGGATTCTGTATAAAGGACTGAGTAGTGAAGGCCTATACTCAATTCCCTGTCAAGTTTCTTTTGTTCCACCTTCACGCTTCAATCAGCCTAGTTTGCTCTTCTGTGCAAGAAAGTTTCTTTTCAGCTTTGGCATCACAGACTGGGACACCCTGCCAATAACATTGTATCTTCTAGTCTGAATAAGTCTAAGATTTCTGTTGCATCAGATTCTCATCAGAGTATATGTGAACCCTGTTTAGAAGGAAAATTTACCAAGCTGGTTTTTTATTTAAACCCCTTAAAATCCAGTGTCCCTTTTGAGGTCCTTCATACTGATGTATGGGGACCAGCTCCTACACCTTCCTTAGACGGTTTTAAATACTATGTGACTTTAATTGATGAATGTACCAGGTTCACATGGCTATTTCCAATGAAAACAAAATCTGAGTTTGCATCTATCTTTGTCTCTTTTCATGCTTTTATCCTCAATAATTTTGGTGCCTCAGTCAAAATTTTACAATCTGATGGTAGGGGTGAATATATCAGTCATGTTCTTCAACAATTTCTTCTCTTCAAAGGCATTAAGCACCATAAATCATGTCCTTACACTCCTGAGCAAAATGGTTTGGCTGAAAGGAAGCACAAACACATTATTGAGACTACTGTCACACTTCTGCAATCTACTAAACTACCTGCTGAATTATGGATACATGGTTGCCTCACTGTTGTCTATTTGATCAACAGAATGCCCTGTCCAACTCTTTCTATGATGTCTCCCCATGAAAAGCTATTCGGTAGTCCACCTAATCTATCTCATTTAAGAATTTTTGGTTGCAGCTGTTTTCCTTTGCTCGGACCCTACAACAGTAATAAGTTCCAGCCTAAAACCATCAAATGCCTCTTCTTAGGCTATGCTGATAAGTACAAGGGGTACATATGCTACAATCCAGTATCATTGAAAACCTACATCTCCAGCCATGTCCTATTTGATGAAACTGTTTTTCCTTATCAGTCTCTTACCTCTCATTCTGGTGGTCTATCTTCCACTACCCTCTCTAGTTCTCCTCATCTAATTCCTCCTGATCTGGTCTCAATGAACCCTAGTCCATATGCAGCCCCTGTGTTTCCTGTTGTAGGTTCTGCCTCTTCACTTACACCAGATTCCACTGATGATTCATCTTTACAATCTCCAGCCATCTTTGAGGTACCTATGGCTCCCTCTTCCTATCTCACACCAGCCTGTGTCTCCAATTCTTTAACTTCCAATTCCATTCAGTCTGCTAGTATCCCTGTCACTACTACATAAGCATCTGTGTCTTTCTCTACTTCCCTCCCTGATCACCATGACTTTGAACCTCAGTTTCTGGAAGTTGTTTTACCTCTTCCTGAGCTCAACAACCATCCAATGCAGACTCGATCCAAGAGTGAGATTGTCAAAAAGAAGGCTTTTACTTTAGTTCATAACTCCAGCTCAGTCAATTCACAACCCGATCTCACTTTGATTAAACATGTTACTTATAAGGCTGCTGCTACTTGTTCAGTCTGGACATCAGCAATACAGGAAGAGATTGATGCATTGAGGGCTCGGAACACCTGGTCCCTTGTTCCTCTTCCAAAAGATAAGAATTTAGTTGATTGCAAATGGGTGTATAGGATCAAGAAGAACTCTGATGGCTCAGTTGCCCGATACAAAGCTAGGCTGGTAGCTAGAGGTTTCAGTCAAGAACCTGGTCTGGATTATGGGGAAACATTTAGTCCTGTGGTCAAACCTATTACTGTTCGACTTGTCTTAGCCTTAGCTGATCAATTCCATTGGCCTCTCAAACAGTTAGATGTTAAGAATGCCTTTCTTCATGGCATTCTTAAGGAAGAAGTGTTTATGGCACAACCACTCGGATTTGAGGATGTTAACCACAGGGACTATGTTTGTCATCTTCACAAGTCTTTGTATGGCCTTAAGCAGGCTCCTCGTGCTTGGAATGATCGTTTCACAAGCTTCCTTCGTGGCATTGGTTTTCAATCTACATGGTCAGCTGCATCCTTATTTGTTAAACAAACTGCCATGGACCTGGTGATTCTCTTGCTGTATGTCGATGACATCATCCTTACAGGAAGTTCTATTTCAGCCATCCAGGATGTTATTCACTTTCTCACCACTGAATTTGATATGAAGGACCTAGGTGACCTTCAATATTTTCTTGGCATTCAGGTCACACGATCACAAGCTGGATTGTTCCTGTCTCAAGAAAATTATGTCCTTGACTTGCTGCATAAAACCTCCATGCTTCAAAGTAATAGTGTGGATACTCCTAGTGTTCCCGGCACACGACTTCGTCATGATGATGGTCCTGCATATCACAATCCAGCCCACTATCGAAGTGTCGTAGGTGCTCTTCAATACCTCACATTTACAAGGCCGGATATTGCTTTTTCGGTCAATCAGGCATGCCAGTTTATGCAGAATCCTTGTGACACGCATTACATGGCAGTCAAACGTATTCTTCGTTATCTCAAAGGTACGACAGGGCGTGGTATCTAGTACACTTCAGGCTCACTTGACTTGGTTGCTTACACAGACGCTGATTGGGTCGGTGACTCCAACAATCGACGTTCTACTACAGACATGGTGGTCTTTCTTGGTTCTAATCCGATCTCGTGGACCTCCAAGAAGCAAAGCACTGTCTCCAAGTCAAGCACTGAGGCAGAATATCGTGCTCTCGCCATTACGGCTACAGAATTGGCCTGGATCCATCAATTTTTATGTGCTACACATGTTCCTCTTCTTCGAGCACCACTTATTTACTGTGATAGTACGTCGGCAACTAGCTTTTCCGCTAATCCTACGTTTCATTCTCGTACAAAACATATTGAAATTGACTATCATTTCGTTCGAAAGTGTGTGGTTCGCGGGGACCTTGATGTGTGCCATGTTCCCTCGACATCTCAGGTTGCGGTTGTCTTCACTAAGTCCCTTGAGGAGCCGTTCTTCGCAGTCCATATCTCCAATCTGATAGAACCATCAGCTTGAGGGGGGATGTTAGGCTGCAACAGCTGAAACAAACTCCAGCTGTATTAAGTGACACTTGTCACAGTCTCCTTGAAGCAAGGAATACACCTTAAGCTGTTATAATCGTTTCTAGTTGAATATGGTTTACTTAGTTCCTAAGCTAGTATGAGATACTAAGTTTAGAATAGAGTATATATAGCTAAAATGATATTCTCATTAGTGCAGTTCAATCTGTAGCATTCAATATACAATTCTCTCTAATTCATCTTCTTCTTCTCATCATCTTGCTTCTTCTCTGCACACTGTCATCATCTTCAAGACGATACACTGGGCATTACAACTTTACGAGCACCAAGACCGCCCTAATTAATTGAAGAGGGAAAGGCATGAGTACAGAATAAATGTGAGATGCTAATTAGAGTCGACTCCCCAGATGGTGTTCAAGGGTAGTCCCTCCTACTTTCTCCATTGTCATAATTGATTTTTGAAATCTTCTAGTGTATGGGAGGAAAATGAATCTGAAATGGTTTATCACAAAAATTAATTTATCTTAAAACTCTTAGATTAACAAAAATTTATACCAAAAATTAATACTAAATGAGTTGGCATACCAAAAATGGAAAGATAAATCATGAAATTAATTGAATATAAATTAAATTTTTCCTTAATTGGATATGGCACATCATTTGGTATTATATTTCTGTACAACTTATATGTATACGTAGTGCTACCCTTTAGGAATATCGAGTAGAGAACTTTCACAAAAAAATACGGATGAGAGAGAAAATAAAATAAATTTAAAACTATTACTTCAGTTTTAGTTAATCATAATCAGAGATCCGTCTGCTTATGCAAAAGTAAAACTATATATAGATGACCCATTTTTTGAGTTATAATAAAAGAGAAAATTGGTGAATCTTTAATCATATGTTTATCACCATTACAGTTTGTGGAGCCATAATTTACCGGAATATTCAGGAGCCGCCACGTGGCCAACAATTCTCATAACGCCGATATTACCCTCGGTAAAATTGACGTCGACATGTAACGGTCTCCACATTAATTTAATATATTTACCAGCTAAATATATTAATTAATCAGATCAATGTCGACAATAAATAATTTCCCAACGAATTATTTATCCATTAATAAATAAGTGATTACACTCGGTACAATCACTTATTTAATAATTTCCCCTTCAACCAATCAGACGCTCCGGTGACCCTCAAGGCTTCACTATAAATAGAAGACCTCATTTCACTTCTAGAGGTAATCAAATTTTTCTGTAAACACTCTGTCAGATTATTCTCTCACAGAAAACTGACTTAAGCATCGGAGCGTTTTCGGTTGAACCACCCCCTCGGGATTCAACCTTAACCCCGTTTGATTTTCGTTATTGTGTGTAGGGATCGAGAAGGAATTCACAGACCCGGACGATTTCTGCATCAACAACTGGTGCTTTCATTAAGAGCCGATTTGAGAAATACTCAAAGTGTGCTCTTTAGTTTTTCCTCGAAAAAACTCAATCATCACACTCTCGACATTTACCATTCTTCACATGGCCAGAACACGCCGATCCACACGAGCCTCCGAGGCTGCCTCATCTGCTGCTGCGATCGCTGCCGTGAGTAAACCTCTCCCAACGATTCCAGAGGAATCACTTTCCCGGCTCCTGTACGGCCTGCTCCACACGTCAATTCACCTATCGTTCGGAAGGCCAGATTGGACACCTATGTTCAGTTTTGGAAGGTTCCCCATAGCCGCTGCTACCGTGAACCCCCCACCTACAATGGGAACAGGCGCAACATTTTTTCAACAAACGGACGGTCTACTGGCAGGAGAAGCATCTCTGAGAGTCCCAAATCAGCTCCATGCCGACTTGGACCTAAGGAGGCACCTGGACGCCCTGCGCAACCCGCAGGACAACGCCTAGGAACCAAGGGGACATGGCTCTTCACATCTGCCTGAAGCCGCGCGACGTGCGCCCCGACGTGCTACTCGTCACGAGCAAGCACCTAGGGGGTCACCTCCGCGACTCGGACTGACACAGCAAGTCGATCAGCTGAGCAACAAGTTCGGGCCCAATCGGAGCTCCTACAACAGCTGTTGGGAGACATTGGGACTTCTAGAACCTCATGAAAAGGAAATGAATTTCGCAAGACGTCAAGGGACATCCCGAAACGCGCTAGCAAGGAACATGTTCGCTGCCAGACAATGTCCCGGGACACGTCTCTGAGCGACTCAGGGGAAGAAAGCTGCACCCCTAGAGCAAAAGGACAAGATCAACCGAGGCCATCGGCCCGAGAACGACTCGGAGGACGCCCTGGGCACTTTCGCGCATCGAGTACCCACACGATGTCCGACGGCAACAAGCAGTCTCACGTGTGTCACGCACCCGCTCAGATGATCACAGCGAGGAGGACGAGACTTACTCGCCAGCAGGCTCGAGAGACAAGCCCGCAGAAACTCGAGAGAGTCGATGCGATTTGACTCGGCGGGGAAACCCCCGTCACAAAGAACCTTTGCACGCTGAGGACGTTCGAAGGATGCTAGATCGACACCTCCAGGGAGTTCAGCGAGACAGAGACTTGGAAGATGACCTTTGGCGCCAAATTCAGACGTCATCATCTTCACCATTCGTGAGGGACATTGAGGAAGAGCCGTTCCCGCAACGGTTTTCAACTCCCAATTTCAATCAATACAAGGGAACCTCCAATCCGGTAAAACACATCAATTAATATCGAGGGGTCATGGTACCTCACAGGCACAATGACGCACTCATGTGCAAAGTTTTCCAAGCCTCGCTGCATGGTCAGGCGACGTCGTGGTTCAACCATCTCCCCCGGAGATCAATCACTTCTTTCGAGGAATTGGCCCTTGCCTTCATGAAGGAGTACTCACAGCTCCGCACTGTCGAAGTCAAGGATGACCATCTCTTCACCGTCCGAAAGAAATCCAAAGAAACCTTGCAGCAATACATCAGGAGGTATTGTGACGAAAAATCTTGTATCACGGGATGCAGCGACCTCGTCGCAGCCATGACATTCAAACAAGGCTTACCGCGGGAGAGCCAGCTCTATGGAGACATCGTCATGAGTAACGCCCGAAGTCTCACTAAGATGTTGTCCCTAGCAGAGCGACATGCATGCTGGGAAGACGAGAAAAACACCACGCATGCCACCAACCATGTGGAAGATGGAGGGAATCCCACGAAGGCGTTTGCGCAGCCAAGGGACGGCGCCCACCACGGGAACTCAGTCGGGAAGACCAACAAACGTAAGGGGAACCCGTCATCCAATACATTTGCCGGTACAAGGCAGAACACTCAGTTTTCAGTACCCGTCCTCTAGATATACAATCAAATAAAGGAAAAGTCGTGGTTCAAAATACCAGCTCCCGTCAAGGGCGATCAGGAAAGGGCCGACAAGTCAAAGTGGTGTGCCTATCACAATTGTTATGGACACGAAATAAGCGCATGTCATACCTTCGAAAGGTACCTCCGGGACCTCTTAAAGGAAGGACATTGCACCGAGTATGTCAAGAACAAGGCAACGGAACGTCTCGGAGACAAAGGCCCCAAGGAGCTCGCGCAAAATATGATCCGCGTAGACACCATCATTGCAGGGAACAACTAGGAAGCAAAGGAAGAGGAAAATCCACGAGGCCCTCGCTGTGTCCCAAGTCTCCCATGTCGCTGCAGCACAAGGAACCGATGACCCGATCATTGATTTCTCCGCTCAGGACAAAGTTGGGCTTGATTGGCCGCATGACGATGCCCTCGTCATCTCAATCCAGATTGCCCATGCGCAGGTCAAACGGATTCACATGGATGAGGGAAGTGCCGCAAACATCCTCAGCATTGAGGCAGTCCGAAAGATCGGACTCGAATCTTTCACGACGGGGAGAAAGGTCTCGTTACGAGGCTTCAACGGGTCAAGAAGAATTTCCATCGGCACGATCCAACTTGATGTCCACTCCTCCCCCCCCCCCCCCCCCCGGTTGTCTCAAAACAGAGTTTCTATGTCCTTGACGAGTACTCACCTTACAATGGCATACTAGGGAGACCGTGGATGCACAAGATACTGGCCAACACCTCGAGCTTGTACCAAAAAATCCGATTCCCCATTCCGGGTGGAGGAGTCGGAGAAATAAAAGGAGATCAAGCCATGGCGCGCAAGTGCCTCACCGAGGGGCTAAAAGAAATCAAGGTAGAGGAATTCATTCCCTAGACAGGCGAAGCCACCGGGGGAAAACCCAGGCCTTCAACTCCCGTATAGCAGCCAACAACGGGTCAAGATCCCGGCATCCGTGAAGAACCTCCTTCGCCTGAAGGATGGCAGCCAGAAGACGATGTCATCCTCATACGACTTGACCCGCAGTTTCCTGAGAGGTATGCGCGCATCGGGGCACGTCTAAACCCCGAAGTGAAGGAAGAACTCACCTTGTTCTTACGCGAGCACAAGGATGTATTTGCATGGACGCCGTCGAACATGCCTGGGATAGACCCTACATTTGCTTACCACAGGCTGCACGTCAACCCAAACTTCAAGCCAATCAAGCAGAGAAAGCGAAAAATCTCCCCGGAGAAAGTCGCAATCATTCAGGCTGAAATCGACAAGCTACTGGAAGCTGGCTCCATTGAGGAAGTCTCGTACTCGGGATGGCTAGCCAACGTAGTACTGGTGAAAAAGAAGGAGGAAGGGCGATGGAGAGTTTGTGTCGACTATACAGACCTCAACTTGTCATGCCCAAAAGACAGCTATCCCCTACCGAGGATCGACCTCCTGGTGGACTCCACGACAGGTAACGAGCTTCTTAGCTTCCTTGATGCATACTCCAGCTACAACCAGATATTCATGCATGAAAGCGATAAAGATAAGACGGCTTTCATCTTCGAAAGAGGATTTTACTGCTGTAAGGTCATGCCCTTCGGCCTCAAGAACGCAGGTGCTACATATAAGCGACTTGTCAATCGCATCTTCAAGGATCTTATCGGGAAGACGATGGAGGTCTACGTCGACGACATCATGATCAAAGGGGAGAAGCGTGGAGACCATATCGCAAACTTGAGACAAACTTTTGAGTTGCTGAGGAAATACAGGATGGAGCTTAACCCTCTGAAGTGTACCTTCGGGGTGGCGGCCGAAATTTCCTAGGGTACCTTGTCACCCAGCGAGGAATCGAGGCAAACCTGAAGAAAATCAAAGCAATTCAGGACACGAAGTCACCATCAAGTCTGAAGGAGATACAGAGTCTCACAGGTCGCGCAGCTGCTCTAAATCGATTTTTGCCCAAGGCCACAGATCGATGTCGACCTTTCTTCCAAGCAATGAAGAGAGCATCCAAGGATAAATGGGATGAGAAGTGCGAGAGGGCCTTTCAAGATCTCAAAAACTACTTAGCATCACCGCCATTGCTATCAAAGCCAAAGGACAACAAGGACCTGTTCCTCTACCTGGGATTTTCTGACGTGGCCGTAAGTTCTGCGTTAATCAGGGAAGAAAACAGAGTCCAACTCCCAGTGTTCTACACCTCAAAGGCTCTCCTCGAAGCTGAAACACGGTATCCAAAGCTTGAGAAACTAATTCTGGCACTACTGGTTACCACAAAGAAGCTAAGGCCCTACTTTCAAGCTCACCGGGTGATCGTCATGACGGAGTACCCCCTGCGGTCACTCCTCCATGCACCTGACGCCTCAACAAGAGTCATGAAGTGGGAAATAGAGCTAAGTCAACATGACATGCTTTATCGCTGAAGGACTGCGATAAAAGGCCAAGCCTTAGAAGACTTCATTGTGGAGTTCACGCCAGCATCACCAGAAAAAACTCAGGGCATGGAACTTGAGAAGGACACCCACCCAACCGAGCTTCCTCCACAACGTGAACAAACACTCGGACAATCCTCATCGCGCTCCTCCATGATCAACCCACTTTGGAAGCTCTTTGTGGATGGATCGTCAAATCAACGAGGCGCAGGAGCAGGCATCGTCCTTATAACCCCTGATGGTTCGATGATGGAGCAAGCAGTCCATTTCGGATTCAAAGCCTCCAACAATGAAGTAGAATACGAGGCGCTGATTTGCGGCCTAGGCCGTGCTAAGGAACTGGAAGTTAGGAAGATTGCCATACATTTTGACTCTCAGTTGATCACTAACCAGTCCATCGGGGAGTACGCTGCAAGGGATACGAGGATGCTTCATTACAACAACAAGGTACAAAAGTTGCTCACTTACTTCACAGTCTTCACCTTCCACCAGCTCCCTAGAGCCGAAAATGCACAAGCAGACGCACTTGCAAATTTAGCATCGGCACTCGACTATCGCTTCAGACGCTCGATCCCGATTGAGTTTCTAGAGCAGCGCAGCATTGACATGAAGGAAGTTGAAGTGAGAAAATTTGACCTCGCCCCAAGTTGTCAAGACCCTCTCATTGACTACTTAATGAATGGCACCTTGCCAAACGATCGGCTAGAAGCTCGTAAAATTCAAATGAAGGCTGCACGATACTACATTGACAACGGCCAGCTTTTTCGTCGGAGCTTCACAGGAGCAAACTTACAATGTTTAAGGCACCCTGAGACATTGAAGGTCTTGGAGGAGATTCACGAGGGGCAATGTGGAAACCATTCTGGAGGAAGATCGCTCGCACAAAAGACGCTGAGCGAAGGATTCTACTGGCCGACTTTGAATCAGGATGCCCTCAGATATGCCCAAGCATGCGATAAGTGCCAAAGGTACAAGCCCAACCACCTAGCACCCCCTGAAGAGTTACACTCTCTGGTCAGCCCCTGGCCATTCATACAGTGGGGCATTGACATAGTCGAACCGCTGCCGACTACACCAACACCAAATAAGAAGTACCTGATTGTCTCCACCGATTACTTTACTAAGTGGGTAGAAGCCAAAGCGTTGGCGACCATCACTCAATTGGATGTGCAAAAATTTGTCTGGAGCCAAATCATCTGTCGGTTTGGGATACCAAAGGTCATATTAACCGACAATGGAACGTAATTCACTGGCGCATCTATCAAGGAGTTCTTCGAATCGTGGAAAATAAAGCATTTCACCTCAACAGCATACTACCTTCAAGGCAACGGCCAAGACGAAGCTTCAAATAAAACCATCCTTGATTGCATCAAGAAGAGGCTCAACGACAAAAAAGGACTATGGAAGGAAGAGCTAGACGGTGCACTTTGGGCCTACCGGACGACCCCGCGACGAGCGACAGACGAGTCCCCATTTACACTTGCATTTGGGACAAACGCTGTCATCCCGCCGCATGTTGTCGTACCGGCACCTTTCACAGAGCTTGACGATCCTACCGTCAACTCTGTGGCCTTAAGAACATCCCTTGACTTAAGCGAGGAGTTGAGGGAACAAGTCGTCAAACACATCTGCAATTACTAGCAACAAGTCAGAAGTTTCTACAACAAAAAAGCAAAGATTCGACAATTTCTTCCTGGCGATCTGGTCCTTAAGAAAAAATTTGCAACACCAAACCGCCCCGGGTCTCAAAAGCTCAAATCCCCCTGGGAAGGTCATTACCGCATCCAACAAGTGGGTGGGAAAGGAAACTACATCTTGGAGACCATGGACGGGAAACTTGTAAGCGGAGCATTGAATGCCCATCACCTTCGGAAGTACTACGTCTAGGATACTGAATCAGTGATCAAATAATCATCAAAGACACAAAACATGTGGATAAAATTCGGCTCAACGCCTACTTTTCTCACATAGCATCTTCCAATAAGATTCAAGATGTTTTGTTTCAACGTCTAGTGAAATTTTCTTATCACTTACATTTTTATTTAGAAGACGCAAAAGTGCATTAAGCCTTTCCCATGCAAAGCACATCAAGCCTTCGCCACGCGAAGCACTCAAGTCTTTGCCACTCGAAGCACTCAAGTCTTTGCCACGCAAAGCACATCAAGCCTTTGCCATGCAAAGCACATCAAGTCTTCGCCACGCGAAGCACTCAAGTCTTCGTCACTCGAAGCACTCAAGTCTTCGTCACTCGAAGCACTCAAGTCTTCGCCATGCGAAGCACGCCAAGCCTTTGCCATGCAAAGCACATCAAGCCTTTGCCATGCGAAGCATTCAAGTCTTCGTCACTCGAAGCACTCAAGTCTTTGCCACGCAAAGCACATCAAGTATTTTCCATGCAAAGCACATCAAGCTTTCGCCACGCGAAACACTCAAGTCTTCGTCACTCGAAGCACTCAAGTATTCGTCAAGTGAAGCATGCCAACCCTTTGCCATGCAAGGTACATCAAGCATTCGCCACGCGAAGCACTCAAGCCTTCGCCACTCGAAGTACTCAGGTCTTCGTCATGCGAAAGACCCAAGGCCCGCCTCGGATAAGCATATGAAACCATCCACAATCTAGACTTGGTGGATTCAGAAAGATACTAAAAAAGAAAAGCTCCCAACCCCACCAAGAGGGGCAACCATCAGGCCACGACAAACAATGGGCAGATGTTTTAATATGCGAAGTCCAATTTCGCATTTCAGCGCACATATACGAAATTCATTAGATCATAGGTTGCTTAATTTTGCTAACCCTGGCATGAGCTTGATGGCCCTAAAAGGTTACGGAAATCAGCTTTCCAACGCCGTTGACCTCACTTAATTTCGAGTAGTGACGAGTTCCCAGCGAACGTTTTTGCACACGAAGGTCAACTGTACGTGCCAGCGCATGAGTACGAGATTCATTCAACCCTAGACTACTGAATTTTGATCACCCTTACATGAGGTTGACGGATTTAGAAATATTGGGAAGTCAGCTTTCCAACGCCGTTGACCTCAATGAGTTCCGAGTCATGACGAATTCCCAGTGAACGCTTTTGTACACAAAGGTCAACTGCACGTGCCAGCGCATGAGTACGAGATTCATTCAGTCCTAGACTACTGAATTTTGATCACCCTGACGTGAGGTCGACGTATTTAGAAAGATATGGAAGTCAGCCTTCTAACGCCATTGGTCTCACACAATTCCGAGTTGAGACGAGTTCCCAGCGAACATTTTTGTACACAAAGGTCACCCTCGCGGAACAACACATAAGCCCAAGTTGCACTTGGTTCAACAAAACTCAAATATTCAACATCTCTCAAATTTCTACATCTCAAAGCAAGCCTATAAAGGTAAAGATTCTACGAATTTTGAAGGAAAATAAAGGAAGACTTTATATTGATAATGATTGAGAAAGCTGGGTAGGCAAATCACATACCGATTGCTCAACCACTTGGACTAACACAAAAACAAAAGAAAAGGTTGGCGAGTCACAAGTCGACTGCTCAACAGCTTGTTTGATAAAACACATAAAAATGGAGAAGCCCCACTACGAGCCTAAGGCAAGTCTGAAATCACATCCTCTATACCCATTGAATGTGTAAAATGGGCCCAGTCTTCGCTTGATAGCTCGGGAATCCCATCATAGAACGAGTCGCCAATGTCGTGAATAAGGTCATCACCAAACTGCTCTGGGGAATCCAGCAGCACAATACCTGGCACCTCAGATGGGATCGCTTCTCCATGTTGCGCTCTTTGTTCTAAGTTTGCAGCCCGTCGGGACGCATCTTCAATGTCTCCTTCCTGAATCGCATACTTAGGGGACATGTTGTTCTGACAATCAAGATACCCCTCGACATATTCACGAGCAAGGCGTGCCTCCATCTCGGACTCACCACAACCCGCCACAAACAACTTCAGCTTCAAATCCTCCATAGAATTTTCGAGCTCCTCTACATTCTGACGCGAGGCCCGGGGAGCATAAGGAGGCGAATATGGCTCAGATTTCAAACATTCAATCTCAGCACGAGCTCGTTCTACCTCAACCTCCAGAAGCCCAATCTTCTCTCGAGAGTCTTGAAGAGAACCACGCAGCAGCTCAGACTCATCGAGAGCGACGTCTCGCTCATTCTCCACCAACAACTTCTCGGCCTGGACGCTCCTCAATTCATCCAAACTGGCTTCTAGCAAACCCAACTTTTTCTCCAAGTCTTCATTTGTTCGTTGAAGTTGGGTGTGAGATTCTTGAAGCACGATGTGTTCGGACTTGAGTTTTTTGAGTTCAGCTTGGATATTAGCCCGGAGGCGTAGTATACCAGCAAGCTTACGAGCCCCCGCCTTTACAATCTCGAGCTCTTTGGCGACCTTATCGTGGGCTTCCTGCGCTACTCCACCCTTGCCGCATTTCGAGGGCATCTCGCCTTCGCGGACTTGAGAACTCCCTGCCTTCGCGGAAATAACTCTGACTCCTCCATGATCAGCACCCAAAACATTAACGTAGGTTCTCTTCGAGGGATCTGAAGTCGGTCTCTTCGAAGGGGAACATGCAGCTGACACCCGGGCAGAGAGGCACCACCCGAACTTCAGAAGGAGCGTGAACAACCTTCAACTTCTTCGGGGACCTGACTGAACTCTTCATCGGATCTCTCTGAGGCTCGCCTGAAGACTTACGCTTGCTCGATGATCCTGCTGGGCTCAATGGACAGGACACAATCTGGGAAGTATCGCTTGGGGGCACGGGCTGGTTGAGCACCTTCGCCGGAGGGACGCCCAACTTGTCTCGACTCGTGCACACTGGTTGGACTCCTTGCTTCCTGTGCCTCGGGCCAATAAACTAGCTTCTGATCAAGTCTGCGGGAGGACGCCCACCAGCCATGCATCTGCGAGGACTAAGTAACCAGCTCATCTCACGAAACTTCGGAGGAACCATGAGAACTCTGTCAATCTTCTTGGTGTCAGCATGGAACTTGGTGATGATGTACAAGTTAGAAGGGCCACGGTAGCGCGAAGTAATATTTAGACCATTGACACAATTACGATCCCATTCGCCACCAACTTCAATGCACGAAGTTCGATATAATTCGTCATCAAACAACGTGCCCACGAAAAGTTCAACCTTCGGGACCACATGTGTACTCCGCGTGCCGGGAATTGGTTTGTGCTCCACCGAGTAGCAGTGCCAGAACTCCTCCTCAGTAAGCTCCAAGTTGAAGAGCTCATTCAGCTTCTCAAAGCACATGATGTGGTGGTAAGCGTCGACGTGCAGCTGGGAAGGGCAACACCCCGTCTGGCAGATGATCTTGGTGAATAGCTTTGAAAATGGAAACTTGAAACCCCAGTTGATGATCAGAGGGTGAAATTGGATCCATCGAAGAAGCTTCGCGTTCTTGCTTCGGGAAACAGCTCCCCTCGGGGCCTTCGTAGCTCCACACGCGTCACCAAGCGCAACAACCATGCCTTCTGGGAAAGCATCTTCATGGAGACTCTTCCACTTCTCAAACTCGTCAAGGTCGAGTAGCTCCGTCTGCTCCCCGACGAATAGACGCGCGCTACGTGAGCCTTCTCGTTCCCACAAGTGCAGCTTCCCCGACCTCGCTTCTTGTTTCCTGCTTGACATCCCTGAACTTGCTTCTTGTTTCCTGCTTGACATCCCTGAACTCGCTGTGATCGAGGGCTTCGAACTTCCGAAACGTCCAAAAGGAGCACAGCTAAAAAGGGAACGAAGTTGGTCAGTTTCAAAAAAATATAAAACAAAAAAAATATATGCATACATATACATATCTATTACCTATAACAAAAAAAAATGTAAATATATACTTTATATTTTAGTACATATTTACTTACATATCAAAACATATACAAAAAAGATAAATATATACTTTATATTTTAGTATATATTTACTTACATATATATACAAAAATAAAAATAAGTATGTATTTTATAATTAATACATATTTATTTAGAAGGACAAAAACAAGGAGCTGCAAAAAAAAAATGCTGAGTAAAGAAAACGGAAGAAGGAACCCTGTCCCCTCCAAGCCACATCACACTTCCGACAGCCCCTGCCCCCGAGGGACCCGTTGCCTGCAGAAAGCCAGCGAGCGCGTCGCGCCATGCCACTGAATCCACCTCACCCGCCTCGGCGCCGTCCCACCGAACTCGACACACCAATAGCGCACGCCATCCTCTGCAGTTTCCTCTGCAGACGTCATCCGGAGGGCCCCCCTCCCTGCACCGGGATTTCACCTCCTCCCTTCTTTGCATCTGCGAGCCGCTCCACAAGAGTATTGCCTAGTCCTCCATCAGATCTTCTTCAAGCTTTTGTTTTTGTAAACCCTGCACGACGGATATGGAAAAGGCATAAAGAAGATAAAGATCTATACCTGACAGGCGGGCCACCAAAATTCCTCCACCACAACAATCAATACGTCAACCTCCTTCAACAATAAAACAATGTTAGGGTTTGATTTTTCTTTATAAAAATAAGAGTCACATACTCTCATTTAAATAAAGAAAATTAAGCAAACTCTAATAGTTAATTGGGCTCGCAAAACCAACTCAAAGCAGGACTACAAGCCCAGAGAATTCCTTTTTGGGACAAGATCAAATTTAATCCCCAGTTACATCCGGAAAAGAGGAGTCCTACTCCTATACGAAATATTAAGGCGTGATTTACTGGAACCACAAGGAGACTACATCCCTTAAGATTCCTCGAATTCCTAAACGATGTGAGGGCATTTGTGGAGTCATAAATTACCGGAATATTCAGGAGCCGCCACGTGGCCAACAATTCTCATAACGCTGATATTACCCTCGGTAAAATTGACGTCGACATGTAACGGTCTCCACATTAATTTAATATATTTACCAGCTAAATATATTAATTAATCAGATCAATGTCGACAATAAATAATTTCCCAACGAATTATTTATCCATTAATAAATAAGTGATTACACTCGGTACAATCACTTATTTAATAATTTCTCCTTCAACCAATCAGACGCTCCGGTGACCCTCAAGACTTCACTATAAATAGAAGACCTCATTTCACTTCTAGAGTTAATCAAATTTTTCTGCAAACACTCTGTCAGATTATTCTCTCACAGAAAACTGACTTAAGCATCGGAGCGTTTTCGGTTGAACCACCCCCTCGGGATTCAACCTTAATCCCGTTTTGATTTTCGTTATTGTGTGTAGGGATCGAGAAGGAATTTCACAGAGCCGGACGATTTCTGCATCAACACAGTTTTATTACACCCGGCCAACTTCGATTACGGTCTTAAGTAGGATTAATATATTGTTGTGAAAAAACCGAAAAATAAATAGACAAAATTAATTTGATATATATACATATATATACACACGAAATGTAAAAGCGTTTTAATTTGTCTCCCATTTTTCTATTTCAATTTAAAGTGTCATTAATTAACTAGTCATGTATTTTTGCCAACAAGTTCACACTCATAAAATTTAATTGGCTTAGGCAAAAGAAAAAAGAGAATTTATGATAGGCGGTTTAGCACTATTATATATAAACTTATAATATTAAATTACGAAAAATGAAATGACGAGCTAGGATAGTACCAAAGTGAAAAATGAAATAAGAAGCGCGACGATAAAACATTGAACATTTGCTCATGATGAATTTATGAAGAAGCAAAGACATCCGGTTGGCATGATAATGTTTAATAAATTAAGTGCTCATGAGATTTCTGTTAATATGATTTGTCTTCTCAGACGAAAATGGCAGGTGGGTCGAACCAGGCGCTTGAAGAACAGCTCAAGCAATTCATCCAGTCCATGCACGACCAGGTCACTTCAGTATACCCAATTAGCTAGTATCATTCTTTCAATTTTTATCAATTACATATATACATTTGTCCTCATCTCTTGTTTGGGTCAAGTAAATTAAGATTAAGCTAGCTAGTCACATAATTATTAACTCCTATATATGTTTCCCGAGCAGGAAATTTTGGACGAAAAATTTGACGAAATCATGAAAGAGTCAAAAGCTCCACAAAATCCTCATTTTGCTGTTGACATTTTTGCGAAGTTCGAACGCCAAGCTAAAAAGCTCATAGGTTGCCTCATTACAAATATTCCGTATGTACTTTTTTTCTTCCTTGCTATCGATCCTAAATAATAGTATATTTAACTAACAGTTGATGGTTTAAGTGTAAATAAATGATTTTGTTCTCCTTAAGCAAGATCTCGAGTTCGAGCCTTGTGAATGAAGTAGTCAACATTAGGAAGTGCTCTCCCCGTATCGGGATCCTACGTAGCTCAAGAGTTAATCCTCACCTACGTGCGAAAGAAACCTTATTTTTCACAAAAAAATAATAATAATAATAATAATAGTATCTTTTGAAAAAATACACTCTTATATATATATATACACATACAAATAAATGTTGAGGCTAATTTCATTCTCAGTTTATCGTCCAAAATCGACTATAATAAAGTGAACAAACTCGCTGGCCATCTCGAGGATACTTGCTCAAGGTAATTTCCAATAAATTTTTTTTAATCTTTATTACAAAAAAAAAATGAATTTAGTAAATTACTTCATTCAGACTTAATATTGATCCCATTTGCAAATAATAAGAAAATATTGACCCTATTTGGTGCATGTTTGGAGTTATGGTTGTTGCCGGATGGCTCTTGTCTGCGGTGAGCTCAGAGATGCAAGTAACGCAAAAGACTCCGACGGGTAAGATGACATGTAATTTATCTCTACAACTAATTAATTAAGGTCTGTCTTTGATTTCAAGATTTTATGAAATAACTATTTCAGGCATACCTTTCCCTTTCATAATTGAAGTCCTTTCAATATATATAAACTCTTTACTATAATTAAAGAAAATGATATATGAATATTGTTTGTAGGTGTAATATGATTTTTGAAAAGGTTCGCGCTGAGCACATGATCGTGCGGCTGAAACTGGATCATATAGCTCGGGTAATTTATTGTTGTAATTCTTGTAAACTTTATTTTAATCCTTCTCACCCTACAATATTGTTGAAATACTGAAATCTAGCATTTTTTTTACCCTTAATTTTAAGTATTTCCATGTTGATTAATTATTATCCCAGTATTTCTGTACACTAATACGTACTCTGTTCTTTGTTTTAATCTGCAATGAATGCAACAACAGCTAGACTGCGCCATTTATAAAAAAGAAATTATGAGGATCCATCCTCCAGGCGAAACTGAAGGATCAGATATATAGATCACATGTTCTCTTCTGTTGATTAATTATCGAATCAATAACTTCTTAATTAATTGGTTACTATTTAACTTTAGTTTATGACTTCTAATTGGCTATTGTTGTATTTGATGATATTTAATTTTTGAATAAGTTCACACTTAACTGATAAATTATATTTGTGTATGAAGTTTTTAATTTATTTTATATTCTATATATTGTCAGTGACGGATTCAAGAACTAAAAGTTGGGTGTGCTAATCTAAATTCATCAATTTAAAAAAAAAAATTAAGTGTGTGCTAAATTCATAATATTTTATTCAAAAATTGGAAAAAAACAATAAAATAAGGACAAATTTTAATCGAATATTGGAAGAAAATAATAAAATAAGGCCGATAAAATAAACTTAAATACATATAAGGAAACAAAGGGAATCGAACTTGCAATCCCAACAAATGTAGCCAATTGGGTTAGGCTAAGTTTTATGCCTAAATTTGGATGTATTATTTAAAAGAGAAATATTGACCTGGGCTACAACCTAACTGCCCCCTTCTGTAGCTCTGTCCATGTATATAGTAACTATAGGAGCTCTGCCCCCTTCTCTTTCTCTTTCTTTGACTGTTTGGTCCTTTCATGAAATCTACAGATGTGAGAGTTCACCGATAGGTGCTTGTAGTTCTGGTCATTTCCCAGAAGAGGTATAAGGGAGTATGAAAGCTGCTAACGGGGAAAGGCGGTGAGAGTTCAGTGAGGGAGTAAATTTCTATTCGTATAGTAATGTTAGAAAGAAAAGGTAAAGATATGGTCTTTTATTAAACTTGATAGTCACTCATGGTTTTGACAACCATGGTTCAATAGCATTAATGGCTTGCACCAACTGTACAGTACGTTTTAGTCGGAGTTTTGAGAAAATAAAGAACAAAAAAATCAGCATTAGAAAGCAATTACATCAAAGGACACAATTACCACAAAAAAGTATTTGCTATGATAGGGATTTTGTCCTAGTAATGATTAATCTATTTTTCCTTTCATCGGTTTTGACAAATGGGTTGCCTCCTACTTCCTTCCTTGCACTAGGAAAAATTATATCATGGACTTCGTTAAACCAAACTCTATTTGGTATAAGAACTGCAGTATTTGAAATTGAAGTCTTTTCTATGAAAATAGACTTGCTTTTAGTCCATTTAGAAAGATTATAGACACCGTAAATTGAAAAATACCGATGATGTATCCGATGTTTATATGACATTTCTGTCAAACTTCTTCATTCCTTCATAATAGGTGGGGTTGAGATTGACAATGACTAGATCATCAACCATTTTCTCACAGCTTTGGAAAGTGACTTTGGCATTGGAAACCGTAATTTTTACTAATCGGCACTATGCCAAATTCTATTCTAAATTTTGGTTTATTTGGTAGGAAAACTGAAGCAATGGGAATTAAAGCTTTTTATATAAGAATTGAAAAAAATGGAGAATAGTTGTCTATATTCAATGAATAATATTGTTGTGCAATGTACAAGTCTTATACAAAACGTATCAGCTATTCTAGGAAAGTATAAACTTATTCTAGGAAGCTTCAATCTATTCCAAGTCAATGGTCAGCTATGGCTAATTACACTGATTTCTAGTAACAAGCAAATCTCAATAGTTGAGTTGAACTTTGTCTTTAACACGCCCCCTCAAGTTGGAGTGTGAATGTCAATGACACCTAACTTGCCAAGATGAGTTTGAAACAGAGGTTCCGACAATGGTTTAGTAAAGATGTCAGCCACTTGATACTTTGTATGAACATGAGCTATGTTGATTTCTCCATTTTTAATTCTTTCACGAACAGTATGACAATCTAACTCAATGTGCTTGGTCCGCTCATGTTAAACTGGGTTGGCTGCAATGTAGAGTGCTGCCTTGTTATCACAGAATAGGATGGTTGGTTGTTTGTGACAGGACCGACCCGGGAAGGGCATCGATAACCGTGCCCGGTCCTGCTCCCGTCTGGCAAGACGACTGAAATCCCCAAGTTACCCTCAGTACGTGCCAGACCAAGGATAGCCACACGTGCGTACTCATGCCTCCGCCTCACGATCAACCTCGAGAAACGCGCCACGACCTGGAGGGTCAATAAAAACCAAAAGGTGTGAGTGGACAAAAAGAATTCAGTTTCTAAAACAGTTACGGAAAGACGTTTTTACCCTCCAAGTAAAAACCAATGCATGCATACAAAAATCATTTCGCAATCCGTTACGTTTTCAACATAAGAAATCCGTATATGAAAAATCAAAATCGTTTTCCTTTTCTTAACCTTCGGGTCATCGCCTGCAATCATAAACACAGGGCCACAGCCCAAAACCACAAAATCAGAGTCCAAGTATACGACATCACCCAAGTCCATCAACGTATAAACCGGGCCACTGCCCAACACACTCAATCATCAGAGAATATCAATGAATCACAATCAATCAGTTTGTTGGATATCAAGTGCGCCCGAGTCTTTAAACTCAAAACCATACGCATAATCAGGCCTTCCCGGGATTTCAACGAGTCTTTAAACTCAAATCATAATCAATAGGCCTCGGGGGTATCACAATAACCGAGTTTTTAAACTCACGAGTCTTTAAACTTATTAAGGGCCCTCCCCCGTCATCAATTAACCGAGTCTTTAAACTCAAAACGTGCTCCAGCAATAGCCCAGGTCTTTAAACCCAAAACAGTTTTCAACGGGTCTTTAAACCCCAAAACATTTATCAATCACGACAACGTGGGATCCATCCCAAAATCACATTTTTCACAACAGGACCCATGGTTCGAGTTTCCACATTCAAATTCCCAAACCTTACTTCACAAAACATGTTCAAATCATCATTAAACACGGGGCATGCACAATCATACCAAATCACTTTATTAAATCCTTTTTCATTCCCGAATTCGAATTCGCAACAATGATTCCGTAAGCCGGCATCCGGAAGCATCATCCCGAACCCAAACCAAGAATCCGCTTTAAATTTTCGAAAACCGAAATCTCGTAAATCAAAGTTACTTTTGTGCCCCGAGCATCAAGCCCGAAATCACCTTTTTCAAATCCATTTTAATTCTTAGAAATCACTTCTTTCTCAAATCTTATTTTCAACACATCAAAACCACAATCATAATCACCAAAATCACGATTTAATCAAAACATACTCAAAACCCATTTTTAAAATCCTCAAAATCACAAGTCTCATTTCAATTCCCAGATTCAAACATCAACAGTGATCAAATCACAATAACTCAAAATCTCGTAAAACGTGCAAATCCGGAACGTTCTCGAAAAACATGTCAAAATCGTAAGTCACACTCGCAATCATAAACAACCTTCTTAAATCATTTTACACCCATTTCATATAACTTCTTTCATTAAACCATCATTAAGCACACGAGTGACCATAGTCTCGAAATACGTGTAATTTCACATGTATAGTAAAAATACGTATAAATACGGAAATCAAAATCAATCACAACTTATAATCATAATCATAAAATCATAGAAATAATTTATGCATGCATTAAATTTTGAAAGCAACGTCCACTCACACACCGTTCAATAAGCTCGTTTTCCCGCGCTGCGCGCATTTCCGTAATTTCCGATATTTTCCAGAAATTTCAAATCCTGCCCGAAAACATACTTTAGTGTCACTAAGGGCTTACATAAAAACATACTAATTTCCCATAATTTTCCGGGAATTAATCGTTAATTTCAAACGTAACGGAAATCTTCGGACCCTCGGAACCATATTGAAACGACGTCCGATAAACTCGAAATCAACGCTAAAATGTTCATTACAATGTGTAGGACAAAAGCCATTTTGAACTCACCTTGAAAATCGGACCCACGCGCCATCACGCGCCGCCGCAAGCGGCTCCGCGTGGCACCCACGCGCCTGCTACAGTGACGGTGAACAGTTCGTCATCTTCGCCTGTTTCCTCTGCAAACGGGTCCTGCAATCTGCGTGACAACCCGGTTAGATAGCTATCAATTCTCAATCAATTCCTTTCCTTTTTGATCCTAACATCTTCTCTAATCTATTAATTTTAGGTCTGTATCCAACATTACCCTCGACAAACCTTAAATCGATCAACCCAGACTCGAACAGTCGAACTGGTCGACTTCTGGAACTCACCCTACAAGGTTCCGTTCACAAATTAACTTCACCAGTAGCTTAAGGGGACCTAGACGAACATAATTTCACAACCAATTGAACAAGCCGTTACCTGGTAGCCGTCGTCCACAACACTGTGTTTTTCCAGAAACTGGAACTCAGGTTCCTGAGCAAACAGTGATCAAACTCGTTCGATTTTTGTACGGTCATGTTTGAATTGATCTCAGAAAGCTAATCCAACTCACGGTTTGGCTCGACTCACCTCAAAACTCGACCTTTGAATTTCCCTCCATTTTTTTCTGGTTTTCTTCCGACTCAGTTCTCTCTCAATTCTCAGTTCTTTCCTCACCAAAATGACCCTCAGAGACCCCCAAATGTCCCTAATCTCTCTGTTTTCAAACCGGGCAGCAAACAAGCCGTGGGAATCTCTCTGGCTTCACTGAAATTCTGTTTCCCACAAACAGAACCCAAAGCCATTACAAACCCTCCCGTGCACGGTTCCATTCTGTCCATACCACGCCTCAAAGCCACTAACACTCCCCAAGGTCACTATCCTGGTTAAACAATCCACTGATCAGACCACTTGGTTAAATAATTGTTGGATTTCAGACACACACGGCACGGGTGCTTCCCTCTGTTTCACAGTTCAAACAGCCCCTCTGCAGGAAATTACCATTTTGCCCTCACTTGGCAATTTACCAAAATGCCCCTCACCGTCCGTGACCCGTAATTTGGTCACCCGATGTCCGTTTTCGGCGTGCCGCCTGTCGTCGTACTCGAGGCATCGAGACCTTCCTAACGGTCCTTGGCCCTCGGCCATCGGACCTCCCGATCAAAAAGTCAACATTTTCCCTTATTTCGTCCAAATTACGGAAATGCCCCTAGACTTCCGAACGTCATAACTTTCACCACGAACGTCGGAATCGAACGTGCCACCTGTCTATGAACTCGTGACGACTCAAACTACGTCACGGTCATCGGGCAAAGTACATTTGACCGCCCGAATAAAAAGTCAACGGTTTACCCACGACTAGGGGCAAAACGGTCATTTTGCATCGTTCGTCCGATTCCACCCAACTAAACATCGATTAACCCTCATTAATCACGATTAGTTACTAACCTAATCCCGAATTCCGGGATGGGTCGTTACAGTTTGTGGTCCACTTGTAAGTCCCGTAACAAATACCGTAACCAAGTAAGTTCACAAGTGGTCGCTTCCATGGACCGATATTTAGCTTCAGCAGAGGACCTTGAGACCGTGATCTGCTTGTTACTTTTCCATGAAATGAGTGACCTACCAAGGAAGAAACAGTATCCAGTAACTGAGCGTCTTGTAAAGGGGCATCGAGCCCAATCTGCATCACAGTAGGCAATTAAGTGCAGAGGTCCATCGGCGGGAAACAATAAGCCTTGGCCGGGAGCACCTTTGAGGTAATGGAAGAGCCGATATGATGTGTCTAAATGATGCTTTCAAGGCTCCTGCATAAATTGACTGAGTGTGTTTACAGCATAGGTGATTTCAGGTCTCGTTATCGTGAGATATATCAATCTCCCAATGAGGCGTCGGTAACGTGTGGGGTCTCTGAGAGGGTCACTACCAGTAGGTGTGAGTGCAACACTAGCTTCCATGGGAATTTTTACAGGTTTTGCACCAAGGAGTCCAGCATCTTCTAGGATGTCTAGTGTGTATTTCCTTTGACAAAATGAAATCCCAACTCTCGATCGTGCAATTTCAACCCCTAGAAAATACTTCAAGGGTCCAAGATCCTTAATTTTGAAACAAGTACCGAGGAAGTGTTTAAGTTCACATATGGCGCCATCATCATTACCAGTAATTATCATGTCATCAACATATAACAAGATGACAGTAAAGGAATTAGCACGAGCTTTTGTAAACATGGAATAATCTGCCCTGGATTGAGTAAAGCCAATATGTTGTATAGCAGAAGAAAACTTACGGAACCAGCTTCGAGAAGCCTATTTGAGACCATACAAGGATTTGTGTAGACTACATACAGTTCTATCCCCCTGTCGTTGGAACCCAGGTGGTGGAAGCATGTATACCTCTTTATGGAGGTCCCCGTGAAGGAAGGCATTTTGGACGTCCATTTGGTGGAGAGGCCAGTTGTGGATGGATACAAGGGTGAGGAGACATCGGATAGTGATGAGCTTGGAAACATGGGCAAAAGTTTCTGTGTAATCGAGGCCCTCTCGTTGAGTGAAACCTTTGGCAACCAAGCGAGCTTTGTATTGCTCAAGAGAACCATCTGAGTGATATTTGATCTTCAAAACCCAACGACAGCCAATCGGACGGTGGTCGGTCGGTAAAGGAACTAAAGACCAAGTGCAGTTTTCTTCTAGTGCTTTAATTTCAGAATTCATGGCAGAGATCCAATGAGGATTGTGTCGGGCCTCTCCATAAGTGCTGGGTTCAGCCAATTGAGAGATGTTATTGACAAAGTGTCGGTAAGGCTCAGAGAGAGAAGAATGAGAGACATACCGAGAGATGGGATACTGAGTGCCAGACGTGGCCGGAGAAGGAGACCCGGGGGCAAGCAGAGCAGCATGGTGGAGGTGATAATCTTTGAAGAGGGGAGGTGAATGGCACGAGTTGATTTGCGAAGGGGTGGGACAACATGGGGAGGGAGTGGTGGGGAAGTTGGTGCAAATTGTTGGTCTTTGGCATCAAGAGAATGTGGGGAAGGTTAGGATAAAGGCGTGGATTCGGGATTAAGTTGGGGGGTCAATTGGGTGTCGGTGAGTGCAGGAGATAAGGGTGGGTCAGGGTTGGTCGAATTGGGGGGAGGGGAAGAATTTAATGGAGATAAAAGTAGTGGGTCAGGGAGGTTTGAATTGAGGGGAATGGGGATATTTGATAAAGATAAAGGTGGTGGGGTAGGTGGGCGTGAATTGGGGGAAATTGAGCCGTTGGGTGTGAAAGGTGGGTCCCCAGATTGTGTGGTCGTGAGATTTGGGGGGTTAGCTGATGAAAACTACATCACGAGATGTCAAAAATTTGTGTGTCTCTAAGTCATAGAGGTGATAACCCTTTTGTCCCAATGGATAGCCAATGAAAACGCACCGACGAGCCCTTGCATCGAATTTGTGTTTGTGATGGAGGTTGGTGGCATGTGATAAACAACCAAAGACACGTAGGTAGGAATAGTCAGGAGGTGTTTTGTGCAAAAGATCATAGGGTGATTTGTGTTCGAGTAAAGGTGTAGGGAGATTGTTAATAAGGTAGCATGCAGTGTATAAACTCTCTCCCCCAAAAAGCAAGGGGATGTTGGCCTGAAAACGAAGGGCCCATCCCACATTTAAGAGGTGGCGATGTTTGCGCTCGACGGTACCATTTTGTTGTGGGGTGTATGGACATGAGTGTTGAAAGAGTGTCCCTTGATTGATGAAAAAGGTTTGAAGGGATAAAAACTCATTGCCATTATCGGCCCTTAAAGTTTTAATGGGAAGATTGAATTAGGTTTTGACCCAGGAGAAAAAAAATTTGAGCACCCCTTGTGAGTCAGATTTAAAATGTAACATATGAATCCATGTAAAACGCGTAAAATCATCGACAATGGTAAGAAAATAACGGGCACCTTTATGGATGGGGATTTTGTGGGGGCCTGACCGGACCCACCCTGATTATCACCCCGATAACCGAGGTGAACCCTGCTCCCGTCTGACAACCCAACACAAAATACCGAAAAGACCTCACAAAACCCACAAATTACATTGCCATACCAGGGATAAAAGTTAATCGTTTACAGAGTATAGTAACAGTACGAAACAAAACAAGCCCTACTGTGAGCTAAGCGCGTAACGGATGACTTTATGCCTCGACTTCTGCCTCAACGGTAGCCCCAACGCTCGCAGCACGACCTGGAGGGTGTTAAAAACATTAAAAATGTGAGTGGACTAAAAATAAGTAAGTGTTATAAAAGCAGTTCGATAAAGAAAACAGGGTTACACCCTCCGTTTTGAAAACATGCATGCATAACCAAGTACCTTAAAACAACAGTAGCATGAAATGAAATAACACGCAGAAATTATTAGAAATCAAAACCAAAGTTCAGGCACCTTAGAGCCATGGAAAACCAATTTATTCGGGTCACCGCCCAAAACATTCGAAAACTAGTGAAAAACAACAAGCATACAAGTTACTGGATCTCAAGTGCGCCCGAGTCTTTAAACTCAAAATACAATGCGCAGTAACCAGGCCTTCCCGGGATATCAACGAGTCTTTAAACTCAAAACACAACCACAGGCCTCGGGGGGTATCATATCTGAGTCTTTAAACTCAAAGCATATACTGAGTCTTTAAACTCAACCACATCAGTCCAGGGCCCTCCCCCCGTAAATCAATCCGAGTCTTTAAACTCAAAACCAGATCCAGTGGGTTTTCTCTTTTTTCCAGGTCTTTAAACCCAAAACCATTTTACAAACATAAGAAAAATCCATCGAAACCCGAAAGCAAAAACTAAACTGAACACCTTCGAAAAACCGAAATCACGTTTCTCGAAAAGGTCTCCTACCCGGATTTGTCCTTCCAAATCCCCAAATCAGATCCACAAATTTACCATAAAACAGAATCTGTAATAAGATAATCATTTATCCAAAACCATAGTCACAAGCATCACAGAAATCAGATTCTCGAAGTACGTGCAAATCCAATAGGTAAAACAGTTATAGAAAACATAATTAAGTAAAGCAGAATACAAAAGCATAATTCATGAAATCATATATCAAAGGCACAAAAGCATAATCGAAATATGATTAAATAAGTAAAACAGTTATGCATGCTCGGTTAGAAAACAAACAGTCCACTCACAATGTAACGACCCGTCCCGAATATCGGGATTTAATAAATATTTAATTATGATTTACTAATCTGGGATTAGTTGAGTGATTTCGGACGAATTGTGCAAAATGACCGTTTTGCCCCTGGGCGTGGGCAAAACGTTGACTTTTATTTCGGATGGTCAAACGGACCTTGACCGATGACTGTGACGTAATTTGGGACGTCACGAGTTCATAGACAGGTGGCACGTTCGATTCCGACATTCGTGGTGAAAGTTATGACTATCGGAATTTCAGGGGAACTTTCGTAATTTGGACGATAAGGGGGAAAATGTTGACTTTTTGATCAGGATGTCCGATGGCCGAGGGCCAAGGACCGTTACGTAGGTCTCGTCGATACGAATCCAATGACAGGCGGCATGCCGAAATCGGAGATTCGACGACGAAGTTATGGTCACGGAATCGGGCTCGGTTAACCGAGCGAACCGGGATTAAAATAATATTTTAATATGAACAGTACCCGGTGACTGGACACACCTGGATGAGTGACAAGTGTCACTCGTCCCTTAAATTGGGGATTAAAACCTGATCCATGCTTTGGGGTAAACATCATTATGATGTTTTATTATATTTAATTAATTATTAAACCCTTTTATTTTCCATTAATCTCTTTTGTCCTTAACCCGTGTGCAAGCAAAACACAGAGAATGGGGAGTTCGAATTTGTCCACCATTTCCTTCCGTTTCTGAACCAGAGAGTGAGGAATTGAGAGGGTATTGAGATTAAATTAGCAAGGAAACACGAGGGACTGAGAGAGAGCTTGAATTTGGAAATTGGAATTTTCGAATTTTGAAGGGGGAAATTCGAATTGGATGAATTGGAACGTGAGGATCGAAATGGAGCTCACTTCGAGCTTCCTGAGATCACTACGATCAGAATCGTCGAAAGAACGAAGGGAATTGGTGCATTTTTGGCTCTGAACGGACCTGGTAACAGTGGGCGGTGTTCGAGCTTGAGTCGTGATCTTGGAGCAATCAAACGGTGTAATTGATGTGGGGAAACTACTTCTCAGGATCCCACGATGCTTCTGGGTTCATCAATTGGAAGAAACCGGTTGAGATTGACGGAATTCCATGGTTGCACAGTGACGGGTGTTCTTCGTGTTCATCATCGAGTCGATGAGTTTTAGGTGAGTTTTTGTGTAATCATCGATACAGAACTCAATTGAGCTTAAAATGAAACTAACTGAATGCTCAATTGATGAAATCAATGTCGAATTGATAGGATTGGAACCGGGTCATCTCGCGGGTTAAATGGACCCGTTTACCAGAGAAACGGGTTAGAACGATACACTGTAGCAGGCGCGTGAGTTTCACGCGCAGCCACTCACGGCGGCGCGTGACGGTGCGTGGGCACGAATCTCGAGGTGAGGTCAACATGACTTCTGTCCTATTTAATGTAATGAACATTTTGGGATTGGTTTCGTGTCGATCGGATCCCATTTCGATATTGTTCGGGAAGTCCGAAGGTTTTAAATCCAGTTTAAAAATAGTTAAAAATTCGGGAAAATTACGGGACTTAAATAGGATGTTAATGATGAGGTTAGTGACCCTCTAATGTGATTTGGACAGGATTGGGAGTCCCGGTGATAGTGGTGTGGCCCGGAAAGGCCTATGGCACGCGTATCGAGGCGCTCGGTTAAACGGTCTGTGAGTGGACATTGGTTTTATAAATTCGATGCATGCATAACTGTTTCATGATTTTTATAATTGTGATTAAATGATTTATTTTGGATATCGGTGAATTTATATGATTTCACGCATTTCGAGGTGATTTATGTGTTTGCACGTAAATCGAGATTTTTCTGGATTTGCACTGATTTCCAAAATGGTGGTTCGGATATGATTTCATGAAATGGTTACGGATTTGATAAAGTGAAATTGGGCCAGGGGCCCAGTTGATTTATGAATTCGGGCCAGGGGCCCAGATGACTTATGAATTCGGGCCAGAGGCCCAGTTGAATTATGAAATCGGGCCAGGGGCCCAGTTAACTTGTGGATCGGGCCAGGGGCCCAGTTAACTCGTGAAATCGGGCCAGGGGCCCAGTTGATTTCTACATGTGATTGCGGGTCGGGGACCCTAAAATGGAATTGAATAAATGTTTTCTGGTTTACATTTTATATATATTCACATGCTAAAAACAAATAACGGTTTGATGATATGGAAATTATGGTTATGGCACGTTTCACGGTATTTGGGCTTGAGACCCGTTTGATGAAACTTAAAGATTGGTTTGGATTTTATCTATGTATATATATATATATATGCTTTGCATGTGGATATCAATAAAATGTATTTGGTACTGCACTGTATAGATCCTTCCATATTATATTGTCTCCTCCGGATGAGGTACCCCGGAGAGGTCACGGACGTCTAGAACGTCCAGCGTCTATGACGCTAAGCATCGGGGATGCTGTACCCGAACGGGGTTCGGGGATTGAACTCGGAAATTGAGACCCGAGTGGCACGCGTAGCCTTGTGATTGTGACCTTATTAGACGTCAAGGACGTCAGACATCAGGGTTGTCGGATTGGAGTGTATAGTGCAGTGGCTAAAATTGTACTTATGGTTTTATTACATGCTTTATGGTTCATATTATATGATATATGATTTTAAATGATGGCACATGCATATGATTTTACTGAGGGGCATAAATGTCTTATAAATGTTTTAAACAGACTTGTTTATTTTCGTCCACTCACAGCTTTTGTTTTTAATGCCCTTCAGGTTGATTCCGGGTGCGACTGCAGCAGAGACTGGGACATCGCACACCTCCTCCATCGATCCTTACACACTCTGGAAGCCCGGTTGGGCAGTGGCAACAGGTTATCCCTTTTCTGACACCTCTTGTCAGATGGGAGCATGACACATTCCATGGTAATCCCGGGGGGATTGGGATAGGTCGTGTCAAGTGGTATCAGAGCAGGTTTTGCTCTTTTGTGCGCGAAGGTCGAGGGTGTGATGTCTCTTTGGGCTGTAGTTTCGTTGTCAACCTGGTAGATAGTTTTGGATTTGAATAGTGGATAGGGTGTGTTTGGCCCGATACGCCGTGCATTGATGCGATTCAACCCAAGTGGGGTTGTATACGATTAACTGGTAATGTGGGACAGTCGGTTCGGTCATGTGATGATGGATTGTTGTGATGCAGGGCACAGCCGGGTTCAGGGAACCCCATTTGAATAATGTTATAGAAATGTGAAACTCAGTTGAGTAATGGTCTAAATTATGGACCCTGGTAGTATTGGCTAGTGTACGGAGTGTTGGTGCATCGGAGTTAGCTGATGACCCTCGTGGTGGAACCCACGATGAGTTGATGATTGGGTTGGATTTGACGTCTATATGATGTCAGGACCGCAGAGTCGGTCAGGTGGTGGATGTTACTGCAAAGGGCAGTTGGGTTCGGTGGAACCCTAGGGTGTGATTTTGGAACCCTAATTTATAATCGATGGACCGGAAAATTGAACTTTAAATGGGAACTTGTGCTGCGACGAGCGGCGGAGGTCATGGATGACCATGTGGATGACTCTAGTGAGTCTTATGGGTTTCGATCTACGGATACGGTTAAGAGATAATATATGGAATCCCGTGTTGGATCGAATATTAGTGTGAGGTGTGGTTACGGATCTTGACAACGATGACTGTTGGTCGACAGTTGTGTCGAGATAACTGGCTATCGAGGGTATTTAGTGTGGTGTTAACACTTGAGGATCAGGGGACGTTCAAGGAACGTTCATTATCCTGATGTGCCGATGGCAAAAATTGGAGGTACCCATAGTCAGGGGGGGTACGAGTGCTGTTACGGGATCGTCGTTCGGAATGAACGGAGATCCATGGTAACAACTTTGCACACAGTATGCTAGCATGGATGTTTGTGTGCTAGCATGGATGTTCGTGTGCTATGTATGGATGTTGGTATGTTGGTGCTTTTATGCCAATACTAGTATGGATGCCTGTGTGCTGATACTAGTGTTGATGATGGTGCGTTGGTGCTGGTACTAGCGCTGGTGCAGGTGTCAGTGATGGTGATGACGATGAGCCACCAGTTGGGGTGTGACTCTGTCATGACGAACATGTGATCGGTATCTGCAACTCAGTGGTGGTTGAGTCATGGACTGGATGGGATCCAGTGGAGGTTGTGACGTGTTGGGATAAGTCCCAACAGATATATGATGACAAGCGATGAATGGATATAAGGGTATGATTGAAACTTGAGGAATCTAGGGATGATGTTCCCTATGTCATGAGAGTTGGTGGATTTGGGGAGTTGATGTCAACTCTGAGATTGGTAGGATTGTATATTTCTTATATCC
This sequence comes from Prinsepia uniflora, assembly GCA_032719365.1. Taxonomy (NCBI): domain Eukaryota; kingdom Viridiplantae; phylum Streptophyta; class Magnoliopsida; order Rosales; family Rosaceae; genus Prinsepia; species Prinsepia uniflora. The sequence continues at coordinate 89,959,129 of CM064861.1, forward strand.
CCGGAATGTACAAGGAAAGTATTGAAATTGGAAAAGTCGGGGAAAATCATTCGTGGTATTGATGTGGAATTGTGTGATTGTGAATCACTTGGAACCTGAGGATTGAACCTGTAAAGGTTGAGATGTGAGGCGAAGGCAGTAAGGTATACATATCCAGGAAGAGTTGAGAAATCCCGTTCGGAATCGGGGTGTGTACATAAATGATTATTGGTGGACGTGAGGTCCGAGTAATGAATTAATTTTGGACACGTGGTGGTCCAAGTGAGGTAAGGACGTGGACAGTCCAGAGGTTGGACATGACATCTCTTTGGGGGCATGTTTGTTTCCAACATGGTTGGAACTCCCGATTCGGGGAGAGTTGTGTTTGGGGGACGAGAGGAGTGCTCGTTTCCGCATCGGTGATTGATATTCCAAAGTCATTGGAGTTGACTTCTTATTTTCCTGCCGTGGCAGATGATGTTTGTTGCTACCAGTACGTTGAGCGTGTATTGGTGGGTGGACCCATGTTTGGCTTGGGGTCATTGGACACAAGAAGTTGGGTGTGATTTTGGATTTGGTGGTGGAATGCGAGGTCACCATTCCACCAAGAGAATTTGGAAGAAGGATTCAATTGAGGGTGCAAGACCCTACGATCAGCTTTCAGATGGATTGTTAGCTATGTGGGCATGTGTGGATCCTAGGTGGATCTGATTTGTGGTGTTGTCGACTTTGGGCATGGTGACGATCTAGGATCGTGATGTTACTTGTCGGATGACGTAGCGATGGATCTGGGTTATGATCGTGATGATCCAGATTGGTTGAGAGTTTATCACTCTTACCTTGATATGTGAGTCGTAAATGACGAGACTGAACTTCCTTTCGGAGTGGAGTCCATATGGTTGTTACTCGGGTGAGTAGGTTTCCGATGTGATCGGATTTTGTCAACCTTTGACGTGTTAATATTGGGATTGGCTTCCCTATGAAGTCAATCGAGTGTTTTGAGCAGGTAACCGATAGGTTCGGTTTTGTTACGTCTTGGTGGACGTAAACGAGATTTTGGGTTTTGGAATCGAATTTCTGGGTGACGATTCAGGATTCGATTGTGAAACTCGGAAGTGGATTACTGGATTTGGGTGCGGAATGATTATTCCAATGCTAGCTTACGGAATGATGATTTCGGATTCGGATTTGGAAATGGATTAAAAATATGATGTCTGGGTTCGGATTCGAGATTTCTTACGAAATTGCGGATTCGGATTCAGAATTGGAACTAGATGACGGGTGGAGTTCGTTTTGTCTCATGTTGGTTTGGGAAAATGTACTCCATTATTGGAACGTGTGTGGCCACGACCTAGGTGGTTGTAGGCGGATTGATGGATAGATGTACGTACAGGGTACGTTGTACGAGGATTGATACTGGTTAGGCTGAGTGGTGCCTAACGGCGGTACATGGGATGTACCAGTGGTGTGTGATTAAACGTGATGGTAATTGGCTTGGTTCCGATATCATTTGTTTGGTTGTGTTTGTGGACTGGACATTGGATACTGTGCGTTGTGATGAGTGATTTTGTCGGGTTCAGTGATTGTATGAGCAGGTGCTCTTAGCCACGGTTGGCTAGTGGAACCCTAGTATTGAGATGTGTGATCACTGCTGGGCTGGTATTCAATGTGTTCCAGTTACACCACTTGATTGAGTAAGTTGACGGTATACGTACACTCAGGATGAGTGAGTTGGTGGTCAGTGAAACCACGAGTAGCCTTTCGTGATGCTACTACGCCGTGATATTTTATGCGTCAGGGTTCGCTGACGGAGTCGGCAGTTATGGACATTGAGATTGATATGTGTCGCAGGATTGGGCTTGCCCTGCGAATGGAGATCATGTGGTTGATCTTACGCTACATTGAAGGTGATGTAGTACGAGGTGTTGTCACTGATTAATCAATGGTTCGAGCCTTACCAGGGTGGTAAAGCTTAGTGGTGACAGTTTGACTGGTGGTGTCAGCGTGGACTGACAAATGAGATTTGGTGACTCCCAATGGGAGCAAATGTAAGGATATATTGGCAATGGAAGGGAACTGTTTAGCTGAAGGAGTCAGCTAAATGGTTAAGCGATTTTATCGCGGATCAAGTGATCAATTTCACTCGAGATGGTCGAGTGTTGCTATTATGACATAAGAGTGTGATGGGATGTCTGGGTACAGACGAGGCTGGTGTTGTCCAAGTAAGTGGGTGTACAGGTGTACACATGGTATGTGGTCGAAATGTTTCCCACAAGGTGGTTGTGGAATAAGGTTGTTGGTAATTTCGAGGACGAAATTCTTTAAGGAGGGAAGGTTGTAACGACCCGTCTCGAATATCGGGATTTAATAAATATTTAATTATGATTTACTAATCTGGGATTAGTTGAGTGATTTCGGACGAATTGTGCAAAATGACCGTTTTGCCCCTGTGCGTGGGCAAAACGTTGACTTTTATTTCGGATGGTCAAACGGACCTTAACCGATGAACGTGACGTAATTTGGGACGTCACGAGTTCATAGACAGGTGGCATGTTCGATTCCGACATTCGTGGTGAAAGTTATGACTATCGGAAGTTCAGGGGCACTTTCGTAATTTGGACGATAAGGGGGAAAATGTTGACTTTTTGCGGGATGTCCGATGGCCGAGGGCCAAGGACCGTTACGTAGGTCTCGTCGATACGAATCCAATGACAGGCGGCATGCCGAAATCGGAGATTCGACGACGAAGTTATGGTCACGGAATCGGGCTCGGTTAACCGAGCGAACCGGGATTAAAATAATATTTTAATATGAACAGTACCCGGTGACTGGACACACCTGGATGAGTGACAAGTGTCACTCGTCCCTTAAATTGGGGATTAAAACCTGATCCATGTTTTGGGGTAAACATCATTATGATGTTTTATTATATTTAATTAATTATTAAACCCTTTTATTTTCCATTAATCTCTTCTGTCCTTAACCCGTGTGCAAGCAAAACACAGAGAATGGGGAGTTCGAATTTGTCCACCATTTCCTTCCGTTTCTGAACCAGAGAGTGAAGAATTGAGAGGGTATTGAGATTAAATTAGCAAGGAAACACGAGGGACTGAGAGAGAGCTTGAATTTGGAAATTGGAATTTTCGAATTTTGAGGGGGGGAATTCGAATTGGATGAATTGGAATGTGAGGATCGAAATGGAGCTCACTTCGAGCTTCCTGAGATCACTACGATCAGAATCGTCGAAAGAACGAAGGGAATTGGTGCCCTTTTGGCTCTGAACGGACCTGGTAACAGTGGGCGGTGTTCGAGCTTGAGTCGTGATCTTGGAGCAATCAAATGGTGTAATTGATGTGGGGAAACTACTTCTCAGGATCCCACGATGCTTCTGGGTTCATCAATTGGAAGAAACCGGTTGAGATTGACGGAATTTCATGGTTGCACAGTGACGGGTGTTCTTCGTGTTCATCATCGAGTCGATGAGTTTTAGGTGAGTTTTTGTGTAATCATCGATACAGAACTCAAATTGAGCTTAAAATGAAACTAACTGAATGCTCAATTGATGAAATCAGTGTCGAATTGATAGGATTGGAACCGGGTCATCTCGCGGGTTAAATGGACCCGTTTACCAGAGAAACGGGTTAGAACGATACACTGTAGCAGGCGCGTGGGTTTCACGCGCAGCCACTCACGGCAGCGCGTGACGGCGCGTGGGCACGAATCTCGAGGTGAGGTCAACATGACTTCTGTCCTATTTAATGTAACAAACATTTTGGGATTGGTTTCGTGTCGATCGGATCCCGTTTCGATATTGTTCGGGATGTCCGAAGGATTTAAATCCAGTTTAAAAATAGTTAAAAATTCGGGAAAATTACGGGACTTAAATAGGATGTTAATGATGAGGTTAGTGACCCTCTAATGTGATTTGGACAAGATTGGGAGTCCCGGTGATAGTGGTGTGGCCCGGGGAACCCCTATGGCACGCGTATCGAGGCGCTCGATTAAACGGTCTGTGAGTGGACATTGGTTTTATAAATTCGATGCATGCATAACTGTTTCATGATTTTTATAATTGTGATTAAATGATTTATTTTGGATATCGGTGAATTTATATGATTTCACGCATTTCGAGGTGATTTATGTGTTTGCACGTAAATCGAGATTTTTCTGGATTTGCACTGATTTCCAAAATGGTGGTTCGGATATGATTTCATGAAATGGTTACGGATTTGATAAAGTGAAATCGGGCCAGGGGCCCAGTTGATTTATGAATTCGGGTCAGGGGCCCAGATGACTTATGAATTCGGGCCAGGGGCCCAGTTGAATTATGAAATCGGGCCAGGGGCCCAGTTAACTTGTGGATCGGGCCAGGGGCCCAGTTAACTTGTGAAATCGGGCCAGGAGCCCAGTTGATTTCTACATGTGATTGCGGGTCGGGGACCCTAAAATGGAATTGAATAAATGTTTTCTGGTTTACATTTTATATATATTCACATGCTAAAAACAAATAACGGTTTGATGATATGGAAATTATGGTTATGGCACGTTTCACGGTATTTGGGCTTGAGACCCGTTTGATGAAACTTAAAGATTGGTTTGGATTTTATCTATGTATATATATATGCTTTGCATGTGGATATCAATAAAATGTATTTGGTACTGCAATGTATAGATCCTTCCATATTATATTGTCTCCTCCGGATGAGGTACCCCGGAGAGGTCACGGACGTCTAGAACGTCCAGCGTCTATGACGCTAAGCATCGGGGATGCTGTACCCGAACGGGGTTTGGGGATTGAACTCGGAAATTGAGACCCGAGTGGCACGCGTAGCCTTGTGATTGTGACCTTATTAGACGTCAGGGACGTCAGACATCAGGGATGTCGGATTGGAGTGTATAGTGCAGTGGCTAAAATTATACTTATGGCTTTATTACATGCTTTATGGTTCATATTATATGATATATGATTTTAAATGATGGCGCATGCATATGATTTTACTGAGGGGCATAAATGTCTTATAAATGTTTTAAACAGACTTGTTTATTTTCGTCCACTCACAGCTTTTGTTTTTAATGCCCTTCAGGTTGATTCCGGGTGCGCCTGCAGCAGAGACTGGGACATCGCACACCTCCTCCATCGATCCTTACGCACTCTGGAAGCCCGGTTGGGCAGTGGCAACAGGTTATCCCTTGTCTGACACCTCTTGTCAGACGGGAGCATGACACATTCCATGGTAATCCCGGGGGGATTGGGATGGGTCGTGTCACACAACTTCCGTGCGCGTCAATCGCGTCCCGTGCGATCCTCGGCCGTCTCCGGTAAATCCCGACCTATCCAAAGTCACCAAAACTCGTCACTAACACGTCAACGAAGGTTCTCCTAATTCCCCACAAATTTCCCGAAACCTAAACGTAACGAAACGAAACCCTAAACCTTCAACCTCGTAGAACTAACCCGAAACAACGTCCGATCGTCCCGAAACTAGGCCCAAAAGATTTGTTACAACAATTAGACTAAAAACCTAGTTGGAAGTTTCCCCAAAAAAGCCACCACGCGCCGCCCAAAGTGGCTGTGCGTGGGCCTCACGCGCCTGCACACAAACGCTGTTGATCGTCTTCCTCAGCCGTTCGACCGGTCTGAACCGGCGAGGGCGGTTCTTCGCCATTCCTTCACCATTTTCCTTCCTTTTTCCACCAGTAGCTTCGTCCCCTTCCTAGTAATTGATTCCCCTACTCCAAGCACAACAACACGACCTAAATCTCATATCGCAAACTCGAACTTATACCCGTCCAAATCCCATGTTCTTGCTCCCGGCCCACCGTGCAATCCCCCGTAACGGTGTCAACCTCTACAGCTCCCTAGCAACCTACTGAACTCCCTAGGACTCACCAAAAACCTCGACTCGTACTCAAACTCTACGACTTACCGTTTGAAGCAAAACGGAAAAACAGGGCAAACAGAGAAACCTTACCTGTCTGTGCACTGCCGTGAACGCCGCCGTGTCCCAGCCCGTCCAACGCCTCGTCTCTGTCGTCTGATCTCTCCCACACCTTGAATTTGAATGGTTTGCTCGAACACAGCAACACCACCACCTCGACTCTTCTCTGTTTTCCACAGAAACTCACACTCACCTCACACACAAACACTCGACTCTCAGTCCTCTCAACCCAGCCCCTACACTCCCAACCTCCCTCTGATCACACTCACACACTCAAGAACTTTCACCTCCCTGCAATTTGATCGATTTCACCCTCTCTGCCCAGTCTCTGTTTCTCCCTCTCAAGCACGACTACACTTCACACACGGCCCAAATTAAAATCCACACTGTGCACCCTAGAACCCACTAGATTAAGGGTGTTAATCGGTTTTTCGGTTCGGTTTTTTTACCGAAACCAAAACCGAAACCGGTTGGAAAATCGGTTCGGTTCGGTTCGGTTTTTCCTCCAATGTGGTTCGGTTCGGTTTTTTCTCTTATTCGGTTCGGTTCGGTTCGGTTCCGGTTAAAACCGGTTTTTTTTCCTTCAAATTATGGTGAATCGGTTCGGTTAAATCGGTTCAATTTTCTCTAAAAATCAATTTTTTTTGTACTTTTATACAATAATCAATATTTGTTATCTAATTAATGTCCATTACAACCTAATTAATGTTTATTACAACTAATCAAGATCCATTATAACTAATCAATGTTCATTACAAAGTAACCTAAAGCATTTCGGTTCGGGTCGGTTCGGTTCGGTTCGATTTTTAGGTCTATTCGGTTCGGTTCGGTTCGGTATTATTATACCGAAAACCGAAACCGAACCAGTTCGATTCGGTTCGGTTCGGTTTTCTCCAACCGGTTTCAGTTTTCCTTCGGTTCGGTTTTTTTCGGTTCGGTTCAGGTTCGGTTCGGTTTTTCGGTCGGTTTTTTCGAACCAATTAACAGGGCTACACTAGATCACCCCCACGTGTCCAAACCCTATGGTCCCATCTTGAAAATATCCAAGGAACACTGCACACTTGGCCTCATCAGATTGCACAAATCCCAAGGCACCAAAAGACCAAAATACCCCTAATTGTTCAAATTACGGTTTTACCCTTCGCCGTTCTAGACCCGTATTTCGCTCGTCCAACGTCCGATGAAAGCATGCCGCCTGTCATTGAACTCAGGACGACGAGATCTACCTAACGGTCCTAGGTCTACGTGTAACAACCCGGTCGTACAAAAAGTCAACTTTTTCCCCTATTTTAACCAAATTACGAAAGTACCCTCAACCTTCCGAACATCATAACTTCCTCCTCGGATGTCGGAATCGGGTGTGCCACCTGTCTACGGACTCGTGACGTCCCGAACTATGTCACAGTCATTGGTCAATGCCCAATTGACCTCCTGAACTAAAAGTCAACTTTTTGTCCATATCAGGGGCAAAATCGTCATTCTGCACCTAAAGTCCAACAGTAACCAACTAACCACCGATTAAGCTCACTAATCCGTTACTAATCACTTTCCTAATCCCGACTCCCAGGACGGGTCCTTACAGGGTCCCATATGTCGCAGTGAATTAAATCAAATGGTGCAAGTGATTGCATTGAAGTAGATGGAGAGAAAAATAAACGGGTTTGCTTTGCTAGGGGGGCAAACATCACAAACATGATTTTGATCACAGACAATTTCTGGGATTTTATTCGAAAGGAATTGAAGAGGTGCATGAGAGGGGTGTCCCAATCGTTGATGCCAAAGATGGGAGGTGTGGTGGACATGAAGAGAAAAAAACGGATTATGAGTGGCTTTGAGGTAGTAAAGCCCATTAATTGCTTGCCCAGGCCAATCATCTTCCCCGCCGTACTCACGTCGTGCACAACACAAAACTTGTCAACGAAATACACCATGCAATTTAAGCCTTTGGTCAGTTTGCTTATAGATAACAAGTTCACATGAAATTGAGACACATGAAGAACACCATCAAGAGTTAAGGTGTTCGACAATTTAATCGAACCAATATTTTTAATTGCTGCTTTTTCTCCATTGGGTAAGCCCAAAAAATCATGATGAGTGTTAACTTTGTTTTGGGTGGGTGTGAAACAAGAAATATGATCCGAGGCTCCACTATCGATTATCCAATATGAGTTGGAATTGGAGTCAGGCTTCGAAAAATGACAGGTAGAAAAAGATTACCTGCCGTATTTTCTAATGAGAGATTACCAGGTTTGTTTTGCAAGCGGGCTCGTAATTGATTGAATTCCTCAGAGGTAAAAGTAAGGCTCTCGTTGGGCATACTAGCTGACACTGGTTCTGTTTCAGAATGGTTGGCAGTGGCCCTTTTATTTTTGGGCTTGATATTTTTCCCATGCCATTTATGGCCCACGGGAAACCCATTGAGATAAAAGCAATTATCAATTGTGTGAGTGTCACCATCACAATGAGAAAATTTGAGAGTCCTTCGTGGTTTAGGGAAAGAGTCTCCTTCTCTGTTGTGACCAGCACGACTCAGGTTGGTCTTGGTGGTTGTAGGGCGACTCGCTTGCATAGCGTGCGGCCTAGTTTGTTGACTAGCCACATTCATTTGCCTCTCGTGTTGGAGGATTAAGCCGTGGACTCGTCGTGTGTCAGGGAGTGGCGACATCATCAAGATTGAGCCTCGAATGGTGGCATAAGATTCGTTGAGACCCATTAAAAACTACATGACTCTCTCCTTCTCTTCGCTGGATGCTTGCAGTTTGGAACCCTCACAATTGCAGATGATGCGTTCATGGTATGAATCTAATTCATCCCATAAAGCTTTGGGCTTTGTGTAATATGCTGAAATCGACAGGTCTCCTTGTCGATTTTCTGCAATTTCTTGATGGATTTGATAAATCCTAGAATCATTGCTTTGTGAGAATCTCTCCTTGAGATCATTCCATACTGTTGCTACACTTGTGCAATAAAGCACGCTGCTTGCGATGTTGGGATGTAGAGATTGTAAGATCCATGACAAGACCATGGCATTGCATCTTTGCCAAAGAGGAAACCTGGCATCGGCATCATCTGGGATTTTGACGGTTCCGTCAACGAACCCCAACTTGTTCTTGGCACTTAGAGCTATACGCATTGAACGGCTCCATTGTCCATAGTTGTTGCCTTCAAGTGGTTTAGAAACCAGCATGAGACTTGGTGAGTCTGAATGGTGTATGGTGAGATGGTCAGGCATGATGCTTTCGGGTTCAGAGAGTTTTTCTGAACCTGTAGACTTTTTATCATTCATGAGTGGCTGTTATTTCGTGTCTGTAGGTGTTTAATGGTGTGGGTAGCGGAAGGTGGGAGGTAGTGGCCTGCTTTTGATGGTGGAAGATGGCAGGGAAAGAGTCACCACCTAACGGTGCTTTGATACCATGAAAAGAATGGAGAATAGTTGTCTATATTCAATGAATAATATTGATGCGCAATGTACAAGTCTTCTACAAAACGTATCAGCTATTCTAGGAAAGTATAAACTTATTCTAGGAAGCTTCAATCTATTCCAAGTCAATGGGCAGCTATGGCTAATTACACTGATTTCTAGTAACAAGCAAATCTCAATAGTTGACTTGAACTTTGTATATACTTTAATTTTTCACCAAAATGTATTTCATTATGCAACATCGGTATTTCATAATATCACCGATGTTTATGACCCTTTCAGCTACCTTGAAGGCGTTGACTTGCAATGCCTTATGTACACAATAGCATTAGTTTTTTCTTTAACAACCGAGGTCTTATATAGACAATAACATCTCTCCATAAAAATTGATGAATTAATAATATACATTTAACCTTAATAATTTTTATTTGAATTCGAATTGTGTCCATAATTATCACTTGTTTAATAATATATAGCTAATAGATGTATTAAGACATACCATATGAAGGTAAGAAGAAATCTGAGTTTTTTTTTTCTCTTCTTTTTTTCTTGTGTTACGGCCTGCGGCTTGAAGGGGTGAGAAGTAAAAGAGAAAAAAAATTCATCCTTTCTCTTTATCTGATTTTGAGGATTTTCTCTAAAATCTGCAAAGAGTGAGAGCGTTTGACAGACATGAAAGCATCAACAAGGGCAGCATGTCCAGGACTTAAGGCGCGACGGTGCGCAGCTTATCATGCCATCAAGCCTTTTGTTGTACAAACAAATCATTATTTGTTTTATTTTTAATTATCCTTTTTGGGGAATATTTCATACGGTAATAAAAATTCCTTGGTATTTGTTTGAGTGTTTTGTTCAAGATGTTTTGGATAGGATTAAATGGTATTCCCTTGGATAATTCTAGGGGTGAAAAGTTTATAATACTGTCATAAATGTACATAATACATCCATCCCCGGCTTTGCATATATACACAACCCCATTCAAACAAAGTCAAGTACAAACTCCATCCATCCATCCATTACAAACCTTACAGAGCAAGGATTTTGTGTTTCGAATTTCCAGTAATATTTAAGACACGAAAGGTTATAAGAATAGGCTAGTAGTTAGCATTGGCGGTATATTGTGATGTGTGTGGAATAGGCTAGTACTAATATGGTTTGATTTGGTTTAATTTATTATTAATTGTACTTTGGTTTAATTTTTAATGCATGAAATTTAAGAGGTCATAGCTTCTTCCTCAACCTCAAGTTCAGTAATTTTGATCTGTTGGTAAAGCCTAGCATCGGGGTTTATAATTGAAGATGAGATTGGAATTCCAATTCATGCAGGTTTAAGAAACACGAGCTTTGCAAATGTCCTCATTGCTAAAATCTCATTGATGGCCATTGCAAGTCTAAAGAGCTGGGTATCTCGGTCTCGTTGTTCGAGGGCGACTCTAAAACCCTTATTGATACAATCATCCATTCATCTAACCCTCCTTGGTTTATCTCTACCATGCTCCAGAATATCGATCACTTGATATCTTTTTTCCCAGTCTACCTACTTCAAACATGTCTTCAGAAACCAATTTCCTTACTGATGTTATTGCCAAGATTGTCATCATTTTAACCTCATTCAGCATTGTGAGGGTGAGAAGGATTAAAATTAAGTTTGCAAGAATTAGAATTATATATTACACGAGCTATATGCTTCAGTTTCAGCCACAACGACCAAGAGCTCAGCGCGAACCTTTCCAAGAATCATACTACACAGGCCCATTTTGGCATAATTATATCTTTCCCATCGGCCCATTTTGAAACAATTAAAAAACATTACAATTTATGGCAATTACTGGTGAAGAAGATTATCGAACTGTTTCCTGCAGAAGCAAAATTTTAATTGGAACAGACGATGGATTAATGAAGGCGAACTCAAACGGAGTTCCATCTTAATATTACAACAGAAAGAAAAAGCCTCAAATACCAAACACTACAAAATAAGCCAAACAACAGCAGCATACTACAGAGATATTAACTTCAGTTGCACCAAAAAATTGTTCTACAGTCAGTATTATCTTCCGGGGAAGACAGAAAATCAACCAAATCAAATCTCTATCCACGCCGCCTTCTGGGCTCAATAGCATCAATGGCTTGCTCCAACTGTATAGTACATTTCCGCGGAGTTTTGAGAGAAGAAAGAGCAAAAAATCAGCATTAGAAAGTATGACCTCTTTCTTGATTAACATATAGTCATGATCTCAATCTCCCTCTTGTATTTGTTTATATTGCATATGTTACAACAGTAGGTCAAAATATGAAAAGGCAAGTTAAAGGTCGAAAGATAAAAGTATATAAGAAGTATTACCTGGAGAATGTGATTCAGATTCTCACGCAAGAGAAGATATTCCTGCCTGAGCATGTCAAAGCCTGTAAGTGACCTAAAACCATAAAATTTCCTTTATAAGAGAAAGTCTCATTGGTAGATCAATAAGTTGATGGAAGGCTGCATGAATTAGCTAAAATATGTTTTGTATCTTACAAAAAATAAAAATAAAAAAACAAAAGGGTACAAAGGAAGGCTTTTCAATAACACTGACCTCAAATACAGAAATTGTAAACAAGGAATTTGAACCAGACCAAGTGCACAAAACTCGTAAACAAGGAAGGATGTTCAAATTATACAGCAATTAAATTTGATGATATCCTCATCTTTTCTGCTCTATAGAGTACTGTTTACCTAGTATATATATCAACCTGAATTGAAAAGTGGAGACACTGAAATTTTTAAGGAAAAAGGGCGGATCCTTAGATTGGATTTAACCTGTTGTTTATGTTTCTTTTGGCCTGACCTTTGTAGAGGAATTTTCTAAGAGTTTAATGTACAATATAATTCCAAGGACAAAATGATTTTAAAACTTTGCTGGATGCGGAATTGTAAAACTACTAACTAGCAATTATAGCTCAAATTGATAATACATGGAGGCATGGATGCTATTTCATTGTCATAGCCAGCTAGGTGGTGGTAAGAGAACAGGCTGTACCCTTCTTTGTCAAATGCTTCACTTGCATCTCGAAGGTCACTACAGGCACGGGACATACGGCAAGCACCAATACTGCAAGCCAGATACACCAAATGAGATTAATATTCTTTTACTAAAGTTGAGGTATGCAACAAACAAGTATCATTTCAGCTCATAATAAAATACAAACATGCAGAGGGATCAGAACCCCTGAAAATTCATAACCAAAGTTATCTGAAGATTTCTAAAATGTTTTCTATATGGGAGATCAACTCATGCTGAATACACTGTGAGAAGAATAAAACTGCGACAATAAGGGGACTGAAATTTACAACACCATGAATCTAATGCTTTAGTGTACAATATTACCCTGTCCGCTGAATGGGAAATGAATATTTATTGAGTAACCAAACATGGTAGGTTGCGAGATTTATTTTATTTATTTTCTTTTATAATGAAAGGAAATAATAGGAATAATAACAAATATCTAAACTTGTCATTTAAGTGGTAAGTTATTTTTTTCAGTACAAAGTAAACAAATAATAAGAATCTGCATATGCCACACGTGAGTATCAACAAATCATATGAAACTGCATACATCACACGCTAGCTTGCGCGTGGCATTGACTTCATCGGTACTAGATTTCTTAGTTAGCACTTATTCCAAGTTCTATGATATTAGCCTTCATTTAATTATCCAAACTCCGGAAATGCTTTAACTAGTGATTGCTCACGATAAATTGCTTCAATTGATGACCCGTTACAAATGTGATCTACATGACATGTACATTTACGTCTATCCTGAAAGATTCCTAACCAGTGCTACCTTCTGAATGTTATAAACAGCCACATGCAGAGACATCCATATCTTCACTAGGTTTTTTAATTATTTCTAACTAGTTTCTTGGATAAACATCATTTGCATGCCTAAACAACTGAAAATTCGAAATCTTTTCACCGATGATTGATTATGATCAATTGTTTTTGTAAATTATTGCTTACAATTGTGAACTACATGTCATGCACATATGCGTCCAAACTGCGAAAATTCTAAGGGTATCTTCAGGGCATCGTAAACATGCAAGATGAGTGGCATTCGCATCTTTCACTAGATTTTATCTCTATCACTTACACATTTTATGGATAAGATATGCACACGTGCTTAAAGAACCAAATTGAGATCTCTTAACTAATGATTGATCGTGATAGATAGTTTTAGTTAATGATTACTCACAAGTGAAGTAGGTCATGCAGATTTAGACCCATATTGGAAAACTCCTAAACAACAGTATCTTCCGAATGTTTTAAACATACAACAAGTACACACGTATAAGTCTACTCAATACAGAGAAAAGAAAATTACAAGGCAATATGCTTAGTTCAGACTCTCTTTGGATGAATAGGCAGCATACCATGTCAAACACAATGATGCCGGATAAGAAATTTTGAGAAATATTTCCTTCATACAGTAAATTTTCCATACCTTAAATGCATCAAATCATATAATAATTTCATTGAGTTGCATGTAAACAGACAGCAAGCTAAAAATTAACAGGAAATATTACCTTGAGCTACTTCCCTTTAGCTGTATGGCAATTTCTGTCACCTTAGGGTAGTTGATAAGAAGCGCACCCCTAAGAATTGAATTCTCCATATTAGTCAATCAATTCATACGACAAAAACAATTATTTGCAATCATTGAAGAACCTTACAGATATCTCAAGAGATCATCTATAGCAGTGTCAACATCACGTATGAACATGGTTAGTGCTTCAATAACTAAGCACGGAGTTTCATTTTCTAATTCCTTTAGTTGCTCAAAGTGGGAGTCCAGTAATCCCTGCCAGAAACATGTTGGTTAGTTACTTTCTAGCACACATGATCCTTCCTTGTCCGTTAAAGAAAACCCAATAAAGCTGAAATCTGAACATTAATACTACAAACCAGACTACCAAAAGAGGAACCCTAAGATAAAGGTTGAAACTGAACAGAGAGTCCTGAAATTTCATGAACAATTAGCCATCCAAAACTAACATTTTCAGTACTCAATGAACCAAACGAAGAAATTTGGGTTCTTCTTGCTGAAAAGAGAAAGTACAATTTTTTTCCCCCGGAAAATGATCATATAACTGAGCCGTAGAGTGAAAACAGAACCTCATCCCCATGATCATACAAAAATTAGCAAAAAAGCAAAGATTGGGGATTCAGTGGATACGCAGAGTGCAAAAAGAACCTCATCCCCACATTCCCTTGCTTCCTTCAAGCTTCTTCTTAAAAGTCTCAAGTATTACTCTGTTAGTAGCTTCCGCTTGCCCATTTCCCTGTGGATACCTAGGTTACCAAACCGCCATCTTTATTTTCTTTTTCTCCTCCTCTAGATTTCCTTCCTTTTCCATTAACCAAACAAATTCCACACACTAAAATCATCAGCGTTACATGCCAATTACAAAGATATGTTCCTTTTTTTCTGCTAACAGAACTCAGTAAAGTCTATAAACACAAATTGAACTTATTTCATCATATATGCTAAAACAATTAAAACCCAATTATTTCTCCCTTCTGGCAAACAAACCCTAAAACCCAAAACAAGAATCACTTCAAACACAAACGAACTGAAAAAGAAAACAAAAATCAAAAGGGGGTCTTCTAGGAGCTCACCTGCTGTCGCATGGAGTGGACGAAGTTGTTGAGCTGTTGAGTAAGTTCGGCCGGCCCCGACATTAGAGAGAGAATCGAAGGGAATCGAATTGAGAAATTGAGAGAAGCCGAAGCTGAAGCGGAAGGCAACGGCTGAGGAGGGTTTACGGGTTTTATAGCGAGCGTCGATTTGAATGCTCATGAGGCTGTACACAGGGGTTGCTGCTAAAGGTGCTGAGGCTGGCATGGCAATTGTGAGTGCCAACTGCATCGTCATCATGTGGCGGTTTCTTCTTGATTTGGAAGTATTAACAACAAATTTTGGGTTCATCTGATTTGGAATGCCCATTACTCACAGTCCTCGCCGTTATGAAGGCAAACTCTGACCATGACTGCGTGTGAGGTGTGAACTCTGTGTGAGAGTTACTTACCCACGCGCAACTCAAAATTCACAATTCCACAACCACCCCGCGCATGCCAACCCACGCTCCGGCGCCGATTGGTTTCAAATTTTTTGGTGGGGTCCGCCTTCCTTATTTTCCATTTTGGATGGGCTTTTAAAACTTTTTCATGCAAGCGTTTGGGAGCATTATGCTACGTACGCACACCACGCGGGTAATTTGCTGCCATGTGCTGTGCATCATAACAAAACCTTGTCAAATATAAATAAAAAAAAAATAAAAGTACATCTAAACAAAATGAAAAAAAGTCTTCCAGCCTTCAGTTTTAATCAGTCGTTAAATTTGATGAGATGATGACACTTATTCATATTGAAACCATTCACCCTAACATCTCCCCCTGATCTGAAGACAGATTGGAAAAAGTGGATGAAAAGCACAACTAATAGACTAACTGGTTGGATTACCATAGGATGGCTGGATTAGAGCTTGCACATCGCTTGGATGGCTTACACATGTTACTAACTAATCACACAATGATATACACAACAGTCCAAATTTAGATTGTACCAGTACGTAGTACAA
Source organism: Prinsepia uniflora (assembly GCA_032719365.1). Taxonomy (NCBI): domain Eukaryota; kingdom Viridiplantae; phylum Streptophyta; class Magnoliopsida; order Rosales; family Rosaceae; genus Prinsepia; species Prinsepia uniflora. The sequence continues at coordinate 89,975,084 of CM064861.1, forward strand.
GAGCACCCTTCCTTGCACTGGTATATATACGCATATACCACACTTGCACAAATGCAATACTGCTAACATCCCCGACATTGACAGGCTCAATCCAAGCTAACATTAAAGTCGCATATTCCCATCTCAGAAATTTTCCCAAAAAGTGAATCCAACAAGAATAAGAAAAGGCAAGGATGAAAAGACCCATTCTCTAAATTTTATCCGAAGAAAAAGAATAAGATGATCGAAGAGTCCTTGTCAATGGCTTAGAAAGATTGGAGATGACTACTTTCCGAAGCCCCGCAGCAATCACTCCTCCACAATAAGCGGTGACTGTGAAGGTGAAGAAGTGGTTGAAATTAGAAGAGATGTTTTTGGTTATATTGATATTGAAAATATAGTCCGTACAATGCCACTTTTTTTATGGCCCGAAAATGAAATCTTAACAACTACTAATACTTGTAAATCTTTCATGAATTACAAATGCTTATAAATTTTAATTTGCACTTTACAAGTTGATCCTCTCCGAAATATTTATTAGTCCACCACCATCAGTGAGGATATCTTATATAGAAAAGCACCGGGATACCTGCTTTACGATCGTCTTCTTTGTTTATCTTTGTAAATTAATATCAACCTGGCCTCCGCCATTTTATCAAAATATCTCATTAATTATTCTATCAAAACAGACAAAACCACTCTCGAATAACTAGAAACACAAACGCATGCTCTCTTGACACTAATTATTCTATCTGTTGCGATAAACAAACACATCTCATCATCTTCTTTACTCTTTAGGGTTCCTCAGCAGTCGTGAACCTCCCTCTCAATCTGTACTCGATCCGCACGGTTTTAAGAAAAAATTCAAAGAAAAAAAAAATGAAATTAGTTATTTAATTATAGAAAAAAAAAAATTATACAAACAATATAATTTTTTCGTTTCTGCAATATCATTATCAGTCGAAAGTAATAAAAATTTATATATAGCGAAATTCAGAAATTATCATCAAAATGCATGCACTTAAATATTACCCCAATAATGTGATTGAGATTTTCTCGCAAGACAAGGTACTCGCGCTTCATAACAACAAAAGTCGCAAGGCACCTAAAATCATACAATTATTTTGTTAAAAATAGATCAAAGGTCTTTACTCTCTAGGGTACGTAGATCATAAGATATTCTCTTTTAAATAAATAAGTAAACCAAACAAACAATCTCACATTTCCTTGTTGCTGGCATAACATGCTTCTCTGAATTGGATACATGCCGTAGCCACGCGCCAACCACCGACACTGCATGTGTAATTCGAAATGAATTGCAAATCGTATCAAATATTCTCAATCGGCGAGATCTGATTTATTTATCGTTCTACATTTTTAATCACGAAATTGATAACCCTTTAACTAATTATTACTGAATTTTATTCACTTAATGATTGGTTCATATTACAAATTACAAATTGAATTTTTTTAATCAGATCTTCAAAACGTTGTAAATATATAAGCAACACGCATCGCATTAACAAATTGGAACATTCGGAACGAACAAAATTTCTAACTTTTTAAACTTGTGTAAAGCAGCAACGAAACAATGAAGCATGCTCTGATCGAGGCCCCTAATATATATATGTATATGTGTCTGGCATAAGTATGGGTAAATTCATATAAAATTTCATAGGTTTATTACTTAGAATGCATTAAGAATGCTCCATTCAGTTTTAAAATATACCAATAAATGAAATTTAACTCACTTTACACTATGAATAATAGCGCCATTTTTGGTGAAGAAACGAACAAAACACACAAGGCAACAAAAATCCAACTCACAGAGTCGTCTTCCCCACACCTCCCATTTCATGAAATCCAAGAAATATATCCAACGCATTGTGGAATTTATGATGCAAGCAATTTCAATAAATTTAGAGGGATGGAGAGAGCTTTATGATATAAGCAGGCAATTTATTGTGCCAGCAATTTCAATTGAAGGGTCTTTTGTGGTGGAGAGAGTTTTGATGACTTCGAAAGCGGTCTCGACGCATCGTACGAATGACTATATGAAGACATGGTGGATTCTGAAGCCGAGATTCGATCGAAGCTTAGCGCCCGTGTAGAAGGCCCGAACCTTGTCCTCCTCAATGAGAGACGAGTCCCACGGTTGCCCGTGCCACACAGCAGAGCTCAAAGTTGTCGAAGCAATTGCCATGGCGCATGACGATGATGCTTGGTGGTGGTGCGCCGATGGTTGATCTGAGCCATCGTCGCTGGTGGGTTAGGATAGACTATTAGGCTCGACCATTTTGGAAGGTTTTGGTGGTGGTGTGCGCTGTGGTCTATGGCAGAAGGGATCGGTGGGGCAATCTCACCTCGATCAGTCGATCTCTTCCTCCCTCAACCAAAAGTTTTGAGATAGGAATCAGTAGGGTTGGTTGTGGGTTAATGATGGGTAATAGTTTTAAGGGATTTCTAGAGGGGAGTTTAATTAAGGAATTTAATAACAACGTTTTTAATGGTGTTAATAATGTCACCAGGTTCTACGGTTTTTCACGGTGCTACTATTTCTAGTGCAAACGAAATCAAATTTCTGTTTTTAGTGTCTTTTGAGATTAACTGACGTATTTTTATTGTTTTTTAAATAATAGGGTCAATATGCCACTTTTTTATATGTCACATGTTAGAATAAGTGTGTCGTTGACTTATTTTCTTTAATTTTAACTACAAATTCAATACCGTTTAACTCATTATTAACTCATTATTAGTAACGATGAATTTTGTTCACTTAAATAATTGCTTCGTTACAAAATGAATCTACATGCCATGTTCACTTATGTCCGAATTGAAAATTCAACTAATTATTGCTAAGGGTGAATTTTGTTCACTTAATGATTGTTTCATTACAAAATGGATCTACATGCCATGCATGTTCACTTAAGTCCGATTGAAAATTCCTAATAAGATCCTCGAAACGTTTTAAATATATATATATATATGCAACACGTATTACACCTACCAACTTAATGCAATATCAATATTACACACGTACATAAAAATAATCATTAACGTATAAAATTTCAAAGAAATTCTTTAGATCGAAATGCATGTAACTGGAACCTCAAATTTCATGCCAAAAAAATCATCTTGGTAAGAAATTCTTTGAAATTCTTTTGGCTTCAACACAAACATACATGCATATGTATATGCACATAAATCATTTAAAATTTTGAGTGAAATATACTTGGAAGTATAATAAGTACCTTGCGGTGCTGCCCTTGATCTTGTGGGCGATGTCAGAAACCTTAGCAAAGTTGAAAAAAGTTTCATTCCTGAAATAAAATTCTCCAACATATGAGTCAATATTTTTACCTAATAATAAAACATGGACTATAATAAAATCAAATTAATTAATTGTTCGAAATCTCATAAGAGCATATATATTACAGATCTGTTGTGAGTTGTTGCATGCCGGAGTCAGCATCGCGAATGACGGTGGTCAGGACTTCCATAACCAAACCTGGATGTTCATCCTCTAATTCTTTCAGTTCATCAAAACGGTGATCCACAATCCCCTGCCAAACAAAAAATGGTTTTAATTAATTAGTCTGCTAAAAAACTTCAAAAATTAACACTAATCACAAAAAAAAACCGGCCACTGTGATTAAATATTAATTTACCCTAGCTAGGATCGATGAAGGCATAAACGTATCCAAACACGAAAACACAAATGAGCTGAAAAGTTTATCAATAAAACCAGAGCTATAAATACATATATATACAGACCAAAAAAATGAATAAATAATCGAATTTTCAAGCATGTTTCTTTTGTTTATTTTGAGTTGGAAAAAAACGATGACTGTTTTTCCCCGGATATAAAGTTTCTTCCTTTCACATCAAATGAACAGGTTCAGAGCACCAAAGCCATCAAAGCTCTAATCAATGAAGCCTATACGTGCAAATAAAAACCCAAAAAAGAAGTTCTCAAAACATTAGTAGTAATAAAAGAAAAAGGGAAAAAAATTTAATTAATAAGGACTCGTGAAAGAAAAATATAGATCAGCGCCAGCAAGAAAGAAAGCTAGGCTATTCAAGTTCTCAAAAGCTACTAAGGTAACAAAAGGAAAAAAAAAAAAAAAACCATGAATAACGATCTGTATAAGAAAAAAAATTAATACGATAGCGTTCGCATAAAAAATTTTAAAAAAAATGCAATGTATCGGATAAAACAGTCGAAGAAAAACTATTCGATACATTAGATCAAAGATGTTCATCTGCATCACCTGCTCGTGCAACGAGGTGGTGAACTCTTTGAGTTCTTGCTTAAGAAGAGCCTTGGCAGAAAGTGCCGCCTTATTGGCAGAGCCGCCACCAGCCTTAGTCGCAGTACCAATACCCTTATTAGCAGAAACACTAGCCTTAGTGGCGGAGCCACCTGCCTTATTCGTAGAGGGGCCACGAGCCTTATTAGTGGCGGAGCCACTGGCATTATTAGCAGAACCACCAGGCATTTTCCTCTCTTAATTTTTTCTTCGGAGAAAGAGAGAGAGAGAGAGAGAGGATGAGTTGGCGTAAGAAAGCAAAGGGCCGTGAGAGAGGGTGGTTTTATAGGGTTATGATAGTTAATGAAGAGTGAACGAGTGATGAGAAGCGCATGAGCTTCTGTAGAGCGACGTCATCATTTCTTGTCTGTATTGCCACTGAAATCCGAACTGGCAGTTTCATCTTAGCCTCTCTCTTTCTCGCAAGAGCATGCAGCGGCAACTATACCTGTTACGGTTACGATTAGATGCATGTATTAAGACAACTCTCGCCTACACTGCTAACATTTTCATTTTCTTTCCCACGCGCTCCCCAAACTCGAGGCCAACTCCAGGTTTTCTCAATTTTATTTTTAAGGCAATGTTAGGATAACAAATTTATACCACATTTGTAAACCACGTAATGATATACAGTTAATTAGGATTAATTAATGTAAATAAGGTTAATTTGTATTAACTAATATGTGGTGTACAATATTGGGTATCGATATCTAAATATAGAGACACGTGATACTTATAATCATTTTTTTTCGTGTTTTGTAAGATCTTTTACACTAATTTAAGTGAGTTCAATTTTTACGAAAGAGTGATTTTAATTTCTATTAACATTATCTCTATATTATGAGTGATGATATCCAAACTTGCTACCTCTAGGACTACTCAAGCACAGGGTAATAGATGGGAGTTTTATATATTAATTGCAGAGCTCCATTTTATTTTTTATTGGTTATTGCTCCATTATTATTTGTTTTGATTCCTTGATCTCTCCCTTATTAAATGATGTGTCTAGATATAGTGAGGCACCAATATGACTCACTTCCCTAACACTCAAATTTTTCTTCTTAAGGGAGAGATTTGAAATTCAAAGTCAAATAGATAATGATAACGCATTTATATTTGTGTTTTCGGTCCACTGTTAAGAATAAAGTCTAAATTAACATAACTCGAGTACTGCTGAAGAGTAGTCTAAATTACATAATAATCTAACAATATAAATTGTTTATATTTTAGGTTCTCAGAATCCTAGCTGCGAAAAAGTCACCTAAATCGGCAGTCCTTCGCTATTTAACAGTAGCATAAGTAAGCAGATAACTAGCTACTTGATTTTTACACTATTTTGTGATCGAAATAAGAAAAAATATTTGAAGGAAAGAATACATGCATGACACTTACGATGAGCTTGATCCACAATTCTGCATCTCTTCTCGCAATTTTCTTCATTCGTTTTTCCATATATACTTTCAATACAAGTTCATATTCGGATCTCATAACGAGAATATTTCAATACAAGTTCATAGATGGATGAAGGGATATGTGTATCATTGTACCTTATAATTAAGTAACGTATCACTTGACTTAATTTATATCTCTTACCGCAATATCATTGTAGTTGAAAAAATAAAATAGTCATGAAATCAACATTAAAGTTCGAAGGTGTGAGCGGATCAGATAGGCGTTCAAATTTTGGAACTCATTCTTAGGAGTCCCATTACCAGCTCATGTTCATCAACATTTCTTATCTTACTAACAAAAAAAATACAGAATAGTTGCTAACTCAAGTCCTTACAGCTTAAACTTCGAAAACAATAGCCTTTGAGTTGGAAGCAAATCAAAATTCTACAAGGAGAAAAAACATCACTTGTTAAAATCATTGCATAAACAACAGTTAATTATGCGATATTGTACAATAAAACTTCATGTAGAAGAATGTGTTTCCGACTAGGAAGCAATCCCACTGAATATATGCTTCATGGTTGACGCCGCTGGCCAGAGCAAAAACATAAGACCATGGAAAGACCTCTCTTTCTTCTTTCCCCCTGAACAAGTAACAGCTTGCTAAGAAATTATCCGAGTAAAACACAAAAGTAAAAAATAAAATAAAAAACCCAACTGTTCCGTGCTAAATTAAAAGAATTTGCATAGATGAAACGAGATGAAAAACAATTACCTGAATGCAACATTTTGCAGAAAAGTTCACAAAAATCATCACCAACCATATTTTCAGGCAAACATGAGAACCTTAAGATTTGGGGACCGTAACGTTGAGAATTTTCACATCTACTTGGGGCCTGTCTCCTCTGTCCGTCTTTACTTTTTCTATCCCCTGTCATCAATAAGAAGAGCATATCAGATGAAGATTTGATCAGGAGCAACAGGTATAAGGTAATGCCAATCATAATATGGTAACTTCCAATCTCTCTACAGGAAAAAGAAGATTTGATTAAAGTAAAAGCTCAAATGTACCTGTACAACATCCATTCCTTTTACGACTCTGCCAAAAACTGTGTGCTTGTTGTCAAGCCAAGGAGTCGCCACAGTGGTAATAAAGAACTGAGATCCATTTGTGTTTTCTCCCGCATTTGCCATTGATACAGTGAAAGGTCTGTCATGTCTTAAACTGCAGGAACACAAAAAATAAACCAATGAATATTTGAACCAACGAATTACAATAAGAAAAAAGAATGCTATATTCTGTCCTTGAATATAAAAGTTCACCTTTTGTGAAACTCATCTTCAAACTCCCTTCCCCAAATAGACTGGCCACCAGTACCATCTCCTAAAGGGTCTCCTGTTTGTATCATGAAACCCTTGATGACTCGATGAAATATAAGGTTATCATAATACCCATTGCGACAGTGTGTTGTGAAGTTCTCCACAGTTTTAGGACATTCCTCGGGATACAATTTCATGTGTATGTCACCCATCGTAGTATGCATAATCTGCCGAAAGAAGAAAAAAGAAGATTTAGACACCTAAATCACTTCCAGAAGAACACAGATAAATGAATTATGAGGCCTGGAGCAATGTATATTCCCTGAGAAGTTTGCCCATAAAGATGTACACCACAAAATTAATAAGATATATACCACAAAAGAAACCACAAAGAGTGGATTTATTCTTTTCATACTAAGGGATAACGAGTAGTATCTAATAATCACTTTTAATAAGGCAAAAAGCACAGATTGCTCTCATTAAATTTTCCTCCCATTAATAATGCAGGTATTTGGTTCTGCTAGTTAGTAAAATTTAGCTAGAAAAGTAAATTAAAATAGAACCACAACTAAAAGAAAAGTGTATGTCAGAATCTACATCAAGTTTTACCTTGATTGTCTTATCAAGACAAAAACAATAAGAAAAGAGAACAGAAGTAATTTACCAAGTTTTTTAATTCGAATTTCAGTTCCTCATTTTACTGGTACTTAATACTTTTTTGAAAAGTCTCGATCTAGATTGTTGACAAATTGAGATAGTTACCAGTAAAATGGATGAGACGACCATGACAGCCAATATACAAAAGAAAAGGAAAACTAACCACATTGTCAGGAAGAGATGTTGTGGCTGATTTTCCAATATCTGATACAGACAAGAGTTCATCAGCAGGAGGCTTTTCATTGAATACATCCCTTCCCTTAGTTGCATCTTCAGGCTCCTCTGGTTCTCTCTGACTGAACAGAGCACAAAGGAGTCAGATCAAATCAAATGAAAAATTTACAATCTCGGATACAAACTCTATAATAATAATTAAATAGTTGACTGTGACCATCCTGATATATATAGAGGCAAAAAGACAGCATTAAAGGAAGAGAAATGTATCCCAAAAGAACTACAAAACACTCCAATCATATGATCTTAAATCACGATCCAACTTCTTCATTCCATGGACCTTTACCATAACATAATTTCCATAAAGTGCAGAATCTAAGCTATGAAGAAAACAGCCATGTAACTATGTGGAAGGCGACTGATGATCATCAGCCGACTAATAATATGGAAACAGCTAAATGAACGAAAAGCACATGCTTAAAGAAACCAACAATTTCAACAAATTGTCCTGGAAGTATTTTCCTACCTGAATAGATAGATCCTGTGTTTCTTGAAAGCACAACATATGAGAGTGGGATCCGTCAAAGGCTCTTTGCTTTCATTGACATTTGCCGAAACTGCAGACATTTTTCTAACTTTTTTAAAGCTTTTGTCACCTTGGTACAAGGCAATTCTCAAAAACCTATCGTTGTTTTCCACTTTTCCAAGGATTCGGGCAACTTTATTGGTGTGTAAATTTACCATCTAGAAATGCAAGACAAAATTAGAAGGAAAAATTAGCTTTCCCTTCTAAGACAAAGGCGCAAGGGTTAAGGGGGGAAGGGGGGACAAACTCTATTACACGACTATATTATATCTTACTTTTATCCCAATTAGTGTTGCATATATGAGAAAATTTGAGCTTTCATCAAAAACAGCATTCGGCTGTGGGGCAGATTCTGTTTTTTCAATTTCCCTCTCAACAGCCATTCTTCGCCCGAAGTCAATAGCTTCCAGCTGGTACAAAGGAGAATCACTTCTCTGGAGGTCTTGGGCCACCTAATCAGCATAAGATACTTGATCAATGTCCCCAAAAGAAAATATTCTCAAAAACAGTAATATTAACAAATAAACAAAAACAAGTTGACATTACCTCAAGAGTTTCATCATAAACTCGTCGAAGTTTACCTGTGCTAAACCAAAATACACGAATCCTGCGATCAGGCGAAGTAATCGAAAATTGCTTACCATCTGGGCTAATCTGAAGAGCCAAAAAGAATATATATTAAGATACAGATAGAATAAGCTTAAGAAATAAAGTATATCTATTTAAAGCTTGAAACAGCCGAAAACCCAATTCCAGATGTAATGCTTATGAATTTCATACAATACCTCAATAGAAGAAACAGTGGTTTTGCATTTCAGGATTTCGAAAAGATTAGTGTCACTTTTCAACCTAAACTTCACCCTGCAAACTCCATATGAAAGTTACAGTTACACATCCATCTTTTTTGTTTTTACAATACCACAGGCTGAATGTTCACGAGTAATCTTTAAAATCTGTGGTTATTTTTACTATGATAAACGTAATCAATAAAATGCTACATTGTGAGCTCTGACTGCAACAATAGAACCAGCCCTATTATTTTTTTTTTTTGAGAAAAATAAATTTTTTTTTGGGCTACAATTGAAGGATTCGAACCCTAGACCTATCCTAATCCTAACCCATCCCCTCCCTCCCTAACCACTTGGACTAACCCTACACTCCTACAGGCTTAAAAAGACAAATTTATTGCATGGAGAGAACGGTTACAAAAACAAAAGAAAGTCGTCAAGGGGACCACAGGAAAAAGGAAAATAGAATAGAGAGAGCAGATAAAAACAGGCAGCCCCAGCACAACTAGATGACTCTAGCCAGCTGGAAGCAAGTGAAATGTGTCTATACTCTAAACTCAGTAGAAACGGACACCGAAGGCATCCCCAGACACAACCAGAGGGCAGCTTATATCAACATCAAAACCAGAGTTTGTCCTACAACTCCTTCACTCCCATCCAAGCATAGTCTTCGAAACCCTTCTATATCTTTCTAAACCAACCACCCAAATCACCCTAAAGCTAAAATACACCCATATGCTGGTGCTAAATATCATATGAACCAATAATCTTCATATAGTAACCTTTATAAAAATGGTGTATTTTCAAATTTTTCAGAACACATTGATGAATGTAATAACATGGAAAACTGCACGTACCCGCTCTCAGGAAACTCAAGCGTGTCAGGACTCCAATACTCGACCATTCCCTGTTGGTCCGCTGAAATCACTGTATCAAATACAGGATTATACCGCATAACTTTCACTGGGCCCAAGTGTATCTGAGGAAAGGAATAATAAAACAAATGAAAACAAAATTGGAAGTTCGACTAGTTTATCAAGGTACATATCTTTTTCATTAACAATAGAACTTTCCAGAAAGGAGGGGGGAAGAAAAAAAGTGCGTCCACATGAAATGTTACAGCATACCTCTCTCGAGATTATGGGTTCATTTGTACCAGCACGTGCATCGAAAATGTGTACAAATGATGAGTGTCTATCACTGATGGCAAGCTTGGCTTTTACATCTCCTTGTTTATAAGCCCACTCAACAGCACCAGGAACAAAATGTGTACGAATCATGACCATCATATCATAGTTGACTACATCATATATCTTCACAGAGTGATCATTTGAAATGGAACAGCAAAGCAAACCATCAACACTAACCTGCATAGCTGAACAAGTCATGGTTGATAACTGCAATAACAGGGATACTTGACAACTAGGTATAATTAGCAATTAAAAAAGAAAAAAGGTTCGCTGCCTCGCCCAAATAAATAGATGCACAATAAACTGAAACTTTACAAACCAAATACCCTATCCTCACATATCAAGACACAGGTGACAAGATGCATCTTCTTTTTATGCCAAGAACACCAGCAAAAAACATGAAACATTTTGAATCCAAAAATTATTAACTAAACATATGGTTTTCATCATCTTCGAACTTATAAATTTGAGGACACAACATCTACAGTAAATTTTTAACTCAGCACAGAAAATATGAATGAAAAAAAGAAAATAACTAAGCTAACTTTGAATCCAAGGAGCTTAAGTATACCAAGATTGTATGCTTAACAACACATCCTTTATCAAACTAGACAATAACCGATAACTCAAACATCCATAATTAAGAGTGGTAACATTTCAGCCAACATTTTTTATTAGTGCAACTTAACACATATTGGTCTAAAATCTTCATCCATATTGGTCTAACATCTTCATCCGAAAATTCAGATATCCTAAGTTTCAGTCACAAACTGCAACAGGAGATAAATATGACTTTTATATGTTTGAATGGATGTCAACATTCTCAATAGGAATAATTCAGAATCAAGGGAGGAATCGATAAGAAATTAAGAAACCACAAAATACATGTAGTTGTATAGGGTCAAACTAGGTTTGTTCCATGTTCAGTTCAACCCATATTTGGAATGAAATCAGTAATCATGCCAACAGTATTAACTGATCATGCATATACATGCAGTAACGTAGAGAGGAAGAACTAACAGCTAGGCCTTCGATGGGACCAAGATGGGACCTAAAATGCTTTGCAAACTCAATGCCCAAAGGTTTTTTCTTCCAAAACTTCAGATGCCCTGGTCAAAATAAAGAAAAAAGGAGAAAAATGGAATCATACACATTTAAATATCTTAGCAAAGGAAGACAAACAAATAGATGTTTTTTAAAAGGTTTTATGAGTATTATGCATCAACTAATCAAACCATGAAATAATACAAATTTGATTGCATCTAGTTACAGAAAAATAAAATAGTGATTCAGGTTGTCACATTCTGCAATACTATGGTTGTGGGAGAATGCAATTCATGTCCATATCTACACAATGTCCATATCTACTTCAGGATGTCACTATTAAGTATAAACATAATACGGAAGATATGCAAACCCCATTCAACTTAAATGCACACCTCATCTGAATGCATACTCTACTCAAGTACAGATTTAACACACATACAGGGTCAAAATAGGGGAACAAATCTTCTCTTTCTTACAGTACACATGTTATTAGACTATACGTCACCCTGCCTTATTTTAGGTTCATAATCACCACAATGTCATCAAAGTTACCAGCCACTGCATATGCCAAAACTCCCTATAGTAGCCACATCTCCCTGTGTGGATGTGCCCATTAATGATGCTATTTGTACAGTTTATGAGAACTCTAGATCAGCAGACGACTAGTAACCCTAAAGATGTCCCAAAATATTTAAAACTTGGGAAAAATATTTAAACTTGGGAAAGCAAGAAGAACTTCCGATAAAACCTTGGCGTGCCATTGTGAAATCAAAATACATTACACAAATTCATTACTTTACACTAAAGTAGAAGATGGCATGCAAATAGAAGCGGCATAACTAAAAAGTGCTTTAGAACATGACAAAAAAAAAAAAGCAAATATCCTTGGTATTATTACCATCAACACTTCCAGTGACAACAAAATCCGCTGATGACACAGCAACATGTGTAACCACATCACGGTGCATATAACTTTTCTCATACCTGTTTATGCAACCAAAAAAAATATTAAAAAGTGTCTTGATAATAGCTTTAGGCAGAGACAAAAATAATAATTATCAAGAATTTGCATTGATCTCAACACCGCAGTTCTTTTGAAGGGAAATAATTGCAGATAGAGGGTTGAATGAGCTAAATAAATCATTTCAACTTGAGCTGAGTTTCCTAGGTTGAGGGTTTAAAGGGTTAAATGAGCCAAAAGAAATTAGCAGCAGTATGAACATTCTCTAAACCATATTCTCAAACTTAAAAAGAAACTCTGACCTACAATCACTAAAATTTCAAATTACAACTACAATTTGAGCCTAAAACCAACCCAGAAACTCAGAAAGATTAAAAATTAATGCATACATTTGAGCCGAGGGAAGAGCGTCGAGGTAGGCACGCTCGAACTGGAGAGGCCGTTTGGGACGAGCGCGAGGGGCTGGTCCGGGACCCACCATGGGCTCCTCCTCGTTCTCCTCCACTGCCGAGCTCGTGTTGCCGTTCTGAGGCTCCTCTACGTCGGTAACTAGGGTTTTTCCGTTCTGAGGTTCCTCTTCTGTAGCCAGAGTATTTCCTTTCTGAGACTCCTCCATGGCTGCTTCTAAGGTTCTGCCAGAGAGCGCTGAGTGCACAACCACACAGAAACAGTTAGCTACCAGGGCCGAAGCTTTGAATCCTTCAATTGAGAAAAGAGGCTCCTTTTCTTAATTGCCTGAAATCTTTGGACTAAAAGGACGACAGGAAACACCGCCGCCTTTTTCAATCGCAAAGCTTTCAAAAGCGGCCGAAGCGGGTCGCTACCCGGGTCAATAACTAAAGCACACTCGACTATTGGGCCAGTAGTCTTCTATCATGGATTTGGTCCGGTTTAGATCAAGAGTTGGATGACTTGATGGAATCCTTTTAATTTTATCGAACAGGCCCATTGGGTCAAAATCACGATTGGTTTTAGATTTTGGTCATGCTTTGTGGAAATAAACCACGCAAATACAGCTGTTTCTTTTCATCATAATTTTTTCATTTTCAACATGATATCAATCGCTAGATTACTTTAGAATGGTGTGTTTAAGTACACAAACTTACACTATCAAAAATTATAGCAACGTGTCTAAAAATATGTCATTTCATTCTTAAATGAGACTTATGTTTTAGCAAACACATGTTAGTTTTCTTATTGAGCCGGATGGAACACCCATTTTAGTTTTCTTATTTAGCTAGAATTAGTTTCCTTCTAATTTAGTTTGATATTATTATATCGAATTGAACCACTTGAATACCACTTTGTCAAAAAAAAAAAAAAACATACTATATTATCATGAGTAAAATTATTATTGGATAACGAACAAGGGTAGCAATGTAATATTGGATATCGTTGTAATTGTAATAGACGACATAAATAGTAAAAATGTACGAATTTCATTTTTAAATTATTATATATAACTATTTTCCGTACAATTATGTTATGTATCAACATTTTATCTAATTTTTTGCTTAATAAAATTACATATCAGTCATTGAATGTTATTTATAATTTATTATTTTCTTTTTTATAATATTATTTATTAATTTGAAACGTGACATTTTAAAGGAAAAATTCAGTAATATGTGGTTGTATACTTGGTATGAAAATTGAGAAGAGGGCTACAAGCCCACAACTAAAATGCATGGTATGGCACATCAAAAAATTTCGATTTACGGGTCTAAATTTATTTTTATTAATCACCCTCCGTGAACTTCATTAATAAAAGTAGGCTATATATATTATGTATATGTAATGTATGACGTATTTATATTTCCAGCTGTAATCTTTAATATTCGTATTAGTCTAACACAAATAAATAAATCATCATTTGAAAACATAATATCGGAAAAGAAACACGGTAGCTCTCAAAAACATTCTGCCCCAACCCCACCGTGGTCCTCCAAATGAAAACACTTCACGTGGGAAGGGGCATGGCCGTCACAAGCAAACACAAAAATTACAACAATTCCTTGCGTCCATGCATAAACATTACACTCCAAAATCACAACGATCAACACACATGCCCCGTCGTCGCCGAAGGTCCGAGGCTCCTCCGGGGCCGGCAGGGCCCGGGATCGAGTGGACAGCCTTTGCCAGGCATACGTCAACATGAATCTTCCCTAACAAGTCAATATCATTGTTTAAGTTCATTTTGTCGGAATCCGATGCTTCCATCACCGTCATTCACTATACCAAGTATAAAATAACTTTAGTGCATGTCGGATTGAGAGAGCGATTTCCTTGAAATTTTTTCCAAATCACATGTGCTTATCGTATGGATGTTATTATATAAGAATACGATAATACTTACATCGCAATATATTGATATTTTATTAAACAATTCTCGGTTATTCGATTCCGTCGCCGATGGTGGTAGAGGTAGTACTCTCAATGCTAGTCTCGGTTATTCAGAACTATACTAAATCAAAAGGATAAAAAAAAAAAAAAAAAGTGTAAAATTATGGTGTCCATTGAACTATATATGTGTGAATTTTTTATACTTAATGTCTAACTTGTTATGTAATTTAACTTAATTAAATTATCCTTTTTATATACATTGTTATTGTAATAATAATAAAAAGGCAAACATATAGTTAAAGGTTGTTCAAATTTATTAAAGCTAGAGTTGGGTTTTGAACTCGATTCCGGCCTCAATTTGACGTCAAGGTCGCTCTTTATCCAAAAGAGTAATACTATTTGAATACACTAAATTAACCACATTTACTGACACATTTGATGTGTCATTCCATTTTACGAAAAATAAATACCAAGTTATTTAATTTATTAACATCACGTCATTCATTAATGATTGACACATCAAGCACGTCACTAAGTGTGGTCAATTTAGTGTTTCCAAATATCATTTCTCAACCCAAAATGCCCCACCCCGACCATTTTCATACATTCAAGCGGGATTTTCCGTTCTAACCACTATAGCGATCAATGCTTTTACCAATATGAAATCCAAATTCTACGGAATCTCTATATTGACTAGACACTCATTGTCTCAACAATATCGTGTTCTTCATATTATCAATTGATATTGAAGAAGAAGATTATATTGTACACATTGGCATCGACCTCACCTTTACGAGAATCACTCAAAACCTCTCATATAATATGTGAAAATGAATACTACTAGTACTACGTGGTTTCTCCCATAAGATTCTCCATCCTCAATTAATCTTTACCCTTGAAGACCTTGATCGATCTGTTCAAATTTGTCTCTCAGTCGCATCCCAAATGTGGAATTCCCACTCATGAGATGGCTATAGCCACTTAGACCTTCACCTTTATTGTCTTCTTCCCTCAAATTTTCCAAATCAGTTCTCATCCACATTGGCGTTGTCCGGAATGTCATTCCCCACCAATTTGAATCCAATCAAGTCAGGTTCCCGATTTAGGGCTGGTAAGTCGATTGGTATCAAAATCTCTATTCTGAAGTCCTGTCAATCGGGGTGTTAGAATTAGTAAGTCGGGTTCGAGCCTTACTCGATTCTTGCACTAATTGAAGCATTCAAATTCCTACTCGGACTTTGGAAAAAAAAATTTCATTTGGTACCCTGAATGTACACAATATAATGGATTATTTAGTGACAACAATAGATTCAAATGAAAGAGTAACAAAAAAGAATTGTTGTGTGTAGCATGGTACAAGTACCTGACAACTTGAGCCCTATGATCCCCCTTTGATCATCAGTTCTTTCATTATTGAAAAGACGACAACCTACAACCGCTATAACGTTTGATTGATCATCCAACAACCAACAAATTCTTTCAGACACCACACAAAATGTTTCAATTTAACTAATTTTGGTTTTTCGTGTCATCCAATTTCACGGAGACCATATTTTTTTTTTTCCGAAAATACCTTTTTATTAACTAAACACGAATAGAAACGCCAACATCCTTAGCGAGAAGGTTAAACAACCAAGTTGGTTCCAGACCGGCCCAAACATGGTACCCACTCATACACTTGACATGGTTAGCCACAGCATGTGCCACCATGTTACATGCCCTAGGGGCAAATTGGAAAGCAATCGACAGAAAAGACTCACAAAGTACATATATATCATGAAGGATATTGGTAAGAGTACCATCAGTGCCCTTCTTACATAACAATTGAATCAGTTGTAGTGAGTCAGATTCCACAATTACAGTAGTATGGCCAGCTGTCACACATGCCTCCAAACCTGAACGAACAGCCAATGCTTCCACCTGAAGAGCCGACGAACAAGCAATCATACCAGCCCCCCCCGGCCCCCTCAAAGGCACCTAGCCATGAACGTAGAACCCAGCCGTAAGCCCCCTTGTGTGTGCCTATAGACCAAGCTCCATCACAATTGAGTTTGAGGACTCCGGGGATGGGTCGTTGCCAACCATGACCCTGTACGCTCTGACCAGGCCTCGCTATTTCACCCATAAACACCTCACCAACCACGGTCCCCTCAATTCTGGCCTTAGAGAACTCGGATATCTGTCGAAAAAGCAAACCTAGAGCTGTGGCCGGAGATTGTAAAGTATGCTTAAAGCACTGTTCATTACGTGCTTTCCAAATCCGCCAACACCCAAAGGCAAGCATCTGGAAAATATTCCCTGCCTCCTCTTTGCTACCATATTTGACTTTTAGAGCATGCCAACAGTCACGAAACGAAAGGCCCTGAAGAGTATCAGTCACCAATTGGAGCGGTCCTCCATACCAGAAAGTTTGAGCAAACTGACAAGTGAAAAAGAGGTGGGACTCTGACTCCTCCTCATCCCCACATAACGGACATACCGTCTCCACATTTACTCGTCGACGGGCCAGATTCTGTCGAGTAGCAATATATCCACGACAGCAAGTCCATATAAAGTGCCTGATTTTGTGTGGGACGTTCAGGCTCCAAATGTGTTTCCAGATGCGTTGCTGCCCATTGACCGTACTAGTCTCCCCACTACCTCTTCCAAATAACTCACCATTACGATACAGTTCTGTAGCCAATATATACCCAGAGTGAACATTATATCGACCATTCTTCGAGAAGTGCCATACATAACGGTCAGAACACCCATATTTACTTAACGGAATAGAGCAGATGGCATTGGTGTCCTCCTCATCAAACAAATTTTCCACCAGGCTATACAACCATGTATGGCTAATAGGGCAAATCAACTCATTAACCAAATGTGGAAGGTTTGGATTAAGAGATTTTACCTTAAAGGGCCGACTAACTGGAAGCCATGGGTCCGACCGAGTGTGAATTAGGGTCCCATCCCCTACATGCCAACGAAGGCCCGACTTCAGTATACGCAACCCCTTCAAGATGCCCTTCCAACCCCATGAGGACCCTGCCACATCCTTAGCTTCCAGAATTGTAGTCCCACTATGGTACTTTGCTCGTAATAACCTCGCCAGAAGGGAGGAAGGTTGATCCAAGATCCTCCACCCTATTTTGGCAAGCATGGCTAGATTGAAGACCCTAATGTCCTGGAAGCCCAATCCCCCAGCATCTTTTGGAACCGTGAGTCTCTCCCAAGCAGCCCAATGCATACCACGCTGTAGTTGTTGCTTACCCCACCAATACCGGGCCAATATCCGCTCAATATCCTTACAAACCCCCACCGGGAGTTGGAAACATGACATAGCATAATTAGGGAGAGCCAGAGCTATAGACTTAATAAGAACCTCTTTCCCAGCCTTGGAAAGAAACTGTTCGGACCAACCTAGGGCCTTCGCCTCCACTTTATTTCGAATATCTTCAAACACTCTCTTCTTTGAAGCCCCAAAATCGGCTTGAAGACCCAGATATTTTCCAAACTCCGTTTTAACACGGACACCTAACACCCCAACAATCTGGTCCTGCAAGAGAGGAAGACAGTCTTCACTAAACACCACAGAACTCTTCTCAAAATTTATTTTCTGGCCCGAGCACAACTCATACAGTTGCAATATCTCTTTCAAACACACTGCCCCTTCCATCGTCGCTTTAGAGAATAGGACCGAGTCATCTGCAAAAAATAAATGGGTGACACAGAAAGCACTAGGTGCAACAGGGATTCCCCGCAGGGCTCCTACCTCAGTCTTCCTACGAATAAGGGCTGACAATCCTTCTGCACATAGAACAAAAAGGAAAGGAGATAGGGGGTCACCTTGCCTCAGGCCTCTAGAAGGTCGGAATACCTCAGTAGGAGATCCATTCATAAGGGCACTGAACGACGTCGTAGTGATACATTCTTTTATCCAATGACAGAAAATCGGGTGAAAGCCTAGCCTAGCCATAACCTCCAAGAGGAAATCCCACTCCACTCTATCATAGGCCTTCGACATATCCAATTTAAGCATCATATCTTCTCCGTCTTTACCCCTTTTCTTTCCAATTGTATGCAGCAACTCATGTACCACGAGAACATTATCTGTAATTTGTCGTCCCGACACAAAAGCACTTTGAGAATCACTAATCACCTCTCCCATCAAACTTTTCAGTCGGTTGGTAAGAACCTTGGCAATAATTTTATAAATGACATTGCATAGGGAAATAGGCCGAAATTGTGTCATGTTCATCGGGCTAGCAACCTTAGGGATTAGAGCCAAGTGTGTGAAATTAAACTGCCTCAACATATATCCAGTCTGAAAGAAGTGCAAAACAGCATGGATTACCTCATTTCCAAGTAGGCCCCAATGTTTATGGTAGAAGCTCGCAGTAAAGCCATCAGGACCCGGGGATTTTGTAGGATGAATCTGCACAAGTGCTCTTCGAACCTCCTCGTGTGTGACTGGCCGAATCAATGCCGCATTTTCTGTATTAGAAACCCTCATTTCAATACAGTTTGTGACTTCCTGGAATTGGGAAGGCAGTGAGGTTGTGAAAAGGTCCTGAAAGAAACCAGTAGCAATCCCCCCCAAATCCTCCTCCCTGTCCATCCAAATTCCCTCACTATTGTAGAGACCCCGGATACGATTAAACCGTCGTCGCTTCACAGTTTTTGCATGGAAAAATCTAGTATTTTTATCCCCCTCATTCAACCAGTGCACTCGAGACTGCAGCTTCCAATAAATTTCCTCATCCATCACGGCTTTCTTAAGTTCTTCCTCTAGCCCCTTCACCCGTGGGCCATCAAAACACACAGCTTGGTAACATCCATTGAGCTGGTTCTTTAACTTTTTGATCAGCTTCTGGGAGTTGCAACCTTCCTTTCTTTTCCAATGCACCAAACCTCTACGGACCCATTTCAGTTTCTCAAAAACCTTTTGACTTGGAGAGCCATTCCTATCCACCCGCCACTCCTTTTGAACAACATCCCCACACGCCTCTATTTTGTTCCACCGCGGATCATAAATAAACCGTCCCCGTTTCCTTCGAGCACCAGGCATCGTGTCAAGAGCAAGCATAGAATGATCGGACCCCGAAAGCAAAATGTGAGTAATCTGTGTTTGGGGGTAGGATGACATCCATGACTCAGATGCCAGGCCCCGATCCAGTCTCTCGTGTATGAATCCAGTATCCCTTTTGTTCCTCCAGGTGAATGGGTGCCCAGTAAATCCCAAGTCCAGGAGCCTCCCATCTGCCACAAAATGTCGAAAGGCCCTCATACTTGCCACTGAACGAGGATTGCCTCCCTCTTTTTCCCCTGCATCAAGAATATCGTTGAAGTCCCCCAACAGTAGACAGGCATCAGACTCCCTTTCTAGTCGTTGTCTGAGAGTGTTCCATTGTCTCAATCTGATACTATCGTTGGTACTAGCGTAAATCGAAAAGAATCTCCACTTAATGCCCATATCAGCATCATTAACAAGGACCTCAATCAAGAAATCAGCATATTTAATCAACTCAACCTGCCCTGCCGTTTTCCAGAACACACACATACCCCCACTAAGCCCTCGAGGTTCCACCGCATGCATAAAATCCATTCCTAAACGCCTTTTCAAGTATTGAAATTGAGAACTTTTATTTTTGGTTTCCAGGAGGACAATAATACCCGGTTGAAGCAATCTATTCTGCTCACACAAACTATGAACAGTCAAAGCACCACCAATGCCCTGACAATTCCAACAAAGTATCCTCATTGCAACTATAACCCGTGGGGAGGGTGTCCAAAGCTCCCCACCACTCAAGAAAGAATCCTATCCCATAAAAACCAGCCCCACAGATCAGACAAACCAGAATCTCCACTCAAGAAAGAATCCTATCCCATAAAAACCAGCCCCACAAATCAGACAAACCAGAATCTCCAACTAGTGTGCAAAACCCAACCACTTACAACTCAATTAAACAAAGTTAATCAGAAACATGAAAGAATCATAGCCCACAGAGATCAAGCCAAATAGTCAATACAAACAGAATCTCCAATCAATTTGCACAAGTCCAACCACATAAAACTCAAGAATGGTCACATACAGCCCGTCAGTTGCCAGACATCAATGCAATTTCAATTGAAAAAGCAGGGAGAAAAAATCGCAGCTGGGGAAACGTCCATTCGCCGTTGCTGGTGCGTACAATTATGATCATAAAAAGGCAGGGACTTGAAGCCACTAGGTCTCAATTCTCAACCAAGCTTAAAGATAATGTCAAATAAACAAATGTAAATGTATGTTTGGCAGCAAAACCCACGACTTGCATTAGAGCAATTTTCTTACGGATGTTGTTGGATGATATCAATGGCTTCAAGTAAATCACAGCCCTCCAATGACTCGCCCCCAAAGAATCGGATTCAGCAAAGTCTGATACCCAGATAGGAACAGCAGGCGAGAGAGCCTCATGGAGTTCCGAAGAACTGGAAGCTGATGACCGAGCGCTAGATCTGAAGAGAAACACCAGACAAGGGCACTGATACGAATCCAGGAAAGGAACTAATAATTTGGAGTTTCAGGGAGTAAAAAAAAAAAAATAAAAAAATAACAAGGGTAGAAGGAAAAGGGCTGAAAGATAGGGATTTGGGAATTAATTAGGGTAAGATATCAGAAGGGATAATTTCACAGGAGATGGAGATCTCACGCAGGAGATCGGGATCTCACGCAGGAGATGGGGATCTCACGCAGGAGATGGAGGTCTCACAAAGGAGACGGGAGACCTGTTTGGAATTAAATCTGGAATTGGATGGTATTAATATATTCACGGAGACCATATTTGAAAAGGTAATATTTTCTTTTTCTTTTGTGATTGGAAGGTGCCCATTCCCGGCAAATAAAGTGAATGACTTTTGCTCCTAGGTCCTTTATCAATTCAAAATTTATTCAAAAACTTTCAATATCTATTTTTGAAATATCTAGTACGTACCTCATTCAAAATTCAATTTATAAAACAAGAACTTGACAATATTGGCCCAGTGCAATACATAACATTTTTTTCCGTCTTGATTTTATATATCGTTTATGGTTTAGAATTTAGCTCTTAATCTCAAAACATCCGTCTTGATTTTATATATCGTTTATGGTTTAGAATTTAGCTCTTAATCTCAAAACATCCCTGTGCCATAAGCTCCACTCATACTAAAACTTTAGAATTGGGACATATCAACCCCGTCATCTCCACCTATATCATACTATTTAAACTTGAAAAATAAAGGGTGATTCTTTCTAACAGTAAATCATGGCATGAAATCGATTAACACCAAAAAAAATCAAGACGGAGAATATATAATTTCTCCAATTTGGAGTGGAAATTTAAACTTGAAAAACTTTTCAACATCAAAAAAGAGAAGTTTTTACAATAATATATGATGAAAAATCTTTGTGATAGGTATAGATTGTTGAAGTGTGCAATATATATTTTTTATTTATTTGTTTTGTGGCTAATAATATTCCATTTTCTCAGGACAACTTTGATCAGATACAACTCGTCTACTAAATGGTGGGGGAATAAATGGGGGTGGTGTACATCTCAACAATGCCCAATTCACCCCTTGGAAAAATGGGTGCCGTTTGACGGCTGATGCACCCATCAACGATCCCAACCGCCTCGTCGGGTCCTTAACCAATAGCTGTGAGATGAGGTCCTTGGCCGTGGCCGGCACCACGGGCTCTTTCGGAAGCTCTAGGGCTCGAGCCACAATGTTAGCTAGGGTTAGCTCATTGTCCACACCCCTAAAGGGTGTCACACCATAAAATAGTTCAAATATAAATATACCTAACGTCCACCAGTCCACCGCACTACCGTGACCCTCGCCGGACACAATCTCTGGCGCCAGGTACTCGTGGGTCCCAACGAACGACATGGACCGGACATCAACGGGTTCAGACACGAACTCAGGGCCGTTACGGAGTGCCTGCTTCTTCTTGCGCTTGCTTTTAGGGTGAAAACATGACACTGCTGGAACCATACAGTTTGGAAGAATGCATGAGGAGGAGGCAAATGGGGGTGGATCCAGTGAGTAGTCTTTTATTGGTACAGCAAGTGGGGTGTTCTGAGTTGAAATGATCTGAGCCGTTGATGCCGAATCGTCGCATTTTAACGAGAGGTCAAAGTCCGTAAGCATGATGTGGCCGTCGGATCGAACTAACACGTTTTCTGGCTTTAGATCACGATACACAATCCCCATCATGTGGAGGTACTCTAGAGCTACAATCACCTCCGACGCGTAGAACCTAATCATGAGATTAAATACAAATTAGTCTGCTAATCATGAACTTGCATCATTTGTTATATCATAATCCTTTGATTATGAAGTACTTGGGAATATAGAAATAATCTAAATAAATTATGAGCATCTTTATAATGGCTAATAGTTTATAAGAGAAAATATAATCAACTAGATTAAAAGAAACAACCATAATTTCTTTTATCATGACCTATCATGTAGAAAAGGAAAAATTGAAAAAGTGATTCAACACACTACCTTATTGATTCCACCATAAACTAATTGATAAAAAGGATTTTGATTTAAATTCCCCCAGATAGATTTGAGGTTCTTCACATTTAAAATGTCATAACAATATCAAGATAATCTTTGTGTTGCTTCAACTACTAACATAATGGATTTAAATAGGGTATTTTTCTTCAATAGTAAGTGAAAAATTTCACGTTCAATTCTCGCAACTAGTGAAAATATCTGTGTATAGCTCGATACTTAAAGGTTGACCCCTACCATATCTTGTAGCCCAAATTTCACTACACAACATCGTTTTTCTTTATAGAATGCTATTGAAAAAGGGGAATATAACGACTTCACCCTTTACGAAGATCGAACCTCTCCCACTACACAGTGGATAGTAATCGAATATCGTTTCGTTTACACACTAATAACAGTATTATGGATTTGTGGTATAGGACATAACTATCCACATAATCTCTATTTATCCTATATTGTAGCCTGCCAACATATAACAAGCATTTTGTTCAATTGTCTACATCTAATTGAGGAACCATTTTATTTTTTAATTTTGACTTTGCTTTATATTTTTTTTGTACTTTAATTTTTCCTCCCTCCCACCATCCTCCTTTTCCTATAACCTTCCCCCTATTTATAGTTAACAAAAACAAAAAAAATAAAAGCTATGAACGAAATAATTATGAAACATGAAACGGGCCCTAAGATAAATTCTTTTAACAATGAAAAGCAAATAATAGATTGGTTTTCTGTCATGTCTCTCTGAAGGAGTTGACTGCAAATTAAAGAATATGATGGCCCCTGTAGTCTCCCACCATTTTTGTTTAGAAACTAGAAAGGTTTCTTTAAATGTCTTTTAATTTGCAAATTAATGATAAAAACACATGCAAGCAAGCAATCCATTGACATAAAAGTAATTAAAACAGCATTTGCAACCATCACCAATAATTATTGCTGCATATAATTGATGGTAATTTGGCATCAAACTGAAAAGCATTTTTCATAAACCCTTTTTGTGCTTGTCTCCATGTGGCTTGTATCATTTTCAAATTTGTCCAAAAATGAGAAACACATCAACAATGAATTGCAAAGCACATAAAAACTTTCCACATTCACATATTCACATATCATCAATAAATTGAAAACCAATTTCCTATCTCCCATCGCCTGACCTAATTGATTTTTATAATATTTTCCTTGCTAATGACACCTAGATTTGAACAACTGGGTGGCCCTTCCTAAATCCTAAATTTCAATGGCCCATGCCTTAATAACTTGATCAATTTTCTTGGTCGGAAAATAGATGATAGTGGGAAGGAAAGGGAAAAAGAGAGGATTAGATGTTATCAGGTTGCCACTAGTACCTAATGGTGGTCGACACTCATAAAAGTGAAGTTGATACGTAATATATATGATCCTCCACCTAATATTGTTAAAAAGGAAAAAATGTTATTGGGTTATTAACAACATTTCACATTTCTTGGTTTATCTTTTACTTCCTAACAAAAATTATTATTATTTTGAAGGATGCTTCTTAACATCATTTAACTCCTTTTACCTTTCCTTATCAGACAAAGATGATTAAAGCATACGTAGACAACTGGGTTTATCCTTATTTAAATCACATTTTGAGGGGGTTTAGGTGAAATTCAAAAGATTTAATTGTCTAAGTTAAGAGCTCTCTTAAGTAATTTGCAAGTTACTAGCTAGTACTATAGTTTAGTGTTATTCTTCTTTACTCTGTAGTGAGTATCTCTTCCCTTATATCAAGAAGTAATTTGCAAGTTAATGATAAAAGATAGTAAGAACCAGTTGCTAATTGCAACTATCACCAACTTCTCCAAATAATTGATGATGAGATATACTTGCATATCTTTAATTGATGATAATTGAAGTTTTTTATTTTGCGCTTGTCTCTATGTGGTTTGTATCCTTTTCAATTTGGTCTAAACATAGAAGGAATGCAATGATCGATTCACTGAAGGCAGACAAGAAGTTATTTCCACTTTCACATATATCATAATTCATTCCAAAGCATCAAAATAATTTATATATTTACGTTATTGGACATACAATATTGGGGCACTATTTTTCAGATATCCTTACTTAATGGAACAGTTATCTGAACCCAGAAATCTTCAGATTTTCTGGGATCTGTTTTTTCCCGTGAAAGATTAATGCTTAAGTAAATGTCTATCAATGATCTTATTGTGTCATAGAAGCAATGAACATAGCTTAAATTAATTGGGGCAGGCTTTAGATACCAGCTGCAATTGGGGAGTATTTAAATGAGAGCCTAACAACTTATCAACTCACCAGACGTGAAGAAGCAAACACCTACGGTTATAAAGAGCATTTAACTCAAGTTTCTATCTAAATCTAGAGTTTTATAAACGCAGTCGGGTATAATATTCAATCCCAATATCAATTATGTTGGGTGTCGCTTTAAAATTTAAGGATTTTCTTGCTCAACTAACCCGATTTATTTTTATATAGAGCAGTGCTCACTGCAACAATTATGTGTGTCAAAAAAGACCACCACATCATCAAACACAGTGATTGACCTTCCACCACAACAGTTAGTCTACTCTTTCGCACATGCTCTCCGACCCAGAAATGTAAAATAAGTGTTTTACCACTAGTGTTAAAAAATTTACTATGATTACATGCACCAAACGCGCTTTCAGACTCTCAGTACCAAGTAACATGCTTAACAAACGAACAATCTTTGCTTTTGGTAAATCAATAAATTATTAACACTACGCTTCTTTGTTTTTTTTTTTGGGTCAAATTAATGAGCTTCTTACGTGCATGAAATTAGACCTTTTAGACATACAAGATTAAAAAATGATCAACGTACTTTTTTTTGGTATAAAATTTGATCAACGAACTTTGAAGCTTTGTTAATCGGAATTAAACGATGACTTGTAACCCATAATAAGCCACTTGGCGTCTCCAGGTGCTAAGACTACCGTGCTTACGTGTGCTCAGCCGCAGCTGACAAATATGAAATCCCTCAGTGGCTCAGTCCTCAAAATTTCACCCGTCTACATCCACATAATAATCCAGTGCACATCAAGCACACCGTAAATCTTTGTTCACCCAATCCATTCTGGGGAAAAAGAAAAAAAAAACCTAAAGCCTGAAAATAAACTGACAGGTAACCGCCAAACGAGGTGCGGGACCCCCGCCACGTTTCAGAGAGTCTGAGCCGTGCAAGCGCATGCATATGATCAAATCTAATCCCTCCAATCGTTTTTTTCCTTAATTTTTTTTTTTTGTTAAGTCAAAACTTTTCCTTAATTTTTTACGCATAACATAAAATTAAAGTACGGAAAAATAGCATCAGACATTAATGCGGGAGAGAGATTGCTAACGTGCGCACCTGACGGCAGGGTCGTCAAACCGTTTGAGGGGCTGGCGCTGGCGGAGCACGTGGAGGTCA
This sequence comes from Prinsepia uniflora, assembly GCA_032719365.1. Lineage (NCBI taxonomy): Eukaryota > Viridiplantae > Streptophyta > Magnoliopsida > Rosales > Rosaceae > Prinsepia > Prinsepia uniflora. The sequence goes on from CM064861.1 coordinate 90,001,781, forward strand.
CCGCCGGGGCAGAACTCGGTGAGAAGAAAAAGCCAGTTCGGCGCGTCAATACTCGCGTAGAGCGTGGGTAAGAAAGGGTGGTCCAACATCTCCAATATTTCCCTCTCGGTCCTCGTCCTCCCTTCCTTGCTCCGACTAATCAGCTCCTTCTTGTCCATCACCTTCGCCGCAAAAACACACCCGCCATGCCCCTGAGGCCCACCGGAGGACTTCAACTCGGCTAAGTAGACAGAGCCGATGTCGCCGGAGCCGAGGCGGTCAAAGAATTTTAGGTCCGAGAGACAGAGTTGCCGGGTCGGCGATTCGGATCGGATCTTGTTAATGGCCGACCAGAGAGGGTCCGACGAGGAGGAAGCGTTGCGGGACTTGGAAGCGAGGGAGGGGGCGAGGCGAGCGGAGGAGGAGGCGGAGGCCGTGAGGTTGGATTCGGAGGCGGAGCTTGTACTGCGTTTGGTTGTGGTAGTGTTTGTTGTTGTGGTGGAAGTGAAGCTTAGGCTTTGAAGGTCGTCGGCTAAGTCATCAAGCCATGGCTCCATTGTAGAGAAAGAAACGAGTGAAGTGAGAAACATTTTTGTCTGAGAGAGTGAGGGAGTGGAGGTTTTGAAGGGTGGGGGAGAGAGGGGACTGGGGGGAGAGGTTGCTGGGCCTCAGAGAGTGGGTTCGAGCCATGTGGTAGGCTTGGGTTGTCTGGGATTTGGATGTAAAAGGTGGGCCTGGTTTCTATGGAGTCTGGACAATTCCTAATACTTGAAATTTTTATTATCCAATCATGGAGCCTTGGATGGTGGATACAACACAAACCATAAAAAGAATTATTATTATTATTATTTTTCCGACGAAAATAAAGTAACGATAAAATATTACGTTTTAATATTAATTTATTTTAGATACTAAGTTGGCGTAGTGATATATAAGGAGGCAGCATCAAGCGCAAACTTCAACCCTTCCCAATTATTTATTTTTTGTTATTAATTTATTTTGTATTTGCAATGTAAAAGGAACACAATAATAATTTTTTTATCCTGTTCATACCATATCGGCCCAGACCGAACTTGAAGCCCATACTGACTACTGGCCCAGCCCATTTCTGAAATAGCATCAGTCCGGACCACTCTTGGAGGCCCAGCCCTCTACCTGGCTCCGTGTGTCGGCCCAGACAGACCTAGAGGCCCAGCCCTCTTCCAGACACCATGCCACCGACCGACTCCAGAGGACCAACTCCTGTCGGTCGGTGCGTCGGCCCAGTGTCACCGCCTGGTACAAGCCCAAGGGGCCCAGGCCCACTTACACGGACAAGTCTCACTCGGTCTGGATGGCACCTCCACGTGTCAGGCCCACAGCGAATTGATATTTGTCCCACATCGAGAAAATGCAAATATTATATTCGTCGCACCCATACAAAAGGGGTCCACTTGTCGTACAAAGGTAACTAAGCAATCTACTGTTTACTATTACTTCTACAGTATACTTTCTGCTACCCTCTAAACCTTATACTGACTACTGATTTGGGCGTCGGAGTACCTTTGGGTCGGTACCACACCGGTGCCTATACTCTCACCGACCGACCAGTTTCTTTCATTTTCAGGTTCACACAGGGCACGTGGCAGAGCAGCATTTGCTCCCTAAGTTGGCACATTTCGTGCATCAACATATCCAAACACAATAATATTTTATCTTATATTTTTAGTTCTTCGTGAATCTAATTAGGGCGAATTTTTTTTTTTAACAAATTGTGTTATTAACTATGATGTTCACTATTAAATTCTTGATGAATTTTGTGTTTAATCATGTACTATCGTTAATGTGTTACAATAAAATATCTCTTTAAAGACAAAAAAAAAATGAATAAAATGACTATTCAAAAACCCTAGCCCCAACTCCAAAATAAATTTTCCTTTGAAAAATCGTTTTTTTGGATTGATCTTCTTTAGGTTCACAAGACTTTCCCCTAGTACCCATAGGGATATCGTTAATAAATTGGATAATTCAACTGGTTTTGACGTCGATTTTAGTGAAGTCTGTTCGTCTTCATACCTCATTTTTCCTCCATCGTCATGGTGTCGATCTTGGTCACAGATTTAGGCATCTTAACGACTTATATTGTCGATGAAACTCTTTCTTTCAGAGCTAATTTGCTTTCACAGGATTTCACTTGTGATGCACCCGTGTGGATTTTGGTCTAGCCATCCCAGTCCTCTCTATTAGTGGTGTAGTGTGACAGGACCCGCCCCGATCCTCTCTGGGACCATATGGGGACGTGCCCTGCTCCTGTCTGACACCCAAAATAATGTTCCAATTTTAATCTTAAACGTTCAAATGCATAAAAACCAAAATAAAGTTTTACATCAAATCCGAAATAAACAGATGTCAGACAAGGGATGAAATCCAAACTACAAGTTGCGAGCACGACTCTAAAATAAACCTGCGGGCAAACCACCCAACAGGAGATCAGGTACGCGGAAGTAGATCTATGCCTCAGCCTCAGGATCCTCCTCTACCTCAGTAGCACGGCCTGGAGGGGTTACCAAAACATTAAGGGTGAGTGGGTCGAAACTCAAGTTTATAAAATCGTTTAGTAAGTAAAACATATAATTTACCCCTCCGTTTTTCAAACATGCATGCATCAGAATTTAAAACCATAAGTCATATAATATGTATCATAAGGCATATAATAAAACCATAAATATAATTTTAGCCACTGCACTATACATTCCGATCTTGACATCCCCGATGTCTGACGTCCCTTACGTCCAATAAGGTCACAATCTCAAGGTTACGCGTGCCACTCGGGTCTTAATTCCGAGTTCAATCCCCGAACCCCGTTCGGGTACAGCATCCCCGATGCTTAGCGTCATAGACGCTGGACGTTCTAGACGTCCGTGACCACTCCGGGGTACCTCATCCGGAGGAGACAGTATCATAAAAATGGATCTATACAGTGCAGTATTAAATACATTTTATTGATATCCACATGCAAAACATATATGTATACATAGATAAAATCCGAACTGATCGTTACGTTTCATCAGACGGGTCTCATGCCCAAATACCGTGAAACGTGCCATAACCATAATTTCCATATCATCAAAACCGTTATTTGTTTTAAGCATGTGAATATACATAAGTAAACCAGAAAACATTTATGCACGCAAGGGTTTAAGGAAAACGGCCCACTCACAGTACAATCCTGCTGAAAACCGAACATATACCCTCGTTCTGGTACAATTGTACAATCCCTGTCATGTCCAAAGTATACGTAAAGGTCAATACAAACCCCTAATATTTAACCATGAAACCCTAGACCGAAACCGGCCCAGCAAAGCCGCCCGAACGCGCTTCCCAAGGCAATAAACCTCATTTTGACCAACTTAATGATCTCCGATCGACCCGAAACCACCGCCATTGGATCCGGATCATTGAAACCTAAAGAATGGTGGTGGTCCCACCAAAAACACTGTTCACATGCGCCCCCACGCGCCGGTCAACGCAGGAACAGTCCCTGCTGACGTCAACATGACGTCATCTGACATGTCAGACTCTTACAGGTGCCACGTGTCAACACCCGATTGGTCCACCTCACTGATCTGTCAGGCCATGTGTCAGCACGGCACTGGTCCACGTCACTGACATGTCAGTGACGCGTGGCAGTCCCTGATTGGGCCACGTCACTAACATGTCAGTGCTGACTGTGCACTGACATGTGACACATGTCGGTTCACGAGTGGTCCACGTCACCTGACAGGTCTAACAGGGTGCCACGTCAACACCTATGTCCTCAGACGGGTCGACCCGTATCTCTGCAACTTGGGTCGATCAGACCCGCGATCATGACCCGGTCACCATTTCATCAAATCTCAACCATTTTAACTTAGGTTTGTTTCTATGAACTTGTCATAACATGTTCAATGGTTCCGTGCAATCAAAACTAGACTTAAGGGTGAAGAAGCTACCTGAAAATCGACGGGAAAACTGGCTGAGAACTCCGGTCGTCCTCTCCGGCGAGTCGTCGAGTTTCCAGTCACGGGTCTTAGTAAAAAATGGTCGTCTAGGTCCCCTAAGTATGTCTCAAAAGCAACCAAACAATTTCAACGTAAAAAACGAACGTTTTGAAACAGGGAAGTAAATCGGGTCTCTCGGGTTTTTCGACTTACCGCCTCCGTGTCGCCGCCTTACGCCGTCCAGTCCAGTTCTGGGTCGTCCTGCCGTCACAGTGAACCCAACCGTACGTTGATTCGAATCCAGGTGTGAAGGTTTGGATGGTTGGATGGTTTTGGGCTGTCCGGGTTCCTTCTCGGGTCTGGGAGAATTCCCGACCGTGCAGGGTGGCTGTGGGGTGGTGGCCGGCGTCTGGGGGTGGCTGTTGGCTGCCTGGTGTTGCCGCGTGTGTGAGGTGCTGGTGTAGGGGATGAGTGACACTTGTCACTCATCCAAGGGTCCAGATTGGTTTGGCTAAAGTAATCAGATTCTATTATTATAATATCATTTTAATCCGGTTCTCGGTTAGTTCGGTTAATTGCGTTTACTCCCGTGACCATAACATCCTCGTACGAAGTCCGATTTCGGCGTGCCGCCTGTCTACGGACTTAGGACGTCGAGACCTACCTAACGGTTTTTGAGTCATGTGAAAATTAGTTGACAAACGAAAAGTCAACATTTTCACCTCAAACGTCCAAATTACGGTAATGCCCCTGATCTTCCGATAGTCATAACTTTTTCCCTGATCGTCCGAATTGGACGTGCCACCTGCCTATGAACTCGTGACGTCCCGAACTACGCCACGGTCACTGGTCAAAGTCCATTTGACCCACCAATCAAAAAGTCAACAATTGGCCATCCATTCACAAGGGTAAAAATGTCAATTCATACATTAAATTACAATATTCAAATCCTCGAACTTCCGGGGTGTTACATAGTGTCAATCATAGTGGATTGAAACATATGCAACATGGTGATGGAAACTATCTTCGTCATCTTGGAAATTTTATGAAAGCGGCAGTAACGCAAGTAATAGGCAACGACAGCAGTGGAAGTGACTCATTTGTACGTTTTGTTTAGTTATTTATTATTATTATTATTTTGTGTATTATTCCTTTTTGGTTGTTTTGACAAATACTAAACATGATTATAGGAGGCATTTACTTATGTTTGTAGTCAAATTATTACAATTTAATTTGTATTTATTTTATGTCCTTTTTAATCAATAAAATTTCATACCATCCCAAAAAAGAAAATTTGGTGTATCTTAAAAGTTTATTTTTCTTTCTTATATTTATTTTGGAGCATTATTTTATTAGATTTTAGCAATTAACGGGCATTTTCATGTGGGTGGGAACAGGCATTTTCATGTGGGTGGGAAATCAAATCAACTCAAACATCTTACATCAACTCTAATTTACAAAAATCAATTCACATATAAAGTGAAAAGGATATAGAATTGAATCAATTGATTGATTGTACGTGGATTGCTATTTGTATAAGTTGACCGTCTAACGTGATTGAATAATTACCATAAAAATAGATGTTTGGTATCTCGTATATAGATTGGATAAGATAATATAGTACGAAACTAGTGTTTGGTAGCAGTCATATTAATTAGTTATTATATAAATTAATACGGTTGAATATTTTTATACAGTTCAGATACGCTAAAATAATACCCCCGAAATTGTACTTATTAAATAGCCGGATGACTAGTAATTTTGAAAAGTATAATAATAATAATTATTATTATAATAATAATAATAATTATTAAATAATAATAATAGTAATATAATAAAAATAAAATAATAATTTAATAAATAGTATAATAATAAATTAAAAATTAATAAACATGTAATAAATAGTGATAATAATAATAATAATTATTAAAATAATAATAATAATAATAATAATAATAACATACATAATTAACATTTAAGACATAAGTATTTCGTATCAACTATTATAATATAATCTGGCAAATATAATATAGTCGGCATTCTAATTCGACAAAGTACTAAACACCCGACTAAATAGTCAGTTTATCCAATTAACAAATTAATCTATCCGACTGAAATAGTCAGTACAGTATGACATACCAAATGAGGCCTTAAAGAGTATATTTCATAAATTATGGATGAGTTTTATGTAGGTGTAATCTACCTTTCTCACGTACAAATGTAATCTACCTATGGGAATTTAACTGTTTGTATATGTAAATTACTAAGCAAGCGAGAAAAGCGCCGGCTTCGCAATATACCTCTCTCGAATAGAATAGAAAAATAAGAAATATGCATATAATTATTAATTTACTTACAATATGTAAAAGGAATAAAACCAATAAACATTGCAAAATAGATAGATAAAGTATCTGCAAGTGTGTAATCATGCAAAAAGTATAAGATATTATATGAGAATTTTAGTGGATTAAAATAGCTTATTCACTAATTAATAATTCATTCCCAAAAGAAATATGTACTTATGAAATTTAGTTAGACAAATTATCTTATCAAATAGATATTAAAACTTAAATTTAAAATATTAATATTTAGATTTTAAAATTTTCTCATCCACATGTGATAAAAAGGCGTATAAATGGTGTTAGCAAACTTAAAAAAAACAATACAACTAACAAAAAAATAAAAACCTTAAATGAAATGTAATCATATAATAATTAGACTAATATATATTAGCTACAAATTGGATTAATTTATAATTATTTCGTTTTTTAAAAAAAATGACGACACGCTTATAACCCTATATATATTTTTCTAAAGATTAGTTGAGTTGGTAATGTAATGAAAATTGTTTCAAGAGCAAAGACTTATGTTTTGTTCTACGGTACGTGAGCTCAAATTCAAACATCTTGAATGAACAAATCGACTTATCAAATCTTGATTCAGTTATGTTGTGATTATAAGTGGGAATACGAGAGTCGAATCTTAATTGGTGGATTATATTAGCTATGTAATCATTTACTAAATTATTGTTTGTGGTTTGTATTATTTTTTTATTTGAGTTCAAAGATTAATTATCATTTGAAATAATTATAAACTGACTGATCACTGCTTTCCAAAAAATATTGTATCGTACCATGATTTTAATGTGCTTTCAGTTCACATTGAAATCTGATATATCAATCTTGAAATCTTGATTATATATCTATGATCTGATACGATACCATCTGATAATTTATCTCATCATATATATATATCATAAATTCAAAATTAATTTATATTTGCTTACCATATACGAGGATGTTTCCAGAAGCTGAAAGTCAACCAAACAAAATACTAGAAATTAGGGTTTTATCTTATTTGGAAAATAGGAAAGAATGTGAAATCCCCATGTGGTGGTGTGATTTATCCATGCATTCTACGAAACAAAGCATGGCGCCAAAAACTACTTTGGTAAACGATGGAAATCCGCACGATCGAGATATGGGGCTGTTCCTCGAGACCTCCCTCAAGTTTTGTTGAGTCGTTTTGCCGGACTCAACAAAACCTTGGATGCATGCTCATTGATCAACATATAAATATATACTCTGCAGAGTGCAGAAAGAAGATCTTCGAAGATACGATTCATAATTATGCAAAGGGACCATGGGATAAACTTTCCACTTTCCAAGCTTATTATAATTATTGAAAGCCCTAGCTAGTTTTTATTTAATAAATAAGTTTCAAACGAGTTGGGCCGCGTCCCTAGCTAGCTACCTCCTACCTCCATCTATTTAATTAGGGTTTAATCCTGTTTTTAGTAACAGTTTTGTATCTATTTCTTTTGTACAATAATATTTTGCTAGTTACCAGTAGTTTCGAAACTTATGATTCTCAATTATACTAATATATTTTTATAAATATATCATAATCAGAACCATTTATTTTATAAATCATCATGTTAATATCATCTTTATAAAAAATCAACAAGATTGAAGGTTATTTAATCATTCAAACATATCAATTAAATAGACGATTCACCACAAAGATTCCAATTCTTATTAAAACTATTGTTTTATATGATAGCTATGAGTGACTAAACGATTTCCAATCTTATTGACTTTTTTACAAAAATAATCTTGACATGATCGATGATTTAAAAAAATGAGTGGTTCGGATTATGATATATGTATAAAAATAATTTGACATATCGAAACACTATGCCATTTTTTGTCTTAGACGATAGTGAAAAACTGTTATCTGATTGGGAAAAAAAAATTGTTGTCAATATGAGTGTCATCTATTTGAATAATATTATACGACACTTATTAACTATCGTTTAAAGTAATATCAGACGACAGTTTTACTGAAAAACTATTGTCTGATGCTCTATCAGACAACATTAAAAAAAAAAAATTGTCGTCTGAGAGCCAAATAAACGACAATTTTTTTTGTAATGTAGACAACACTCATCTGGTTACATCATTAGAAACCTTAGATTCTAATGTTGAAATTAAGATAAGCCAAACAGATGTTTCACCATATAAAGATGGTGAAATTCCCTTGGGATGATATGATAACAAAATTCTAGAATTGGTTGGCAAACAAAGAAACTAAATGAAAGTGGGTTTTAAGGATGATAAATTATATAATCATTAATATGAAGTACAAATACAACAAGTTAGCACACTAATGAAAGAAGGATTCGATAACCACTGACATTAATCAATTACATTAAGGCCAATAAATCAGGTCAGCCTTATCATACAAATCAAGGGACAACTATATATCGTGAAAAAGGAATACAAAGAAAACATCTTGATGAGCTTATGTTCTTGAATTTCATTAGCTTCCTTGCACGTTTGAAAGTCGGGCGTCTAGAGAACCTTCACGATAACAGAAAATCTATAGTTACTCTCTCCACACCTTGTATAACGTAACATACAAAACAAGCCGCTCAAAACGGTATGATAGAGAGAGTAATTGAGAGTGATCAAGCATAGACATTAGCTTCACTACAATTACATCCCTATTATAGTCAAACAGTAAAATCTCGAGTATTTATAATAAAAGATAACCTGCTAATGTTATCAAGGGTAAGTTCATCATTAAACAGCTTGGCAAACCCCAAGATCTCCTAATTTGAAACTCTTGAACCTTTTCTAACCTACAAGGAGACAGAAGCGCATAAAATATTGGAGAAAAGAAATACATGGAAAGTGGACAATCGAAACTGAACTCTTCACCTTGCTTAAAAACTCAGTAAGATATTCTGCTGTTTTCTTAGCCTCTCCACTCCTTGTGTTTTGAACTTCCTTTGCCATTTCTTTGGCCATGTCTTGAAGGAACTTAGCATATTCTATTCTTGCTTTTAGCCTCCTTTTCAATGCTTCCCTCACATTGAAAATTCAGATGAAATCAAACAATCTTAAATGAAAGGGAAAATGTAGAGCCTGGAAACAATCTATATATTAATAACAAATGTCTACATGTGTTGAAAAACAAGGTGATTGGAGAATCCACCACATGACTACATGAGGCATGATATGTATCAGACAGGTATACACGTAAGCAAACTCTAGAAAGAGGAAAAAAATAGAGAAATAACACATCTCAAGATGGAGATCGAAGTGATCCATATGTGGAAACAAAGATACAGGGGTACACATCTATTAAGGCATAAGCACACCTTCATTGAAAATTGAGAGTGTGGACACGCCATCAGAGGGACATGTAATTTATTAGAGAATATACCAGATTTATAAACCCAAATGTGCCTAAATGACCACCCTCATGGAGATTTTTAAGTTCTAAAAGAGTACCCCTTTGCTACAAGTTTTTCTCCCACATTCATTGCACTCGTTATCATTTGAGCATCTACATATTGACTTATTAAAATGAGATCCTAGACTCTCTGAATACATTATTTCATCTTCATTCCTAGCCATGTTATATCACCTAGTCCATCCAAATCCAGAATTAACATCCAACCAGGATTTACTTCTCCCTTAATTTCCCCTATATTGGTGCTAACTACAACATGGTTATTCCTATTTGTTTGAGCCCAATTGTTTCCCGTTGATCTTGCAATACCCTCATTTTTAATGGATTTCCTTACCACAATTATAGGAACCACACTTGAGGAAATTACTTGCTTCTTATGATTGAAATAAAATTCGAGGTCATTCTCGTCTTCAATTTTCCCTTTTGTTTCTCCCCCTCATATATATAATTACTTCCTTTCTTCACTCATTTCCCATCGTCACAAATCAAAATCCCCAATGCTTCATCCATACATGCACAACATCAAATGCAAACATCACTAAACCATACTACATTTTGCATAGAAAAACACATTAGCTTACTGGTAAATTGGAATCTACCACTAAAACACCTCATCCAATTATAAAATAAGATAATATATAGTTGCATCTCATCTGATGATGTCTCTATATACCACTTTTTTTTAAAAAAAAAAATCTAATTGTCATTATAACAAAAATTCAAATAAATCAAAAAGATTGAATGAGGAGGTATCACGAGAATGTGATGTAGGGATGGATGCTTGCCTTGGGCTGAGAGGACTATAGCCCTTTCCGCCCAAAGCTAGTCCTTTATAATTTTGAGTTTAGCCTAGTAAAATTTAATTAGTTCAACCCAATTTAATAGTCCATTAAAAGTTTTAATTAAAAAAGACCCATTACCTATTTCAAGTCCCAGTATTCGGATCAGTCTTTTTTTTTTGTTCACGACATTTTACTACAGAATCTTGCAGTGCAATTTAGGGCTGTTCGGATCTCAAAGTATCTTTCATAGCAAAATTGAATTGGTTGCCAAGTTTAGTGTAAAAAGTGTTGGTTTTTGGTTTCATTGAGGGTAACTGCCGATGGGGTGCGAGCCCTAGTGGGCTTCATATTAAAGATTCTTTCCTTTAAGTAATTATGGTTTTTGAGGTGCTTTGTTTGCTGAATTGGGGTTAAGGATGTATTTTTCTATTTATTTTGAACAAAAATATGCATGTATTGCAATCTATGAAGTACTTCTTTTTCGTTAACAAAACAACTTCTTCAAGTTTCATACAGTTGATTAATCTCAGATTATTATAGATTCACTATTCATTCTAGCTAGCTTGATTGCATGCATTGTGTTATATTGAATTCGTTTTTGATGGAGAGTTAGGGTTTAGGAATGGCGGGGTATGCTAGCAATCTAGCATCAATTCGGGTTGATTGCTTGAATCGTCATAATATTTTATTTTTTAGTTAAACCACTTTATAGTAGCAATATAGTTGCTTCAGACACTTTGAGTTGAGTTTGAGTACTTCCTGATTTCAAATAAAAATTGATTATAGAGTTTTGGTTTTGAGAATTCGAGAATTAAAGTATTTCTCTTGAGTTTTGATAATTTGAAATTTTGAATATTGAAATTGGGACTTTTATAGGAGTAATTGAGTCAAGTAAGTTATGATTTATATGAGGATATTGTATTTACCTACTAGTTGCAATTGTATGAAACAAGATTAGTACGTCTTTCTTAACTAGATTGTATTCACCTACTAGTTACATATACGATTCTTTCCATTTCAGTAGTCAAACCGATATAATATATCTATATATATAGACAAGTGAGTTAATAATAATAATTGGTGGCCAATAATATTTAATTGCATGTGATCTTTTATATAAAGATATTAAAAGAATGCATTATTATATGCATTATTTATCTATCTCATCTTTAATTTGCAAATAAAAAACTCCATTAATACAAACCATGCAACCACCTTATATGATATACCACGTATGACGTACCAATAGTTAGTCACGTAATGAACCACCATGCCAAATTGCCAACCCCAGAAATTATGAAATTAATTGATAAGTACGTAGCTGCGTACCTAAACCCTAATTGATAGCATTGTTTTGGTTCACAAGATCCAGATTCAAATAGTACGCGTAATCGTGGGCTAGCTGCTAGCCATTTATTGGAAAAATTATGGGCCACCGGATCCGCCGAATGCATTCTATTTTCGCCAGCATACGAGAGACCAATCTCGCGACAATTTAAAAAAATATTTCAGTTTTCTTTACACATTTTGTATAATAAAAAATTATGACAACGAAATACTACGCTCCATTTTTGACGAAATTTTGTCAGACCGATTTGCGCTTTAGCTCCACATGGCCTAGATGTGAATTTAAATTTTATGTCATGTGTGGAATATATGAGCCAATAAGTTTGAAACGAAGCAAAGATTGAAGCACATAAATGGCATGGTTTCTATCAAAATCCTTTTTTTTTTTTCTCATGTCTGTCCTACTTGAAACAGCTAGCTGCCAAGAAAAGTACAAGTTAGGCTTAATGGCCCAAGCCCAATTTTGTCATGCTGATTCGTCAGGCCTAGTGTTTTTTTTTTTTTGAGAGATAATTCGTCAGGTCGAGCGTAAAAACATTTTTAGCGGAATGTTTTAGATGAGTTTTTTTTTTCTTTCTTTCCTCAAATTGTAAATTAGGTATTGCGAAGTCGCTTTTATAATATTATATACAACTCAAATGTTGTAAATCTCACTGAGCTAAAGAAATACAGGAGAGTTTTTGAGGTTAGAAGGAGATTTCGCAAGGTCTCCAACTATTACAAGTTGAAATTAGATAACAGATATGATAAACATGTTCATATTCTATCTGACTCATGACGTAGGCCTTTTTTTTTATTGATTTCTCGATATCTTCTTATGCCTCAGCTAGTAGACGATCTTATTGATGGAGATAGTAGATGGTGGAATATTGAGCTGGTTACCATGATTTTTAATTAGGAGGAGGCTCAAAGTGTTCTAGTCTTGCCCTTTAGCTTCTTGGGATGTTACATATTTAGCATCATGTCCGAAGTGGTAAGTACACTGTGAAATCAAGGTATCACGTGGCTCTTGAGTAGATCGAAGAATTCAGACGAAAATAGGATTCTAGGGAAGCTAGTAATACTATCCCACAAAGTGATTTTTGGGGTTCCATCTGGTAAGTGAATGTCCCCCCCTAAATCAATTTATTCTTGTGGAAATTTTGTAAACAATTTTTGGCAGTGCAAGTGAATTCTGGTTAGACGTCGAATTTTGGTGGATAATATTTGTGCTCAATGTGGTGAAGCGGAGGAATCTCAGGTACACTTATTCTTCCAATGCAAATTTGCTCAACTTTTTTTGTATGGATGTCCTTTGCATCTTGGTATGAGTGGAGTTGTGGAGTTGTGAATGAAGACTTTGTTGGGTACTGGCAGTTCTTTATTCAAAAGCTTACACATACTAGAAATGGGTAGCCCTCATCATTTGACCCAGAAGCCCACGGGCTTATGGGTACCCGATAGGCCCAATGACAAAAAGTCCGACCCAGCCCGATATGGGCCGTGGGCCTGCTCGGCCCGCATGTTGACGGGCTGGACTTGGGCTTAGGGTATTCAAGCCCGCTAGGCTCGATAGGCCAGAGCCCGATAAAACCCGGTAAGCCCAGCCCGACCCGCCCAGGTAAACCCGACCCATAAGCCCGAAAATATAAAATAATTATAAATTAAGAATTGATACCCAATCCAATTTTGTTACTATTATTATAGCCAAAATCCAAAACTCCAACCAAATCTCAACCTAGTGGCATTTAAAAGCCCAATGCCCAAACCAAACCCTAACCTTAAATTCAAAAAAACTCACTACGTCTCTGACTTTCTTAGCGACCTGCTTATCTTATCTCGACTTTATGGTCAAAAATTTAAATCAATTCTCCAAATCCAATAGTACCCCTCCTTAGCTTATTTCAATATTCGATAATAATATTTAAACTCAACTCATTTTTTTTTTTACAATTAGGTAAGTACAAATGGGCTTAGTAGGCCCGACCCGTAAAACCCGATAAAAACCCGACTCAAACCCGGCCCGACAAAGGGCATGGGCTTTCATATTTATTATCAAGCCCGCCAGACCCAGCCCGATATTTTTTAAATTATAAAATAGGCCCGGCCCGGCTAAAGCCCAAAAATTTTGGATCGGGCTTGCTTGACCCGGCCCAATGACGAGGCCTAGAAATGGGGAGGAAGAAATCCAGATGGTTAGCTTTGCTCTCTAGCGATTATGGAAGTGTCGAAATCAACGATGATATAATGATATCATCATTGATCCCGGAGCTGCTATCTAGATGATGGTGGATCACTTGTCTTAGTTATGTACGACTAGACTAACAAAACCTCTATTCATTCGATTGGTCCCACAACGAGTGGCAGTTCCTCCTGCTATAGCCCTTATTGGCAGCGTCCCCCTATGGGTTTTATGGAAGTTAATTGTGACGGGGCTTTTAGTGGTACAGATGGTCAGGGTGCTTATGGCTGGGTTCATCTATCCTCCTTGGGAAAATTCATTGCTGCGGAGGGTGAGGGTGGTTTCCCTTGTGGTAGTCCCTTAAAGGCTGAAGGTTATGCCCTCCGTGTTACTATGGTTGCCTGTGCAGATTTTGATTGCAAGAGAGTCATATTTGACAGAACCCTCACCTCGACTAATCCCGATTATTCTCGATAATCTCCTAGTAATCCCTTGATTACAGGCCGGGTCGTTACAATCTTGCAGTCTGATTTGCAGCTTCTAGTGCAATATGTTACAACGGATACTTGTTTGGAGGTTAGTATCAAATTACTGATTCACGATATCCTAATTATGCAACCTTTTTAGAGACTGTACAGTTTATGTACACCTCGAACAAGCATAATATTGCGGCTCATGAAGTTAATGCAGCTTTCTGTAAGCGTATTAAACGATGTTTGAGATGATAAGACCTAGAACCCCCATGGTTATTTAACATTTTAGTTCATGATGTAAACGTTTCGGTTCGGTTGTTTTAATAAAGTATTTTTCTAACAGAAAAAAAGAAATAGGGACGTGATGTAAATAAAGTGCCGTAAATTTCTTTCTTTCATTTTTCAGATTTTTTTTTTTTTTTTTTTTTTTGTAATAATTTATCTCTTTTACTTTGCGACTGTTGTATAATTATACAAAAAATTATGCAACTCATGTTGGTTGTGTGGGTGTTGTATACTGAAGAGCTCCTTTACAACACCAATTAGAACACTTTCCGGTCATGCGTATTATTAATGTGGTTTTACAACACTCTTTGCAACTATCATAATTAGACATGCTCTTGAGGACACAAAGAATCGAGAAAGTTTATTGAAATTGTGTGGTGAAATCTAATTATAACACAATTGATTATCTGTTAGGTTTATGTAAAAATTATTTTATTAAAATTGAAAATCAATTAATCATTTAAGATTATTATCTTGCCGTCATTATGCTATAGAAAATACATGTTTATCTATTTATTTTACTACTATTTAAATAGTCAAACCATTTCCAGTTTGTGTGTATATACTAGGATTAGGGCCGGTCCAATAAATTAGAGACGTAGGGCGAAAATTATAAAATGCCCTTATAATATATATTTATATATACAAAATTAATAATTTTTTTCAAATTTTAATTTTTTTTTTCATCCTCCTAGCAATATACCAAAAAAATTCAAAAATTTAAGCACATCAATCATACGTAGAAAATATAGTCATTTTTGCAATATTATATTTTTAAGAAATGGTGAAATTTTATCAAAAAATTTAGAGTTAGAGTCTTAATGACTTTATAAGGCAAGTTAGATAACTATATATTAATCAGAATAAGTCTTATAATATTTCAAGAATATGATACCAATTTTTTAATAAAATATTTCTTCAAATTCAATTTAAATATTTTTCAAAACTTTAAATATTCTATTATTTTTTCCCATAAAAATAAGACAAATTTAAAAATTTTGGACCCTCCATGTTCGTAGGTCTAGGGCGGTCACCCTTGCTGCACTAGGCCATGGCCAGCCCTGACTAGGATGATTTAGAATATTTAAATTTTGATATTTCTATTATTATAAAGTCAATACATGAGCTCAGAAAAAATCCAAACGAAATACACCTAAGTAATCAAATTTTGAAGAAAATTGTTTAGTAAAGACACAAAAGCAAGACTAAATATTTTAAAGGAAAAAATATATAAAATTACACAAACTATAGGATCGATTTTAAATAGTATCCTAACTATAAAAATTAAATTTTAAGTATCCAAACTATCAAAAGAGAACATTTAAGTGCCTATTGTTAGTCACTCTGTTAGTCATAGTCATTCCATTAGTCAAACTGTTAATGCCTGAGGTTGGCTGACTTGGAATCCATGTAGACAAATTTTCCATTAAAAATTTATAAATTAAAAATAAATTAAAAAATTAAAAAAATATATCTTGCTCTGAACCCAAAAAAAAAAAATTAATAATAAAGAAACAGAATCTTCAACATGTTCATCTTCATCTTCAAATTCAACCTTGTCGCCGAGTTCTCCAATTCAAGTAAGTCATTCTGCTTTCTTGACGCCCAAACGATGAAATTGCCCACCAATCCCTCTCTCTTTTCTTCTCCATATCCATCTCTCTTTTAAACAACAATTGTAAAGACCCGTCCCGAATTAGCGGGATTAATTAAAGATTAATGACGGATTAGCGAGACTAATCAGGGGTTAGACGAGGATTAACATACGTTCAGGGCAAAATTGTCAACGTTGACTTTTCGTTCAGGCGGTCAAATGGACTTTGGCTGATGACCGTTACGTAGATCAGGACGATACGAATCCGTAGACAGGCGGCACGTCAAATTCGAACGTTCCACGAAGAAATTACGGTTCATGGAAGTACGAACGTACTATTGCACGTTTTATGAGACGGAAGCCTTTTTGGCATTTAGTGGTCCCCATCATTTTTCCTTCATGCATATCCCTCCCCTTTTTCCTTCATCGATCATTTTCCCTCACCAACCCAAAACCGATCACCCTTCCATCCCAAATCCAAACCCTTCAACCCTATGACCATGATTGAGACCAAGAGGATGAACTGAGGAGTTGAGGAAGGTGGTGGTCGGCCAAGGCAGCGCCGTCATGAACGACGGAGGGCAATTCGAACCAAAGGTATCGGTTTTAACCGATTTTCCCCATTTTTTCAATTTTAATCATTATGGGCCTTTTTAGGTGATTGTATTGAGTTAAATAGGTTACTAGGGTCGTGTTAGGATGTTTTTGAGGAATGTTGGAGGTTGAGGAACACCTGGGGCAGTTTTGGAAAAACTGAACCGTGGAGGGAAGTTTGGACCGGTTGGATTTTGTGGGTTTTAGAGGATTTGGTTCATAGATTTAAGTTACTAGGATCAAATTAGGAAGATTAGGATTGATTAGGAAGGAAAAAGACGAAAATTGGACCATGTAGGAGCCTGGACCGGTCACGTTGGTCCAAGTTGCAGAGAAAACCAAACCGGCTAGTCAGACTGGTCGGCTGAAGGAAGAAGATGACCCTGGTAGTGGCGCGTGAGGCCCACGCGCAGGGCCATCTTGAGGCACGTGCGGGCGCATGGTGAGGAATTTTAGGTTGGTTCCAACATGTGAAATCATCTATTCGATGTAACGAACATTTTGTGACTGGTTTCGAGTCGATCGGATATCGTCTCGATATAGTTCGGACTGTTCGAAGGTTTCGGTGCGGGTTTAAAAATAGTTAAAAATCCTAGAAAATTAGGGGGCTTTAGTGAGGGGTTAATTAAGTAGTTAGTAACCCTCTAAAGTGATTTGGACAGGTTTGGGAACCCTGAAGAAGACAATTGACTAGGGAAGGCGTACGACGCGCGTATCAAGGCGGTAGCGCGGACGGTCTGTGAGTGGAATTTCTTTCTGAAGTCGATGCATGCATAAATGTTTTATATATGTTTTAATGTATGTTTGTGATGCCTTGAGTGAATTTTGGTGTGTGTTTACGTATGGGCACGTACTTCGAGGTTTTCGGGTTTTATATGTGCTTATACGCGCTTACGCTTTCGGTTTTCATAAAATGATTTTGAAAAAGTAAAATTGGGCATGAGACCCATTTGAATATGCTTTTGACTCGGGCATGAGACCCTATTGATGACCTACGGGTCTGAGTCGTGGTTGCGACGGGTACTGTGTGCAAGGTGACGGACAACGTGACGCTCGCCTCCGGATTGGGATGCGTTCCTTCCGGAGAGGTCACGATGTACATCCCGTTGTTGAGCAGCCACTAGAGGCTCGACTTCGGAGTGCTGACATTTTAGAGGATCGATCGGCGACGTGTGCACCATGGTCTCGAGATGGTCGCGACAGTGATGTGTTCACGGAGACATACCAAGATTGAGATCAGGCATGGATTGATGGTTGCATGCATCACTATGATCGGAATCGTGACTGACCTTGAGATATCGGGCTCGATGCACCGTTGATTTACGAGTTCGGGCTCGATGCCGAGTTATTGTGAAATCGGGCTAGAGGCCCTGTTGAGTCCTATGTTCGGGCTGGAGGCCCATTTGCTTTGTGTTATTGGGCGTGATTCCCGTTTTATGGTTTTTCTTATACTAGTATGTATATACCCTCCTTACGAGCTTATTGATTGGTCTCCTCCAGACGTCGACCTGGAGAGTCACGATCCACAGACCAGAGTGGGTATCCCCATAGGGATCCCGTTCCAGAAGTGGCGTTATGATGTGGTCCCAGACCAGATTCCGGAGAGATGATCGGACTAGGTCCGAAGATGAGCCTCCCAGATGGAGAATTCCTGGGAGAAGACTCGGAGTGAGACCCCGAGTAGTATGCATACTTATATATATAGAGAGACATCATGACTATATCGGGGATGTGTTCCCTAGGGGCTGTGTGCCCCGAGTTGGCATCTTCTCAGGAAGTGCCTAGGATGGATTTTATATGTATATGTGTATGAGTTTTCACTGAGATGGCGTTGGGCTGAGACCCACGCGTATTGGTTTTGGGATGAGACCCATATGAGCTGAATTTGGGATGAGTTCCCACATGTTTTGGTTTGGGATGAGGTCCCATGTATTGATTTAAGGATTTCGGGCCAAGGCCCAAATGGTTTTATGGTTCATGACGGTTTATGGGAACCGGGCATGAACCCTAAAAATGGTTTTCGAATGCAGGCATATGTTTTTAATGAAGGGCATAAAGGTCTTTTATGAAATATTTTTATAAAATATTTGTTTTGTCCACTCACAACTTTTGTATTTTGAATGCCCTTCAGGTTGATCGCGGATGCGGCTGTAGCAGAGACGAGACATCGCATTCCTTCTTTGGATCCTGGAGCCCTCTGATAGCCTCGGTTGCGCAAAAGACGAAAATATCTCTGGTCTGACACTTCGTGTCAGACAGGAGCAGACACGTCCCACGCTAATCCTGTCAGGACCCACCCCGGTTTCACCCCGAAACCCGAGGTAAATCCTGCTCCGGTCTGACACCCCGACACAAAACAGACAGACACAGGAGAAAGCACTTAAAAAAATCCCGAAGTTAAAGTTGACAGAGCATAGCACGAATAAAAATAAATAAACACCGATGATAATTACACGCACGCGGAAGAAAACTTAAACACTCTGGGATCCCTCTCGTCACTTCTATGCCTCAGACACTGCCTCGACGTCAAAACCTCGCGCTAGCTCCACGACCTGGAGGGCAATTTAAAACAGAAAGTGTGAGTGGACCAGAATAAAAGAAAGTTCTAAAACCATTTTATAAGAAAACCGAGTTTTACCCTCCGTTTTGAAAACCACATGCATAACCCAGTTATCAAAACCGTTAGGATTCAATTATCAGAAAACCTCATAAGAAACAGAAACACTATAAAACAGTTATAGAAATCACAGCATATGAATCATAAAACCGTATCATAAATCGTGAATATTAAACCATCATTTTCCGATCAAACCTGCTGGACCTATCCGAGTCTTTAAACTCCCGAGTCTTTAAACTCAACAGGCCTACGGGGGAAATATCAATATATCCGAGTCTTTAAACTCCCGAGTCTTTAAACTCAATCCGGGTCTTTAAACCCAATCCGGGCCCGTCCCCCGTCAAACATAATCCGGGTCTTTAAACCCAATAGTCAGATCCAGCAAATCCAATCACAACCATGTGAAAACCTTTTCCAAATCCACATCCAAACCCGAATCCGGAATCACCGGTCTGATGCCCTTCCGGCTTTCAGAACCGTCATTCCGAACCCAAATCCGGAATTCCACTTCCCAAAATCCGATTTTAAAACCGAAAACCTTAATCATCAAATCACGTTCCAAAAGCCCTTTATAATCATTAAAAACCATTTATCATTTGAAATCCCGAACCTATAACATTATATTCCAAAATCACCATTTTCTCGTAAAACGTGCTGACAACTGTCTTTTCTCGAAAACCGTGCAAATACGTAAAACGAACATAGCATTTTCAATAATCATGAAATCAGATATAACACCAATAAATAGGTATAGAAAACAGTTATGCATGCTCGAGTTTAAGGAAAGGGTCCACTCACAGTACCGCGCCCTCAATCGCGTCCTGAACGTCATGCACGTTCCTCAGCTTCCTCGGAAAATCCCGAACCTGTCAACAAACGCCAATTTACGTCACTAACATGCTTACGAAGGTTCACCTACTTTTCCCCAAAATTTCCCGGATCCGAAACGTAATAAACCGGGACCCTAAACCTTCACCCTCGCGGAACTAACCTCAAACGACGTCCGATTAACCCGAAATCAACCCCATTAGACTCGTCATAACATCTAGACCAAAAACCATGTTGACACCTTCCCCAAAGACCACCCCACACGCCCCCACGCGCCGCCCAAAGTGGCTGCGCGTGGCCCTCACGCGCCAGCTACAGTACCACCGTCAACCTCGAGCAAACCTGGTTCGCACCAGTTCTGCAACTCGGACCAGCGAAAACTGTTCTCCGCCGTCCGGCCACCATTTCACCTCCTTTCTTCACCCACAGCAACGTCCAGTCCTACCCTATCCTTTGCCCAACTCCAAGTACCTCGACACGCCCTCATCCTTGTCGACTGAAGCTCGAAACCAGAACCCGATAAACCCCTGTTTCCTTCTCCGGCCACCCAGGTCTTCCCCCTTCACGGTGTCAACCCTAAACTCTTCCTAAGACCTCACTGAGTCACACCCAACTCACAAAAACCCTCGACTCACTCCCTAAGTCCACGACTTCCCGTCTGAAACTCACGGAAAAACAGAGTACACAGAGTCCCCTCCGTCGTGCCAACCGCCACCGTGCACCTCCCGTCACGGCAGCACAACCAGTAACCTCCTAGGACTCAACTAAATCCCCTAAACCACTCTAGACCCATCGATTCAACCCCTAGACTCACGACTTCCACTTTGAAACTTGACGGGAAAACAGAGCATCGAACACAGGACTTAGGAATTACCTGCAATCGGTCACCGCCGTGCTCACCGTCGCTTTCTCTGGGGTCCATAAAGCCGCCTCAGCCTCCTCTCGAGGTCAATTGCACCGTACACGGCCACAGCACCACCACAAGCTCGCACCTCCTCCCTGTTTTCTCTGATTTTCCCCGTGAGTTCTTAACTCACTCACACACCACCAGCACCCTTCTAACCTTAGCAACACTACCCCAACATCTCTCAACCTTCTTCTGATCACTCCTCACTCACCAGAACTCACCAGCAACCACGATCACCCCTCAATTTTTCCTCACGATCTCCCTCTGTTTCCTGTTTTTCTCTGCGAACAACCACGCACACTTGCACGGTTGCACCCCAATTATTTGGACCGTGCACACATGAGATGTAAGGACCCGTCCCGAATATCGGGATTGAATATTAGTTAATTATGGTTTAGAATGACTAATCGGGGATTAGTTGAGTGAAATCGGACGAAACGTGCAAAATGACCGTTTTGCCCCTAGCGTGGGCAAAATGTTGACTTTTAGTTCGGTGGTCAAATGGACTTTGACCGATGACTGTGACGTAGTTCGGGACGTCACGAGTTCATAGACAGGTGGCACGTTCAATTCCGACCTTCGTAGAGAAAGTTATGATGTTCGGAAGTTGAGGGGTATTTTGGTAATTTGGCATATTAGGGGCCAAATGTTGACTTTTTGATCGGGAGGTCCGATGGACGAGGGCCAAGGACCGTTACGTAGGTCTCGTCGATACGAATCCAACGACAGGCGGCACGTCGAAAACAGAGTTCGGGTGACCAAGTTACGGGTCACGGATGTTTAGGGGTAAAATGGTAATTTGTCGAACGGAGGGCAAAATGGTCTTTTAATATTGATTCTTGCTACCAGATTGTGACATTTGTCACTTTGTCATCTTCCATACCCCAGCTGCTAACATTGAAACGAGAATTATGGGAAACACAATTATACCACTTTAGACACAAATTCCCTAAATTGTGGGTTGTCTTAATGATTGTCCATTAACAGCTAATTAACCCGTGTTTCAGCTTCATTGTGCAATTGGGAGACTGAGGAAGCCGAATTGAGAGAGAGATTCGAGTGACAGTGAGATCTCTGGGGGAATTTTGGTTCGAAAATTCAGAGAATTTGGGGGACTTTCGAATTCGGGATTGTGAGCTGTGAGGATCGAAATTGATGATTCAATTCGACTTCTGGGATCCATACGAACCTTTCTGCAACAAAAACGAAGTGAAACGGTGTCGGATTGAGGATGAACTGAGCTTCCATGACAGCTTCAATTCGAGCTTGGGTTCGACGGGTTAGAGGTAAGAATTCTTCGAATTGATCTTGGAAAAACATTCAATACACTCTCACGATGCTTACCCTATGAATTAATTTGGAAATCAGGGACGGAATTGGTGAACCCGAATTGGAAACCCGTCGAGGATCGATCGAGAGTCGTGAGGATTTAGACCATGATTCGAGTAATTGAACTTACAGAACTCAATTAGAGATGGATTAGAAGGGATCAGTTGAAAGAACGGATTTAATTGGTGTCGAATTGGGTGAGTTTGAACCGGGTCTGTTCGCGGGGTTTTCAACCCGTTTACCAGACAAACGGGCGAAGGGGACGACTGTGCTGGTTATTGTAGCTAGCGCGTGGGTTTCATGCGCAGCCACTCACGGCTGCGCGTGGGGGCGCGTCCAACCTAGTCTCAAGGTGAGGTCAACATGACTTTTGATCCTCTCAGTGTAACGAACATTTTGACGTTGATTTCGGAAAAATCGGATATTGTTTCGATAATGTTCCGCGTATCCGAAGTTTTGTATTACGTTAAAAATACGTATTTAAATCCTGGAAAAATTGGGGAAAATTATATGATGTATTTTGAGATGTTAGTAACCCTCTATAATGATTTTGGACAGGAGTTGTGATTTCCAGATTTTACGGAAAAACGTGCAGCTCGGAAACGGACCGTTTTGGACGGTGTGTGTGAGTGGACTTTGTTTTCTAACCGTGATGCATGCATATATGATTTCTAATGCCTTATTATATGATTTTATATGCTTGGGCATGATTTGTGTTTCAATCCGGTAATTTCTCGGTTTTATGATTATTATATTATTATTTTTGGGCGATTTTCGAGAAATTACGAAATTTGGTAAAAATGATGTTTGGACTTGGTTTATGAGTCCGGGATTGAAATTGATTGAAAATATTGTTTGGACTCGGATTATTGAGTCATGGATTTAAAAATGATGTGGTGACTCGGGAATGTGTCGAGGGTCAATTTCGTGGATTTACGTGAAAATGGCAACGGAGGTTGCAACACATGGATTTGCGTGATAATGTTATTTTGGGCATGAGAACCCAAGTGAATAGTGATTTTGACTCGGAATTGGAGTCATTCGTGAAATTGTGAAATTAATGATTTATTGGGATTTTATGATTATTTTAATCAGTCTTTCGGGCACGTTTTACGAGGAATGTGCAGATGATGTTTTGGGATAGGCCCGGAGTTTAAATGATTTCTAAAATGATGTTTTGACTTGGTTGGTGAGTCAATGATGATTTTCGGATTATTCTATTGATTTAAATGTGATTTTAACGGTTTATGTGTAAAAGGTATTTTGGGCTTGAGACCCAGTTGAGAAGGACCTTGACTTGGTATGGAGTCAAGATTTGATTGAAATGTTTTGGGATGTAATTCCCGGGATGGTTTTCATTGTGATTGTGATATTCCCAGATGGTCGGTGCTTGGGGGGATTACCCAGACGACCGGAGCTCGGGGGATGTGATTGTAGGATCGGGAGTTGATCCTATGGTAGT
Source organism: Prinsepia uniflora (assembly GCA_032719365.1). Classification (NCBI taxonomy): domain Eukaryota; kingdom Viridiplantae; phylum Streptophyta; class Magnoliopsida; order Rosales; family Rosaceae; genus Prinsepia; species Prinsepia uniflora. The sequence goes on from CM064861.1 coordinate 90,025,858, forward strand.
CAGCTTCTCGGATGAGACTGAGCCTGGATGTACCACTCGGAGGTGTCTGAGCCTGGGGATGTGTTCGCCCAGAGGTGACTGAGCCCGAGGGGGTTGAGCCCAGAGGTGTCTGTTCCCAAGAGAGTGACTGGATATTGGCCTACGCGTAGTGCAGCACTTGTGAGTAGTGCAGTTTGATTGATTGTGCACTTGTGAGTAGTGCAGATGTGATTTGTGATATTTGATGCACTCGTGAGTAGTGCGGTTTGATTAGATTGTTATAGTTCTGGAGCACTGGTGATTAGTGCTGATTGATGTTGTTGTGATGATGTACTGGTATTGAGTACGGATTTTTGGTCTTTGTGGCCAGGTGATTATGTTTTCACATGTTTTGGCCTGAGAGCCGGGATTTGATGTTTTATAACATGAACTGATTTGGTGAACATGAGTTTTATGGACCATGGGAAAATATGTTTTGATTTTATCGGTCACTCATGTTTTACGATATGCATGCAAGTTTGTGAAAACTGGAGGGTAAGATTGTATTTCGATAAATGTTTTTATAAGAGGTCATTTTTGTCCACTCACACCTTTTCTGTTTTGTGACCCTCCAGGCCGTGGTACGACGCTCGGGACTGATCGTGAGGCAGTGACAGCAGCAGAAATCCGCGCGAACATCCCTTGTCTGGCAAGCACTGAAGGGGAGTTTCGGACCTTTAGTTGACTTGTCAGACGGGAGCAGGACCGGGCACGGTTTTTGACGTCCGGTTGGGACGGGTCCTGTCATGAGAACCCCCCAGAACCCACTACACACTTGCCACATGTCACCAATCCACTTCATTCTCCCACACATGGCCCAATCTCAGCCATCCATTTGCCTTCTCTGTGTGCAATTCCCCAGACAACCAAAAGACCACACTGCCCCTCCTTTTAACTCAAAATTATGGTTTTGCCTCTACCTTTCTAGACCCGTATCTCACCCATCGTAAGTCTGATGAATACGTGCCGCCTGTCATCGAACTCAGGACAACGAGATCTACCTAACCATCCTCGATCAACGTACCAAAACCCGATCGTCCAAAAAGTCAACTATTCCCCTTATTTTACCAAAATTACGATAATGCCCTCAACCTTCCGAACATCATAACTTCCTCCTCGGATGTCGGAATCGGACATACCACCTGCCTATGGATTCGTGACGTCCTAAAATACGTCTTGGTCACTGGTCAAAGTCCATTTGACCATCCGAACTAAAAGTCAACATTTTGCCCGAACTAGGGGTAAAATCGTCATTCTAGACTCACGGACCTATCGGAACCACCTAACCACCGAGTAACCTCACTAATCCCACCTTAATCACTGTACTAATCTCGGTTCTCGGGACGGGTTGTTACAATCTACCCCCTAAATAGAATTTCGTCCCCGAAATTCCACAACTAGTTCCCGACACCTAGGGGTCTCCTACCCGGTAAGCACTACTAGGTCAACAACAACTTCTCCGGAATTGTCCGGTCTATCATCTCCACCTTGGGTATTTCACACCAACCTCAACTACCAGTACGCTAGGGAAAACTCTAGGAACGAAAAGCAACAAAGATATTGTAAAATACCTCAACGGTGTTCAAAGAGTACATCCTTACGTACCACCGCCTATCGGCTCACTCCCTCGGCTGTTACTTTGACCACTTGGTCGGCATAAATCTATAAAGTCCTAAAGGCAAACTCTAGATTGTGGGCTCTCTTCCTTCAATAAACTCATATCTAGCCATTCCTTCCGTCATCCTCCTTCCACGGAACCCACCGTAATACTCTAGGTCACCTAGGACAATCCTAGACTCTACCCCAAATAAAACTGGGTACAACACAATCAAGGATATAGACGTACCTGTCCCCACACCTGGTGCCGACTGAGCCTCCTGCCGAGTCATTGAGAATATTCGGGCCTGAGATCCCGACGCTCTACCACGTCCCCTCGAACTACTAGTGGCACCACCACCTCCTCTAGTGCCCGCTGTCCCTGACGCTGTACTCTGTCCAGGCTCCGCCACTCTTCGACTGACACCACCTTCCTGTGGCAACCGTGGACACTCACGTCGAAAGTGGCCTCGCTCCCCACAATAGAAACACACATCCCATCCTGGTCCACCACTCGGTCTCCCTGTAGACGCTACAGATGTCGCACTCGCTTGCGGAGTCGACTGTGCTCGGTAACCACGGAATCCTGAACTCTGGAAACTACCAGGTCTACCGAAACGATCATCACCCGCTGATGACGCTCCACTGAAATTTCCTCTCTTCGGTGTCCTCTGACTCGAAGCTCCAGAAAAAGATGGTTCCCGGCGTCGCACCGGCAAACTAGACTCAACCCGCACTGCAGCATCCGACAAGTCTCGGAGAGTAGCAAACGATCCAGCCGTCACTATGGCTCGAATCTCACCTCGCAGGCCCAATTCAAATCTACCGCACTTCTCAGCTTCAGTGGCCACAAACGTAGGAGCAAACCGAGACAACATCTGAAATTTCTGTTCGTACTCAGCCACACTCATATTCCCCTGCTCGAGCTGCAGAAACTCCGCCTCCTTGGCATCCCGGAAGGAACGAGGGTAATACTGCTCTAGGAATCGTTCCCTAAACGTCTCCCAAGTCACCGTATGGGCATCCCAACCAGACAACTCGAGGGTATACCACCACTCGTACGCCGCACTGTCCAGTAAAAATGTAGCCAGTAACACCCGCTCCTCTGGTGGGCAATGCATCACCGCAAAGATCCGCTCAAGTCTCGTGATCCACCTCTGGGCTTCCTTAGGATCAGCCCCACCACTAAAAGTAGTAGCCCCGAGCCGCTGGGCTCGCTCAATCGTAGCACTCTCTGTGACAGGACCCACCCCGATTATCGCCTCGATAATCGGGAAGCATCCTGCTCCCGTCTGACAATCAAATCCAAAAGACCGGAAAACTAAATAATATTACATCACACCCATTGTCAGACCAGGGAGATTAAATAGATACATCCGACTGTACGTCAAGTCCACAGTTTCACAGAGCATAATATTATAAAACAGGTTAAAGAACAAATCCTACTCTGTGAACTAACTACTCCGCAACGGAAAACTTTATGCCTCCGCCTCAGCCTCGGCGCTTACCCCCGCACTTGTACCATGACCTGGAGGGAATTTAAAACAACAAAGTGTGAGTGGACAGAAACATAAGTTTTACAGGAAAAACAGTTTTCCGAAATCGGGTTCGCCCTCCAGTTTTGTAACACGCATGCATAACCAAAAATTCAAAAATCGCGTATTAGACCTTTGAAAACTCTTTTTCCGAAACACATGAAAAACGTTACAGAGAATCGTCATAACTCATGTAAAACCATTTAATATTACCAGATTCCAGAAACCGTGATTTTGAAACATCAATTGCACAAATCAAGTAAAAGTGTATCAATAGTCATAATTGTGTCGTTGGATCCATCTGAGTCTTTAAACTCAATATTAGGACTTCTCGGGATATCAACGAGTCTTTAAACTCAAAACATGATCAGTAGGCCTCGGGGGGTATTACAATAATCGAGTCTTTAAACTCACGAGTCTTTAAACTCAATCCGGGTCTTTAAACCCAAAACCGTTTTTAAACACAATAAACCAGGATTCATCATAAACCGTTTTCCAACATCATTCCGAAATCATATCACGTCATAATAGGACTTATGTCCGAATTCACATGCAATTTCCAGAACATGCAGTTTCCGAAATCACTTCACAATTATAATCAAAACATCATAAATCCGTAACATGCATAATCATATCCAGATACTTCATCAAAACATCATTCATGCATAAGCAAAAACTGCAACCTCGAAATGCGTGAAATACGATGAATATCTCGAAAAGCGTGAAAATACATAAAATCGGAATATCATATCACCATCATAAAATCATATGTAAAACCATAAGATAAATAAGTAAAATAGTCATGCATGCCCAGTTTAGAAATCAAAAAGTCCACTCACGGTTTTAGGACGCGTCAATCGCGTCCCGCGCGCTCCTCCGTAGCTTCGGAAGTGTCCGGGCCTGGAAGTCGTCGACCTCAGCACTGGTTTTCCTCTGAAACTGAGACTCAGGTTCCCGGCCAAACAGTCCATCTCCTCCTTCGATTTTTGCACGGTTGTGCTCGTAGTGACCCCAGAAGTCTAACACGGCCCTTGGTTTCGCTCAACACGCCTCAGGAATTGAATTCGATTTTTCCCTCCAACTGGTTCATCTCTGAACTGGAACTTGGGTTCCTGGGCAAAACGGGCTCCAATCTCCACAACTCTAGCACCGTCGTGTTCCTGTCACTCCCAGAAGTCTCTCAATGTGTTTAGATTTGTCTCTCAACTCGTAGAAGTCGAATTCAGAGTTTTCCCCCCAAAAACCCGAAACTGTTTTCTCACTGTTTCTAACAGGACCCGCCCCGATCCCACAGTGACCACAAGGGGACGTGCCCTGCTCCCGTCTAACACCCAATAATTCATGCCAATTTTAACCTCAAACATCAATGCATAAATAACCAAAATAAAGTTATACATCAAATCCGAATTAAACAGATGTCAGACAAGGGATGAAATCCAAAATTACAAATTTGCGAGCACGACTCTAAAGTAAACCTGCGGGTACACCACCCAACAGGGGTTCAGGTACGCAGAAGTAGATCTATGCCTCAGCCTCTCAGGTTCCTCCTCTACCTCAGTATCACGACCTGGAGGGGTTACCAAAAACATTAAGGGTGAGTGGACCGAAACTCAAGTTTATAAAATCATTTGATAAGTAAAACATATAATTTACCCCTCCGTTTTCCAAACATGCATGCAACCGTATTTAAAATCATCAATCATATAATATGAACCATAAGGCATATAATAAAACCATAAGTATAATTTGAGTTGCTGCACTATACACTCCAATCCCGACATCCCTGATGTCTGACGTCCCTGACGTCCAATAAGGTCACTATCACAAGGCTACGCGTGCCACTCGGGTCTCAATTCCGAGTTCAATCCCCGAACCCCGTTCGGGTACAGCATCCCCGATGCTTAGCGTCATAGACGCTGGACGTTCTAGACGTCCGTGACCTCTCCGGGGTACCTCATCCGGAGGAGACAGTATCATATGAATGGATCTATACAGTGCAGTACCAAATACCTTTTATTGATATCCACATGCAACATATATATATATATATATATATAGAATCCGAACCAATCATTAAGTTTTATCGGACGGGTCTCAAGCCCAGATACCGTGAAACGTGCCGTAACCATATTTTCCATATCATCAAACCATTATTGTTTTTAGCATGTGAATAAGTATAATAAACCAGAAAACATTTATGCACGCAAGGGTTTAAGAAAATGGCCCACTCACAGTACAATCCTACTGAAAACCGAGCGTATACCCTCGATCTGGTACAAATGTACAACCCCTGTCAAGTCAAAGTATTCGTAAAGGTCAATTTAAACCCCCAACATTCAACCATGAAAGCCTAGGCCAAAACCGGCCCGGGAAAGCCGCCCGAACGCGCTTCCCAAGGCAATAAACCTCGTTTTGACCAACTTAATGATCTCCGATCGACCCGAAACCACCGCCATTGGATCCGGATCGTCGAAACCTAAAGAATGGTGGTGGTCCCACCAAAATTACTGTTCACACGCGCCCCCACGTGCCTGGTCAACCCTCTGGTCAACTGTGCTACAGTACTGCTGACGTCAGCATGACGTCACTGGTGACGTCAGCATGACGTCATCACTGACAGTGTCAGAGGACACGTGTCAGCAGTTCATTGGTCACTGGTCTGACAGTTTCTGACATGATGACGTCATCATGACGTCACTGCTGATGTCAGCATGATGACATCATCAGCTACAGTAACCGGGTCAGAGAACCGGGTCACCGCAGACCCACGGCTCGACCCGATCACAGATCGTGATTCCGACCACCATTTCAGGTGAGGTTTGTTCCTATGGACTCGTCTCTACCTCAACTATGGTTCTGTGCAAATGAAACTAGATTCTAGATTGAATAACCTACCTGAAAATCGACGAGAAGGTTGGCTGCCGGTTCTGGTTATCTTCTCCGGCGAGCCGTCGAGTTTCCCGCCACGGTCCTAGGTTCAATCTGATCGCCTAGGTCCCCTGAGTGTGTCAAAACAATAACCAACAATTTCCAACGTCAAAAACGAACGTTTCGAAGTAGGGAAGGAAATCGGGCACTCACGGGTTTTTCGTCCTATCGCCGCCGTGTCGCCGCCGTACACCGTCCAGATCAGTTCCTCGTCGTCCTATCGTCACGGTGAACCCAACCGTACGTTGGTTTGAGTCCAAGAGTGAAGGTTTGGATGGTTTGGTGACTTGGGTTGTTCGGGTTTCTTCTCGGGACTGAGGGAAAACCGGCCGTGCAGGGTGGCCGGCGTCAGGGAGGTGGTTACTGGTTGCCTGGGGTGTGGGGTTGAGTGGTGAGGGCTGGTGAGTTGGTTCCAAGAGGAAATCGTGCAATCGGGTTGAGAGAATGAGAACAATGCAGTGTAATGTCTCCTGGGTTTTTAAAACAGAATAGGTAATTAAATCAAGGGCCAGGATTGAATCTCAGAATGAGATCAAAGGTGAGGATTAAATCTGGGGAATCTCAGATCTAAGGCTGTGATTAAAAGTTGGTTTTAATGGTATTTAAACCCAGAGTGGATCTGATCCAATCTAGCCAATGGGTGAGTGACACTTGTCACTCACCAGGTGTCTTCCAATCAGATTTCCAGAATAAAATATTTGGCACGAAAACCGAGACACGAACCTCCCGATTTCACGTTCCTGACCATAACTTCCTCGTACGAAGTCCGATTTCGGCGTGCTGCCTGTCTACGGACTCAGGACGTCGAGACCTACCTAACGGTCCTTGAGTCGCGTGAAAATTAATTGTCAAATGAAAAGTCAACATTTTCGCCCCAACCGTCAAAATTACGGTAATGCCCCTGAACTTCCGATAGTCATAACTTTTTCCCTGATCGTCCGAAATGGACGTGCCACCTATCTATGAATTCGTGACGTCCCGAACTACGTCACGCTCATAGGTCAAAGTCTATTTAATTCATAAATCAAAAAGTCAAGAATTGGTCATACCAATCACAAGGGTAAAAGCGTCATTTCACACATTAAATCACAATATTAAAATCCTCGAATTTCCGGGGTGTTACAGTTTCTCTCAACCTCAGCCCTCACACTGATGCCCAAAATGACCCAACTGAGTCCTCTCCTCACTCTCTTGCTCTGTCAATTGATTCAAACGGCCAGCAACCCGTGGGAGACCAACTGAGGTTTTCTGAAAATGTCTCCCACGCACACAGAAGCCATAGCCATTTCTTTAACCCAGCCCGTGCTGGTGTGGCCTTAGTCCGTTCACCCATGTCCCCCACTGCCTCAATCGACTTAAACAATGCATTCCACTAGGCCATAAACAATTGCACGCACAAGACACCACGGCCGTGCACTCTGTTTTCCACGGTGGTGAACAGTACCCCGTGTAAAAAGACCAAAATGCCCCTCAGGGCAAAATTACCAAAATGCCCTCCAACTTCCATGACCCGTAACTCGGTCGTCCGTCGTCCGTTTCACGCGTGCCGCCTGTCGTTTTACTCGGGACCTCAAGACGAACCTAACGGTCTTCGAGTCATATGGATATCAATTGTCAAACAAAAAGTCAACTTTTTCCCTCATAACGTCCAAATTACGATAATGCCCCTGAACTTCCGAACATCATAACTTTCACCCTGTTCGTCCGAATCGAACGTGCCACCTGTCTATGAACTCGTGACATCCCGAACTACGTCACGGTCATCACTCCACGTCCGTTCGACCCTCCAATCAAAAAGTCAACAATTTGACCATGCGAATCACAGGGGTAAAAACGTCATTTTATTCAATATTTTATAATATTACATTCTCAGAATGTCCGGGGTGTTACAATCTCCCCCCCTTAAGAAATTTCGTCCCGAAATTTCAAGGAAACAAGTAGGGGAACTGTTCTCGCATCTGCGCCTCGGGTTCCCATGTGGCTTCCTCCACATTCTGGTTCCTCCAGAGAACCTTTACCAGAGGAACGGTCTTCCAACGTAGCACCTTATCATTCCTGTCCAAAATCTGCACTGGCTGTTCCTCCAAGCTCAAGTCTTCACGGAGTTCAATGGGTTGTTCCTCCAGTACATGAGATGCGTCAAACACATATTTCCGCAACATCGACACATGAAAAACATCGTGGACCCTCGAAAGTTCTGGCGGTAGTGCCAACCGGTAGGCCACCGGGCCAATCCTCTCGGTAATCTCATAGGGTCCGATATAACGAGGACTCAACTTCCCTCGCCCGCCGAATCTCACCACACCCTTCCAAGGGGACAGTTTCAGAAATACCCGATCTCCGACCGCGAACTCAAGATCTCGAATCCGATGGTCCACATAGCTCTTTTGTCTGTCTTGGGCTGCCTCGAGCCGATCTCTGATGAGTTTGACCTTCTCGGTCGTCAGTTCCACTAATTCGGATTTAGTCAGCTTCCTTTCACCCACATCCGTCCAACACAACGGGGTTCTGCACTGCTGTCCGTACAAGGCTTCGTACGGAGCCATCCCAATGCTCCCCTGATAGCTGTTGTTGTAGGCAAATTCCATCAAGGCTAGATGTGATTCCCAAGTGTCCTGAAATTGCAAAACGCAGGCTCGCATCATATCCTCCAATGTCTGGATGGTCCGCTCAGACTGGCCGTCAGTCTGAGGATGAAATGCAGTACTGAAACGGAGTTTCGTCCCAAAGGCTTCCTGTAAACTCTGCCAAAACCGAGAAGTAAACCTCGGGTCTCTGTCAGAAACTATTGATTCTGGAGTACCGTGCAAACGGATGATCTCATCGATGAACAACTGAGCCAACTGTGTCATTCTGAAGTTCTCTCGCACCGGCAAGAAATGAGCTGATTTCGTAAGCCTGTCCACAATCACCCAAACTCCATCGTGACCTCTGGGTGTCCTAGGAAGTCCAAACACAAAATCCATCGTCAAGTGATCCCATTTCCATTCCGGGATAGGTAGTGGTTGCAAGGCTCCATAAGGTCGTTGTCTCTCAGCCTTCACTTGCTGGCAAATCAGACACCTGCTGACAAACTCGGCAATTTCCCGTTTCATACCCGGCCACCAGTAGTGCTCTCGCAAGGTACGATACATCTTGGTCCCACCAGGATGCATCGCGTAGGCCGAACTATGCGCTTCGTCCAAGATCTCCTTCTTCAGTGCCTCAACGTCGGGAACACACAACCGTCCTTCTTTTAGCAAAGCTCCATCCTTCCTGACTGTGAAATCTAGCCGTTCACCGGCTTCCACTTCAATCCGAAGTACACATGAGACAGGATCTTGAGATTGAGCCTCAACGATCCGATCGATCAAAAGTTGTCTCGCATGAAAATTAGCCAGCAAGACACCTTGGCCATCCAAACCCAATTCAATGCTAGTCTTACGGAGTTCAACCAAAAGTGGTAAATGAACCGTCCGTAGATGTGCTATAGAATGCGTTGACTTCCGGCTTAGAGCATCAGCCACCACATTGGCTTTTCCCGGGTGGTACTCAATCGTGCAATCATAATCCTTAATTAGCTCTAGCCACCATCGCTGCCTCACATTTAACTCCTTCTGAGTGAACAAGTACTTCAGGCTTTTGTGATCCGTGAACATTCTGCTAGTCACACCATACAGGTGATGTCTCCAAATCTTCAACGCATGCACACCAGCAGCTAACTCCAAGTCATGCGTAGGATAATTGCGCTTATGCGGTTTCAACTGGCGCGAAGCATAGGCAATCACTTTCCCATGCTGCATTAGTACACATTCCAAACCCTGTAAGGATGCATCACTGTACACCTCGAATTCCCCACTGTCGTCTGGAAGGGTCAGTATAGGAGCAGACGTCAACCTTTCCTTTAGCTCCCGAAAACTACGCTCACAATCATCATCCCACTCAAACTTGACTCCCTTCCGCGTCAATCGTGTCAACGGGGCAGCAATGGTAGAGAAACCCTCTACAAACCTCCTGTAGTAACCAGCCAAACCCAAGAAACTTCTGACTTCAGTGACGGTCCTCGGTTGTTCCCACTTCGCCACTACCTCAATTTTCTGAGAATCCACACTGATCCCATCTGTTGAGATCACATGCCCCAAGAAACTCACGCTCGTCAACCAGAACTGACACTTGTTGAGCTTCGCATACAACTGGTTTTCCCTCAAGGTACCCAGCACCATCCTTAAGTGCTCCTCGTGCGCTTCCGCACTCCTCGAATAGACTAGGATATCGTCAATTAACACAATGACAAAGCGATCCAAGTAAGGCTGCAACACTCGGTTCATCAAATCCATAAACGCTGCAGGTGCGTTGGTCAAACCAAATGGCATCACAAGGAACTCATAATGACCATATCGGGTCCTAAAGGCTGTCTTGGGTACATCCTCATCCTTAACCCACAACTGATGATACCCAGAACGAAGATCAATTTTGGAGAAGTATTGCGCTTCTCGCAGCTGATTGAACAAATCATCGATCCGAGGCAACGGGTATTTGTTCCTAACTGTTACTTTATTCAGTTGCCTGTAATCGATGCAGAGTCTCAAACTCCCATCCTTTTTCTTCACAAACAACACCGGGGCTCCCCAGGGGGATACACTCGGTCGAATAAACCCCATCTCAAGTAATTCTTGTAACTGCGCCTTCAGTTCTTTCAACTCAGCTGGCGCCATACGATACGGAGTCTGAGAGATAGGTTGCGTACCTGGAACCAGATCAATAGTGAACTCGAAATCTCGATGCGGTGGCAATTCCGGTAGATCCTCCGAAAGACATCCGGGAACTCCCGTACAATCGGTATATCCTCCACCCTCAATGGTGCAGCTCGTGAGTCCATCACTTGAGCTAAGTATCCCTGGCATCCTTTCCTCAACAACTTACTTGCCTTCAGGGCTGAAATCACTCCGACAGGAGTTGCTCGTTGTATTCCCTGAAAGGTGGTTTCCGGTAACCCAGGGCTCCGAAAAGTAACCTTCGTATCGACACATTCGATAGAAGCATGATGGAGCGTCAACCAATCCATTCCCAAAATGACATCAAAGTCGTGCAAGTCCAAGAGTATCAAATCTGCCACCAAACCAACATCACCTACCATTACGGGACACTCCCGCAACACTTGATTTACCACAAACACATCTCCGGTGGGTGTGCTCACACCCAAGTCACAGTCCAAGGCGGACACCTCTCTACCCGCCAACAACTCACAGTCCCGCGAAATAAATGAATGAGTAGCTCCGGGATCAATTAAAGCACAAACATCATGCCTAAAGATCGTGAGTGTACCTGTCACAACACCAGGTGCTGTCCTGGCCTCCTGCTGCGTAACATCAAAAACTCGGGCCTGTGGTCCAGCTGCTCGCCCACGGCCCCGGCCCCTCTGTCCATTAGCCGCTCCAGCACCATCTCCTCTAGTACTCCCAGTTCCAGAAACTACAGCTGTGCTTCGTCCCTGCTCTGCTCCACCCCGACCTGCGCCACCACCCTGTGGCAAAGATGGACACACCCTCCGATAGTGGCCCCGCTTGCCACAGAAGAAACAGATAACACTGGAAGCATCGCGAGCAAAACCACCACTTTGCCGTCCTGTGGAAGCAACCAAAGTCGCGCTCGCCTGCGGAGCAGTCTGCGCCCTAGGCGCTCGGAATTCGGGACTCTGATAGTTACCAGGCCTGCCATAACGATCATTGCCTGCAGATGAGGCTCCACCATAATGTCCTTTCTTCGGGGCTCTCTGACCATACGATCCAGGATATGAACGCTCTCGACGTTGTCCACCACTAGAGTACTGTGGACGTGTTGGGAGACTGGCCTCAACCCGCACTGCGGCATCTGACAACTCCCTGAGAGTAGCAAAAGCTCCGGCCGTCACAATGGCTCGTATCTCACCCCGTAGGCCAAGCTCAAACCTACGACATTTCTCAGCCTCAGTAGACACAAAGGTAGGAGCAAAACGGGCTAGCATCTGAAACTTCTGCTCATACTCAGCTACAGACATGCTCCCCTGCTGGAGCTGCAGAAACTCGGTCTCCCTAGCATCACGGAATGAACGGGGATAGTAGTGATCCAGAAACCGCTCACGAAAGGTCTCCCAAGTCACTGTACGGGCATCCCAACCCGACAACTCCAGAGTGTACCACCACTCATAAGCAGATCCATCAAGCAAAAAGGTAGCCAATACAACTCGCTCCTCAGGAGGACAGTGCATTACAACAAAAATCCGCTCGAACCGAGAAATCCAACGGTGAGCATCCTCGGGATCCGCTCCACCACAAAACACCGTAGCCCCAAGACGCTGGGCTCGCTCGATCGAAGCACTCTCGGCATCGCCATCAGGTCGTGGAAGGGGTTCGCGTCGCGGAGGCCTGGCTGATCGTCCTTCTCTAAAAGAGGCATAAGTTAGCACAACAATCAAGGCACACCCGAGTGCCAGACATGAATCGTAAACCTAGGCTCAGATACCAATTGACAGGACCCACCCCGATTATCGCCTCGATAATCGGGAAGCATCCTGCTCCCGTCTGACAATCAAATCCAAAATACCGGAAAAATAAATAATATTACATCACACCAATTGTCAGACCAGGGAGATTAAATAGATACATCCGACTGGACGTCAAGTCCACAGTTTCACAGAGCATAATATTACAAAACAGGTTAAAGAACAAATCCTACTCTGTGAACTAACTACTCCGCAACGGAAAACTTTATGCCTCCGCCTCAGCCTCGGCGCTTGCCCCCGCACTTGTACCACGACCTGGAGGGAATTTAAAACAACAAAGTGTGAGTGGACCAAAACATAAGTTTTGCAGGAAAAACAGTTTTCCGAAATCGGGTTCGCCCTCCAGTTTTGTAACACGCATGCATAACCAAAAATTCGAAAATCGCGTATTAGACCTTTGAAAACTCTTTTTCCGAAACATATGAAAAACGTTACAGAGAATCGTCATAACTCATATAAAACCATTTAATATTACCAGATTCCAGAAATCGTCATTTTGAAACATCAATTGCACAAATCAAGTAAAAGTGTATCAATAGTCATAATTGTGCCGTTGGATCCATCCGAGTCTTTAAACTCAATATTAGGCCTTCCCGGGATATCAACGAGTCTTTAAACTCAAAACATGATCAGTAGGCCTCGAAGGGGTATTATCGAGTCTTTAAACTCACGAGTCTTTAAACTCAATCCGGGTCTTTAAACCCAAAACCGTTTTTAAACACAATAAACCAGGATTCATCATAAACCGTTGTCCAACATCATTCCGAAATCATATCACGTCATAATAGGACTTATGTCCGAATTCACATGCAATTTCCAGAACATGCAGTTTCCGAAATCACTTCACAATTATAATCAAAACATCATAAATCCGTAACATGCATAATCATATCCAGATACTTCATCAAAACATCATTCATGCATAAGCAAAAATTGCAACCTCGAAATGCGTGAAATACGATGAATATCTCGAAAAGCGTGAAAATACATAAAATCGAAATATCATATCACCATCATGCATGCACGATTTTAGTCATGCATGCCCGTGTTCAATAGTCATGCATGCGCGTTCCTCCGTAGCTTCGGAAGTGTCCGGGCCTGGAAGTCGTCGACCTCAGCACTGGTTTTCCTCTAAAACTGAGACTCAGGTTCCCGGCCAACCAGTCCACCTCCTCCTTCGATTTTTGCACGGTTGTGTTCGTAGTGACCCCAGAAGTCTAACACGGCCCTTGGTTTCGCTCAACACGCCTCAAGAATTGAATTCGATTTTTCCCTCCAACTGGTTCATCTCTGAACTGGAACTTGGGTTCCTGGGCAAAACGGGCTCCAATCTCCACAACTCTAGCACCGTCGTGTTCCTGTCACTCCCAGAAGTCTCTCAATGTGTTAGAAGTCGAATTCAGAGTTTTCCCCCCAAAAACCCGAAACTTTTTTCTCACTGTTTCTCTCAACCTCAGCCCTCACACTGATGCCCAAAATGACCCAACTGAGTCCTCTCCTCACTCTCTTACTCTGTCAATCGATTCAAACGGCCAGCAACCCATGGGAGACAACCTGAGGTTTTCTGAAAATGTCTCCCACGCACACAGAAGCCATAGCCATTTCTTTAACCCAGCCCGTGCTTGTGTGGCCTCAGTCCGTTCACCCCTGTCCCCCACTGCCTCAATCAATTTAAACAATGCACCTGATCATTCCACTAGGCCATAAACAATTGCACGCACAAGACACCACGGCCGTGCACTCTGTTTTCCACGGTGGTGAACAGTACCCCCGTGTAAAAAGACCAAAATGCCCCTCAGGGAAAAATTACCAAAATGCCCTCCAACTTCCGTGACCCGTAACTCAGTCGTCCGACGTCCGTTTCACGCGTGCCGCCTGTCGTTGTACTCGGGACCTCGAGTAGAACCTAACGGTCTTCGAGTCATATGGATATCAATTGTCAAACAAAAAGTCAACTTTTTCCCTCATAACGTCCAAATTACGATAATGCCCCTGAACTTCCGAACATCATAACTTTCACCCTGTTCGTCCGAATCGAACGTGCCACCTGTCTATGAACTCGTGACGTCTCGAACTACGTCATGATCATCACTCCACGTCCGTTCGACCCTCCAATCAAAAAGTCAACAATTTGACCATGTGAATCACAGGGGTAAAAACGTCATTTTATTCAATATTTTATAATATTACATTCTCAGAATGTCCGGGGCGTTACACTCTGTCTCTCTCGATACTTCGTCTTCAGGTCGTGGAGAGGGTCTACGTCTCGGAGGCATCGTCAATCGCACGCTGAAAGAGGCATAGAAGCAGTCAAACAACCGAAACACAACCTCACAGACCAACAAACCCGACAAACTCGACAAACCTAGGCTCTAATACCAATTGTCAGGACCCACCCCGGTTTCACCCCGAAACCCGAGGTAAATCCTGCTCCCGTCTGACACCCCGACACAAAACAGACAGACGCAGGAGAAAGCACTTAAAAAAAATCCCGAAGTTAAAGTTGACAGAGCATAGCACGAATACAAATAAATAAAAACCGATGATAATTACACGCACGCGGAAGAAAACTTAAACACTCTGGGATCCCTCTCGTCACTTCTATGCCTTAGACACTGCCTCGACGTCAAAACCTCGTGCTAGCTCCACGACCTGGAGGGCAATTTAAAACAGAAAGTGTGAGTGGACCAGAATAAAAGAAAGTTCTAAAACCATTTTATAAGAAAACCGAGTTTTACCCTCCGTTTTGAAAACCACATGCATAACCCAGTTATCAAAACCTTTAGGATTCAATTATCAGAAAACCTCATAAGAAACAGAAACACTATAAAACAGTTATAGAAATCACAACATATGAATTATAAAACCGTATCATAAATCGTGAATATTAAACCATCATTTTCCGATCAAACCTGCTGGACCTATCCGAGTCTTTAAACTCCCGAGTCTTTAAACTCAACAGGCCTACGGGGGAAATATCAATATATCCGAGTCTTTAAACTCCCGAGTCTTTAAACTCAATCCGGGTCTTTAAACCCAATCCGGGCCCGTCCCCCGTCAAACATAATCCGGGTCTTTAAACCCAATAGTCAGATCCAGCAAATCCAATCACAACCATGTGAAAACCTTTTCCAAATCCACATCCAAACCCGAATCCGGAATCACCGGTCTGATGCCCTTTCGGCTTTCAGAACCGTCATTCCGAACCCAAATCCGGAATTCCACTTCCCAAAATCTGATTTTAAAACCGAAAACCTTAATCATCAAATCACGTTCCAAAAGCCCTTTATAATCATTAAAAACCATTTATCATTTGAAATCCCGAACCTATAACATTATATTCCAAAATCACCATTTTCTCGTAAAACGTGCTGACAAACGTCTTTCTTCGAAAACCTTGCAAATACGTAAAACGAACATAGCATTTTCAATAATCATGAAATCAGATATAACACCAATAAATAGGTATAGAAAACAGTTATGCATGCTCGAGTTTAAGGAAAGGGTCCACTCACAGTACCACGCCCTCAATCGCGTCCTGAACGTCCTGCACGTTCCTCAGCTTCCTCGGGAAATCCCGAACCTGTCAACAAACGCCAATTTACGTCACTAACATGCTTACGAAGGTTCACCTACTTTTCCCCAAAATTTCTCGGATCCGAAACGTAATAAACCGGGACCCTAAACCTTCACCCTCGCGGAACTAACCTCAAACGACGTCCGATTAACCCGAAACCAACCCCATTAGACTCGTCATAACATCTAGACCAAAAACCATGTTGACACCTTCCCCAAAGACCACTGCACGCGCCCCCACGCGCCGCCCAAAGTGGCTGCGCGTGGCCATCACGCGCCAGCTACAGTACCACCATCAACCTCGAGCAAACCCGGTTCGCACCAGTTCTGCAACTCGGACCGGCGAGAACTGTTCTCCGCCGTCCAGCCACCATTTCACCTCCTTTCTTCACCCACATCAACGTCCAGTCCTACCCTATCCTTTCCCCAACTCCAAGTACCTCGACACACCATCATCCTTGTCGACTGAAGCTCGAAACCAGAACCCGATAAACCCCTGTTTCCTTCTCCGGCCACCCAGGTCTTCCCCCTTCACGGTGTCGACCCTAAACTCTTCCTAAGACCTCACTGAGTCACACCCAACTCACAGAAACCCTCGACTCACTCCCTAAGTCCACGACTTCCCGTCTGAAACTCACGGCAAAACAGAGTACACAGAGTCCCCTCCGTAGTGCCAACCGCCACCGTGCACCTCCCGTCACGGCAGCACAACCAGTAACCTCCTAGGACTCAACTAAATCCCCTAGACCACTCTAGACCCATCGATTCAACCCCTAGACTCACGACTTCCACTTTGAAACTTGACGGGAAAACAGAGCATCGAACACAGGACTTAGGAATTACCTGCAATCGGTCACCTCCGTGCTCGCCGTCGCTTTCTCTGGGGTCCACAAAGCCGCCTCAGCCTCCTCTCGAGGTCAATTGCACCGTACACGGCCACAGCACCACCACAAGCTCGCACCTCCTCCCTGTTTTCTCTGATTTTCCCCGTGAGTTCTTAACTCACTCACACACCACCAGCACCCTTCTAACCTTAGCAACACCACCCCAGCATCTCTCAACCTTCTTCTGATCACTCCTCACTCACCAGAACTCACCAGCAACCACGATCACCCCTCAATTTTTCCTCACGATCTCCCTCTGTTTCCTGTTTTTCTCTGCGAACAACCACGCACACTTGCACAGTTGCACCCCAATTATTTGGACCGTGCACACATGAGAACCCCCCAGAACCCACTACACACTTGCCACATGTCACCAATCCACTCCATTCTCCCACACATGGCCCAATCTCAGCCATCCATCTGCCTTCTCTGTGTACAATTCCCCAGACAACCAAAAGACCACACTGCCCCTCATTTTAACTCAAAATTACAGTTTTGCCTCTACCTTTCTAGACCCGTATCTCACCCATCGTAAGTCTGATGAATACGTACCGCCTGTCATCGAACTCAGGACAACGAGATCTACCTAACCATCCTCGGTCAACGTACCAAAACCCGATCGTCCAAAAAGTCAACTTTTCCCCTTATTTTACCAAAATTACGATAATGCCCTCAACCTTCCGAACATCATAACTTCCTCCTCGGATGTCAGAATCGGACGTACCACCTGCCTATGGATTCGTGACGTCCTAAACTACGTCCTGGTCACCGGTCAAAGTCCATTTGACCATCCAAACTAAAAGTCAACATTTTGCCCGAACTAGGGGCAAAATCGTCATTCTAGACTCATGGACCTATCGGAACCACCTAACCACCGAGTAACCTCACTAATCCCACCTTAATCACTGTACTAATCCCGGTTCTCGGGACGGGTTGTTACAAATCCCGAGGGATTTGGGACGGGTCCTGTCAACAATCATTCATCCTCACCCTTATACTAGAAGGATAAAGAAAAGAAAATAAACACCAAACAAATTTTACAAATATTGTTTGTATATCGTACTACACGTGGATTTTGCAAATGGATCTGCAACCTGCCTTATCAAAGAAGGAAGAAAGCCTGTGAACAAGTTAACTTGCTTCATCCTCATTAGAACTTCTCAGTCCACCATTAACAAGCTTTGCCTTCGAGTCCAACTTAGAGTCGGTCCAAATATTTAGAGACCTAGGACAAAAATAAAAAAAGGGCACTCAATTCGCATACTTAATTATTGAAAATGTAAATTTTATAAATTGATTATATTATAGATATATTAAGAGGCATCGTTAAAACCTTTGTTAAGGGAAAACCAACTGAGAAAAAAACATCAAACAAAAGAAAAAGAGTACCTCATGTTCAAAACATTACATTTAATTTTTTTTTAAACAAATCTTATACTTCTTTGGTGAAACTAGCAAGCAATCTGCAACTCTATACAAACTTTCATATTCAATACAAAAATGTAATTAAAGATTGTTAAACTAAAAAGATTTGTAGCAGTGACCTTATCAGTTTAGGTGAGTTCCTTGAAGTCTTTCTAGCATGCGAAAAAAATGTAATTAAGGATTCAAAGGCACACAAAAAAAAAAAAACTAAAGAGGCACAATTTCTAATTTCTTACAAAGAAAGAACTGACCTGCCATCTGTAATGTTAGATTCGCGGCTTAGACTAACCCTCACCATTTGGCCCGAAAACCCATGGGCTTGTGGGTATTCGGTAGGTCCGGTGATAAAAAGCTCGATCCGACCCGCTATGGGCCGTGAGCCGGCTCAGTCCGCATGTTGACGGGCTGGAATTGGGCTTAGAGTATTCAAACTCGATAGGCCCGAACTCGATAAGACCCGGTAAGTCCAGCCCGACTCGCCCATGTAAACCCGACCCATAAGCCCGAATATATAAAATAATTATAAATTAATAATTAATACCTAGTCAAATCTTATTACTACTATTTCAGTCCAAACTCAAAACTCCAACCCAAGCTCAACTTAGTTTTTATAGAAGTGCATGTTTTTATATACAACTCTACCTCCCACTGTTCTATTTTTATCGAAAAGGTTATTTGGGTCATTACAATTTGATATAGGGAATTCACCAAATTCACTCTTTTTAACCCACTTTGATTCTGATACTTTTACTACACTGAGTGACAGTTAGGAGTAGCATAGCTCCACACAGAATCTCTCAAGAGCTAGCCTTTCGAGTAATTCTTCATAGAACTTACTACAATTCAAGTAGATTTGTGATTAGTGACCACCTTATCATGTCTCGACTTTGTAGTCGAAAGGTTAAGTCAATTCTTCAAACCCAATAGGTCCCCTCTTTACCTTGTCTCAATATTCAATAATGATATTTAAGGTCAACTCACACTTTTATAATTAGGTAGGTAGAAGTGGGCTTAGTAGGCCCAAACCATAAAGCCCGATAAAAGTCCGGCCCAAAACCGACCCGACAAAAGCATGGACTTTCATATTTATGATCAAGCCCGCCCGACCTAGCCCGGTATTTTTTAAATTATGAAATAGGCCCGACCTAGCTTGGCCCAAGCCTAAAAATTTTGGGTTGGGCTTGCCCGACCCGGCCCAATGATGAGGGCTAGTTTAGACCCATAACATTGGTTCTTTGATTATCTTAAGGAGTCTTCCCATCGTCAATAACTACAGCATCCATAAGGGAAAGTTGTCAAATTGAAGTGTTCAATTAGGGAAACTGTAATATGAATTCTATTAAATTAAATTACCTCTTTTTGAAGTGTAGAACTTATGAATATCTCGGCTAGAGCTTTCAAAATGGGAGGTGAAAAGGCCTGGATGCCTTCAACTAGAAAAACAATTGTTGAAAATTTGAGATTAGGGTTTGAGAGTTTGAATGAGATTGCAAGAAATAAAACATTTAGAACAATTGAGAATTTGAGATTGAATGAGATTGATATTTAACTGATAACGCTTAAACTACGTATTAAATTAAACATGTATTTAAGTGTTAGCAAATTTAAACCTTTTTTGTGTAAATGTAGTATTGGTAAATAGAGATCGTTCTTAACCGGGTAAATTAGGGAACATTAATAATGTGTTAGTGAGAAAGAATAATGAATAAAAGAATAATGAATTAATTAATGAATTAATGAATAAATAAATAAAAGAATTAAAGAATAAATGAATAAAGAATTAAAGGGGTGGTTTGAAAAGATTTGTAATCTAAACTATATTTTAACTAATAGTTAAATTAAAATTAACAATTACAATAATTAAACTACTCCTAAAATAAACTTCCTTTAAACACAATTTTTACCAACACTTTAACGTCATGCTTATATTGAACCAATCACGAAATCCTACCTTCATCATCTCCATTACATGCATACATTTTATAAATGCACTGAATATCGGATTATTACCTACAATATGATCTACTTTAAGTTTATGACAGGACCCCGTCCCAACTGAACGTCAAAAACCGTGCCCGGTCCTACTCCCGTCTGACAAGTTAACCAAAGGTCCGAAACTACCCTTCAGTGCTTGCCAGACAAGGGATGTTTGCGCTGATTTCTGCTGCTGCCACTGCCTCACGATCAGTCCCGAACGTCGTACCACGGCCTGGAGGGTCACAAAACAGAAAAGGTGTATGGACAAAAATGACCTCTGATAAAAACGTTTACCAAAATTATATTCTTACCATCCAGTTTTCACAAACTTGCATGCATATCGTAAAACATGAGTAATAGTATGAAATCATTCAAGTATGAACAGTGGACCGATAAAATTAAAACATATTTTCCCATGGTCCATAAAACTCATGTTCACCAAATCAGTTCATGTTATAAAACATCAAATCCCGGCTCTCAGGCCAAAATGTGTGAAAACAAAATCACTTGGCCACAAGGACCAAAAACCCGTACTCAATACCAGTACGTCATCACAAACAACATCAATCAGTACTATTCACAAGTGCACAGTAAATCAACCAATCCAATCAATCCGCACTACTCACAAGTGCAGAAACTGTCGCAATCACATCTGCACTACTCACAAGTGCTCAAACTGTCACAATCACATCTGCACTACTCACAAGTGCACAAACAAACCATCAACTGCACTACTCACAAGTACTGCACTACGCGTAGGCCAATATCCAGCCACTCTCTCGGGAACAGACACCTCTGGGCTCAACCCTCGGGCTCAGTCACATCTGGACGAACACATCCCAAGGCTCAGACCCATCCGAGTGGTACATCCAGGCTCAGTCACATTTGAGAAGCTGACTACTATAGGATCAACTCCCGATCCTACAATCACATCCCCCAAGCTCCGGTCGTCTGGGTAATCCCCCCAAGCTCCGACCGTCTGGGCATTTCACAATCACAATGAAAACCATCTCGGGAATTACATCCCAAAATATTTCAATCAAATCTTGACTTCATACAAAGTCAAGATCATTCCCGACTGGGTCTCAAGCCCCAAAATACCATTTACACATAAACCGTTAAAATCACATTTTTAAAACCATAAAATAATCCAGAAATAATCATCGTTGACTCACCAACTAAGTCAAAATATCATTTTAGAAATCATTTAAATTCCGGGCCTTGCCCAAAACATCATTTGCACGTTTCTCGTAAAACGTGCCCGAAAGACTGATTAAAATAATCATAAATCACTAGAAATCATTAATTTCATCAAATTCACAAGTGACTCCAAAACCGAGTCAAAATCACTATTCACTTGGGTTCTCATGCCCAAAATATCATAATCACACAAATCCATGCGTTCGCAACCTCAGTTGCCATTTTCACGTAAATCCATGAAACCGATCCTTGACTCATACCCGAGTCAAAACATCATTCTTAATCCATGACTCATAATCCGAGTCCAAACATTATTTTCAATCAAATTCAATACCGAACTCATAACCCGAGTCCAAACACCATTTTTATCCAAATTCATAATTTCTCTAAAATCGTGCCAAATATAATAATATAATAATCCATAAAGTCGAGAAATCATCGGATTGAAACATCAATCATGACAAAGCATATAAAATCATATAATAAGGCATTTAAATCATATATGCATGCATCACGGTTAGAAAACAAAGTCAAAATATCATTTTAGAAATCATTTAAATTCCGGGCCTTGCCCAAAACATCATTTGCACGTTTCTCGTAAAACGTGCCCGAAAGACTGATTAAAATAATCATAAATCACTAGAAATCATTAATTTCATCAAATTCACAAGTGACTCCAAAACCGAGTCAAAATCACTATTCACTTGGGTTCTCATGCCCAAAATATCATAATCACACAAATCCATGCGTTCGCAACCTCAGTTGCCATTTTCACGTAAATCCATGAAACCGATCCTTGACTCATACCCGAGTCAAAACATCATTCTTAATCCATGACTCATAATCCGAGTCCAAACATTATTTTCAATCAAATTCAATACCGAACTCATAACCCGAGTCCAAACACCATTTTTATCCAAATTCATAATTTCTCTAAAATCGTGCCAAATATAATAATATAATAATCCATAAAGTCGAGAAATCATCGGATTGAAACATCAATCATGACAAAGCATATAAAATCATATAATAAGGCATTTAAATCATATATGCATGCATCACGGTTAGAAAACAAAGTCACTCACACATACCGTCCAAAACGGTCCGTTTCCGAGCTGCACGTTTTTCCGTAAATTCTGGAAATCACAACTCCTGTCCAAAATCATTATAGAGGGTTACTAACATCTCAAAATACTTCATATAATTTTCCCCAATTTTTCAGGAATTTAAATACGTATTTTTAACGTAAAACAAAACTTCGGATACGCGGAACATTATCGAAACGATATCCGATTTCCTTAAAACCAGCGTCAAAATGTTCGTTACAATGAGAGGATTCAAAGTCATGTTGACCTCACCTTGAAACTAGGCCGTACGTGCCCTCACGCGCCGCCGTGAGTGGCTGCGCGTAAAACTCATGCGCCTGCTACAGTAATCGTCGTCCTCACCCGTTTGTCTGTAAAACGGGTCCTTTTACTCGCGAGACGACTCGGTTCAATGTCCGTCAATTCTACACCGTTTTCAGTAATTCAAATGGCCATTAGCATCGAATTAGTTTCAATTAAGGATCTGTGCACTTAATTATAGACAATCATACCTCAAATCATACAATTCGAAGATGAACATCGAAGAACTCTCGAACACTGTTCATCATTCGAAATCCTTCTATGTCGATCGATTTCCTTCAATTGATGCAACCAGAAGCTTCAATGGACTCATGTAAACTCTTTCCCCATCTCAATTGCATCAATTCAAGGCTCAAACTCCACGACTCAAACTCGAACTTGCACACTGTTACCAGGCCCAGTTTATAGCCAATTGGGCCTCAATTCTCCTCGTTTTTGATCTGGATCAACTCGTCACATCCTCAGGAAGCTAAATGAAGCTTCAATTCCAATTCTCACGGCTCAAATCTCATTATTCAAATTTTCCTTCCCAAAATTCACAAATTCAATTCTCACTCTCCAGCCTCTCTCTGTCCCTCGTGTTTGCCCAGCTGAGTTAGCCTCATCAAGCACTCGATTTTCCCCTCAAAACCAGTTAAAGAAGGCAGCCAACTCTCTCCAATCTGATTCCCAATTTTGTGCACGGTTTGAAGACAAAGAGGATTTAATGGAAATTAAAAGAATAATTAAGTTTAATTAATTAATAAAACATAATAATTATGTTTTCCCCAAGACATGGATTTTGGTTTTAAGCCTTAATTTAAGGGATGAGTGACACTTGTCACTCATCCAGGCGTGTTCAGTCACTGGGTACTGTTCATAATAAAATAATATTTTAATCCCGGTTCGTTCGGTTAATCGAGTCCGTTCCCGTGACCATAACTTCGTCGTCGAATCTTCGATTTCGGCATGCCGCCTGTCGTTGGATTCGTATCGACGAGACCTACGGAACGGTCCTTGGCCCTCGTCCATTGGATTTCCCGGGTCAAAAGTCAACATTTGGCCCCTTTTTAGCCAAATTACCAAAATACCCCTCAACTTCCGAACGCCATAAATTTTTCCTCGAATGTTGGAATCGAACGTGCCACCTGTCTATGAACTCGTGACGTCCCGAACTACGTCACAGTCATCGGTCAAAGTCCGTTTGATCGTCCAAACTAAAAGTCAACATTTTGCCCACGCTAGGGGTAAAACGATCATTTTGCACAATTCGTCCGATTTCACTCAACTAATCCCCGATTAGTCATTCTAAATCATAATTAATTAATATTCAATCCCGATATTCGGGACGGGTCATTACAGTTTATGATTTAATGCACCGACAACGGCCGACATTAAAATCTCTTCAATCAAATGCTACGTGCACTGACAGTGGCCGATACTTAGCATCAAATTGAAGTATGAAGCACTAAAACATATGAAGTAAAAGAAATTCAGAAAGTAAAACACACCGAGATTGTATTCATATTTACAAATGTTAGAAAGAAAATACCCACATATATGGAATTATGAGTAAAACTAAAGCAATAACAAGAATTTAAGTAGAAAAATATAGTTTTTCACAAGACCTTCTGTTTCCAATCCTGTATCTGCACTGGTTGCTCATCGAAACTCAAATCTGTCATGAGTTCCAGTGGTTGGTTTTCCAGAACATGTGATTCCTCGCACAGGTATCTACGAAACATCGACACATGGAACACATCGTGCACTCATACAAGCTCTAGGGGTAGGGATAGTCTGTATGCAACATCTTCAATCCTCTTTGTAATCTCATACAGCCCAATGTATCGTGGACTTAGCTTCCCACGTCTGTCAAATCAAACGATGCCCTTCCATGGTGATAGCTTCAAGAACACCCAGTCTCCTACCTCGAACTCAAGATCTCTAATTTGTCTATCCGCATAACTCTTTTGATGATCCTGAGCTGTCTTCAGTCATTCCTTAATGATTTTGACCTTTTCCTGGGTCATGTCCATAAGATCTTGCGTCAAAACCGCCATTTCGCCTACCTCGATCCAACACAATGGTGTCCTGCACTGTCGCCCATATAGGGCCTCAAATGGTGCCATCCCGATTGACACGACCCATCCCAATCCCCCCTGGGATTAAGGCGGGATGTGTCATGCTCCCGTCTAACACACGTGCCACCCGAGGTAACACGAAGGCCAGATAAGGGATAACCGGAAATCCTGAGCCCAATTGGCTCCCATAGTGCGCCAAGATCAGCCGAGAAATTTGAGGTTTCGGTCTCTGCTACAGCCTGCATTCGCTATCAACCTGAAGGGCATTAAAAACCATTAAAAGTTGTGAGTGGACGAAAATAAATAATTTAATAAAACACATTTCATAAGAAGACATTTATGCCCTTCCCGTAAAAGCTATGCATGCATACAAAACCAGTTAATTCAAACAAATTAAAAACCGTTTAGAAAACCAAAGCCATTTTCTTCCTCAAATAATTAGGGCCTTAACCCAAAACTATAAAATCAATCAAGTGTGGGAACTCATCCCAAAACCGTAAAACACCGAAATCCGTAAATCCAACTCCAAGTGGGCCACTGCCCAAATCCATAAACACGGAAATATCATTTCATAAATCCAATAATTCATGTTTACCAAATACCCATCCTCGACATCCCAGATGCCTAGCGTCTCAGACGCTTGACGTCTCAGACGTCATATCTCATGGTCTAAGCAATACGTGATGTGTAACGACCCATCCTGAATATCGGGTTAAATATTAATTAATTATGGTTTAGAATGACTAATCTAGGATTAGTTGAGGCAAATCAGACGAAATATGCAAAATGACCATTTTGCCCCTAGGCGTGGGTAAAATATTGACTTTTAGTTCGGGTGGTCAAATGGACTTTGACCAATGACGGTGACGTAGTTCGGGACGTCACGAGTTCATAGACAGGTGGCACGTCCGATTCCGACATTCGAGGAAGAAGTTATGACGTTTGGAAGTCGAGAGGTATTTTGGTAATTTGGTTGAAAAGGGCAAAATATTGACTTTTGACCCGGGAGCTCCAATGGCCGAGGGCCAAGGACCGTTACGTAGATCGAGTCGATACGAATCCATAGACAGGCGACACACCGAAATCGGACTTCGAACGGGAAGGTTATGGTCACGGGATTGAGATCGGTTAAACTTACGTCCCGGGATTTCGATTAAAATAATAATAAAATATTAAACAGTGACCGACGATTATGGACCCTTGGATGAGTGACAAGTGTCGCTCATCCCATGATTTGAGGACCCTAAATTATGGTCCATGTTTCCCGTTAATCCTCAATCATCATTCTTAATCATCATATTCTTCCTTCATTATCAAACATCTTCTCTGTTCTTCTTTGAACCGTGAAGAAACAGAGGTTCAGTGTGTGAGTTTTCCTTCCATGGATAATTCCTTCCACAGCTAATCTCGAGAGGAAAATTGAGAGAATGAGGAGACTAAGTTAGAGAGAAAAACACGAGGGACAGAGAGCGAATTTGAAGCTCAGAATCGAAAGTTTGGAAAAATATAGTGAAATTTCGAATTCAAAGTTGTGAGCATTGAGGATCAAAATTGAAGCCGGAGTTAGCTTCCTGAGATCATTTCGAGCTAATCCACACCAAGAACAAAGGGAATTGGTATCCATTTGGCTCTGAACAGACCTGGTGATAGTGAGAAATTTCGAGGTTTGAGTTGTGTTCTTGGAGGGATTAAACGATGAAATTGGACTCGAAAACAAGTTTTTACAGTCCAATGAAGCTTTTGGATGAATCAATTGAAGGAAAACTGGTGGGATTGATGAACTTCGAAGGTTGAATAGTGCCCAGGTGTTCTTCGAAAGTTCATCTTCAAATTGAAGGATTAAGGTAAGAAATCATGTAATTGAGTTTACAAAACTTTAATTGGACCTAAAACGATGCTATTGGCTTGATCAATTTTGAAAATACTCTGAGAATTGACAGGGAATGAGTAGTGTCGTCTCGCAGGTTGCACGACCCGTTTTACAGACAGACGGGTGAGGATGACGACACTGTAGCAGGCGCGTGGTGGTCACGCGCAGCCATTCACGGTGGCACGTGAAGGCGCGTGAAGCCTTGTTTGTAACAACCCATACCTTCGGGAAGGGTATAAATGTAATTTTTGTAAAGTTTTGTATGAAAGGACGATTTTGCCCTTGTGAATAGTGCATCAAAAGTTGACTTTTTGATTTACAGGTTGGATGAGTAATGACCCTTGACCGTGACGTAGTTTAGGACGTCACGAGTCCGTAGACAGGTGGCAGGTTCAATTCGGACAATCGGAGAAAAAGTTATGAGGTTCGGAAGATTGAGGGCGTTACCGTAATTTTGATTAACCGAGGAAAATGTTGACTTTTTAGTGGACTTGTGATTTTCGCGTAGACCGAGGACCTTAGATAGGTCTCGACGTCCTGAGTACAACGACAGGCGGCACGCTGTCATCGGACGTCGGATGGAATAGTTACGGGTCTGGAAAGTGTGAGGGCAAAAAGGTAATTTTAACACTAGGGGCAGTTTAGTCTTTTTCCCCTCATCCCAATCAGATCCGAACAAGTGGCATTAGTGGGCTGGGATATTTTGTGCTGAGACCATGGAGAGTGGACACGTGGGAGAGAACCAGAGGGTTCTAGGCACGTCTAAAATGTGCACGGCCACAAATTGTCCAATTTCAAAACCGTGCAATTGTCTTCGACACAGAGAAACAGAGAGGAAGAGTTTGAGAGAACTTGATCGATTCAGTGCAAGGGTGAGTGAGTTGATGACTTGTGAGAGTGTTAGAGAGACGAGGGTGAGCTACTGATCGTGTTTTGGAGCTGGAATCGTGCACGGGGACACGGCGGTGGACGGTTGATTTTCTGAGGAAACAGAGAGGCGGTGGCCCTGTGGCGGTGGTTGTGCCGTGTGGTGGCTCAAACCAAGGCAATAGGAGGCTCAGGAGCTTTCAGGGGACTCAACGAGCACCGTGGCACACGGCGGTGCAGACGGCGGTGGACGGTTCGAAGGTAAGCATCGAATCCCCTGTTTTTCCCGTGATTTTGTTTTCAAAAGTCGTGGACTTAGGGCTAGAGTCGAGGGATTTGGAGGTTAGGGTGAGGTTCAGGAAGATCCTAGGAGTCGACTAGGATGGTCGCCGTGACGGGGGAGGACCTGGGTGGCCTGCGGCCAAAAACAGGGGCCACGGGTTATGTTTTTCGAGGGAGAAATCGTGAAGTTTCAGGCCGTGATTCTTCGATGTTAGGACGGGGTTAGATTGCTAAGGATTGGACGAAGCTTCTGGGATTGGATTGGACTGGAATGGTGGAGGAATTACAGAGAACCAGTCACGCCGATTCAACTGGGTTGAACCGGGTGACTCGAGGTTGAAGAACACTGTAGCAGGCGCGTGGAGGCGCGTGTGGAGGATTCCGGCCAACCTTCCAACATGGTTTTGGTTCTAAATGTCCTAAGGAATCCATTGGTGTGATTTTCGGGTTAATCGGACGATGTTATGAGGTAGTTCGGGAATCCGGACGGTTTAGGGTCTAAGATTAAAATATTAATAAATTCCCGAAAAATTGGGGAAATGAGGGTTAACATAATTGATGTATTTGTGACCCTATTTGGTGCATATTGACAGGACGGGAGACGCTTCAGACGGTCGAGGAGCGCACGGAGCTCGATTGACTCGTTCAGATTCGTGAGTGGACTCTTTCTTTCTTTACAAGCATGCCTAACTGTTTTATTGATGTTTTATGATATTAAATATGTTTTTATGCTTCTTGTTGATGATTATATGTGGTTGGTATGTTTGCACGTTTTTCGAGATATTTTCGAGATTTTGCACGTTTTTCGAGAAAAAAATGGATTTCGGATTTTGATGCCATACTTAGGGATATCAATCTATAATTGTTTTCTGATGATGATAAATAGATTATGAAACATGATTTGTGATTAAGCGCGGGTTTTGGTTTAAAGGTGGATTTCCTGATTTGGGTTCGGAATGACGGTTCTGAACGCCGGAAGGGCTTCGAACCGGGGATTTCGAATTCGAGTTTGGCTATGGATTTAGAATTGGTTTTACATTGAATTTGGATTGGATTTGCTGGATCTGGATATTGGGTTTAAAGACCCGGATGTTCTGATTTATGGGGGACGGGCCCGGATTGAGTTTAAAGACTCGGGAGTTTAAAGACTCGGATATTTACGATATTACCCCCGTAGGCCTATTGAGTTTAAAGACTCGGGAGTTTAAAGACTCGGAATTACATTTGAGGCCTGATTGAGTTTAAAGACTCGGATAGACCCAGCAGGTTTGATCGTAAAATGATGATTTGATATTCACGATTTATGATGCTTATGATATGATTTTTGTACCCGTTTTATAGTGTTTCTGTTTCTTATGATGTTTTATGTTGTGGTTTTTCTGATACGTAGTTGGGCATGCGTGTTTTCAAAACGGAGGGAACAAATATTATTATTATTTTCCTTAACTCTGATTTGATGATAAACTGTTTTTAGAACTTGTATTTGTTTTAGTCCACTCACATCTTTTGGTTTTAAATTTTCCCTCCAGGTCGTGGGGATAGCGCTGGGGTGAACGTTGAGGCAGGAATCGAGGCATAGAGCTTACGACGTTCTTCCGTTGCGGGACTAGCATATTAGGATCTTGTGCCCATTTTGTAGAACTATGCTCTGACTTACAGTTGTATTATATTTACTCCTTCGTCTGATAATTATACTTATGGTGGTATTAAGGTTATTCTGGTACTTTAAGTGTGATTGTCAGATGGGAGCAGGGTTCGTCCCGGGTATCGAGGTGATATTTGGGACAGGTCCTGACATTGTTTCAAGGTGAAATCAACATGACTTTGAATCCTCTGAGTGTAACGAACATTTTGGCACTGGTTTCGAGGAAATCGGATATCAATTCGATATTGTTCGGGACGTCCGAAAATTTTGAATCGAGTTTAAAAATAGTTAAAAATTTGGGAAAATTACGGGGACTTTAATAGGAGGTTAATGAAGAAGTTAGTGACCCTCTAATGTGATTTGAACAGGTTTGGAAGTCCCGGTGATAGTAGTGTGGCCCGGGAAGGCCTATGGAACGCGTATTGAGGGGGTAACGTTGGACGGTCTGTGAGTGGACTTGGGTTTTATTACTACTATGCATGCCTAACTGTTTTATATACGTGATTTCTATGATGATGATTGTGATTATTGATTTCGCGTATATTGCACGTATTTCGAGATATTTTCCGTATTGCACGTATATCGAGGTTGACAGTGTTATTATGGTTTTACGTGCTTGTGGTTTCATGAATAATGTGATGAAATGGTTTTGAAATTGGAAAGATGAACTCGGGCATGAAGCCCAATTATTTTGGAAACCTCGGACTTCGAGTCCATTTGAGTTACGTAATCGGGCCGGGGGCCCAGTTACTTTATGAAATCGGGTCAGGGCCCCAGTTGTTTACGAAATCGGGCTGAGACCCATTTGAGTTATATTATCGGGCCAGGTGCCCAGTTGATTTATGAAATTGGGCCAAGGGCCCAGTTGATTTATGTAACGACTCGTCCCGAATTCCGGGATTAGTTTAGTGACTAATCTTGATTAGTGAAGTTGAACGGTGGTTAGTAGGGCGAAATCGGACAAATGTGCAAAATGACCGTTTTGCCCCTGGTCGTGGGTAAAATGATGACTTTTGATCGGGCGGTCAAACGGACTTTGACCGATGACCGTGACCTAGTTCGGGACGTCACGAGTTCATAGACAGGTGGCACGTTCGATTCCGACGTTCGTAGAGAAAGTTATGGTGTGCGGAAGTTGAGGGGTATTTTGGTAATTTGGCATACTAGGGGCCAAATGTTGACTTTTTGACCGGGAGGTCCGATGGGCGAGGGCCAAGGACCGTTACGTAGGTATCGTCGATACGAATCCAACGACAGGCGGCATGCCGAAATCGGAGTTACGACGACGAAGTTATGGTCAAGGAAACGAACTAACGAACCGAGGCTCGGATTAAAATAATAATATAATATTGAATAGTAACCGATGACTGTGCACATCCGGATGAGTGACAAGTGTCACCCATCCCCTGAATTCTGATCCTTGTTTCCCTCCGAACACAATCATTCCTACACCATCATTCCTTCTCCATCTTTTTCCCCCATTTTCTTCTTCTTTGTTTTCTTACCCGTGGACGATTTCAAAACAGAGAGAGTGTGAGGGCTGGAGGATTTGGCTGCCTTCTCACGGCAGAATTAAGGGAATTGAGAGGCTAGGGAGACTGGATTCATTTCGGGAAACACTGGGACTGAGTGTGGGTGGTGAGACAGAAAATTCGAAAATTAGATTATGGGAGGGAAAATTCGAAATCAAATCCTAAGGCCGTGAGGATCAAATTGGAGGTTACATTCAGCTTTCTGGGAATGCCACGATCAGAAACGTCGAAAGAACGAAGGGAATTGGTGCTGTTTTGACTCTGAACGAGCTTGGTGACAGAGGAGGAAATTCGACCTTGAGTCGTGAAGTTGGAGGCTTCGATGGACGAAATTGAGGTGGGGAAACTACTTCTCATGATCCAACGATACTTCTGGGTTCATCAATTGAAAGAAAACGGCTATGGTTGATAGAACTCCATGGTTGAACAGTGACGGTGTTCGAGCTTGAGTCGTGACGATTGAGCGCAGGATTGAAGCAATTGAGTTGGGGGAAATGCTTAATGGAGTCCATGGAAGCTTCTGGTTGAATCAATTTAAGGAAATCAATTGGAATTGAAGGAATTCCATGAATGAACAGTGTTCGGAGTGTTCTTGGTGTTCATCATCGAATCGTGGGAATTTGGGTAAGTTATCGTGTAATTGATGTTACAGACCTGTAATCGAACTAAGAAAGAAACTAACTGAATGATTAATTGAAGGAATTAAGGCTGAATTGATGGACATTGAACCGGGTCGTGTCGCGGGCAATTTGGACCCGTTTACCAGAGATACGGGTTAGGACGATGCACTGTAGCAGGCGTGTGAGTTTCACGCGCAGCCACTCACGGCGGCGCGTGACGGCGCGTGGGCACGAATCTCGAGGTGAGGTCAACATGACTTATGTCCTATTTAATGTAACAGACATTTTGGAATTGGTTTCGTGTCGATCGGACACCGTCTCGATATTGTTCGGGATATCCGAAGGTTTTAAATTAAGTTTAAAAATATTTAAAAATTCGGGAAAATTACGGGACTTTGATAGGATGTTAATGATGAGGTTAGTGACCCTCTAATGTGATTTGGACAGGATTGGGAGTCCCGGTGATAGTGGTGTGGCCCGGGAGGGCCGGTGGCACGCGTATCGAGGCATACCGTTAAAACGGTCTGTGAGTGGACTTTGGTTTTATAAATCCTATGCATGCTTAAATGTGATATATGGTTTATATACATGATTTCTATGATGGTATTTGTGAGTATTGATTTTGGGTATGTTGCATGTATTTCGAGGTGTTTTCAGTATTTCACGTGTATCGGGATTAACGGTTTATTTGTGGTTTTGCGTGCTTGTGGTTAAATAAATAATATGATAAAACGGTTTTTATATTGGAAAGACGAACTCGGGCTTGAGGCCCACTTGTTTTGGAAATCTCGGACTTGGAGTCCATTTGAGTACGTAATCGGGCTGCGGGCCCAGTTGGTTTATAAGTCGGGCTGCGGGCCCAGTTGGTTTATAAATCGGGTCGTGGGCCCAGTGGTTCATAAAGTCGGGCATGAGGCCCAGTTGGATTAAAATGATGATTTCGGGTCAGGGGCCCTATATTTAATAAATGTGCTTTCGGGTCAGGGACCCTAAATGGAAATGTGTTGTTTTATGGAAAATTCGGGCAGGGCCCATTGTGATGTTGTGAAATGAATTAATAAAAACTGTTTCCATATACCATCTGGATACAAGGATATATGATGGTCTCCTCCAGATGTCTAGGACACTGGGGAAGTCGCGGTACATTGCCTGCGAAGGGTCACCATACGGAGCAGCTGGACCGTATGATGACTCAGGAGCAGGATTGCTATGATTGACGTCTGGGACGTCAGACATCAGGGATGTCAGATATATGGACTCGGAGAGACCCCGGGAAGCACGCGTAGCTTATAAAACCGTGAGATATGACGTCAGGGACGTCTAGCATCAGGGATGCTGGTGATGGTAATGGTAAAATACGAATTAATGAAATGGCTTTCCGGGTGGATTTGTGATTATATGATTTTAATGGATTGATGTTCATTTATGGTTTTGGGTGGTGACCCACATGGTTGTTTATGTATAGTTGTGGTATTTCACAGTTTTGGGCTGAGTTCCCACACTTGGTTTTTGGTTAACGGTTTTTGGGCTAAGGCCCTAATGGCTCGGTTGAGCAAACGTTTTGGTTACTGGTTTTTGTGGCATGCATACGTTTTTATTGGAGGACATAAATGTCTTATAAATGTGTTTAATAAACTTATTGGTTTTGTCCACTCATAGATTTTAGTTTTAATGTCCTTCAGGTTGATCTCGGATGCGATTGCAGCAAGGACTGGGACATTGCACACCTCTTCCATCGATCCTTGCGCACTCTGGATGGCCCGTTTGGGCAGTGGCTCTTGGTCATCCCTTGTCTGACACCCCTTGTTGGACGGGAGCAGGGCACATTCCATGGTAATCCCAGGGGGATTGGGATGGGTCCTGTCAACTTGGTATCAGAGCACGGTTGCTCTTTTGTGTGCGCAGGTCGAGGGTGTGATGTCTCTTTGGGCTGCAATTCGTTATCAACCTGATAGATAGTTTTTGGGTTTGGATAGTGGATGGAGTGTGATTGGCCCGATACGCCTTGCATTAATGTGATTCGACCCAAGTGGGGTTGATTGTGGTGAACTGGTATTGTGGGACCGTCGGTTCGGTCATGTGATATTGGATTGTTGTGCTGCTAGGTGCAGCCAGGTTCGGGGAACCTCATTTGAGTAATGGTTTAAAAATGTGAACCCTAGTGGTGGTCGTTGGTGTGAGGGATGTTGGTTCATCGGAGTTGGCCGATGACCTAGTGGTAGAACCCACGTTGATGGGATGGTAGGATTGGATTTGACGTCTATTCGATGTCTAGACCGCGGGGTCGGTCAGGTTGTGGATTTTATATTACGGAAAGCTGTTTGGTTCGGTTGAACCATAGGGTGTGATTGTGGAACCCTAGTATTAAAAAAGTAAACCTTAATTGTGGCTAGTGGATGAGAACTTGTGCTGCGACGAGCGGTTGAGGTCATGGATGACCATGTGGATGGCTCTGGTGAGTCTAGGCAGAACTATGGGATTCGATCTACGGATACGGTTCTGAGATAAATTATGGAATCCCGTGTTGGATCGGGTATTAGTGTGAGGTATGGATGCAGATCTCGATAGCAATGGCAGTTAGTCGGAAGTCATATGGAGATGACTGGCTATTGAGGGTAATCAGTGTGGTTATAATACTTGGGGATCAGGGGACGTTCAGGGAACGTTCATTTTCCTGATATGGATTGTCAGAGTGGTGGTACCCATAGTCGTGAGGTACGGGATCGTCGTTCGGTATGAACGGAGATCCAGGGTTGTCATATTTGCACACGGAGTGCAAGTATGGATGTTGTATGTTGGTACTTTTGTGCCGATGCTAGTATGGATGCATGGGTGCTGATACTAGTGTTGTTGATAGTGTGTTGGTGCAGGTACTAGCGCTGGTGCTAGTGTCGGTGATGGTGTTGACGATGAGCCACAAGTCGGGGTGTGACTCCGTCATGATGAACATATGTTCGGTCTTTGAGATTCGATAGTGGTTGAGTGATGGACTGGATGGGATCCAGTTAAGATTGTGCTGTGTTGGGATAAGTCCCAATGGTGGTGAGATAACCAGTAAGGAGTGGATTAAAAAGGTATAATTGAGAACTTGGGAAACCGAGTGTTGAGCTTGTAAAGGTTGGGATGTACGAACGGAACAATAACGGATTGATTGTGGACACGGGGTTGTCCAAGTGAATTGAGGAGGTAGGAAGTCTAGTGGTTAGACTTGACGTCTTGTTGGGAGCATGTCTGTTTCCAACATGGTTGGAACCTTAGTGTCGAGGAGAGTTGTGATTGGGGAACGAGAGTGGTGTTCGTTTTTGGTGATGGGTATTCCGAAGTCATAGGGGTTGACTTCTTGTTTTCCGCCCTGGCAGACGTTGAGTGTAGTTACCAGTACGTTGAGCGTGTATTGGTTGGTGGGCCCATGTGTGTTTGTAGGTCATTAGGAGGAGCTACGTATTCGAAATTAGGTAAACGAGATTTCTCATTTTCTGCTTGGTGGCAGAGGATGTTGTGAGTGCAGCGAGTTTTGTTTGCATCCACGTAGGGTGAGTTTTGGCGTCATTGTGTTGGATCATCCTTGGTTTTTCCTAGGTGGAATGACAAGGATCGATACGAACTTGGGTATGTGAGTCGTAAACGACGGGGTTGAACTTCTTTTCGAAGTGGGGCCCGTATGGTATTCTACTCGGGTGAGTAAGTTTTCAAGGTAGTTGAATTTTGTCAACCTTAGACGTGTGGAGGTTGGATTGGCTTCCCTATGAAGTCAATCAAGTGTATTGAACATGTGACCGATAGGTTCGGTTTTGGGTGTGTCATGGTAAATGTGAATGAGATTTCGGGGATTGGAATCGAATTTCCGGGTGACGATTCAGGATTCGATTTTGGAACTTGAAAGTATATTTCTGGATTTGGGTACGGAATGATTATTCCAAATGCTTGCTTACGGAATAATGATTTCGGATTCGGATTTGGATATGAATTAAAATTTGATGTCCGGGCTTGGATCCGGGATTTCTTACGAAATTGCGGATTCAGATTTGGAATTAGAAATAGATGTTGGGTGGAGTTTCGATTTGTCTCATGCTGGATTGGGCAAATGTACTCCATTATTGGAACGTTTTTGGCTATGACCTAGGTGGTTGTAGTCTGGTCATTAGATAGATGTGTGTACTTCGTACATGGTTCGAGGTACAATACTTGTAGACTTGTGATGTCTAGTTATGGTATACGGGTTATAC
This sequence comes from Prinsepia uniflora, assembly GCA_032719365.1. NCBI lineage: Eukaryota > Viridiplantae > Streptophyta > Magnoliopsida > Rosales > Rosaceae > Prinsepia > Prinsepia uniflora. Next base: position 90,062,025 of record CM064861.1, read on the forward strand.
CCGAGGTGTGTCGGTGAGCGTGTTGGTAGCCGGATTAGTTCCAATACCATGGGATTAGTCGAGGTCGAGGATCGGACATTGGATACTATGCAATGGGTCATGGTATTTCCGATGAGTCTAAATACACACAGGTCGTGCGAAATGTCGGTAAGGGTATTTGTGAGTCGAGTACGTTGGTGGCATGTGTAGCCACGAGTGAGTCTAGTGTCAGTTTTTGACTGACAACAACTGTGTGGTGACAGATTGTCAGGATGTGTCAACATAGATCATTGAGTGGGGTCAGCTGACTCCTAGTGGGAGTGGGAAAGGAACCGTCGAGTTGTTGCGTCAACGAGAGGGTTGATTTGACAAGTGGTGTCAAATTCGAAACAAGTAGTTTCAGTCATTCGACGGGGTCGAATGTAATCGTTGCGTTTTGAGTACTAGTGGTACTTTTGGGTGCAGAAAAGTTTTGTCTGATTAGTTGGTGTACGGGTGTACACGTGTTGCGTGGTCGATTCCACTTTCCACGGGGTGTTTGTGGAATCAGGATAGTCGAGTTTCGAGAGCGAAACTAATTAAGGAGGGAAGTATGTTTGAGTTTGGAGCGGTTGGAATTTCGAGGACGAAATTTATTAAGGAGGGAAGATTGTAACGACCCGTCCCGAATTCCGGGATTAGTTTAGTGACTAATCTTGATTAGTAAAGTTGAACGGTGGTTAGTAGGGCGAAATCGGACAAATGTGCAAAATGACCGTTTTGCCCCTGGTCGTGGGCAAAATGATGACTTTTGATCGGGCGGTCAAACGGACTTTGACCGATGACCGTGACGTAGTTCGGGACGTCACGAGTTCATAGACAGGTGGCAAGTTCGATTCCGACGTTCGTAGAGAAAGTTATGGTGTGCGGAAGTTGAGGGGTATTTTGGTAATTTGGCATACTAGGGGCCAAATGTTGACTTTTTGACCGGGAGGTCCGATGGGCGAGGGCCAAGGACCGTTACGTAGGTATCGTCGATACGAATCCAACGACAGGCGGCATGCCGAAATCGGAGTTACGACGACGAAGTTATGGTCAAGGAAACGAACTAACGAACCGAGGCTCGGATTAAAATAATAATATAATATTGAATAGTAACCGATGACTGTGCACATCCGGATGAGTGACAAGTGTCACCCATCCCCTGAATTCTGATCCTTGTTTCCCTCCAAACACAATCATTCCTACACCATCATTCCTTCTCCATCTTTTTCCCCCATTTTCTTCTTCTTTGTTTTCTTACCCGTGGACGATTTCAAAACAGAGAGAGTGTGAGGGCTGGAGGATTTGGCTGCCTTCTCACGGAAGAATTGAGGGAATTGAGAGGCTAGGGAGACTGGATTCATTTCGGGAAACACTGGGACTGAGTGTGGGTGGTGAGACAGAAAATTCGAAAATTAGATTATGGGAGGGAAAATTCGAAATCAAATCCTAAGGCCGTGAGGATCGAATTGGAGGTTACATTCATCTTTCTGGGAATGCCACGATCAGAAACGTCGAAAGAACGAAGGGAATTGGTGCCGTTTTGACTCTGAACGAGCTTGGTGACAGAGGAGGAAATTCGACCTTGAGTCGTGAAGTTGGAGGCTTCGATGGACGAAATTGAGGTGGGGAAACTACTTCTCATGATCCAACGATACTTCTGGGTTCATCAATTGAAAGAAAACGGCTATGGTTGACAGAACTCCATGGTTGAACAGTGACGGTGTTCGAGCTTGAGTCGTGACGATTGAGCGCAGGATTGAAGCAATTGAGTTGGAGGAAATGCTTAACGGAGTCCATGGAAGCTTCTGGTTGAATCAATTTAAGGAAATCAATTGGAATTGAAGGAATTCCATGAATGAACAGTGTTCGGAGTGTTCTTGGTGTTCATCATCGAATCGTGGGAATTTGGGTAAGTTATCGTGTAATTGATGTTACAGACCTGTAATTGAATTAAGAAAGAAACTAACTGAATGATTAATTGAAGGAATTAAGGCTGAATTGATGGACATTGAACCGGGTCGTGTCGCGGGCAATTTGGACCCGTTTACCAGAGATACGGGTTAGGACGATGCACTGTAGCAGACACGTGAGTTTCACGCGCAGCCACTCACGGCGGCGCGTGACGACGCGTGGGCACGAATCTCGAGGTGAGGTCAACATGACTTCTTTCCTATTTAATGTAACGGACATTTTGGAATTGGTTTCGTGTCGATCGGACACCGTCTCGATATTGTTCGGGATATCCGAAGGTTTTAAATTAAGTTTAAAAATAGTTAAAAATTTGGGAAAATTACGGGAATTTGATAGGATGTTAATGATGAGGTTAGTGACCCTCTAATGTGATTTGGACAGGATTGGGAGTCCCGGTGATAGTGGTGTGGCCCGGGAGGGCCGGTGGCACGCGTATCCAGGCATACCGTTAAAACGGTCTGTGAGTGGACTTTGGTTTTATAAATCATATGCATGCTTAAATGTGATATATGGTTTATATACATGATTTCTATGATGGTATTTGTGAGTATTGATTTTGGGTATGTTGCACGTATTTCGAGGTGTTTTCCGTATTTCACGTGTATCGGGATTAACGTTTTATTTGTGGTTTTGCGTGCTTGTGGTTAAATAAATAATATGATAAAACGGTTTTTATATTGGAAAGACGAACTCGGGCTTGAGGCCCACTTGTTTTGGAAATCTCGGACTTGGAGTCCATTTGAGTACGTAATCGAGCTGCGGGCCCAGTTGGTTTATAAGTCGGGCTGCGGGCCCAGTTGGTTTATAAATCGGGCCGTGGACCCAGTGGTTCATAAAGTCGGGCATGAGGCCCAGTTGGATTAAAATGATGATTTCGGGTCAGGGGCCCTATATTTAATAAATGTGGTTTCGGGTCAGGGACCCTAAATGGAAATGTGTTGTTTTATGGAAAATTCGGGCAGGGCCCATTGTGATGTTGTGAAATGAATTAATAAAAACTATTTCCATATACCATCTGGATACAAGGATATATGATGGTCTCCTCCAGATGTCTAGGACACTGGGGAAGTCACGGTGCATTGCCTGCGAAGGGTCACCATACGGAGCAGCCGGACCGTATGATGACTCAGGAGCAGGATTGCTATGATTGACGTCTGGGACGTCAGACATCAGGGATGTCAGATATATGGACCCGGAGAGACCCCGGGAAGCACGCGTAGCTTATAAAACCGTGAGATATGACGTCAGGGACGTCTAGCATCAGGGATGCTGGTGATGGTAATGGTAAAATACGAATTAATGAAATGGCTTTCCGGGTGGATTTGTGATTATATGATTTTAATGGATTGATGTTCATTTATGGTTTTGGGTGGTGACCCACATGGTTGTTTATGTATAGTTGTGGTATTTCACAGTTTTGGGCTGAGTTCCCACACTTGGTTTTTGGTTAACGGTTTTTGGGCTAAGGCCCTAATGGCTCGGTTGAGCAAACGTTTTGGTTACTGGTTTTTGTGGCATGCATACGTTTTTATTGGAGGGCATAAATGTCTTATAAATGTGTTTAATAAACTTATTGGTTTTGTCCACTCACAGCTTTTAGTTTTAATGTCCTTCAGGTTGATCTCGGATGCGATTGCAGCAAGGACTGGGACATTGCACACCTCCTCCATCGATCCTTGCGCACTCTGGATGGCCCGTTTGGGCAGTGGCTCTTGGTCATCCCTTGTCTGACACCCCTTGTTGGACGGGAGCAGGGCACATTCCATGGTAACCCCGGGGGGATTGGGATGGGTCCTGTCAATTTACAAATTCGGGTCGTGGGCCCAGCTGTTTACAGAATCGGGCATGAGGCCCAGTTGAGTCATAAATGTAATTTCGGGTCTAGGATCCTATGTTTCATAAATGTGATTTCGGGTCTGGGACCCTATGTTTCATAAACGTGATTTGGGGCGGGGATCCTAAATGGAATTGTGATGTTTTATGGAGATTTCGGGCAGGGACCATTGAAATGTTTTGAAATGATTTGATAAAACTGTTTTCCATATACCATCTTGATACGAGGATATGTGATGGTCTCCTCCAGGTGTCTGGGACACTGGGGAAGTCACGATGCATTGTC